>CM053751.1:17333765-17647404 GCA_028658305.1 Pachyuromys duprasi
GGAGGAGCAGCCTTGCTAGACCACAGAAGAGGACACTGCAGCCAGTCCTGAAGAGACCTGATAAGCTAGGGTCAGATGGAAGGGGAGGAGGTCCGCCCCTATGAGCGGGCTTGGAAAGGGGCAGGGAGGAGATGAGGGAGGGATGGGAGGATTGGGAGAGAACGAGGGAGGGGGCTACAGCTGGGACACAAAGTACATAACCTGTGATTAATATAAAATAAAATAAAGTAATTAAAAAAGAAAAAAAAAAAAGAACATGTCCACACCCTTCCTAGACACCTCGGCTCTAAAGCCTAGAGGTGTGGTTAACTTTTTTGGGTTTTTTTGTCTTAGTATATAACCCTGGAACTGTCTGTCCTGGAACTCACTGAGCTCCAGCTGCCTCTGTGTGGGACTAAGGCGTATGCCACCACACCTGGCCCCACAGTTTACATTTACACTTAGAACACCCTAGTGTACTTTAACCCAGGCTTACCACTGCCTGCAAGGGCAGTCTGTGCTTCTGAGCCCCTCTCCAAACTCTACAAAGGGGTTATCATTACCTTCTCTCTTTTACTCTAGTTGTTTAACTTTCAAACACTAACCTATTTCTTCTAAAACTGGATCACGGGGCTGCCTGAAGGCTGGCCCAATGGTCTGATTCACAAATTGGTCTTCTGTGAGTCATTAGGCAGGCACGAAAAGATATATTCATGTTAGCAATAAGTCCTGCCAAACTCTGCCCTACCTTGTTTTGTTTTTCTTTCTGTTTTTGTTTTTTTTTTTGGTGTGTGTGTATGTACATGTTAATGGAGGGTGCACAATGTATGCCAGTGTGTGTGTGCGCATGCGTGCACACACAGGTAGGAGGGCAATCTCAGGTAGTGGTGGTCCTCAGCTCTCTCAATAACCTAGAACTTCACCAAGCAGGCCAGGCTAGCTGGCCAGGGTGGTCCGGGAATACAGCCTCCGTGCCCCAAATTGCCTCTGCTGGGACTACAGCGGTGCACTGCTGTACACCACTCTTTATGTAGATTCTGGGGAGAAACTCAGGCCTTCCTCCTAACATTGGTGAAGAAAAAACTCCCATGAAATAAGGAAATGAGGCCACAGACTGGAAGGTGAGTTGGGTTTGTTCAAACCACAGAGAGGAAGTAAATTCTAGAAGCAGGAACCACAACCGAAATCCCCAGGCCCTGGTGGTTAAACTAGAAATCCAGCCTCAGAAAGGCTCCTGGCTGCAACTGTCAGGCTACTATGAAGTTTCTCTTCACACGCTCTGCCTATAGCACTCAGAAACACACAAGAGAAAGCAATCACCTACTACAGAAAACACCAACAGTGACAGCCTGTCACCATGCTCTCAGACAGCTCCCCAGGCTCCACAGAGGAGGAGGAAGATAATGAGGGCTTGAGCACTTAATGTGCTTCCCCCAAGACACTATTTAAAAACACCTGGCTTTTGAAAGCACATTCCATTGCATTTTGATTCCATGGCTTTCAGAGCACTCTAATAGGTATCTAGTGCTTGCTTGACTTACTAAGCAGAAAACTTGGGGAACTCTATGAGGTAGGTAGGTACCTACTATTTGCTTTAGAGACAGGTAATTTGGGAAGGACAGTAATTTCCCAGTAATGACTCATGGTGGGTCAGGAGCTGCCACCTGCCTATTAATTTAGCCATTATAAATCCAGCCAATTATCTGATCATGGTGCCCAGAACCTCCAATGAAACCTGTGTGCATGTGTAATTAACTGGAGTCTTCCCTGGGAGTCCGTTTTAAGGGGTCACAGGTAAAAAGAAATTGATGACCAATGTCCAAATCCCCTGCGGCTCACACCCCACTGACTGTTTCATGTTTGTTTCCAGCTGATGTATTTTTATAAGGAGAATGTCCTCGTGTTTGCCAGGTGGCAAACTGATAGCTCGAGTGATGAAGAAGGGTAGGCTGGATGGTTTGTGAGTGTTTACCAGCCAGGTCGGGCATCAACAACAGTCAAAAAAATTATTCCACCCAAGTCTAACTTGAGGAATAAATGAATGTCTTTAAAATTAAAAAAAAAATTGTTCTGGGTGCACCTATGGAGTCATAGACTAACTATGGAGTGAGTTATCTTCCCCTTTATATGGGTCCCGGGATGGGACCCAGGTCACCAGACTAGTACAGCAAGCAATTTAGCAGCTGAGCCACCTTGAAAGACCCAACTGAGTTTCTCAGGGATTATTTCCACAAGTACAGGTGACGCACAGCTACTTCACCAAAATGCTCACCCTGGCATGGGTGACTCCTCACAAAAGTTGCATCACCACCCCCTAAACCTCTAACAGGGAGGCATATCCAAAACCCACAACCTGTGGGACACATGCACCCCACATGCTATAAACATAATCCAACACAAGAATCACAAACTTAATTAAAATATTTTGAGAGCTAACTTTTTAAATGTATTATTACTGTGTATCTGTCTGTGTGGAAGTCTTTTGGGAATTGGTTCTAGGGGTCAAACTCAGACTGTTTTTATGATAAATGTTCTTCCCACAGCCATCTCACCAACCTATATTAAAAGATTTTTGATGGTTTTATTTTTTGTTTGTTTGTTTTTTGGTAACTCAATTGTACAGTTCTCAAGTGTAAACTCTACATGACAATATCATGATGCACTGTGGAAGAATTGGGCACATCTGTGGGCTAGTGCCTCACAAGAAAGACCACATGCACTTAGGGCAAAAGTGAGGACTGGGATCTTAGGTGAGGGTCTGAAGGCCTTACTCCAAGTCCTCAAGCAGAATATTTCTCTCTCTCTCTCTCTCTCTCTCTCTCTTCTCTCCTGTCTTCCTTTCTTTTTTTGACAGGGTCTCTCTATATAGGCCTGGCTGTCCTAGAACCAGATATGTAGACTAGGATAGCTTTGAACTTACAGATATTTGCATTTGTCTGCCTACCAAGTGTCAGCATTAAAGTAGTGAGCTACCGTGACTGGTTTGTTTTTCTTAATGATGCTACACGATCCCCACAGGACAGCAGGTGCTCTGCAGAAGTTTGCTCCTCAGACCTCTGCCAAGATCCCAGCAGTCTTGGACTGCTGTTTTCTGCTATAGTTCAGGCTCACTTACCTCTGACCAATCAGTTCTCCAAGAGCCAAGTTAAATAAACTTCTTGTTTATTTAAGACTGCTGCCTAATCTGAAGGGATGGTTCAGTGGTTAAGAGAAGGCTGTTCATGCAGAGGACCTGGGTTCTAATCCCAGCCCTCACATGGCAGCTTACAAACACCTGTAACTCTGGTTCAAGGGCGGTGATGGGCCCTATCCTCTTCTGACCTCTGAAAGCACCAGGCATGCAAATGGTGCACAGACACACATGCAAGAAAAATACACCCCCCCCACACACACACACACACAAAGACTGCAGCCTAATGGCTGGGTATGTGATGTGCTGGCCTGTGCAGGCTTAGCATGTAGTAGTTTGTGGATTCAATCCAAGGCAGCAGCAGTAGAAGTAGTAATAATAAAGAAAGCCTTCCCTGTCTCTCCCACCAGCCTTGGACAATTGAACTGCCTATTATTCACTACTGACATTACAACTACTTTAGAAAACAATTTGCTACTGTTTTGTTGCATTGTTAGTTTCAGAGTATTCCTTCTACCATGTGGGTCCTGGGCACTGAGCTCAGGTTGGCAGGCTTGGCAACACATGCTCTTATCTACTCTTGAACTAGTATTTTAGTCTGCTAGGACTACAGCAACAAAGGATCAAAAGCTGGGTGGCTCAAATAGCCAGAAAGCATCCCTTCCCAAGTTCTAAGCTCAAGATCAAGGTGTTGGCAGGACAGTCTAAAGGACTTGTCCTTCATCATCTGACTCCCATCACCTTTGCAGCCTAGACTTTTTTTGTTTGGTTGCTTTGGTTTGGTTTGGTTTTTGTCCTTTCAAGACAGGCTGTCCTGGAACTCACTCTGTAGACCAGGGTGCCCTTGAATTCAGAGATGTGCCTGCATCTACTTCCCTAATGCTGGAATTAAAGCATGTGCCACCATTCCCAAAGCAGCCTAGACTCTTGCTGAGCTTCCATTACTATCCTCTGACCAGATCAATCTTCTTTTATTGCCTTACCAGGAAACTACCACTGACACCCACCCCACCATCAGTAGGAGTCATCCCAAAAGCCCCAAGTTAAGCATCTGTCTTTGGACACCAATTGCCTGTATTTCCTCATCACAAAATTGATCATGAAACCTTAAATGTTCTCTAGCTAAATGGGATGAGGGGCCAGGCTACATATAATCTACTACTGACTCCCTAGGTCCTAGTAAAAAGACTGTCTCAAAAAAATAAGGTACATAGCTCTTGAGGAACGACACTTAAGACTGACCTCTGGCCTCCACACACAATCATACATGTGCACCTGAAAAGATGTGCACTTGCAAGTGTGCTCATGCACACACACAGACACACACAAGGTGGGAGGCAGTCTCAGCTAATGCTTCTATAGTATGAGCATAACTTTTGCTGTTAACACTGTTGAAATAAAATCTCAACGGCTGAGGGGCTTCAGCAACAGAAAATGATCACCTTATAGTTTGGCTGAATGAAGTTCAAGCTCAAGGTAGGAGCAGGTTGGCTTGTCCTGCAACCTCTAGCCTTTGCCTTGCAGATACTGTCTTCTCACTATGTCCTCCCATAGTTTCCTATGTGCATACCCTGCTGTCTCCTTAACATAACTTCTTCTTGTGAACAACAGTCAGGCTGTAGTAAGTGCCTGCCACTATGACCTCATTTGAATGTAGTCCCATCTTCAAAGTCTCAAGTTCCAAAAACTATCAGTCTTAGGTGTTGGTGAGGTATGAACAATTCAGACCCATAATACTGCAATTGTGTGTGGGTGGGTGCATTTATGTGCATGTTCACAAGTATGTAGGCGCATCTGTGTATGCAACTGCACGGGTACATGTGTGCATGTGGAAAGGCCAGAAGACAACCTCAGCTGTCATTCC
The DNA here is from genome assembly GCA_028658305.1 of Pachyuromys duprasi. Lineage (NCBI taxonomy): Eukaryota > Metazoa > Chordata > Mammalia > Rodentia > Muridae > Pachyuromys > Pachyuromys duprasi. Next base: position 17,338,739 of record CM053751.1, read on the forward strand.
TCAGGTGCCATCTACCTTGTTTTGTTTTTAATTTATTAATTATGTATACAGTGTTCTGCCTGCATGTATGCCTGCATGCCAGAAGAGGACACTAGATCTCATTATAGATGGTTATGAGCCACCACGTAGCTTCTGGGAATTGAACTCAGGACCTTTTGGAAGAGCACCTAGTGCTCTTAACCTCTAAGCCATCTCTCCAGCCTCCCAACCTTGTTTTTTGATACAGGGTCAAAATTGGCCTGGGACTTGCTGACTGGCCAAGTCGTTCCAGAGATCATTGTATTTCTGCCTCTCTAGTACTGAGATTACAAGCATGCCCTACCATGTCCAGCTTCTTTTATATGGGTTCTGGACATTGAACTCAGAACCTCACAGTTGCAAGGCAAGCACTTTGCCACCCCACCCCCAATTATCATTGCTGTTTTGTTTTTATTTTGAAATAGTCTTACCATGAAGTTTTGGCTAGCTTTAAAGTCACGGTAACTCTCCTGCCCCTACCTGAGTGCTAGGACTACAGGTTTATAGTCCCTCACAAGTCCAAATTAAAAACTTGAACTAGGCAGTGTTACCACATGTCTTTAACCTCAGTACCTGGGAAGCAGAGGAAAGCAGATTTCGAGGCCAGCCTGGTCTACACATTTTGAGTTTTAGGATAGCCAGGGCTACATAGGGAAACCCTGACTCAAAAGACAGAAGAAAACAAAACAAAACAAAAAAACAAAAACCAACTAACTGAAGACCACCATGCTACTGGTGGAGAGGCTGTCCTGAAGAGCACTAGGAGCCTAAGGCAGGCCACCTTGCTCGGTTTCCCCAGGACCCAGGGCTTACTTAGTTCAGACTGCCTGACCTGCAAAGTGAAAAACAAGGCATGCAAAGCTCCTGAGGGCACTGCTATCTGTATTCAGTTCACTTTCTGCTTTCCCAGACCCTCTCACCTTGGAAGATGACACAAGAGAAACATATGCCTGTGTGAGAACTGAAACTCAGAGAGGCAGGGGTGGCCTGATGAAGAAGACCTGAAGCCAGCTACCAGCAATCTTCCAAACTGGTCCTGCCAAAAAGCCCACCTCTAAAATACATAGCTTTGGCTTTTCTTTATCTTTTGAAGTTATTTTTTTTCTAATTGTGTACATTAGGAGGAGCATATACCTTTGGGTGCCAGAAGAGGATATTGGGTTCCCCAAGGTGGTATTATTGCAGATGTGAGCCACCCAATGTGGGTGTTGGTAACTAGAAGAGCAGGAAGCACTATGAACTGCTGAGCTATCTCTCTAGCCCTACTTTTCTTTTTAAGCAGGTTAAAACCAAGAAAACCATCTTCCTCTTCCAACACCCTAACACCCAGCTCTGCATTCCAGAGACTTAGTAACGTGAGCCGTCCTCATACTGTTTAAGGGAAAACATGGACAATCGCTAAGGGTCCCACATTTCTGTTCTACACCTCAAAACTGAAAACCCATCTACTACAAAGGCTTTCTATACATAGAACCTTCCTTAAGTCACTAAATATTTTTATTTTTGCCTAAGGTAACAATACACCTATTTATAACAGCACTAAGCAATCTAGACTCCAATAATATTAAAGAGGGGGGGGCGGGGAAAGCACTAAATACACTTAGCCACACTGAGGGCCAGTGGATGAATCAGAGATTCACAAGGAAACCTAAGCATTAAACTAGTGGTCTAGGAACACAATTCACCTTGTACTAATCATGCTAATCACAACAGCAAAATGGGTGGCTTCCATTTGTTCAGCATTGTTTGGTGATCATCAAGGTTGACTAACTGTTCTTGCACCAACAGAAGTATGACATAATTTGAGGGACTGACTGAATATCTGCGAATGAGAATTTATAGCAAACTGCTGGTTTTTCTCAGCCTATCCCATTAAAATCTGTTACTGAAACATCAATTCACCCCTACTTCCAGAACACTAATAAGAAATGTGGACTGCTACTGTATGGTGGTCTGGTCTGGTCAAAAGAGTATCAGATCAGGTGACTTCTGTTAGACTACTATGCCCTGACCCCTCCCAACTCAGAAGTGGCAGGATGGATATTCTGATAACAAGAATTCCTTTTGCTTTTTGGGATAGGATGTCACTATGTAGCCCAGGCTAAAACTGAACTCTCAAATGCTGAGATTGCAGGTGTGTATCACCATGCTAATTCTGCAGTTTACCATCCTCAGAAGACAGACAAGTAAAATCGGAGTACACAGGGTGAGACATACCATGAAATAGTAAAGCAGGGGCCATGAAAAGTGTTCATATACATAAAATAAATAAATCTTTAAAAATAAGATATCAAAGAAACTTAATAATCGCTAAGTCAGCAGCCATAGAATATGCCAAGGGGCCAGGAGAGTGGATCAGTGAGTAAGTCCCTTGCCAAGCCTGACTATCTAAGAGAGAGAGACAGAGACAGAGATGGGGCGGGGGGGCATGTGCACGCACGCTCATAATGTGTCCAGGTACAAGTACACTCACTCATGGAGCTGTGTATGGAGGCCAGAGGTCAAGATGGAGTTATCTTCCCTGACTGCTCTTCATCTTATTTTTGTAGAGATTTTCTCACTGAACCTGGTGCTCACTGATTAACTAGACAGGTCTAGGTCTGCCTGTCTGCATGCTCCCTTTTCTGATCCCCAGCCCCACCATATCCATTTTTAACATCTGCCTTGTACCTGGAAGATAAACCAAATACTTGCCAATGAGCATTATTCTTGGAACCCACAGAAGTCAGCAGATTCTTAAAAGGGCCGAGACCCCATAGAAGCCCAAAGGTCTGTGGTGTTTAGAGGATTTTCATGTTTACAAATGAACATTTCCAAGTTTATGATTATGCTTCTTAAAGTCAGAAACACTCCTTTTAATTAACTGGTGCAACTTTACTTCAGAGGTGAAAACTAGAGTTGTTCTTTTAGGGGTCTGGGAATGTGGCTCAATTGGTAGTCCCTGTAGCATGCAAGCAGCCCTGGGTTCTATCCCCAGCAGTGCATAAACCAAGTAGTGTGATGCAGACTCAGAAGGTGGAGTCAGACCATCAAAAGTTCAAGGCCATCCTCAGCTAGTTACATACAGAGTTCAAGGCCAGCATGGGCTACTATTCTTCTGGAGGGAGGGTCTGGAGAGATGGCTTCTGTGTTTAGGAGAATATGCTGCTTTTGTAGAGGACAACCCACTGGTTCCCAGCACCCATGTCTGGCAACTCACAGATACCTGAAGCTCTACCTCCAGGTGATCCAACATTCTTGGCTTCACAAGTCCAAAAGCACAGATGCATACTTTGCAAGTGTGCACACACACACACACACACATATTCTTTGGGGCTGGAAAGACAGCTCAATAGCCAAGACCACAAGATGTTCTCCCAGAGGTCCCAGAGTAACGTTCCAAGCACCCATGTTGGGCAGCTCACAACCAGTATAGCTCCAGTTTCAGAGATCCAGCATTCTTCTGGCCTCTGAGGGCACCCACAGAGTAGGTGTGGCATATACTCACATACACTTATAAAAATAAAAACTAGGGTTGGAGAGATGGCTCAGTGGTTAAGAGAACTGTCTGCTCTTCCAAAGGACCCAGGTTCAATTCCTAGCACCCACATGGCAGCTCACAACTGTCTGTTCCAAGGGATCTGTCACCTTCATGCTGATGCACATAAAATAAATAAATAAATTATTAAATAAAAACTAGCTGGGCATGGTGGCACATGCCTTTAATCCCAGCACTCAGGAGACAGATCTTTTCAAATTTGAGGACAGCATAGTCCACATAGTAAGCTCCAGGCCACCCAGAGAAATAAAGTAAAATTTCAAAAGAGAGAGAGAAGGAGTAAGGGAGGGAGGGAGTACAACAGCTTAAAATTTCACATCAGTGCTTTTGGGTGGTAACTAGAAGTCAATGCTGGAGGATAGTGACTGGTGTTAGACCATGTACTGAACAAATAGTGTCCTGTTCAAAGCACAAGGCAGCTTACCCTGGTGAACAAGGTGGTCTGAGTGCCAAAAGTCACTCAGGCAAAATTAGCACTGAATTTACAGCTTCAGTCCTTGAATCTTCCATCTGTAAACTCAAATTTCAGCTCTAAAATTCTATAGGCAAAAAAAATTCAAAACTTCGAGCCTTTCTCAGTCTACTGAGGACTTAAGGTTCATATCAGCTATGGGATCTTTGGTTACGTTTTCTTTTGGGTGTGTGCCTGGTCATGTGTATGCAGGTGGAGTTCAGAGGCTTATATAAGGTGTCCTCTTCAATCCCTTTTTACCTTATTTTTAGAGGCAGAGCCTCTCACTAAGCCTGAGACAGCCAGACAGGTGGGCTGGCCAGCAAACTGCAGGACTCCTCCTGTTTCAGCATTAGGGTTACTCATCTGATGCTGACTGAAGATCGTGGGTCCTCACGCTTGCACAAGTACTTTGAGCCATCTCCCATCTCTCTTCAGTTTTACTTTCCGCAAAGAAAGCTGAGTTGAATTATAGATTTGTGGATAGCTCTGCTGCAATGGTCCTTGGGTAGTGTTTCCAGGGGGCTATTTTGGTAGCTTTGTTATTTTTTTCAGTGCCTTAACAGCAATCAGCATCCAGGTATTGGCTTTAATAACAGTCTGTGATAAAAGTCAAGTGAGGCTCTGCTGGGTAACCGACAGGCTGCATCTCCGGAGAGAACAGTTGCTGCCTAAAGAGAGCCAAGCTACAGAGGAGAATTCTGGGCAGAATACAGAGAGGAAGAAAATTCCCTTTCTAAAGCAGTACAGGTTGGATTTATTGAGCTTCCTGAAGAAAAATCTTCAATTTGTACAATATTTTAAGTTAAGCAACTTTTTCTTTTTCTTTTCTTTTTTAAAAGACAGAGTCCATGCTGGCCTGGAACTACTAGACTTAAGCAACTCTCCTGCTTCAGCCTTCTGAGAGCCTAGCACTAGGGCTACTAGAGTATACACAATGCCTGGCTTTCTCGGCTCATCTGAAAGGCGGCCAGCAGTTCACAACACCTTAGTTTTGTAATAGAAAGCTGAAAGCTGCCCACTATGGTAACATATGCCTATATTCCCAGCACTTAGAAAACAGGAACAGTAGGATTGATACAAGTTTGAAGTGAGCCTGGTCTACAAACTAAGCTCCAGGAAGCTGCCCTAGAATACAGTCTGACCATGTTTCAAAAAATTAAATTTTAAAATCTTGCTCTATTAAAACTTACTTTAAGTTGGGTGCAGTGGGTGGCACATGCCTGTAATCCCAGCACTCAGGGAAGCAGAGGGAGGCAGACATCTGCGGGTTCAAGGTCAGCCTGGTCTACAAAGAGAGTCCAGGACAGCCAGGGCTATACAGAGAAACCTTGTCTTAAAACAACAACAACAAAACCTTACTATAGATGTTTGTAGGTAAATACTCCTATTCAAGATATTTAACTAATTACACAATCATTTTCTTCAGCTCATGAGAATAATTTATACAAGGCTGGACAGATGGTTCAATGGTTAAGAGCTCATACTGGTCTTGCAAAGGGACCTGAATTTGTTTCCTAATTCCCACATCAACTGATTCACTAACCACCTGTAATTCCAAATCCAAGGGATCCAAAATCTCTTCTCTTCTTGGATACCTGCACTCACCTGTGCTTACAGGTAATTTAAAAATAAACAAATGCTCATAAAAAAATATTTTGAGCCAGACATGGTGGCTCACACCTTTAATCTCAGCACCCAAAAGCTTCCAGTGCAACTAGGACTACATAGAGTAACCTTGTCTCAAAAAACAAGCAAACAAAAAGAATATTTTGAGTTGGAAATGGTCATGCACTCTTTTAATCCAGCACTCCTGGAGGCAGAGACAGGTAGATCTTTTAGTTCTAACTACACAGGGAGTTTAGAGGCAGTAAAACCCTGTCTAAAAAGAGGAGAAAGAAGGGGAGTGGGTATGAGGAAGAAAAGAAAGGAAAAAATTTAAAACATATAATCAAATATGAAACTGGTCACAAAACGTAGGCTGTCCCAAAATAAGTTAGCTTAGAAAAACCATAAAGAAGCCAGTTATGGTGGCACATTCCTTTAGTCCCAGTACCCAAGGTAGAGGCAGGTGAATCTCTGACCCGGTCTACAGAGCCAGTTCCAGGATGGCCATGACTACACAGAGAAACTCTATCTTTGAGGGGAGGGGAAGGGGAGGGAGGAGAAGGGAAAGGAAGGGAGGAAAAAAGAAGGGAGGGAGGGAGGGGAAAGGAGGGGGAAAGAAGGGAGGGGAGGGGAGAAAAGGAAAGGAAAACTATAGAGACACCTAACACCAAGCCTGAGGACTTGAGTTCCATCCCCAGAACCCAGCAAGGAAAAAGTTGTCCTCTCTTTTACGTACACAGGCACACAATTTTAAAGTTTTTCTCTTGTTTTCGTCAATCTTATCAGTTCAAACAAGCCAGCAAATCTCTATTAAATAACTCATGTGTTTTTTTTCTAGATAGAATATTTGTATCTAAATAGAATACTGAATATTAGGATGAGAGTGAGGAGGAGCAGCAGAAAAGTACTAAGTACAGGGTTTTAAGATAACCTATACAGTTCTGATTTCATGTTGCTGGTTAGTCTGGGTCCCCAATATCTGCAATTCTACAAATAACTAGGTGACTCTGATGCAAGCAGGATCCTGTTTTATAGAAACACCCTCAGGCCCCAATCAGCTCCAACTGAACTAATCTGGAACTGAGATTTACATAAAAATAAAAGGATTCTAGGATCAGAAAGGCGCAGGCAAAACAAGACTGACCATAAATTTCAGTGTGTTGCTTTGAGTTCAGATGCTGTTTATCTATTTTTGCATATGTTTGACGTTTTCCATAATAAAAATAAAAATCTCCAGAAAGAGACTGAAGACTTGAAATATAGCTGAGCTAGTAGAGTCCCTGCCTAGTACACTGGAAGCCTTGTATTCCATCCTAGCACTCATAGGCTGAGCAAGGTGACTGATACACGTCTGCAATCCTAGCACTGAAAAGATGCAGGAGGTTCAGAAATTCAAGGTCCCAGCCTACACTGAGCAGCTCATAACTGCCAGAAACTCCAAAGAATATGATGCCCCTTTCTGGCCTCCATTCTCATGTTTATGCACACCACACACACCCACACACAAGCATAAACACACACATGCACGAACACATGCATGCACCTAAAAATAAAATCTTAAAGCAAAACAAAACAGAACACTTGTACAGATACTTGGCCTCACAAGGAAGTGGAATATAACTGACTCTGTACATAGTAAACTTGGAGGACGACAGTGGGAAAGCACCACCACATGTAGGTAATCAGTGATGTTCACACTGGATGTGGCACCTTTGGCCTGGAAAGAATGTCACTTTGGGCTGGAGAGATGGCTCAGAAGTTAAGAGCACTGGCTGCTCCTCCAAATGTCCTGAGTTCAATTCACAGCAAACACATGGTGGCTCACAGCCATCTATAATGAGATCTGATGTTTTCTTCCGGCCTGCAGGCATACATGCTGACAGAACACTGTATACATAGTAAATAAATAAATCTTAAAAAAAAAAAGTCACTTTAAACTTTGTGATCTTCCTCCCAGCCCATAACCAAGTTGAGATGGTATAGTGAGGCTGTAATCCTAGCACATGGGAAATGAAGACAGAAGGAGCAAAAGTTCAGAGATCCAGAAGCTCATGGTCATCCTACACTACACAGTGACCTTGAGACCCTTTCTCACAAAAACAGAAGAATTGGACAAAGTAGATGCAGAACATTCTCAAACCTGCCCTAATGCATGTCAAAACTGTCAAGGTCAAGGTTGTCAAAAACAAGAAACAGACATATGTAGCTCAGTGACACAGAACTTGCCTAATGTGTGCAAGAAAGGCCCTGCATTCAGGGGGGGGGGGGGGGAGTGCCTGCTGCTGTCCTGGAAGACTTGAAAAAGGATCTGAGGGAATACTAAGAAGCTTGAATTAAGTAGAAACCTTGGTAATACTAACACATTGATACTAGTTGTTGGTTGGTACAGATGTACTAACTAATGTACTAAGGTGCTAATGATAAGAAACAGTGGAGAGCAGAAGTATAGTATACCTCAGTAGCACACACAAGACCCCAGGGTCCATCTCTAGCACTTGAACACCAACCAACCACACAAAGCCCTTCCCATAATCCACATGTTTAAAAATAAGAAAAGCTAGGTAAGGTAGTATACAACTGTAATCCTAGCACTGAGGCAGGGGAAACAGGCAGATAGATGAGGCCTAGTTCCAGGCCAATGACAGAGACCCTGTCGAAAGTAAAAAAGATAGATGGTGCCTGAGAAACAGCTGAGGCTGTCCTCTGGCCTGTACCTGTGAACATTTAAATGCTTGCATATCCACACAACAAATGTATCCTCATACACATCAACCCGTGTGCACATACACACAGAGCAAAAACAAAACACAATATAAATGTCGTCACTCCAGTTAAAGGTCAACGGCTGCATGAAAAATCAAGTGTGTAAAAGAATAAGATTCTCACTTCCAGCACTTCTTTTTATGTGTAAGCCCAGCATCGCGATTTGAACTTAGGACTATCTTTAGACTGAGCATACACAACCTGTGACACACTGCGCAAAGCAACAGAAATGCAGAAATGTCCATCACATTAGACACAGTCCTGGCAAGCCAACTGAAAGGACTCAACAATGTGAAGGTCTTTGCAAGTGCAAGTGGTAGACAGGGACAAGGAATCTACACTTTTCGCATCACAGAGTCTACTAGTAAGTTTTTCTTACTGCGTTCCATTTCATGTAAATTTACAGTATTTCAGTGCACAATCCATTTACTTCAAACTGTTTTGATGTACAAATGTGATCTTTACCTTCAAGTGTCACTTAAATTAAAATATTAAAAGGAAAGAAAATCAAAACTTGACACAGCAACCTTTGAGACCGCCCTCCCCCTACTGGGAAAGTCTGTCTCTGTGCTACAAGCTGTGTTTTATGAATGAGTAAGTGAGTGAGTGAGTGTGTGTGTGTGTGTGTGTATGCTTTCAATAAAACTTGGCTCAGTGCTAGAAATAATAATCAAAACCTAAGATGCAATGTCATCAACCAGTGACCTGTTACTGGGGTAGGAATCCCTAAGACCTAGACCAGAACAAAAAATTTAGGAGGAAGTGAGGTCTATGATTAAAAAAGGAAGATGAGAATTGCACAGTGCTTTGTAAACAACAGGTCAACTGAGCTCTGAAGAAAGTGCTGAAGAGATAGCTCAGTTGGTAAAGAGCTTATTGCACAATTATGAGGACCTGAGCTTGATCTTCAGCACTCATACAAAGCAGCTAGGCACTTGCAAAACAGTACCAGAGAGGCCCCTGGGCCACTGGCTGGCCAGCCAGCCTAGCCTACTTGGCGAACTCCAGCACCGTGAAAAATTATGTCTCAAAAAAAAAAAAAAAAAAAAAAGGTGGACAGCTCCTGAGGAACAACACTGGAGATTGACCCCTGCTTACACACAAACACACATGCATGGATATGGTGCAGATAGAGATGGGGGAATCACCAGCCACAAAAGGTGTTGAATAGAGACAGGAAGAACATGTAGCACACCAGATGGGTATCTACCAAGTCGGAGCCAGATACAAGGAGCCAGGGGCTACTGTAGTGGCAATGCTGCCTCCTGGCACATTTATTTGAATTAATGGTAACTTAATGTTTTAAAAACATTAAAACAAATACACATTATACAGCAAAATGCAAAACCTGCTAGACGGTCAAAATTGAAATGTCATGTATTCCCCCACTCCTGCCAAGGCCCAGGAAGATACACGAGTGGCCAGAAGGGTGAACGGACACATTCAGGTGGGCTGAGGAGAGGTGCACACCATCCTGTTAGATGTCAGGCCCCTTTACACTACACTAATGTCCCACTTGAGTCACAATAAAATCACATGAGATTTGAGACTGTTGCACTGTGCTAACCTTTGCCAAGAAAAAACATTTTAAAAATACTGTTATTTTTCTGATATGCCTGTTTTTTGTGGCAAATAACTGTAATGACAAGGCACAGTTCCAAGTGAGTCACTTGCCACAATTTTAAATACATCACTGCAATATTTTTGTTCTGCCAACACACTGATTTCACCTTATTTCCCTGGCTTTTTGTTTCTTTCCTTTGCAGTTTGCGACTGAAAACAGGGCTTAGACTCTACCAATGAGCTACACTATTCCAGTCCTTAATTTTGAGATGGAAGTCTTACCATGTAGCTTAGGCTGACTGGACCTCTCTATGTAGCCCGGGCTGGACTCCAATTCATGATCCTCTGCCTCAACCTTCTTGTCTGGCTCCCTAATTTTCTTATTTTTTAATATTTACTTTTATTATTTTTAATTATGTATAGGAGTATGGGTCTGCATGTAGGTATACGCATGTATACCAAGTGCAGGTGCCAACAGAGGCCAGAGGTACCAATTCCCCTGGAACTGAAGTTAAAAAGTAGTTGTGAGCTACCTGATACAGGTGCTGGGCACTGAACTCACGTCCTCTAGAAATACAGCAAGTACTTAATTGCCTCCTCGTTTGCTCTTAAAATAGTATCTTTACTTGAAGATTCAAAGAAAAGTTGAAAGTTGAATCTATATCCTAAAGAGGCAGTACATTCCAGAATTATCAGTGCAGCTTTTCCTTTCCATACATGCTGGAAAAGCACTTATCTATCTATCTATCTATCTATCTATCTATCTATCTATCTATCTATCTATCTATCTATTTATTTTTGTGGGAGGAAGGGATGCAAGTTGTGAAGGGCAACTTGTGGGAGTTTGTTTTTTGCTCCCATCATGTGGGTCCTGGAAGTTGACCTTTAGTCCTTAGGCTTGGTGGCAGGCACCTTTCCACACTGAGCCATCTTGCTGGCCCAAAAAGAAAAATGTTTAAAGTCAGTAAACTGTAATGATGACTGATTTTAGACAGAGGCAGGGAGGAGGGAAGGAGAGAGGGGTTGAAGAGGAGGGGGTGGGAGAAGAGAAAAGGAAAGAAGAGGAGGAACGGGGAGGGAGAAGAGATTCATTTCCCAAAAGATATTTAAAATGGGAAGCATTAGCCCTGGGCTACTTAGTCCTTAGCTTGTAGCCTTTGGGGGTACTTTCAGAAACTATGCAACTGTGTTTGGGATTAAGGAAATTTAGATTGTTCATGGTTCCTTTAAGTAAATTAAAACCAGCAATTGTTCACTTGCAAGAGCTTTAGTCATCATGGAGCTTAAAAACAGGTTTATTACATAAAAGCAGACTAATTTAGATCATCCTAAAAATTTCTACATAGTTCCCCAACAGAATGACTCTGAAGAAGTGACTATGCCAGCTCATACAGCCTGCATAAGCCTAACAGACTGATTTTTCTCCCCTGTAGGTCTCCAGCCACCATATAGCAAGGTATTTTGAACAAATCCAGTAAAAATAGATATTCCATTTTAAGCAACCACCACTTAAGAGATTCTTCTTTGGTGGCTGGGAACGTAGCTCAGTTCTACCAACTGAATACTTGCTTGGCATTCATCAAGCCTTGGGTTGGGTCCCCAGCACCACATAACACTGAGCACGGTGGAATATATCTCCAATCCAGGAGGTTGCGGGAGGAGGATCAGAAGTTCAAGGGTATCCTCCACTACAGAACATGTTTGGGGCCAGCATGGGCTCTACATGAGATCCTGTCTCATTTTTGGTTTTGTTTCTTTCAAGCTGTATCATTTGTGATTAGTCAACCAATCTAATTTATAAAGAAATCTGAAGCAATGAAGAACTCTGTATTACCAAGTACAACATAAAGCAGATATGGGCGCACCATGACATCCAACCTCCGACAACCATTTACATATTTTATTACTAATACATTTTTAAGATTTTTTTTGTATGTATGTACACTATGTGCCCACAGAAGGCCATAAGAGGGGACTGGATCCCATAGAACTAGCATTCCAGATGGTTGTGGGCCCTCAAGTGGGTGCTGGGAATTGAACCCAGGTCCTCTGCAAAAGCCAGCAAGTGCTCTAAATGGCTGAGCCATCTCTCTAGGCTCTCTTTTTCACTTTCTTTGTTTTGTTTTGTTTTGAGTTCTGAGCAGCTGAGAGGGCAGATAACTGGCCAAAGATTTCTTTCTTTCTTTTTGTCTTTACAGTACTGAAGATTGAATCTTGAGTCTCCTGCACACTTAGGCAAATGCCACTAACCTATAACCCCAATGCTACCCAGCCCCTTCCTTTTTTGGGATAGGGCCTCATTCTGTAGCCCTGGCAGTTTGACCTCACTGCATAGACCAGGGTGGCCTTGAACTCACAGAGATCAGGCCTGTCTCTTGAATGCTGGGAATAAATGTTCATACATCACACCAGGCTCTCAGCCCTTATTTTACTTTTCTAATTTTAAGACTGGTTCTTAAGTTGCTCAGGCTGGCCTTGAACTTGGGATCTCCCTGGCTCAGCCTCCTTGCCTGACCTGATATAAAAAGCTAATAAAACAAAAGAAGAAGACCCCCCAGGTCTAACTCAAAGCCCAAGCTCTTCTTAGGACATCATGTTTCCTCCACAATTGCTTCAAAATTTTTTACTCTCAACTGGACTGAAAAGTTCATTTGGGGGTGGAGGTTTCAAGACAGGGTTTCTCTGTGTAGCCCTAGCCCTGGCTATCCTGGGACTCTGTAGACCAGGCTGGCCTAAAACTCAGAGATTCATCTGCCTCTACCTCCCAGTGCTGGCCACAAAGAATTTTTGAGGACTCATTTATTTTAACTGTTTCAGAACCTGAATATTCCTTTTTTTTTTTTAACATGACAATGTCCTTTTTTATTATATGTACAGCTGTTATCAAAGTGACACAGCCCACAGGGGACAAAGAGGGCCCAAGGACTTTCCAAATTTCAAGAGAAGTGCATGAACAGTCAGCACACTGATAACAGCAAGCTCTAGGATTTGGTAACCTCACTGCTGATCAACTACAAAACTGGACAGACTTTCAATTATGGTGTAGAGAAGCATACTTAGTGACACAAAAATGTCACCAAGTGAAAGCAATTACAGCAATCTCAACCTAAATCCATTTGCAAGCCCTAAGAATCTACATGAGAAGCCTGTGAAAAATACTATTTCTCAGAAGCTGTGAAAATTAATCACAAAAATTCAAACTTTCGAAATCAATTCCTTGACTATAGGAATCTTGTTTGAGACACAGGTCCATTTGTTTCATCTAAACTGAGAGCACCAGATTCATAAGCTAAGTTTAATCAGCAGCTGAGTCCCACCGGCTTCCTTGAGGGCCTTTATCTGGAACTGCTAAAAGCTTCCTCTGTACTCTGTGACCTAATATGTCACAGAACGGAAGTGGGTTCCCTGTCTTACCACTATCCTAATATGAACAAGGCAATGTGGCTCAGAGGCATGTGTTCATATGTACTATTAGAGGACCTTTCTTTTCCTCACATTCAGAGTGATACTATGAATCCACAGGTTCTTACACGAGGTATATACGTGTTTCCTAAAACTGACCTGATGACCGTACAGAAAAGAACATAGCTGTAATCTTAGTCTGGTCACTTAGCAGTGTTTGTGAAAGCTGGCTTTTCTCCCCTTCTCTAAGCTTCCCATTGAGGCCCAACAAGTTCTCAGTCTCCATAACAATGGCCCATATAGTAGAAACAGGGATCTTCAGGAAAAAGGACTCATAGACGTGAGAGATAAAAGGGCATCCTTCAGACATGAAGTGGCCCACAATTTCATTCAACAACAACCGAATGCTTTCTGAGCCACCATGCACAATGGTACAACCCTATAATCTCAGCACTCCGGAGGCTGAGACAAAAGAATCCAGATATAGCGGATAACCTTTACTACCCAGCAATATTCTGCCTCAAAAAAATAAAAGAGAGGGTGGGACTTGGGAGGGGCGGGGGATGACAGAACTTTCCATGGACAAAGCAACCCACATATTTATGTAGGTATACTATGAGTCAATGAGTCCAATCCTGAAAATAACTCTGAATAACAAGGGCACATACATAAATTAATTTCAATTTTAAAGTTATATATGAATGAAGATGCCCTAATAAAATCCATTACTTTTCATACTAACCCAAAGAGTTCATTCAAGAAATAAGATGGCAGGCTGGAGAGACGGCTCGGTGGTTAAGAGCACTGTCTGCTCTTCCAAAGGTCTGGTGCCCTCTTCTGGTGTGTAAGCACACATGCAGGAAGAATACTGTATACATAATAAAATAAATTAAAAAAAAAAAAAAGAAAGAAGATGGCTCAGCAGTGTAAGCACAGGATGTTTTTTTTTTTTTTAAGTTTTTCTTTTTAAAGTTTGCCTGCATACCAGAAAAGGCACCAGATCTCATTATAGATTGTTGTGAGCCACTATATGGTTGCTGGGAATTGAACTCAGGCCCTCTGGAAGAACAGACAATGCTCTTAGCCACTGAGGCAGCTCTCCAGCCCCACACAGGATGTTCTTTCAAAGGACCTGAATTTGATTCCTAGAGCCCACATCGATATTCACAATTATCTATAACTCCAGTTCCAGAAGATCTGGCCTCCTCAGGCACCAAGCACCCACATGATGCACAGACATACATGCAGGCAAACACTCATACATGTAAATATATAAAAATTTTAAGAAAAGCTGAACCTTAGCCACAGCTCCTTTTTTTCCCCATGCAAATAGGCAAGCATAGGAAAAAAACCTCACGTGTTTTTGTTGTTTTGTAAGTTTTATTTTTTGAGACAGAGTCTCAACCTGAAGCCTTGACTGGTCTGGAACTCACTATGTAGCTTCACTATGTAGGTCAGCCCTGATCTTGCAGTGAGTCTTCTACCTCTTCCTCCTGAGTGCTCAATTGCAGGTATGCATCACCATAACTGCTTTAGCAAATTCCTCTAGCACACACACACCCAACCTATTTCTGAGAAGGGTGCTTTCTCAAAGGCACAATTAAATAGTATGACCTTTACAAAGAGTAAGAGCAAGAAGGCTGTCTTAGTTTCTATTACTGCAACAAACACATGACCAAAAAGCAAGGTGAGGAGGAAAAGGCTTATCAGGATTACTTCACAGCACTGTGCATCACTGAAGGAAGTCAGAACAGGAACACAAACAAGAGCTGATGCAGAGGCCATGGAGGGGTGCTGCTTACTGGCTTGCTCAGCTACTTTCTTATAGAACACATGACCACCAGGCCAAGGATGGCATCACCCACAATGGACTGAGCCTTCCCCCATCAATCACTAATTGAGAAAATGCCCAACAGATGGATCTCATAGAGGCATCTCAACTGTGGCACCTTCCTCTCTGATGACTCTAGCTTGTTTCAAGTTGACACACACCAGCCAGGTTTTATGCAAAAGGTTCTATGCAATGAGCCTACCCTTACTTGGGAAGATTAGTCCTGTCGTGTACAGGTCTTTAGATCATCAGACCCCCCAGCTATGTTTTCAATGCACAGATGCTCTTTAATCTACCATATATGTTCAAGACAGAGCCTTCTTTTCTAACCAGTGAGCTCACTAGGTGGGATTAATGTGAAAGTTTCTTTATCCTTGGTCAAAAAAAAAAAAAATCTATCTCTATGGTGGAGTGTTTGGCCTATGTGAGACTCTGGGTTCAATACCTAGTACAGGAGACAGAAAGAGAGAAAGGGGGAAAGAGAAGGAGTAGGAGGTGGAGAGAGAGAGAAAGAGAAAACCTATCTCAGTTATATCACTAAGCTATTTGGAGAAACAATCCCATACATCTGTTTGCCATTTGATAATGCGCCGTTTCCACACAATTTAGCTTCAGATACCTGTTAACCCCTTACCACATTTAAACTATATATCTGCCCTCCAAGAATCAAAATATGAAAGAAAAATCTGCAAAAGTTGATACAAATCAAAATCTGATATTTCTGAGTTCATTTTTTTCTGGTTGTTTTTTTTCTTTGGTTTTTTGATTTTTGTTTTCATTTTACAAGACCTCAACAAAACCCAGCTCTCTGAAATTGCAGCCTGTATAAAATGGTGTGAGAATAAAAAAGAAGGCAGGGGGAAAAGATAGACAAGAATATACACTTTCACAAACTGTATATATATATATATATATATATATATATATATATATATATATATATATATGTGTGTGTGTGTGTGTGTGTGTGTGTGTATACACACGTGCAGGCATACATATTTGACATATATATGCATATATATATATCAAAATGCATAAAAACTGATAGGCACAGAATCTTCTAGAAGTTTCTGGAATCCCCTTGACAAACACTCTATTCACTGTGCTACTCTAGTTTTAATTTTCTATTTAAATGTTAATGTCCTTACATAGCAACACCACTACCTTTCCATATAATCTTTTCCTATTTTCACTGGTATTTTCTGCAGTGTCCAACCTGGTTGACTATCTACTTCTGATGACATTCAGTTATCTTATCCATTGAATCCGAACACAGAAGTCACCAAAAAAGACTTAATTCTACGGCAAGAGCAGCTACATTATTAAGTATAATGACATCATTTGATGCTCGACTTAAGGACACTCAATAGCACATAACCTGGTGTAGTTCTGGAAGCCATTACATCTCTTTCATGTAGATTTGCTGAAACACATGTATTAACTGGAGGCAGTTCTGCATATAACCCTTGACCTCAGGTGCATTCCACAGACAGTTAAGACTTAAAATGAACTGGGAGGTTGGGGTGGAATTGCTCGACAAGGTGGCTCTAAGACCTGGGTTTGAATCCAACTACACTTGGCTGTGTTACCAGGGTTCCAGTATCCTCAAAGCAAAAGATAAAGAAATTGGACTAAATTCTCTTTACGGTTTCTTCTAACCTCTGAAGCTCTTTAAATTTCATTACCTCCCCCTCCACTGAAAAAAATAAGTCGTAATGATGGAAAGTTAGCCTAGATTTTTTTTTTCCTTAAAATTTCCGAGACGTTTTCTTTGGCTGAAGTTTTATTTATAAACTCCAAATCAAAACTATATGCAAAAAAAATATGGAAGGGCTAAGAGTTAAGAGAGAATTACACCGCTAAAACAGACACTTCAATTACCCTCAGGACAATTTGTCAATAGTTACTCAAAAGCTGCCACTCCAATCATTGGCTTCCTAAAACAAAAATCTGTATCGTTGCTCCTTTCTCATCCCCAGAGAGTCATTCCGAATGATAGGTAGGTAGATGGACAGAAAACCCAACCACCACAGCATCTAAAATCAATTTACAACTTTAGGACAAGTTTCGGGGAGCCAAGGAAACTCCGCACAGCTTTCCCAGAGTCATTGGAAGGAGTGAGGAGAGGTGAGAAACGGTTCTTATTATAAGACGTGAGAAAAGCCGCAAGAGACAGGTGACATCAGCGTCGAGGACAGAGGCTTGGGGGGGCCTTTAGGCAACAAGTTCAGAGTCAGGAGCGAGGGCGGGGGGCAGATGTAGGGGAACCCGTCGCAGCCTCCTCGTCCCGCCGTCTTCCCCAACCCCCGGCGCGTCGCCGCGCCCCCGCCCCCCCATCCCACGCCCCTGCGGCAAGACATCTCCCTGGGATCGCTCGCTTCCCGCGGCCTCCTGCCCTCGGCAGGCCTCCGAGCCGCCGCAGAGGCGGCCAGACCTCGCAGGCCCGCCGTCCCCGCCGCCGCCCCGCAAGACGCAGCAGCCCCGCAGCCCCGGGCTCGCCTCACCTGCACCTGTTTGCGGAAGTGGCGCGGCCCGGGCGCTGCCGGCGGTCAGGAGCAGCAGCGGCAGCAGCAGCAGCAGCGGCGGCGGCGCCGGCGCCGGCGGCCCCGGCATCTCGTCCACCGCGCGGTCCCCCCGGGGCCGGCTCTCGGGTCGCCGCCGTCAGTCAGTCAGCTGCCTCAGCGACACCGGCGCCGGCTGCTTCGGGACACACGTCTCTTCGACCAAACGTCAACCTCGTTCCCGGTCTGCATCCGCCGCTCTAGCCGCAGAACCTGCATCCTCCTTCCCGCCCGTCTGCGCCGCCGCCGCCCCTCAACAGCAGCAACGGCACCCAGCCTGCGGAGCCGCGGGCCCAGGCAGCCGCGCTCCCGCCGCCATGATGGGCTGCGTCATGTGACGTAGAGCGGAGGCGGGACGCCGTGACCGACACCCGAATCAGCCAATCGCCAACCCAACTGGCTCCCGTGGCCACGCCCACTCGGCTGTAGTTGGCGAGGTGAAGAGCTGTGCGCCCCCTGCAGACAGAGGAATGTGGCGTGGGCTGCAGGTTACACCGACGGTTGCTTAAAATTTTAAATTCTAGGAAGATGTAAAGAAAACCATAAAAATCCATTTATTGCTCAATCCGGGACACTTTTCTCTCTTTTTCTCGCTTTTCTTTTTGTTATTTTTCTTTTCTTATTTTTATCAACGTGCTTCTCGATATTTTATCACCCAAAACGTAGACCGGTTTGGCCTTCTTCATTTTCACTTAGCAGAACTTTCTTAGCCTCTTCATCCTAGGCTGATCCTCACATTACATCAGCTTCCGAGGAACTTTGAACTTTTCAAAATTCCAATGGATCAAGAACAGAATGTTTCTGACCTCACCCACTAACGTAGCTAGTGAGCTTGAGCTGGCCCCTCTGCCAAGACAGCTCTTCCTGTCCCCTCTTGTTCACCTGGCAGATGCTCTTCCTTTCATTCGTCAAGACACACTTGGAATATGACTTCATCGATGGCTTCTCACCAATCCCTCAAACAACTGAGCATCTACACAGCCACCCCAGCCCAGCCCTGGACCAACTGCCATGTTTAATTATACTTTGACTGGAAACCCCTTGAGGATAGGACAGCAGACCCACACACACACACCCCTTGTCTGTCTCAACGGGGTTTCAGCGGAGCTCCTGCTGAGCTTAACCTGAGGTAGGTTCCTCTGTAGGAACTGTGCTAGGTGTTGGTGCTGGGTGTGAGTAGGGAGCAGCTTCCAGGTGGACTAGAAGTCTCATCGAACACAGTGGAGAAGGCTGGGGAGATCGCCTTGCAAACATGAGGACCTGAGTTCCATCCCCAGAACCCACGTAAAGAAACGGACAACACTTGCTGGGGAGGCAGAAAAAGATGGATCCTTAGGGTTTGCTGACAAGCCAGACAAATTTGAATTTGCAAGTTCCAGGCCAATAAGAGACCCTGACTCAAAAAAAAGAAAGTGGACCCTGATTAATGATACCCAAGGTTGTCTTCTGGCCTCCCTACATACACACACACACAATGAGAAAAACAGAGAATGCACACAAATTCACACGCAAACACAACACATACATCCATTCACACACAAAGACACAAAGTGCTTGCAGTAACATAGCTCAGAGGCCACTTGGTTGAGGTTGGGGAGAGCACCTTTTCTGACTCTGGTGGTCCACTTTGTGAACAAAAACAAATAAAAAACCAATTTGCATCTTATCAGGTGGGACCTTAGCAACTTGCAAACATAGTGCCTGCCCCCCCAACTCCCTCCAAATGTCCACTGTAAATACCAGCTGCCTGTGGTGCTAACTCAGCACAGGGCACAGGATGTCTGTTGATGACTGAGGCAAGCCACACTAAACACCTGAGGAAACAAGTCGCTGGTATTGTGACACTCTGGGCTCGAGTCTGCCGCTTTCTGCCAGTCTTTCTGTGGGAAAGGGAAGGAAGGCAAAGGTCTAAAAAGGAGACACAATCAGCCTGTTGTGCTTTGCCTCCTATCAGGAAGCTCAGCCACTGCAGCCAAAGAAGCCAGGGATTCATGCTACAACCTGACAGGAGACTCTGTGAGGAGCAGAACTGGCCCAGGGAAAGCCCTGCCTCATAATCCTCCAGGTAATTAATCATACTTAAGATGCACCCAACAACGTCTTGTTATATGATCACAAAGCAGGTTTTGTTTTTATTTGAGTAAGCCCCAAAGTTGAAGCATACACAAACACACAAAAGCCTCCCCTTGCACGAAGCATGGGGTAAGGTACACATTCCTCAGAGGCTGTCTGATGGAAACCTTTACTCCTGCTCACCTCACTGTTTCCACCTTTGACCAGTACTTGCCTTGAAGGACTTCTAGTTAGAGATTTTACAAGACAAAGACCTACTGGATTAGTGAAGGTTCACCCCAGAGTCAGGGAAAGAAAAAAGGCTAGTTTTTAGCATAATTTAGGATTAGAGTCCCTGAGATGAGAATCAATAATAGTTCAGAGTTTCCATAACTGTGTGCACTTGTCTGCAGCCTTCTCCAAGCTTTCCTCCATGCCAAACCATCTTTCAGAAGACCCTACTGGCACTGTGTGTCCTGCCAGCTAACTCTTGTGGAGGCTTACATGCTGAAGGATATGAAATCTGTTTAGCACAACATGAAGATCTGGTGCCTCATGGGTACAGGAAAGGTGTTCAGAGCTCAGCTGGATCATATGGCCATCCAGGAGGGTCCTGTTGAAAGTCATTGGTTAAACAGTTAAGAATTTTGTGGGCCAGTAGTTGAACACTGCCACTGTTCCTTAAAGGGGGAGGGAGGGGAGGAAGAAAACAAAAAAGAAAGTGAAAAAAAAGATGATTTTATGTGTATGGGTGTTTTGCCTGCTTGTGTATCTGTATATGTTTATATCATGCCCTTGGAGACCAGAAAAGCGCATTTAATCCTCTGGAGCCAGATTTTTAGGCAGCTGTGGGCTGCCCAAATGGGTTCTGGGAACTGAACCCAGTCTTCTGCAAGAGCAACAAGTGCTTTTAACTGCTGAGGCGCTCTCTCCAACCCTCCTCCCCTTCTTTTTCTCTTTGAGATAGGGTCTCATGTAGCTTCGGCTGGTTCCGAACTCAGTGTGTAGCAGAGGATGGCTTTGAATTTCTGATACCCCATTTCTTTCTTCCAGGTGATGGCTAAGCCCAGTGTATGTGGTTCTGTGGATTCAAGCTCACTGCTTCGTGAATGCTAGTCAAGCACTCTACCAACTTGGCTTTGTCTCCAGCTCTCATAGACAGTAAAATGGAATTTTAGATGTGGTGGCACACATCTGTCTGTAATCCCAGCGCTTAGGCTGTAGCAGAAGGATCAGGAGTTCAAAGATAGCCTGAGTTATATGAAAACCTTGCCTTAAACAAAGCCCCAAAATTACATTATATAAATGAACAATTGAGTAAATATTTAAAAACAAAGAGGTAGGTGGTGGTGGCATGCTTCTAATCCCAGCACTTGGGAGGCAGAGGCAGCTTTGTCTACAGAGCGAGCAGACTACACAGAGAACCCTTTCTCGAACAAACAAACAAAGAGAACACAGGGGAAGTGCTTCTAGAATGGAAAGCAACGTGAACACTACCAAAATTTCGGGTCAGCAGGTTAAGTGCTTGCTGAGTTTGACCACTGAAATTCAGTCCCCACATTCTCACATGAAAGAAGAAAACTGACTTGAATAGGTTATCCTCCAGTCCCCCTCGTGTACACTCTAGCATGTGCTGCCCTCCCCCCACACATACAGAAAACAAACCAAAAACTTAGTAGTCAAAATGAGCTTCCTGAGAGCTCTGAAAATTGATCAGTAGTTTATACCAGTACATCTTGGTTAACTTAAGGAAATTATGCTGCTGGGGTTGTAGCTTAGCTGGTAGTGTTGTTATAATAATGATTAATATGTCACGTGACAGATCTAGTATAAAGGAGGTTTATTGTGGGAAAGGGGGAGGGAGAGAGAGAGCAGGGATTGAGAGAGAGGAGAATGCCCATGACAAAGAGAGAGAAAGAGAGACCAAGAGAGAGCATGAGAGGCTGGTGGGGCACACACCTAGCCAGCACCTGGTGGCAGCAGGTGGTGATGTCAGAGGTTGCTAGGGCCCTGAAAGGCAGGCCAGTGGGAACGCCTGTACACGTATAAGCATGCTTACCCAGCAAGCACAAAGCCCTGGGGTCTGTCGTCACTACATATAACTGGTGTTGATGTTTATGCCTGTAATCTCAGCGCTCTGGAAGTGAGGCCAGACTGGACTGCATAGCAAGATCCTCTCTCCGAAAGAACAAGATAAGCAAATAAAACAAGCATTGGCAGGATGCTCACAGGCAGAGCAAGACTACATGTACCTCTGAACCATATGTGTGCAGTGTTCAAGGAGGCTGAAAGAAATTGTTGGATCCCCTGGAACTGGAGTTGCAAATGATTATCAACCGCTATGTAGGTGGTAGAAATAAAACCCAGTCCTCTGAAGTGGCTTTTAGCCACTAAGCTGTCTCTCCAGCCCAGATCTATAGGTTTTTTATGACTGTCCCTTGCTTTGCTAACTTGAGTCCTTGCTGTTGAATTGCTTTAATCCAGTTTCAGGCATATTGGGAGACCAAATAGGTTAAAGTTCATCACAACCCTCCGTTCTCTGCCAGTCACACCCTGCTCAGTAGCTTGCTGGCTTTATCTGCATACTGTGTTGGCTGTCCATCCAAATGCGTCTCTGTGAACCCCTTGCCTTCTACTGCCTTCCACATCCTGCCTAAGGCATGTGACTCAAGGGCAGATCATCAAGTGTCTTTCAAAGCCCTGAGCCACCACCTCCCACTTGGAAAGCGGAGGAGAAGCTCAGTAGAACATGACTTATGTCTAATAAATGAACACGTTTCATATATGTAATCTATACTGCGATATTATGATGCTCACTATAAGGCAGTCACAAAATTTATTAAAAGTACACAACAGACAGTAAGATTCAAGAGTGGAAAATCGCTTTAAAATCATGTCAACGAGCAGATTGCAACCCCCACGTTCAGCAGCATGTATGCCTTCCTTTGGAGGTAAGCTTTATTTAACGATGACTTTCAGATCATTTTTGATGTGTCAGACTGCTCTAAGCACTTTATACGTAATCACTCTTTAATCTTTATCTAATTTTAGAATATTTTCATCACCCACAAAAGGAATTCGGGAGCTGGTGAGACAGCTCAGCAGGTAAAGGCATCGCTGCTCAGACTGACCACCTGAATTCAATCCCCAGGACCCACACGATAGCAGAGAACCAATTCCCAAAGCTAGTCCTGTGACCTCCAACAGAGTGCCATGCCATTGGGTGTGCATGCACACTCACACACGAAGGAAGGGAGAAGGAAAAGAGAAGAGAACGTTGGTTTGATTTCCAGCCCTTCCCCATTCCCCCAGCCCTAGACAACCCCTAAATTACTTCCTGTTTCTATAGGGGTTGCCCATTCTGGATATTACATATAAATAAAACCTTATACTATGTGGTTTTCTTTTTTGTTGTTTTCTTTGTTTTTTTGTTTTGTTTTTCAAGGCAGGGTTTCTCTGTGGTCGCTCTGGCTGTCCTGGAACTCCTCTGTAGACCAGGCTAGCCTCTGCCTCCTGAGTGCTGGGATTAAAGGGGTAGGCCACCTCTGCCCATCACTGGCTTTCTTTTTTTTTCTAGTGACTTAATTGCTAGTTCCATCTTGCAAACGATACAGAAACAGAGAAGCTAAGTGCTTTGGCCAAAGTGAGGAGCAAACGTAAGATCTAGGTTTCCAAGACTTTGCCGAATTTTACAATAACAAATGAATAATGGGTGGGTATGATGGCTTAGCAGCAAAAGAACTTGCCACCAAGCCCATGGACCTGAGTTCAATGCCTATGATGGAAGGAAAGAGCCAACCCCCCTAAACTGTCCTCTAAGCTTCCACATATGCACCATGGCATGACCCTGCCTGCAGGAAATAAGTTTAAAAAATAAACATTTTTAAATAAATAGTCAAAGGTAGACAGGCATGGGGCTGGAGAGATGGAGGACCCAGGTTTGGTTCCCAGGCAGCTCTCAACCATTTGTAACTCCAGTTACAAGGGCACTGATGGCCCTCATCCAGCCTTTGAGAGCACCAGGCACACACGGGTTACACAAACACACATGCAGGCAAACACTCATAAAATAATAAATGAAATCTTTTGAAAGTGTAGTTCTAGAACTGTGAGTTTGAGGCCACTTGAGCGCTCTCTCTTTCTCTCTCTCAAAACCAAAAAACAAATGAACAAAAAATTATGTATTGCAGATCTAGTGTAAAAATCAGGCAAAGGCCAAGTTTTTGCCTCTCTAGTAAGGGATTAGGTAAATGCGCACTGTGATGGTGTTTTCTTTTAATCTCAGCGCTCAGAGGCAGAAGCAGGTGGATCTCTGTGAGTCTGAAACCAGCCAAATCTACATGACAGGTTCCAGGGCAGCCAAGGCGACTCTGTGAAACGGTCCCTGAAAAGAGGAGGGATGAGAGAGGAGAGATTAGCTTAGAGTTTGCCTTCAGGTAGATCCAGGGGAAGGTAGGTGAGGGGGGAATGGAGATAGTGGTGCTTTAACCCATGAAATAGTTGCTCAATAAACTTTGTCTGATTCCAAAGGTAGAATCTCTTCCTGTATTTTAAATTTCTTTGGTCTGTCTAGTAGATAAATTCTTTCCTACATTGAGAAATTCCTATGATCTTTTTTCTTTCTTTTTTTATTATTTTTTATTAAATTCTTTCTTAATTACACTTTATTCACCTTATATACCCCTGTAGCTCCCTCCCTCCTCCTGTCCCAATCCCTCCCTCCCTCCCTCCCTCCCTCCCATGATCTTTTTTCTTAATCTGTGTGTGTGCGCATACGTGAGTGTTCTTGTATGTAAGTGACATGTGTGAATGCACACGTGCCATAGCCTGCTTGTGAAGGTCAGAGGACAACTTTGGGCATCAGTCCTTGCTTCCCACTTTGTCTGAGACAGATCCCCTCTTATTTTTTCCTTCTGAGTCCTCCAGGTAGACTGGCCTGGGGATTCTCCTGTCTCTGCCTCTTACCTCTCTGTGATGAGGCTAGGGTTACAAATAGGGCATCTCCCTTTATGTGGGTGTTACAGATCCAAACTCAGGCTCTCCCCGAGTTTGCACAGCGAGCATTTACCCACTGCACCATCTCCTCAGTACCCACAATATAATTCTAGGGCTAAGGGCCAGACACACCCCAGGTAGCCCAAAGTGTCACACTTAGACACATGTCCCAATTGCCCATCTCCCTTGGGTGCTGCTTATATCCAGAGCCCTATTCCCTGTCTCTCCTGTGTGTAGTCTCAGCAGGCTCCAAGAGCCTATAATCATCTTTCAGCTACTTTGAATGCCTGCAAAGACTCTGGGCCTCGCCTTCCCGTGGATGCAGCCTGTGCTAGACTAGGCTCTGTAGAGGAACACTGCAGCAACCCCCCTGATATCCTTCTCACCCAGACATCTCTGACTCATCAGCTACACGTGCACCCTCACAACATGCTGCGCACTAGGGTGGACCAGACAGATTCAGGCCTTTGTTTATGTTCTGGCTGAGGACCAGAATCCCATGGCTGTTTATGAAAGACCCTGTGAAAAACTGTTGTCATGTGCTTGGTGTCGAAGAACATGTGTGCAAGGCAACCTGCCCTAGTGATGAGGAGAGGCTTCTCTGAGGTGACATTTGAGCAAGCCATCCCAAAGATAGATGAGAAGTGGATGAACAAAGGGAGGAGATACAGAGAGGTGTAGATGTGTGAAAAGTCTTTTTCTTTCTTTGAGACAGGGTTTCTCCGTGTAACCTTGGCTGTCCTGGAACTCACTATGTCGACCAGCTGGCCTTGAACTCAGAGATCTGCCTCCCGAGTGCTGGGATTAAAGGTGAACACAACCACCTGAAGGTGGTTAATACTTTTGTGTCTATGGTGTGTCAAAGTGGAGGCTCTACTAAGCAGATCTGGTACAAATAAGTTTTGATGGGGAAAAGGAAGATCTGGTATAAGGTGTGGGGACTTGGGTGTGACAGGGGACAGAAGGCAGAGGCAGGCACTGAGTTAGGTATAGATGAGGCTCAAGGGGTGACTTGGGGGTGATGTAGGGTACGCCCTGGTTCCTCTCACTTGTCTCCACAGGACACAGGGGCTCTATTTCCACTTTTGGGTCCAGGGCAAAAGTATACTCCTGCCTTTTCTAAGATCCTCATGAAAGACACAAGGCTCACAATGCTGCCATCCCTGTTTTAATTGTTGGTTTCTGTGGTCTGTGAGCTCCTCCTGCAAAGGGCACAGATCCTAGTCACGGTCATGCTTGCTTTTTCCCATTTATTCCACAGTCATTCAGCAAAGCCCTTTTGTGGCTGCAGTACGTAAGGTAGGTTCCAGACACTGGGGTGAACAAGACAAGGTCACTACTTTCTGTGAAATTACTTCTAAAACAGGCAGGGCGTGGGCCACAGGGGAAACCCCACCCACCAGTCACCGGATCTTTACTTCAAGCCCATAAAACCAGGCTGACACTGGGTGTCACCACCTGCTGTGTTGGCTTTGGCCAAGGCAGCGGGCCAGACTGGGAAGGGCAGGTGCAAGCTGACAGGTAGGCAGGTGGGGCAAGGCTCATGCTGTCACTCAGTGCCTGCCCTGTCGCCCTCTGGCCCTTGCCCAGCCCTGGACCAGTAGGGGTTTCATGAAGGTTAGACTGGACCTACAAGCAAAGGAAGGCCTGGAGAGACAGGATCTAGAGCTGTAAGTGGTCCACTCCTGGGGAATCTGAGACAAGGCACTCAGGTGACCTCCTAACAAAAGAAATACATCCTGGGATAGATGAGAAACAGGAAAAGGACTATTCTGACTAGGGCATGGTTTAGTGGTAATAGGCCTGTCTAGAATTCCCAATGAGGCAATGTGAGCACATAGAACACTTTCATAGAGCCCTCTAGTGGACTGGATATGATGTAGTTCACTGGGAGGGGACTGGGGTCCATTTGGGCCTTTTTAAAAAAATTTTTGAGGCATTTACAGGAGCTTGCTATGCAGCCAGGGCTGTCTTCAAGCTGGACATTCTCCCACGTACTTGGATTGCAGGCATTCACCATCACACTCAGCCTACACTCAGCCCTTTGGCTTGTTCTACAGCACCACCCTCTCATCCAAAAGTCCCCATGGTGGTCTCAAGGAAGCTGTGAGCTTTGGGGGTGGGGTGTCTCAGAAAGGAAACATGTTCTGTCTTCCCCACCACACAGAGTCACCTGCCTTATGAAAGGAGGAAATTTGCTCAACCATGTTTGTAGCAGCTGTATTTGTAATAGCCAGAAGCTGGAAACAACCCAGATGCCCCTCAACTGAAGAATGGATACAGAAATTATGTTATATTTACACAATGGAATATTACTCAGCAATAAAAAACAAAGAAATCATGAAATTTGCAGGTAAATGGTGGTAACTGGAAAAGATCATCCTGAGTGAGGTATCCCAGAAGCAGAAAGACATTCAGGGTATATACTCACTCATAAGTGAATATTACACATATAATATAGGATAAACATACTAAAATCTGTACACCTAAAGAAACCAATCAAGAAGGAGGACTCTGGCTAAGATGCTCAATCCCCATTCAGAAAGGCAAAGAGGATGGACATCAGAAGAGGGAGAAAACAGGGAACAGGACAGGAGCCTGCCACAGAGGGCCTCTGAAAGGCTCTTCCCTGCAGGATATCAAAGCAGATGCTGAGACTTATGGCCAACCTTTGGGCAGAGTGCAGGGAATCTTATGAAAGAAGTTGGAAATAGACCTGAAGAGGACAGGAGCTCCACAAGGAGAGCAACAGAACCAAAAAATCTGGGCACAGGGGTCTTTTCTGAGATTGATACTCCAACCAAGGACCATTCATGGAGATAACCTAGAACCCCTGCACAGATGTAGCCCATAGCAGTTCAGTCTCCAAGTGGGTTCCCTAGTAATGGGAACAGGGACTGTCTCTGAAGTGAACTGATTGGCCTGCTCTTTGATCACCTCCCTCTGAGGAGGGAGCAGCCTTACCAGGCCACAGAGGAAGACAAAGCAGCCACTCCTGATGAGACCTAATAGACTAGGATCAAAAGGAAGGGGAGGAGGACCTCCCCTATCAGAGGACTGGGGGGGGGGCGGGTGAATGGCATTGGGAGGGGAGGAGGGAGGGAGCTACAGGGGGATACAAGGTGAATAAATTGTAATTGATAAAAATTAAAAAAAAGAAATTTAAAAAAAAAAAAAGAAAGGAGGAAATGACACTCTTGTGACCTACCTGCTCAGAACCTGGAGTCAAGGCTCAAAGGAATCAACAATAGTGTTGTGGCCACTCTCTGCCCCTGCCTGTGGTTCTCTTTTGGGGCCCAGAGCCCAGCAGGAAGCTTTTTCTCAGCAACAGCCCCATCCCTGGTGGCTGGGGCTAAAGGTGACTTTAGGGACAAAGGAGGTCCCAGGGGACTTCCTGCACCTCCCACCTGTTTGTGTCCAAAGGTGTTTATTAATGTATTTCCTGCATCTGCTAACAGGCTGGACCGGATTGTGTGGTTCTCTCTGTAATACTCAATGGACTTATTATTTAATACTGCAGGAAGGTGTGGCTATTTCTTCTTCTTACGAATAGGCTTGGATAAACCAGGCAGTGAGACAGGTCGGGGAATGGCTGTGAGTTTGAGACCAACCCAGGACAGTCAAGGCTACACAGGAAAACCCTGCCGGAGGACTTTAACCGAGCCGCCCCTCTAGGGCGGCAAGGTATTGATAAGAGCCAACGCCAGAATGATCTTGACTGCTGCTTTAATCACACAAATCACACAAGTATCTAAGCATTGCATAGCACATTGTACATCTCATAGGACATACGACCTGACCACAGGTACAGGCTCGGACACGTTGCCTCCGGTGTTACGGTGTTTCAGTGTCTTCTAGGTCCCGGAACTTGACAGTTCCCACCGGACCTCAGGCGCGGGCATCTTCTGCTGACTGGATGGGCCTCAGAGCTTCTCTGCTCCAGCCAGGCCTCAGTTGTCAAGGAAGCTGTGGTTCCTCGGGAGCCGCCTTCCAGGGCCGGTCTGATAAGGGGGACCTCACAGGACAGGCTTGTTAAGGTAGTCTGTGCTTTTCATGCAGCCTTTCGGGGAATGGGCTGGTTATTGGCGATCTTGCGGCTTCCTCACTTAAAAGTTTAGCCTGTCGCAACTACATAGGCTCAAACTGCAGTTTTTATACATTTTTTAGGGCATAGTTTTAGCTTATCACACCTCCACACGCATCAGCTGTTAATCAGCTGGCATTACCTAATTCCATTACCTAGCACTTTAAGGGCGTTATCTTAACTTCTATACTTTACTTTAAAACACCACACATGCTGGCTGTTAGTCTACTGATATTGTTTAATTTTACTACTTAATGCCTTAAAAGAAATGTTTATTACTATTACTAGGAATATCTACTGATATTGTTTAATTTTACTACTTAATGCCTTAAAAGAAATGTTTATTACTATTACTAGGAATATCTTCTAATCCAACTCTGACAGCTCTGCTGTCTTACAAACTCTTAATGCCTTAAGGGCGTTACCCACTCACTATCACCAAAATGTCTCTCAATTTTGCTCCTGACAGCTCTGCTGTCCTACAGGCTTCTTACAGTGGAAAAGCAAAATGTGCTAGACATGGTGATTCCAGCCAAGTGTTCTTACCTGAACCCATCACACATACACACACACACAAACACATCTCCTTGTCCTTTGTTTGTTTGTTTTTGAGACAAGGTCTCACTATCTCTGGTAAATGAAAAAAAAAAAAAAGAAAGAAAGAAGGAAGGAAGGAAAGAAGGAATAGAAAGAAAGGAAGGAAGGAAGGAAGGAAGGAAGGAAGGAAGGAAGGAAGGAAGGAAGGAAGGAAGAGGAAAAGGATGTAACTGCTCTTAGGAGAAAGCTTATTGTAGAAATATGGGAAAGCACAGCCAGAGGCAGACACATCTGGGAGAGTGCAGAGTAGTCATGACCCTGAACCATGTGGGGTGAGGGAAAGAGGAAGGAAGAAAGGAGAAAACAAAATATATCAGCCAGGAGACCAAAATAAGGGGCAGAGAAAATAGGTAACCAAAATATCTGGATTATATAGGGAAGAGCCCTGGGGGAAGGGCAGCCCAGCCCCTGGGCTGGAAAGTTCAGGACACAGAGTGGGATATGCCAGCCATACCCTGTTAACAGGTAGGGACTGAAGGATGCTGGGAGAACCTGGAGGCTAGGTCTGCTTGTCCCTGGTTTGAAACTTAACATGTGGCTGCCCTGGATCTGGTTTCAAACTCGCAGAGATCCACCTTTCTCTGCCTCCCTAGAGCTAAGATTAAAGGCATGCCCCACTGTGCCCAGCTTGGGGCTGGGTTGGAGCCTTTGATAAGAAGGAATGTGTGCATATGGTCCTGGATTCCGCACACATGTCTGTACTCTCAAGACATTCCAATACCTGAGTGTCCCAGGAGCCTTGCAGGCATCTCCGAGTGTTATGTCACTGTCCTGCAAAAGAAACCCTCCGATGTTGGAGCTGTACCCGTTTCTCTGGATGCAAGGACTAGGGAATTGTCCTAGAGAATGACAGATTTTAGATCAGTGTCTAACATACAGAAAGGAAGGGCTCCTGGGGAGGCTGACCTTCTACACTTGAGCTTCGAGCCTTCTATCTCCCCACACTGTTTCTGCCTGGAGTCAGGGGAGGGGCAGGGATTGTCTCTACCCCACCTGCTCACTCCTCCTGGTGAAGAGTTAGAGTTCACTGTTCCCAGACAGGCCAGTGGAGGCTTTGAGGATAGACTGGGCAAAGGGGACCTGAACACCAGGAGACAAACTTACCCAGATTCTCATCTTATTGATTCCCATTTGTTGTGCAGAAAGGTGTCAGGTGACAAATGATGTGGAAGACTTGCATGCAGCCAGCAGGTCTTGCTCACCACTACCATATTCCTTTAAGAATGACCATTTGGTGGTGGTGGGGGGGGGGTTGGGAAAATAGGTCAGTGGATAAAAAGCTTGATGGATAATCATTCAGGCCTGAGTTCGGATCCCCAGCACCCATGTTAAAACCAGGTGTGGTCACCTATAATCTAAGCACAAGGAGTCAGAGACAGGAAGATCCCTGGGGCTTTCTGGCCAGATGGTCTAGACTAGTCAGTAGCCCCGGGTCTCATTGAGAAACCCTGTCTCAAAAACCTAAGGATGGGAGAGCACTGGAGAGATGTCTCTGCAGTAAAAGCACAGGACGTTTGGTTCCCAGCACCTACAGGAAAAGTCATACCCACCAGTAACTACAGTTCCAGAGGATCTGATACCCTCTTCTGGCTCCAAGAGCACCAGGCATACATATGGTACACACATATACATGCAGGCTCTCAAATGTTTAGAAATACATTTAAACTTTAAATACGTATTTATATTTTTAAATACATTTAAACATTTATAAGCACATTAAAAAAAAAAAAACTGAAGGTAGGTAAGACCAGGAGGAGAGGATGGAGGAGGCTACGACTGGGATGTAGAATGAATAAATAAAACTTAAAATTAAAAAAAGAAATGAAGGTAGAGAGTAATTGAGGAAGACTCTTGACCTCTGGCTCTCATTCACACACGCATTTAGGAACACTCACATAAAACACAGGCATACATCTGTGACATTTTTCTAACTCCAGTGGTTGAGAAACGGAAAGCATAAGTTGAACACAGTGGCCCACACCCGTCATCCCAGCACTCAGGAGGTAGGAGTAAGAGGAGTGTAAACTCAAGGCTAGCCTCAGCTACATAGCAAATTCCAGGCTAGTGTAGTCTCCATAGGGCCTTGTCCCCAAAACAGAAACCTCACAACACAGAAAAGAAGAATCATGCAAATATGACATATGACCAGACAAGGAATGACTATGTCAACAAGAGAAAATGCCTCACCCTGTTAAGTACAGCATGAGCCCATACGCATATCCATATTCATATCCATGTTATGTATATTCATAAGGAGTGAAAGGCAATCATCCAAACAGTGCGGGATTTTTGTTCTAAATAGTAGGACCATGGGTGTTTCTTTTCTTTTTTACTTTGTCCTTATTTTTTTTCATTCTTCTACTAATGAACCTGGATTCTTTTATAGGCCAAATGGAGGGTTTCTGTTCATGTGTTTGTGTACGTATGCAAATGTTTTACAGCCTATTTTATTTTTAATCAAGGGTATGGGTGTGTGAAGTCCAGAAGAGGGCGTCATATCCCCTGGAGCCAGAGCTTCAGGCTGTTGAGAGCTGCCTGATGAGTGCTGGGAACCGAACAGGGGCCCTCCATGAGAGCAGAACATGCTCTTTCCTGAGAAGCAAATCTCTGCAGCCCCTTCTTTTTGTTTTTAGCTGGTTGACTCTACCAAAAAAAAAAAAAAGTTTTTAATTCCTCCCCAACAACAAGCATAGTCACCTGACTAGAAAACTTGGATTCTTAAAAGTATGCTTTTGATCACAAAACCCAATCCAGATGGCACCAAAACAATATTATTCGTTTTTACCGTCTCGATTCACAGCCAAGCCAGGCCATGTTTGCTTTCACATCTTGCCCCAGTCGCCTGATTATTCACTGCTGTTCACAAGAACTCACTTGCTAGATCTGCTGCCTGTTGGGAAGTGTAAAAAAAAAAAAAAGTCCCTTTTTTAGAGATATAATTGGATCGTCTGAGAGAAGCCGAGGTTTTTATTTTTGGTGGGGATGGTTAGCTACATTCCACTGAATCTCTTGGTTTCACTTGAAGGATTGCTAGTGTCTGCTAATCATTCATAGTAGCTCAGTTCCATCCTGTCAGTATTGTTCCAGAACAAGGGTTAGGTGCCCAGAGGAGAAACCCTATGTGTCCTATTTTATTTGAGTCTCTGTGGATACGTGTGTGTCTGTCTTCACAATGAATCAGTAGCTAGCTTTCTGATTCACAGAGATGGCTTCTTCGGAGATGAGAGTCTCTTTGAGCCTGGTAGAGCACACTTGAAATTCCAGACGTTTGGAGACTGAGACAGGAAGATTGCACATTCAAGAGCAAGCCAGCTTGGGCTATAGTCAATTCTCATCTCAAAAAATGGAACAAAAACAAACAAACCCCAGAGCACCAGCCTAGCATGCACGATGCCTTACCTTGGATCACCGACACCATGACCATGAAAGAGAAAGGGAATGAAAGAGGGAGAGGAGGAAGAGAAGAAAAAGCAGAACAGAGGGGGCAGGGAGAGGAGGGAGGGAAGGAAAGAAAGAGGAAGAAGAGAGAAGAGAAAGAAGGAAAGAAGGGAAGAAAGGAGGAAAAGTAGGAGGAGGGGAAATAAATCTATGTAATCCGGGAATACCTAACGGGGACACCAGCTGGAGGGTGGGGTGGGGAATCTAGGTCTCCAGAAGCAATCAGCTCTCATATCCACAGCTGGCAGCGCACAGCAGAACAGCCAGGGACAGAGTTCCTTATTTTTCTCTGTATTGATGACGATCATCAGTGAACTTGCTGAAGATGTGTGGGCGATGTGTTACTTGGCTTGAATCCTGCTAATAAGATCCAACAAAGTCTTGGAAAATATGGGGGCTCTGAGCAAACACATTTTATTATTACTATTATACTATTTGGACACTTTTTTGTTTTTTGTTTAAGACAGGATCGTCTTTTTCAAAATTGTGTGTGTGATTGCAGGCCCCGTGTGCATCTCACCTTTCACATCGTTGAGGAAGAGTCTTTCTTGTAGTTTCTCATAAGCTTCCAGGCGATTCTGTCTCCAGCTAGCATCTATCCAGAGGAGTGCTAGGATGACACAGAAGGGTTCTTGGTTTGTTTGTTTTGTTTTGTTTTTGTCAGTTTGGTCTCGATGCCTGTTTTGGAGATCAAACTCAGGCTTTCAAAGCTAAATGTCTTATCCTCTGAGCTGCCTCCATAGCCCCTGTGGCGGTTTGAATGAGAATGGCCCCCATAGGTTGGAATATTTGCATGCTTAGTTTCCATAGGATGACCTGTTTGGGAAGGACTAGGAGGCGTGGTTTTGTTGGAGAAGGTGTGTTGCTGGGGGTGGGCTTTGAGGTTTCAAAAGCCTGGGCCAGATGGTGTTTTTCTCTCTGCCTGCTGCCCACAAATGAGAACGTAAAGCTCTTTGCTGCTTCTCCAGCATCGGCTGCCTGTGTGCAGCCAATGCTCCCCACCGTAATTATAATAGACTAACCCTCTGAAACTGTAAGCAAGTCCCAAATTAAATGCTTTCTTTTATAATAGAGGCTCTGGTCATGGTGTCTCTTCACAGCAATAGAACACTAACCTCCCCACCCGACCCCACCCCCGCACAGGATCTTGCTATGCAGACTAGACTGGTCTCATACTTGAAGCAATTCAGCAATCCTCCTGCCTCAGCCTCTGTAGTGCTGGAATTACAAGCATGAGACAGAACACTTCGCTCACCTCAGTCCTCCCAAGGCTGAATAATATTTCATTATATAGGTATGTCATGTTTAATTTATCCATTCATCTATCCATGGACCTTTATAGTGTTTCCACCTTTTGGCTCTTGTATAACATTCTGCTTTAAGGGTCCATGTTCAAAATATCTGTTTATGTCCCTGCTGTCAATGACTCTGAGGATATATCCTCGAAAGTGCCAAGCAGGCAGACATTTTATTTTCATGTATATGTGTGTCTGTAAATGTACAAGTGTGAGTACGGGCCAGAAGAGGATGTTAAATCCCTTGGGGTATAAGTTATAGGCAGCTGTGAATTGTCTGACATGGGTGCTGGGAACTGAGTTCTGGTCCACTGAGCCATCTCTTCAGCCATGAACACACTTTTTAAAAATTTTTATTTGTTTGTGTGCATACGTATGTGCTGGTTAGTTTTTATTGTCAATCTGACACAAACCTAGAGTCCCCAGGAAGAGTGAACCTCAGCTGAAGACAGGCCTGTGGCTGTGTCAGTGAGATCATCTAGTTGATGTAGAAGGGCGTGGTCTGCTGTGGACGGCACCACCCTGGCTGGCTGAGCTAACCTGAGAGTCTGTGAGTACACCAGGAGGCAGTGTATCTTCATGGTTCCTGATTCAGTTCCTGTTTGAGTTCTTGCCCTCATCTCTCTCAGTGATGAACCTAAAACTGCAAGCTGAAAGAAACCTTTGCTTTCCCTAAGTTACTTTTGATCATGATGTTTATCCCAGCAACAGATGCCAAACTGGAAGAGTGCATCTGGGGGTGCCTATGAGCACATGAGAGTACGTGGTCACACAGGTATACGTGTGTGTTCATCATATGTATGTGGTGATTAGAGGTTAGCCTGAGGTATTGTCCCTCAAGAGCCATTCACCATTCACCTTGGGGTTTTTTTGTTTGTTTGTTTGAGACAGTTTTACTGTTAGTTCAGACTGGCCTTGAATTCATACTATAGCCCAGGCTGGCTTTAACTCATAACAATTTTTTTTTTTTTGTCATAGCCAAACAAGTGCTGGGGTTACAGGCATGTGTTGCCACACCTGGTCATAAAAATATTTCTAAGACAACCTTAATGGCTTCCTTTTCTTCCTTTTCCTCTTCTTCCTTCTCTTCCTCTTCTTCATCTTTTGTGGACAGGGTTGGGGACTGAACCTAGGACTTCAGACATACTTGGCAAGTACTCTATCACTGAGTTACAGTCCTGGCCCTCACCTTTTCTTTGTAGTCTCAGTAGTCTGGCGCTTACCAAATTGACTAAACTGGTTGATAGAGAGTTCCTGGGCTCCGTCTGTCTGCACCTCCCAGCACATGACAGGCACTTGCCACCTTACCCAGCTCTTTTTACATGAGTTCTGGGAATCAAACTCAGGTCCTCACACTTGTAAGGCAAATACTTTTCCAACTAAGCTATTTGTCCAGCTACAAACACACATTTTTGTTTGTTTGTTTCAAGACAGGGTTTCTTTGTGTAGCCTTGGCTATCTTGGACTCTCTTTGTAGACCAGACTGGCCTCGAACTCACAGAGCCCGACTGCCTTTGCCTCTCCCAATGCTGGGATCACAGGTGTGTGCCACTGAGCTGGTCCAAACACATAGTTTAACCAAAAGTCCTGTGACTCCTAATCCTTAGCAACAGAATTTGCCTTTAGCAGGCACCTCTAGAAAACTTAAAGACACAACAGGAAGCTGGCGAGATGATTCCTCGGGTAAGGCCACAGCAATCAAGCCTGACGATATGAGCTCAAGCCCTAAGACTTACATGGTAGAAATACAGAATCAATTTCCAAAAGTTGTCGTGTGACCTCCACGCACACTTGATCACACACACACATGTGCACACTAAATAAATAAGGAAAGAAATGTTACTATGTTATTAAGAACACAGCGTCAAACCCTGGGCCATCAGTATGAGTCAGATAGTACTCAGAAACCATTGAGTCCAAAGTTCTCACTGGATGCTTTCCACTTGTTTGTTTTGTTTTGTGATAATGTCTTACCATGTAGCCTAGGCTGGCCTGTAACTCACTACATAGCACAGACTGGCCTTGAACTTACCATCTTCCTGTCTCAGCCTTACAAGTGCTAAGATTACAAGCATGTACCATCCACATCCTGCCCAAACCCTCACTTTATAGATAAAGAAACTGTGTAGAATCCACACTCCGCTGTGAGAAAGCCAGTCTTTTTGTCCTGGCTGCAAAAGTTGGGTATAGCTATTGAACTTATCCTCTTGGTGATAAAAGAAAATAAAACAAATTTATGGAGAGAGTTACAGGGGACATTTTATGCTGGGTCAGGAAGAATTTGCTGCATGTTAGAATGGACTGGAGAATGTTGAGAGGCACTACCCAGATACATTATATCCAAAGTGATAGGCCCTTTAAAGAATACAGACTGTAGCTGATTAAGTCAGAATCTCATCCATGTAAGTGCTTCTACCATGTAAGTCCTAGGGATTGAACTCATCTTGTCAGGCTTGATTGCTGCATCTTTATCCATGCAATAGACTCCATACAGAGAGAAAGCACAAGCTCCATCCAACAAACAGCCAACTAGAATTCTGGCTTGGAAAACTGTTAGGAATACCGGAGTATACACACACACACACATATGTATATATACACACACAAATAAATATACATATATGTGTATATAAAACATATAAATATATATGTATGTATTCGTATATATGTATATATACATGTATATATACACACACATATATATATTAGTCATAGATTATTCTTTCTGTCTACTCAGTAACATCATAGAAACCTGGCTACTCACTAATATCATAGAAGCCTAATGATCATTTTTCCCTTGCAGCTAAGAATCATTTTCCTCCTTCCTTGCAGCTAGAGATCATTTCCCTGCCTCCCTTGCAGCTAGGGATGATCTTTCCTATCTCCCTCACAACTTGAATCTTGCCATGTAGCAACCTGAGGCTGAGAGAAAGAAAAGTGAGTGCCAGGCATTTCCATATTGAGAGAGGTTGGCTGTGACTTTATCTAATGCCTTGAGAGAAAGAATTAGCCAGTCTGCCATTTGCTTCAGCAGCAGTGGCTCTGTTGAATTCGTTTTTATGTGCTTTGAGATCTGTTTCTTCCTGAGTAGACTCCAAGCCAGATTCTCTAGCCCTTTTAGAGATTCAGATTACCCTGTATTCTTTAACACACCCCTTTTCTGCTCAAACCAGTTAAAATTAGTTCTGTGGTTACAACTAAGAATTTAGACTGATTCACCAGATTACTTGATGTCAGTTAGCCTTAAGTTCAGCTGTGCAGATCCAGAACAGCCTCCACCCCCATCCCTGCCAAATAAATCTAGCCTATCCTTTCCTTCCTTAAAAGCCTGGAGGAGCAGTTTTGGGTAGGCTGGCAGCAACAGACCTCAGATGTCCTGAATCTTTCCAGATGCCTGCTCTGCCATCCCTTGGGTGTGGTGCTAATCCTGGTGGTTCAGATGACAACTACAGCTCCGGCTGTCGAGCTTACACTTCAGGAGCTGTTTTACTTAGTTTTATATAAATGTATCAGGCTGTGGTGGTGCACACTTAGAGTGCCAGCACTTTGGAAGCTAAGACAGGAGGATTGAAAGCATGGAGGCCATGGGGCTGGAGAGATGGCTCAG
Organism: Pachyuromys duprasi; assembly: GCA_028658305.1. Taxonomy (NCBI): domain Eukaryota; kingdom Metazoa; phylum Chordata; class Mammalia; order Rodentia; family Muridae; genus Pachyuromys; species Pachyuromys duprasi. Next base: position 17,376,542 of record CM053751.1, read on the forward strand.
AGGTTAAGAACACTGGCTGTTCTTCCAAAGGTCCTGCGTTCAATCCCCAGCAACCACATGGTGGCTCATAGCCATCTATAATGAGATTTGATGCCCTCTTCTGGCCTGCAGGCATACAAGCAGGCAGAACACTGTATAAATAAATAAGTCTTAAAAAAAAAAAAAAAGCTGGAGGTAAGCCTATACATAGTGAGAAGGTAAAATTTATCAACAATTTTTTTTTTTCTGAGACAAGGATTCACTCTAGCCCAGACTGACATAAAATTTATAGCATTCTCCCTGGCTCAGCGTCCTAAATGCTGGAATTACAGATTAGCTTCCTGGCTAAGCCTTGAAGACCCTTCAGCTTCAATCTTCGGGGGGGGGGGCATTTACAAGCATATGCCATTATTGCCCAGCTGACAGCCATCTTTCTATAAGCATGTTCCTGTGTGTACCTGTGCACATGCCTATGCCTGTGGCACATGGAAACCAAAGGTCAAAGTCAGCTCTCTTCCACAGTTGCTTTCCACCTTACTTTTACTTTAGAGATTTATTTCACGGAGCTGGAGAGATGGCTCAGCAGCCAGCTAAAAGCGCTGATGGATCTTCCGGAGGACCTGGATTTGAACCCTAGCACCCACACAGTGGCTTACAGGCCCAGCAGATCTGATGCCCAGGGAATATGGCCTCCAAGAGCGGTGCATACCTGCACACATGTGGTATACAGACATATGTGCAGGCAAAACATCCATTCACACGAAATAATAAAATAAGGTAAAAATAACTTAAAACAAGATTTATCATGTTTTATCAGGTACAGACACTCTGGGTGTGTACATACAGGAAAGGGCAACACCAAGAAGTCCTCAGACCCCATGCGGGACATTGAAAACAGACGGATCTTGTATTTCATTGGCCAGCCTCATAGGCCAACAGTCCACAAAATCACTCATCAGGAAAGGGGGCTAAGGGCCAGGCCTGGTGGTGCACACCTTTAATCACAGCCCTCAGGAGCAAAAGGCAGGTGGATTTCCATGAGTTCCAGCCAGCCTGGTCTATAGAGCGAGTTTCAGGACAGCCAGGGCACAGAGAAACCCTGTCTCACAAGAAAAAAAACAAAAGAGGAAGAAAAAAAAGGGAGGGAGAAAAGAAAGGAGGTCTAAGGGTCCTTTGTTTTTACGTGTGAGTGTGTATTTGTGTACATGTGTACGTGAACACTCAGACACATGCAGATGTATGAATGGTTATGCTTGCCTGTGTATGCGTGGAGGTCAGAAATCAAATCCCAGAACCTCCCTCTGGTGCTGTCCACTTTGTATTCTGAGTTTGGTCTGTTGGCTACCACCCACTTGGCTTTCATGAGGGATCCGCACTCAGGTCTTCATGAGTACACAGCAAGCTCTTCAGAGCTGAGCCAGGTCCCTAACTCCTCATCCAGCCTCTGTACAAGACAAGGGGCAGCCAGAAAAATAAAGCAGCTCCATGCTTTTCAGGGTTATTCTTCTACTTTGCCTCTGGCCAAGAGATAATGGTTTCCAATTGTAGTTGTAATGGAATAATTTGATCTTTAGGACAAGGGTAGGACTCACAGCTGGGTTGCGATTGCCCAGGAAACTTCCCATTACTTTGGAAGGGAGAGGCAGGAAGCCCCACACCCAATCAGTGATGGGGAAAGGCATCATCCAGGCACAAGTATTACTAGAGATTTATAGAGTCAAAGCCCGGAGCCTGGTAACTAACAGTATTCTAAAGAGACTAAGAATAGATTCAGCCACCTGTTCTCAGCAAGCTAATTAGAAAGACAATAGTTAGGAGCAGAGAACGGAGATTTATTCAATATGGACCCATTGGGAAGAGATCCAGCGACACCCACCAGCTCACTGAGGTTTAGGTTTAAATAGGGGACAAAAGATATTCATTGCTTGCGTGGTCCAGGCGTGGTCCTGCCTGTCATTGACCCACCATTGTCAGAGCTCCAGTTCCTTCTGCGAGGTGCTCCGACCTTCAGGTTCGCGCGAGATCTCTTCCTAGGAGACAAGGTCACCCTCTGCCCGGCGCCTGGGGCTTCAGCTTTTCCCTCCCATTTTGAGACTGCTCGGTGGGAGAGAATTCCTTGGAGACCATTGTTTCTATAATGTAGTAGCTGAAGGGCACACAAGTCTCTCTCTTTGCCTCCAGCCATGCCAGGGACACAGGGCAGCTGGATCCCTGCTGCTACATGAGGGTGCGCTGTGTGTGTGTGTGGGGGGGGGGCTTGGGCACGTGTGCATGGAAACGACAATGTCACTCTATATGGAGCTTGAACCCTAAATGCAAACAGTGACAGATGTCCTTACAAGAGGAGGGACCTGGAGAGGAATGAGAACAGAGTAAAAGACATTTCAGTTGCTGTGTGCCAAGGAACCTGGAGTCACATGATAGAAAGTGTTGTTTCCAAGAACTTTGGAGAGAATAAAATCCTGCCACACCTGGATTTTTTTTAAAGGTGTATTTATTATTTACACAGTGTTCTACCTGCATGTACATCTGCATGCCAGAAGAGGACACCAGATCACATTATAGATGGTTGTGAGCCACCATGTGGTTGCTGGAAATTGAACCCAAGTCCTCTGCAAGAGCAGCAAGTGTTCTTAACTGCTGAGCCATCTTTCCAGACCTTTCTTTTTTTGTTGGTGGGGGGGTGATTTTCAAGACAGGGTTTCTCTCTTTGTGGCCTTGACGGTCCTAAACTGGTTTTGTAGACCAGGTTGGCCTTGAACTCACAGAGATCCACCTGCTTCTGCCTTCCCAAGTGCTGGGACTACAGGAGTGCACCACTGTGCCCGGCTCAGACCTTTTTCTTATTTTGTCTTTTTTTTTTTTTTCCAAAGCTGAGGACCAAACCCAGGGCCTTGCGCTTGCTAGGCAAGCGCTCTACCACTGAGCTAAATCCCCAACCCTGGCATTTTTCTTTAAAAACAAACAAACAAACAAACAAACAAAATCCAACAACAACTCCAACTCTGCTTCAAACTACTCATCTTAAAATTATCAAAACCAAGATTTTTTTTTTTTTCTGGTAATGAGTTGAGGTCCTCTAGAAAGGTAATGGAGGTGCTCCTGCTTAGGGTGGCCAGATGGACCCTGTACCTCTGCCACCCTCCTGACACAGAACCTGAGGGAACGCTTCCATTTTAAGCCATTCGCTCTTTGATGTCCTTTGCTAGAGCGGCCACAGGAAAGACTGTATACTCTGTGTGTGTATGTGGTGTGCACATGCGTGTGCAGTGAGCACACACACAAAGGCCCAAGGATGATGTCATGTGTTTTCCTCAGTCACTTGAGGCTGGTTCTCTCTCCGGACCTGGACCTCACTGATTAGGCTTGACTGTGAGCAGCAAGTCATGGGGATTTTTTTGTCACCAACCCTCAGAACTGGAGTTACCCGCATGCGCTGTCACACCTGGCCTTTTACATGGGCACTGGAGATCTGAACTCAGCTTCTTATATGTTTTCATGGCAAGCACTTCCTCAGTTTCTTGTCGTTTCTAGTTGGTCCCTTCTCTTCCATCCCAGCAACAGGAGGGATCTCTCAGCTCACATCCCAGTTCCTTCCTTCTGGGGTCTCCTGCTTATTTGTAAAACAGGATCTACTTCCTTCCACAGCCGCTGGCGGAGGCCCCCTGTCTTCCATTTATCTCCTCTTCTCCTTCTCTAGACTCTTCCCCCACCATCTGTCATCTTCAAGCTTCTATTTCTAGAAACTTCTGTTCCACAGAAAGCTGCTGAGTTTCTTCTTACCCTAGCACCCTTACGGCCACTGTTCCTTCATGTTGGGTGCCATTCCTCTGGATCTACAGTTGATTTTGTCTCTCAGGGAACATAAGGCAGTATCTGGAAATGCTGGAGTTGAGCCAGTCTTCAGGAAGAAGATAGAAGGGTTCCAACACATCTAGTAAACAGAGGCCAAGTTGTGTGGGTCGCCCTCTGTGATAGACAGGAAGGTTACCTCACCATAAAGCACTGTCATTGTCCAAAGTGTTCATAGGAATGACTGAGGTTGGGAGACCAAGTTGTAGGTCTTTCTTTCATTGTTTGTTTTGTTTCTGTTTTTGTTTTTCTCTCATGCAACCCAAGGTGGCCTCAAACTCAGGATGCACCCCACCCAGGAGGATCTTGACTTTCCAATCCTCTACCTCTCAAGTGCCAGATACCAAGCTTTTTGTTGTTGTTAAGATTTATTTATTTATACACATGAGCAGTCTATTTGCATGTGTGCCTGCATGACAGAAGAGAGCATCAGATCCTATTACAGATGGTCATGAGCCACCAAGTGGTTGCTGGGAATTGAACTCAGGACCTCTGGAAGATCAGACAGTGCTCTTAACTGCTGAGCCCTCTCTCCAGCACGGGATATGAAGCTTTATAAATACTAGGAAAGCACTCTACAAACTGCACCACATCCCTAGCCCTCCCCCCTCCCGAGTTCTGGATCTTTCTGAAGTCCAGTCCTGCCTTTCATGCCTGAGTTCAAATGCCATCTCCTTAAAGAGTCTTCCCCAGCACTCATTTTTAATTTATTCGTTCATTCAAATTTTAATTATGTACATGTGTGTCAGGGTATGTGCAGGTGGATGAACGTGCTCTCCGAGCTCAGTGGAGAGTGTCCGGGACCCTGGAGCTGGAGATAGAAGCAGTTAGGTGTAAGCCAGCAGATGTCGGTGCTGAGGACTGAATGAACAAGGGAGGCACACACTGTTAACCTCCGAACCATGCAGCTCACCCAGCATCCTTTATACAGTGACCTTTTATTCTCAAGTTACCTGAATCTACTTTCTCAGTCCCCTTCCACCATCTGAAACCATCTGGCTTGTTTATCTTCATTTGTTGCCATCTGTTAATTCCCCAATCTTTGCTGGGCTAGCCCAGTGGATTTTCACAGCCACGGCACACGGAAATTTTTACCGTCCAGCCATCTCTCCGCCAATCCTCACCCCCACAACCCTCAGGGAGTTATTAATTGAAGGTTTGTTCCTTTCCATTTAGCCAACAGATATTTATCCCCCTCCCCTGGGTCCTCATGTGGAGGTAAGAGCTGAGGGCTGGGGCCAGTCTGAACAAGCTTCTCTCCATTCCGTGTTACTGTCTGATCTTGCCAGCGCCATGCGGATGCCTGTGGGCATGAGGGTGGTGTGGTTTTGTAGCCACACAGACTCTGCCACCCAGTACTCATCCAGCATGCACAAAACCAAACCCTAGGTTCAACCCTCAGTGGCACACACACATACACTCACAACCAGAGACGGAGTATGTTCAACAACAGCACTTTCTTTGCTCTCAGCCCTGAAAAACCATGGCAGGGCAGGGCAGTGACAGGGCCGGTCTCTCCTTGGCTCATGGACGCACTTATTATCACTCTGTCTTCATGTGGCCTTTCCTCTGGCCACACACACCGTGTGCTCCAGCGTCCTTACCTTCTTTATGAACTTCAAAAAATGTATTGGATCATTTTAGGTATGCATGTGTGTGCAGGGTACCCAGAGAATCCAGAAGACAGAATCTGATCCCCTGGAGCTGAAGTCACAGCTGGTCGTGAGCTGCCACGTAGGTGTTGGGAATCATGGCCACTGGGCCCTCTGGTTCTAAACCAGAGCAGCACTTCGGCTCTCTGGTTTCTCTTCAGAAGACACCCATCAGACTAGCCAGGACCCATCAAGACAATCTCATTTTCTTTGCATTTGCCTGTGTATGTGTGTGTGCTCACGTGTGTGTGCGTGTGTGTATGTAGGTGCCTTGCTGCATGTGTAAAGGTCAGAGGACAAATTGCCAGAGTCCATTCTTTTCTTCCACCATGTGGGTTCTGAAGATGAATGCAGACCATGAGACTTGGTGGCAAGCACCTGACTCTACAATCTCCTTAACTTCATGATCCTTCTAAAGGCCCTGCCTCCAAATACAGTCGCATTCTGAAGTTTTGGATGATAGAGCGTCAACATGAAGCTTCAACACGTAGTCCATAGTATGACAGCAGCATTACATTAACCCAATACCACAAATGGAGTGGCTTAAAATAGCAGACACGTGGACCGGGGATGCTGCTCAGTTGACAGCACTTGCCTGGCACTCCTGAAGCCCTGAGGTTCATCTGGCTATGCATAGACTATGTGTGGTGGTGCACACCTGTAATCCCGAATCGTTAGCTATAGGGACGAGAGAATCAGGTATCCAGGAGCATCCTCCCTACAGCGGAAGATCGAGGACAGCCTAGGACACCGGAGACTTTAAATTATTTCACAGACATGGATCGCCCTTTGCGGTTCTGGAGTGTTACAAACGTGAGGGCCCGAATTCCATCACTAGAATCCACATCGGGAAAAACAAAAGAACATGCTTTTAATCCCAGTGCTGTGAAGGCAGAGACAGGAGGTCTAGCCAGTTTAGTGAGTTCCAGGCCATCAAGAGACCACTTTTAGGAAAGCGGAGGAGCTGAAGAGATGGCTCAGCAGCGGCTAGTACTTTCTGCTCTGGCGGAGGATGTGGGCTCAGTTTCCAGTGCCCATTTGGGACTGTAACTATAATCCCCGCTCCAGGGCATCTGGCGCCCCCTTCTGGCCACTGTGGGCATCTGCATGCACATGGTACACATACTCAAGCCCTCCCAAGCGTAAAATAAAATGAATATTTAAAAAGAAAAGAAGGATAGTTGTCTGAGGTTGTTCTCTGCCACCCCACACACCCACAGCCATTTGTCTGGAAATCAGGGAGGCTGCATTTCACACTGGGAAATGCATGTTGGCACCAACCCACCCCCAAAGCCCAGTACCCTGCGCCCGCCCTGTGCCCGGAGCTGCAGGTAAAGCACAAGCACGTGTGTTTCTGGTGGCAGCCCTTCACCCTGAGGCATGGCGCCCCCTTTTCCCTCTCACCACAGTTCCCTCTCATCCGTCCTGGTACCACGACAGCAAAGGATAAGACAGAAAGAAAAATCCCTGCCAATCTGTGCTTTTTGGTGTCCCTTCCGGTCTCTGTTTATCTCAAGGTGTATTTTTACCCTGTTCTAGGCAGAGACCATCGTGGGTTGAGCTCGTTTTACTTAAAATTATGTCACGGACATAATATACCGCTGCAGTCTTCGGAGCTGTTATTTTTAAGAGCTGGGTACCATTCCATCTGGGTGATCCTCTGTGTTGTATCTTGCCGGTCTTCTACTTTGTGACCTCTTTTCTTTCTTCCCTTCCTTCCTTCCTTTTTTCCTTCGTTCCTTCTTTCCTTTTCTTCCTTTCCTCCTTCCTTCTTTCCTTTCCTTTAAAATATGTAAGATTATTGCTATGTGTGTGGATGACGGAGTCAGGGGAGCTACATGCGCCAACACGCATGTGGAGGTCAGAGGGCACTTTCATGCAGTCGGTGCTCCCTTCCACCTTTATGTGGGTTCTAGGGATTGAACTCAGGTCATCAGGCTTGTGTCGCAAACACACATACCTGCTGAGCCATTTCACCAGGCTGTATCTGTTCTTTCTGTTTTCCTTCCTTCTTTCTTTCCCTCTCCACTGTTTCTTCCACCCTCCTTTCTCTTCCCCTTTCTTCCTTTTTATTTCTTTTTCAGTACTAGGGATGGAACCGAGGGCTTCACACATGCTTAGCAAAAGTTTCTACCACTCAGCTATTTCCACAGCCTTCATTGAAGATGCTAGGCAGGTGCTTAACCACTGAGCCAGCCCCTCAGCCCCTCCTGGGGAAGTCTAGGCAGGTGCTCTACCAGAGAGTTGCACTCCAGCCTAAGGAGGGAGAAGAGGGAGGGAAAGAAAAGCCAGAGATATACAGTCCGGGTGGCAGTTGCATATGCCTTTAATCCCAACACTTAGGGAGGCAGAAGAAGGTGGATCTCTGAGAGGCCAGCCTGGTCTACAAATTGAGTCCAGGATAGACAGGGCTACACAGAAAAACTCTGTAGCCAAGGCTACACAGAAAAACCAAAAACCAAAACAAAACCCCAAAACAACAACAAAAACCCAAACAAACAAAAAAGTAATGCCATAAATACATTTCTCACGAATGGAATTCTCAAAAAAAAATTAAAAAGTTTAACTAAAAATAAGAAACAAGGACTAGAGAGATGGCTCAGTGTTTAGGGACACTGGCTGCTCTTCCAGAGGACCTGGGTTCAATTCTCAGCACCCACATGGCAGTTCACAACTCTCTATAACTGTAGTTTCAGAGGATCTGACACCCTTACATAGACACACATGCAGGCAAAACACCAACGGTACATAAAATAAAAGTAAATAAATTAAAATAAAGCAGTTCTTTTTTACAAAATGCTGTAAACCACCAATACAACTTTAAAACTGTATTACTTTTTATATTTTTAAGGATTTATTAATTTTTTGTGCATGGATGTTTTGCCTGGTTATGTCTGTCTGAGGGTGCCAGATCTTCTGGAACTGGAGTTCCAGACAGTTGTGAGCTGCTATGTGGGTGCTGGGAATCGAACCTGTGTCCTCTGGAAGAACAACCAGTGCCCCTCACCACTAGGATTGCATGTGCTACAGTGTACATGTGGAGATCAGAGGATAATTTGGGAGGCATTTCCCCCCCTTTTATCAGACGGGTCTAGGGGAATGAATTTAGGCCATCAGGCTTGGAGGCAGGCACCTTTACCCATGAGGCTGTCTCTCTGGCCCTGAAAATTTTCATTTTATAGCTTTGGATTGTGCTTGACCACAGGTAGCCGAAACACACAGAAAGTAAAACTGTAACTAAGTGGACTCAGGAATACTGTGTATCTAAACTATCACAAATAGAATTAAAATACGCATTAGACAAGCACCTTTTGGGCATGAGTGACTATTGTACACAGTTACGATCAGGACAAATCAGCCACATTTATTTATTTGAGACAGGATCTCATGTAGCCCTTAGGCTATTCTTCAACTTGCATTATAGGTAAGAATGACCTTGACTTTTTTTTTTTAAACAGGATCTTTTGCTACATAGCCCAGGCTATCCTGGAACTCACTAAGTAACCGAGGTTAGCTTCTTTTCCTATCCTCCTACATCAGCCTCTGGGGTGCTAGGATTAGAGGTGTGCACCATCACACGCTGGCAGTCAGTATATTCTGATGTTAAAGGCTGACAAGGAAGTTGACTTCCTTCTGCAGGCACAGGTGGAGGAGGCCCAGGGCAGCCTCCTCTCCCCCACAGTGGCCATCTGTGCCTAAGAAAAGCTCTGCTGGACTGTCTCCGTCTCTGGGAGTCTGGGAGGGAGAGAAGCATCTCAGATAGAAAGCACACAGAACACACACACACACACACACACATGCAACTCAAAATAGATTCTGTCTGCAGCCAAAAACTGACTCAGTGCCAGAATGAAGGAGAAAACCCCAAATGAGCTTTTCCCCCGGCATCTCTGGGGAACGCCTAGATCTTGTGGTGAACAGGGATTTCAGAATCCATGGGCACATTGTCGGGGTGCTATCAGATTGTTACTTTGGTGAAGAATCTGTACCCATCTTCCTAAACGCTCACCTCCCAGCATACACCAAAGCAGCAGCTTGGCAGAGAATGAGGTGGCATGCGTGGCTAAGGACTGTGGGAAAAAGCCAGAAGGTTATAGTGCTTCCTAAGGAAGCAGTTTTTAAAAACTACTCGAAGGTGGGGCCCTAGGGTGATGGTTCAGAGGGTAAAGGCTCCTGACAGACAGACAACCTGTTACCCAGACAAACAACCTGAGATTGATTCCTGGGACCCATGCCTAGGCGGGGAAGAGAGAACCTGTGTACACACACAGCACAAATAAATAAAATAGAGTGAGTTTAAATTATGTGCTGGAGATATAGCTCAGTGAGGAAAACATGCATGGGGACCTGAGTTTGGATCCCCAGCACCCGTGTGGGAAGCCTGCTCTGATGGCTCATACCTGTCATCTGTCTCAAAAGATAAGGCTGTTGGCGTCTAGGCCAGGCATCTACTGCTGAGCCTTCAATGATTCTGCTTCCTTAGTGGGGGTTGGGGAGGTCAGGGGGGAATGGGGGATTACATAGACACACTTCTTACGTGGGTGCCGGAGACAGGCTCTGAACTCAAGTTCTCCTGTTTGCACAGTGAGCACTTTACCAACACAGCCATCTCCCCAGCCCTAAATTTCTTAGGAAATTTGACTCAAGATTGTAGAGGCTGAGAAAGGTCACGTGTGTTGCCTGGCAGCTGGATAACCAGAGGAGGCTGCGGTATGGATCAGTCCACATCCGGGGGGTTGGGGGGCTGACAATCTGAGGGACAGAGGCTCAAGGATGGGAGCTGCGGTGTGCTCCCCCTCCCCCCACGCAGTGCACATTTCCTCTGAATAACCCTGGCAATCCGTCATTCTTGTGCATTCACGCCCTGAGACACGTAGCTGCATGTTCCAGACAAGCTTCCCCAAGTGCTGTCTGCACACAGCAGGGGCACATTAACACTTGGAAGTGGCCCTTGGAGTCCCCTAGTGATGGCCATTTGTTGTGTTGGCTCATCCTGCCTTCTGAGACCCAGCCTAACATTTCCCTCTGCCTTTGGCTCTGAGCTCCCAGCATTTACATTTGCTGCTTAGGTCATTGTGATCTCATAAGTGCTCTCTTAGATCTGGACATTTGTTTTGTTGACAAAGATCAAATATGTTCTCTTGAGCTGCCAGGGATGGAGTTCAGATGGCGGAGTACTTCGGTAGCATTTGTGAGGCCCTGGATTTGAGCCCCAGCACCCTTAAACTGGGAATGGTGGCTACCTACAATCCTAGCGCTTGAGAGATAGAGGCAGGATGATCAGAAGTTCAAGGTCATCTTCAGCTCTATATCAGTTTAAGGCCTGCCGGGGCTATCGCCCTCCAAATGTCATCCACTTGAAAAAGAAAAATTATTAGCTGGGCAAGGTGGTACACACCTTTAATCCCAGCACTCAGGAGGCAGAGGTAGGTAGATCTCTGACTTTGAGGTCAGCCTGGTCTACAGAGCAAGTTCCAGGACAGCCACACCTACAAACACCAACAAGGAAACAAACAGGCAAAAAAATTAAATAGAAAAATAAATGAAGAAATTTCATTTTTTTGTGTGTGTTCGAATTTACATGCACAAAGGGATGGTGGCTAAGTGGAGACATTCTGTCCTTAGGTTGTGTGTGTGTGTGTGTGTGTGTATGTGCACATATGCACTCTCCTCTTCCTTCCCTCATTGCCAGACCTAATACTCTCTACTTTGTGTGCTGCGAGCTCCCAATCCCAGCACCTGGGGAGGCAGAGGCAGGCAGATCTCTGTGAGTTCAAAGCCAGCCTGGTGTACAAAGTGAGTCCAGGACACCTGTCTCAAAAATAAAAAAGTAAATAATAACAAGACAAGTCCTTCCCGATGGATATGCAATGGGGGAGGTGTGCAGTGTCTAGCTTCCTTTTCTGCATACATCTCAGCTGGGCATGTGAGCTCCAGCTTCAGCACCTTAGGCGGGCCCCTGCCAAGCATGTCTATTTTAGATCCTGCAGCCGAGATCACACTGGGTGGGTGTGAAGAGCCGAGCATCCAGGACTTTCAAATCCCACCTAGTTCCAGCATCCAGGGCTCTTCTTATTGACTGAGCTGCGAAGACAGGCCCCTCCCCAACAAAGAAGGACCAGGAAACCAGCCAGGGACAGCAAGGTCAAACGCTGGGCATGTCTGGATGGGTGAGGGGCAATGAGCTGGCATCTCCTGAGGACGCCATCTGCTTTAGCCGTGTCAGGATGGAGAGAGGGGGTAGGGGGGCTGAGGGGCTGAGGGCAGAATACGATGCTCCTGTGGATGAGCCTGCTGGCTTTCTTGGAAGCTACTGACTCCTAGACCGCTTGGGCAAAGGACTGCCATGGGCAGGCGAGATGTCGAAGCAGGTAAAGAGGCTCGACACCAAGTCTGCTGACCTGAGTTCGAGCCCCAGAACCCGCATGGTAGGAGAGAACTGCCTTGAGTTCTAAGGGCTCCATTGCCTCCTGGCCCTCACAGGTATGCGGTGACATGTGTGTCCCCCACCAAACACAAATAAAGTTCAAACATTAAAAAAAAAAAAAATCTTCCCGGAGATGCTGAGGAGAGAGCCGAGCTGTAGGCTCTGGGTCTGGTCCCCAGTGCCCGTGTGAAATAGCTGGGCATGGGGCTGGGGAGGTTCAGCTGGTAAAGGCATGTCCTTGTCTCACAGAGGACCCCGGTTTGTTCCCAGCACCCGCACAGAGGTTCACAACTGCCTGCAACTCCAGCTTCAGGGGATCCAACACTCTCCTCTGGCCTCCGGGGGTATCGTACACACACGGTATACACTTCAGAGACACACACACAAGTAGACACATTAAAAGTAACTCTGAGCCCGGCAGCAAACATGGGTAACCTCAGCGCCGGGGAGGTGATGATAGAGGGATGTGTGGGCTTCCGCAGGCCAGCAGTGTAGTGAAATTGGTGAGCCCCAGGCTCAGGGAAAGGCTGTCCACAAAGTGACCTGTGGGAAAAGAAGACACTCAACCTTTACCTCTGGCCTCTACATGTACACATGCATGTATGCGTGTGTGTGCACGCACACTTCTAGGAGGACAGGATCTGGACAAGTCAGGGAATTAAGATATTGTCATTGTAAAGTGTCCCCCATAAGCTCATGTACTGAACACTAGGCTCCATGCTGGTGGCACTATTTGTGGATGTTCTTAAGACTAGGAGGTGGGATCTGGCTGGAGGAAATAAGTCTTCAACCCCACTCTCTGGTGGATATCGGTGTAGAGATTGTAGACCGGCTCCAGAATGGACACGAGCCAGAAAAATCGGTAACAAGCTGCCAATACTGAATCATTTGAAGAGTCCTGTGGGGGGGGAAAAATCCACATTTCCAGACTTTTCTAGCAGGAAGCCGGCACATCCGGCCAGCCTATGTGGATGCTGATAATGTGAGCGCCGATGCTCACACTTGAGTGCCGCGCCCCTCACCCGCGCAGCCGGCTCCCCAGTCCAGAAGGACTCTTTAAGGCCTCCGAGCAGCGACTCTGAGCCCCATCACCACCTCAGCTTGCACATTTTCTAAAAATATACTTACTTTTGCTTTGTTTTATGTGTATGTGTGTGTCTGTGTGAGTACCTGCACGTTACTATGGGTGTTCAAGGACGCTGGATCGTTTGGAGCTACGGTTGCAGGTGGTTATGAGTCACTAGATATGGGTGCTGGGACCCCCAAACTCTCTGCGAGAACATCCAGAGCAACGGCCGATGGCTCCAGACCCCGCTTGGAATAAGGGACTTTCCACGTACGATCCCCCCCTGCCCCACCCCACCCCGCGGCCCTCGTAAGCGCTCTCCAGAGGGAACTAGGACATGGTAGTTAGATTCAGCAGGAAATCATTTAGGTCACATAATTATGTCAACCTGATGGGCCAAAACACCAGCAGAAGCTTAACCCCTGGAGGGATGGGTACAAATAATTCCACACGATGATCCGGCCTGGATAGGTGCGTCTCTGTCCCTGGAAAGTAATGGCAGGAAGGGAATGGGTGGAGAGGGCTGGAGCCTCTTGACAAAACCGGCAAGATTCTGCTCTAGAAAGGCGAGAGGCCCATTCCTTAGTCAGGACTCAGAGCCGTGACAATAGCGTCCCCTGGTGGGCCTGGCGAGTGTTGCTCCCTTTCTCTGGGATTTGATGCAAAATTAACTGTGCAGGGAAAGCAGCCATCCTTGGTAGCGTTTTTTTGTTTTTCTGATACAGGGGCTTTCTGAATCCAGTTGTCGAGGATGGATCTGAATTTCTGGCCTCAAGAAATCCTCCTGAGATTGCACATTTGAACCATAATATCTGGCTTTGTTTCTTTGTTTCTTTCTTGCTTTTTTTGTTTTGTTTTGAGTATGTTTTGTTTTGTTATGTAGCCTTGGCTGACCTGGATTCTATTTATTTATAGACCCGGCTGACCTTGAACTCACAGAGATCCGCCTGCCTCTGCACCACCATGCCCAGATACAACAAGTGTTCTTAACCACTGAATCATTTCTCCAACCTCACTTACCACACCCTTTTGTAATTTATTTGCCGGGGGGGGGGGGGGGGCATCTGGTGTAGTCTTACCATTCTCCACCTATTTGCTTTGAGGCAGGGTCTCTCCCTGAATCTGAAGGCACAACTGTGTTTTTTTGGCCAGGCTGTTTCCAGTGACCTTCCTATCCCCACTCCTTTGGAGCTGGGTTAGATTTGCATTTCTTTGATGGCTAAGGACGGACGTTGAATTTTATTTTTCATACAATATGAAAAAGCCCCTCTGTACTGATTGGTTTTGTCAACTTGACACAAGCCTAGACATATCTGGGCAGAGGTAATTTTACTTGAGAAAATGCCTCCATAAGACTGGCCTGTAGGCAAGGAGGGGGATATTGCTTTGGACAATGATTGCTGTGGGAGGGCTCGGCTCACTGCGGATGGAGCCACTCCCGGGCAGTTGATCCTGGGTTCTAGAGGAAAGCAGGCTGAGCAAGCCACAAGGAGCAGGCCAGTGAGCAGCGCCCTTCCCTGGCCTCTGCCTCAGCTCCTGACTCCAGTTTTCCGTTTCCTGCCCTGCTTCCATGATGGACTGTGATGTAGAAATGTAAATGGAAAGAAACCTTTTCCCCTCAGGCTGATTTTGGTCGCTGTGTTAGCTCAGCAATCGAAACCCTAAGGGACTTCACAGGGATCCCAGGCAAGCGTTCCACCACCCAGCCACGCCTTGAGCCCTGCACAGACGTTTTTGTTTTGTTTTTTAAGGTACACCCAGCTGAAGCAGCCACCATGCATACCACTCTCTGAGAGAGTTAGTTGGCTTTAGACTGAAAACTACTTCTCTGGAACAAGTCTACTTTAGCAAAAGAAAATCCCAACCTCGGTATTATTAAATCCCCAAGCGTTGCTGTAGTCAGGGGTATGTGGGGACTATGAATACACATTCAAATGTCGAAGCAACACCCCTTTGATGCCATAAGAGGTCTAACATCTTTCTTTCCTTCTTCCTGTCTTTCCTATTTTTTTTTTAGTTTGAAATAGGATATCATTTAACAAGGGCCGGCCTTGAACGTCCTTTGTAGCTGAGGCTAGCCTTGAACGTCCTTTGTAGCTGAGGCTAGCTTTGATTTCCCGATACTCCTGCCTTTATCTCCTAAATGTAGGGATTGCAGATATGTGCCACTGCACTGTTGGTGTGTATTTTCCTGCATATGTCTGTAGTCTTCCCCATCACCAGGATAGCTTTACCACTGTAGGAATCATATTTGCAGATCAACACGGCATACTTAATTCTTCCACAGAAAATTTTATTAGATTGATGCTATTCCTCAATAATAATATCTGTTTGAAGTGCTAGATATGCTAACTAATATAATTTGATAGCTGCGTAGTGGTGGCACATGCCTTTGATCTCAGGAGGCAGATCTCTATGAGTTCAAGGCCAGCCTGGTCTACAAAGTGAGTTCCAGGATAGCCAGGGTAGTTACACAGAGAAACCCTGTCTTGAAGAACCAATTATATATATATATATATATATACACATATATATATGTATATATGGTATTATATATATGTATATAACCAATATATATAATTGGTTCCAGGGAAGTAAAGTAGCTTTCATTTTATATATATATATATATATATGTATGTGTGTGTAATATATATGTATATATATTTGCTACTGTGATAATAAATGTATATATACATTTATTTGTATATATAAATATATTTATAAATAATATATATTTATTATCACAGTAGCAAAACATCACAATGTGAACAATTTTTTAATAGGTGGGGGACATGGCTCAGTGGTAGAGCAGTTGCCTAGAATCCTCCAGTGAGGGGCTGGGATGTTGTTCAGAGGTAGAACATTTAGCTGGCAAGAGGAAGTCTAGTCTTTGAATTGCATCCCTCTAACTGCCTACAAATAAGAAAATACTATGAAGAAACACACACACACACACACAGAATTGTAGCCACCAGTAGTGTAAAAGGCCTCTTATAAGACACATGACCTGAACACCCAGCTATGGAAAAGAAGAATTTAATAACTCTGACTTCAGCTAGACTGTTCCAGATGCCAGAACATAACCAAATCTTTTTATCTTTGCACTTCACTGGACAAGCCCTCTTGTGGTTGCTTGTGATGACATTTGTTTTGCTAAGGGCTTCCCTCTCTTTAAACAGGGCTCTTCTCCAGTCCCTGTGGGTGGTGCCTGGCTAGTGTGTTCTCAGGGATTCTTGTCCTTTTCTGGCTTGCCTTCCTCTGGTGACCTCTACAGGCAGTTGTGAGATTTATCCCACAACCAAGGGAGGAAGGAGATTGGACAGGGAATCCATATTCTGAACACACAGATTAAAGAAAGAAAAAAAAAGTTCACACTGTCATTTTTTTTTTAAACCATAGGGTCTTGTGTAACACAGGATGGCCTCAAATGCCCTGTGTAGCCAAGGATGACCTTGAATTTCTGTTCTGCCTCTACTTGGTCAGTGCTAGGCCCTCACCACCACAAGATGAAGTGATTTTGGCATGGACCAAATGATTTGGCAGTGATTTGGCAATGATTTGGCAGGGCTTCGGACATGCTGCGCAAGGACTCAGCCAGTCTACCGAGTGAGCTGCAGCCCAGCCACATTTCTTGATTAAAAAAAATTAAATTTACTTAATCACTTTATAGCCTGATCCCAGTCCCCTCCCTCCTCTCTTCCCAGTCCCAACCTCATGCCTCACCTCCACCCCACTTCTTCTCAGAGAAGGGGAGGCTCCCAAGGGGTACTAACCACCCTGACACCTCAAGTCTCAGCAGGACTAGACGCATCCTCTTTCTCTAAGGCCAGATAAGGCAGCCCAGCTAGGGAAGAGGGAACCAACAGAGTCAGAGACCACCCCTGCTCCCATTGTTAGGGGGCCCGCAGGATGATCAACATTTATTTTGTGTACAAGAAGTGTAGAGATAAAGGAGGAGCAGAGATTGAGGGAATGGCAAACTGGTGACCCACCCATGGGAGAGAGGCAAACCCTGACGCTATTAATGATACTCCGCTATCTTACAGACAGGAGCCTAGCATAACTCACTTCTGAGAGGCTTTACCCAGCAGCTGATGGAAACAGATGCAGAGACCCACAGCCAAACATTAGGCGGAGCTCAGGGAGGAAGGATTGAGGCCATCAGAGATGTCAAGGACACCACAGGGAGACCACAGGGAGACCTCCTAACCTGGGCCCACCGGGACTCACAGAGACTGAACCACCAACCAAAGAGCATGCATGGGACAGACCTACACCCGCTACACATATGTAGCAGGTGTGCAGCTGGGTCACATTTTATATTTTTTCTCTTGGGTATTTATCACAGAAAAGTCTAACACACCCTCCCGCCTGGAACATCTAGAGTTGCATCAGAAACGAAAGCAGCAGTGTTGGGGAAGGTGGGGAGGTGAAAAGTTTGTGGGCTGAGATGTGAGCAGGCAGCCCAGGCAGAGCCATGTCCTCCTGAGTTTGCAGGAGATGGTAGGGCAGGGCAAAGCAGCTAGAATTTGCAGGGCAGAGCCTCAATGTAGTGTGCAGGAATCGGCCATGAGATGTGCTCGGGGCCCCTACTGGCTCGGGTTAATGTGTAGGAGGGAACTCTGATGTCCATCCTCATGGCTGGTTTTTGGGTCCCTGCTGCCACAAGGACAGATGGATGCCCTTCTGAGAGTCTGTGACAGACTCCTCAGACGTCAGAAGGTGACCCGGGTGGCAATGGCCCTTCCCAGTGGGTACACTTCAACGAAAGATGCCCCTCCTTAGTTTCCCATATTTTGTTTTTTGTTTTTTGTGTTTTTTTTTTTTTTGAAGATAGGGTTTCTCTGTGTACCTTTGGATGTCCTGGACTCACTTTTCAGACCAGGCTGGCCTCGCACTCACAGAGATCTGCCTGCCTCTCCCTGCCAGAGTACTGGGATTACAGGCATGCACGACTGTGCCCAGCTTTTTGTTTGCTTGTTTGGTTTGGGTTTTTGTTGTTGTTGTTGTTGTTGTTGTTTTTCAAAACAGAGTTTCTCTGTGTAGCCTTGGCTGTCCTGGACTCACTTTTTAGACCAGGCTGGCCTCGAACTCACAGAGATCTGCCTGCTTCTGCTGGGATTACAAGCGAGTACCACAGAGCCTGGCTCAGTTCCCCACATCTTTTCAAATCTTTGCTTCCTCCAATTCCCTCCTCTCCCACTGCTGCCTAGAAACCAGACCCTGGGGGCGGGGCCTGCTGTAAGACCTCTCCCTTTCACTGGGGCCTAAAAGAGCTTCATCAGAGACCCCACCATCTTGTTTGCTCGAATAGGGCATCGAGGCCTGGATTCTCCTCAGAACTCCCTCTATTCAGTTGCCCCTTCTGTATGTCCATGTGGCCTTAATAGCTGTTCATTAACTTCTTACCAAAAGGACAGTCTACCTCAGTGTCCCCCTTGCACCCTAAACTTGAGGTCTTTCAGAAACCAATCCCAGGCCAGGCTGAAAGAAATGCTTGTCAATGGCTGGATGTGGTGGTCCACACCTGTAAACGCAGGGATTGTGAGGGGGAAGCAGGAAGATAAGGAGTTTAAGGTCATCCTTGGCTACACAGAGCTTGAGAGCTGGCCATGGTGGAATCCTGGCCACTAGCAATCAAGATTCCCTGTTTGCCTCCCAGTGCTGGGATCACAGGCACAGCACCATGCTCATCGAGTGTTTGGGTGCTGGGCATTCACACTCATGCCTGCTTCCTCTGGAGCTTGAGGAAGCACCTCTACCCAACCCACTGGGCTATCTCCCAGTGGGTATTAACAATTAAATTTAATATATATGTATGTGTGTAGAGGTCAAAAGACAAGCCACAGGAGTTGATTCTTCCATCCTTGTCCTTACTTCTTCTTTAATTTTTTTTTTTTAAATAGGGTTTCTCTGTATACCCCTAGCTGTCCTGGAACTCACTATGCAGCCCGGGCTGGCCTGGAACTCACAGAGATCCACCTGCCTCTGCCTCTCAAGTCCTGGAATTAAAGGTGTGTGCCACCGTCCAGTGGTTTCTTTCTTTCTCATGTCAGCAGTGTTGACAGCAAGGGTCTTTACCCATTCAGCCATCTTGCTGGCCTCTTTTTGGAATTTTTTAATGTCGACCCTCATAGCTTGAAAAGTGCCATATCTCTGGGGTCTGATTCTTGGGAGGCATATCTGCCCAATACCAGGGGACCCCTGGGCACCTGTATCAAGAGAAGAACAGAGAATAAAAGGGTACCTGGGAGCCATAGATGCAATCTATCTCTTGACATTAGTAGTAATTTCTCCTTAATTAACTCAGGCGAGTCTCTGTCGAATATGGCCTCCTGCCATTGGAAACTGAGATGCAGATGCTCACGTTTCTTGTTCATGAAAAAATCAGCCTTCTACAGCATTTGGTTTCTCTTGTCTGATAGCATTCCCTACTTGTCTAAGCAGCTTTACGAGCTTCTGATACTTTTTACCCTTGGTCAGAAATCCATCCACTGAATAAAGACTCCTGAGTTATGAGACAGACAGAGCTCCATGGATAAGGCTTTAGTTGAAACTGCTTGAGGGATTCTTAGCAGGAAGCCTGCAAATGCCATCAGTGACAGCAACTGGGACATTATCAACAGGATCTTTAACAGGATGGGAGGAGCACAAGCTGTGGGAATCTCAGCTCTTAGGGAAGATGCCAGCAGGGTACAGCTGGATCATGTGATCCTTGTGGCTTTAACATTTCAATATACTGCCAGTTTCTCTTCTAAAAACTTTTTTCATTTCAGGAAATAAAATGTGGTGCAGCGCCACAAGTCTGTAATCCCAGCACTCAGGGAGGCAAATCTCTGTGAATTTGAGGCCAGCCTGGTCTACAAAGTGAGTCTAGGACAGCCAAGGCTCCACAGAGGAACCCTGTCTCAAAAACAAAAACAAAAACAAAAACAAAACAGAAACAAAGAAGGAGAAAGAAAATGTGTTAAGATAGACCTGGGTAGTGTAGGCCTGTAGTCCAACATTTGGAGAGCTGAGATAAAAAGATCATGAGTTCAAGGCATCAAGACCCTATCTCAAAAGTGAAACGGCTGTGGTCATGGTTCAGTAGTAGAGCCCCTGCCTAGAATCCCCCAGTGAGGGGTTAGGATGTGTCTCAGTGGTAGAGCCCCTGCCTAGAATCCCCCAGTGAGGGGCTGGGGTGTGGCTCAGTGGCAGAGCATTAGCCTAGCATACTGAGTTCCTGGGCACGACAGAAAAGTGAAGAGGAGGAGGAGGAGCTGGTGGTGGTAGTGGAGGTTGTTAAAGAATGGAGGAAGAGACTGGCACTTAGGCAACACATTTCTTCTCCACTCAGAAGAGTTTCAGTCAGTCTTTTTATGATCTCATACTTGACATTGGCCTGTCTTTCACACCTTCACCATCTATATTTTTTGGTGTTTAGTGGTATTTCACTGTGGTTTCAGTTTGCATCTCTGTAATGACTAATAACGCTTCTTCTCATTTGCTCATCTTTCATCTATAGTGTGATCTATTAGACAGCAAAAAATTTATGATGTAGGAAAAAAAGGGGAGAGAAAATGGAGAGAATGTTCTTGAGTGAGCAAGGACACAGAGTCGACACAGAGGAGCTGGCTTTAGATAGAATAAACATGTTTTTTTTCTACTGGGTGTAGTGTTGCACACCTTTGATCCCAGCATTGAGGAGGCAGAGGCAGGTGAATTCCTGTGAGTTCAAGGCCAGCCTGGTCTACAAAGCAAGTTCCAGGCTAGCTAGGACTATATAATGAGACCCAGTCTAAAAAAATAAAACTCAAAACAAACAAACAAACAAACAAACAAATAAAACAGAAAAAAAGAAAGACAAAAAGCTGATTCTATGAGGAAGAATTAACTTTTAATTAACTTCATTTTAATTAACTTTTCATTGCTATCACAGAATGCCTGACAATAAGCAACTTATAAAGAAGAAAGATTTTTTTTTTTTAAGATTTATTTATTAATACAGTGTTCTGTCTGCACGAATGCTTGTTTGCCAGAAGAGGGCACCAGATCTCATTTTTAGATGGTTGTGAGCCACCATGTGGTTGCTGGGAATTGAACTCAGGACCTCTGGAAGAGCAGCCAGTGCTCTTAACCTCTCAGCCATCTCTCCAGCCCAAGATTTTTTTTTTAAATCACAGTTTCATAGGAGTCATTCCATCATAGTGGAAAAAGTTTGGTGAAGCAAAACAACTCACATCACGGATGCCAAGAAGCAAAGAGAAATAGAAGGTAGCCAGAGCAAGCTGTACCTCTTGCTGACAATCCTCCATGGCTTCCTCTGAGCTATGGTTCCACTACCTTCCAGTAGTTTATTCAAAACTGGAACCCAAGGCTAGTTGGTACAGCGCTTGGTTTATATGTTGGAGGCTCTGGGTCTTCTCCCCAACATAGAAAAGTTAGAATCCATCTGTGGGTTAAATATACTTGGTCAGGGATCTTACGGTTCTTATGATCCAATTGTCTTTGAAAAGTCCCCCACAGGCACATCCAGATGTCTGCTTCAAGTCAATCAAACAAGATAAACCATCCCCAGTGTGGAGCAAAGGACCTGGGTTCAGTTCCCAGCACCCACATGGTAGCTCAGAACCATCCATAACCCAGATGCAAGGGGGTCTGACATCCTCTTCTGACCTCCATGGCCACAAGACATACCTGTAATAAACACACACACACACACACATACACACACACACACCACTCAATCCCTGGTGAACATGTGGGAGAAAGGACACAGGGTTTAGGGTCTCATTTCTTCAATTTGAGATGATCGGGGATTACATAGTTCATCCTGAAGAGACCTGTAAAATGTAACAGGCAGTGTTGTTGTTTGATACCATCAACTATAACCTGGGACTCCCATGAACCAGATTTAGTTTCACTGTGACCCAGTCACTTGATCTAGACACTCTGAGCCTCTTTGTAAGCGCATAAGGTGTTTTTGGGCCAGTGTTTGCACAGCTGGGCAGCATAATTCACAAACCTGTGAATTATTCATGCTTTCGACCTAATCTGACGAGAACTTCACCCAAAAGGCTAAATTATTAAGCACTGGGAGTTATCTTTGTTACTGCTAACTAGAAAGTCAAGATGCAGTGAATTTTTTTTAAACTGAGATGTTTCTGCTCCTTAGAGTTGCACATTTATTAATGACACATAATTGCTCTCAGAACACAAAATACATGCCAGCAGGTGGCTCATGCCTTTAATCCCAGCACTCAGGAAGCAGAGGCAGGTGGGTTTCTGAGTTTGAGACCAGCCTGGTCTACAGAGTGAGTTCCAGGCCAGCCAGGAATACACAGAGAAACCCTGTCTTGAAAAAACAAAAACAAACAAACAAACAAACAAAAAACCCAAACCAAAAACCACATCTACACCCACACAAAAATCAAACAAAAACCCTTAAAAAACCAAAACAAAGAAAAAAAAAAAACCAAACACACACACACACCAGAGGACAAAAGAGACCTTGACTAATTAGATGAGAAAGCAGACATTGCCACCTGAATCAAGGCTTTTAAAGACACAATGAATGAATTTAATAGTGCCCACATTGTCCTCTAAGTTTGTCAAGCTGAATCGACTTGTGTGTGTGTGTGTGTGTGTGTTTGAATGTGCAAGTGGAAGCCTGAGGTTGATGTCAGTATCTTCGGCAATCACTCTGTTTTGTTTTTTGTTGTTGTTGTTGTTTTTTCTTGAGAACTCACAGAGATCCACCTGCCTTTGCCTCTCAAGTGCTGGGATTAAAGGTGTGCGCCACCACAGCCCACCTCAATCCCTTTTCATTTTATAGACCCCTCACTTTGGAGCTCACTGATTAATGAGGCCCAGGAATCTTCCTTTCCTACCTCCCCGGTACTGAGATTACAGGAATACACTGCTCTCTCTCTCGATCTTTCTCTTTTTCTCCCTGTGCATTGTGCACGAGTGCACATGTGTGTGTCAGGCCTTGTCTGTGCATGTGGAGGTCAGACAATGACTTGGGGTATCTCTTTACTAAACCTGAATTTTGCGTGTTTAGCTACGTTGGCTGGCCAGCAGGCCCTGGGCATCTAACTGTCTCCATCCCTTTCCCCAGCACTGTTTCTAGCAAATGGTCTACGACAGCAAATATAAACCTTTGTAACATAAAGCCCCAAATAGACAGGATTAAGTCACTAACAGTTTCTTTAATTTTTGTCCCGACGTGCCTCGTCTTTGCACAACCTGGGTCCTAGATCCCTGACTAGAAGTGACAGCGGAATGAAGAAATGATAGACACCCAGACACAGAAAATCTGGGATCGGGTGATCTGGGCTCTTGGATGAAGAAGTCTCAGCACCCCAATAGTTAGCATGTTTATTACAAACAGTTGAATAGAGAGGAAGGGATATTGCATATAGATAAACAGGTTGACAGGGATATTGTATACAGTTCTATGAACAAATTGTGTACACAGATTGTGAGCAAGGGGCAGGTTTAGCTAATTGGGTAGGAGCCATCTCTATAGGGGAGCAGTCTTCCAGCTATAAACATTCCCAGGGAGAAAGCTCTGGGGGACATTTTCTGCACATAGACCAGAGGAATGCTTCCCCATCTCACTGGGGAAGGCTTGGCCACTCTATGGGACTGAGGCCATCGATTCTAGACATGGCCGTGGTCCTGCCAAGCAATCCACATTCAGTCAGGACTACGTCTACTCCCTACACCTGTCCAACTGCCTCTACAAAAGAACCCAGTGCTCCCGACCACTGAGCCATCTCTCCAGGCCCCTTTTTGTGGTTTTTGCCTGTAATCCTAGTACATGGGCATATACCATCAAACCAGGGTAGGTCAAATAATATACTCTCCAAACCAGCCACATGGGTGGCCCACTTCTGATTAGGTGGTCTCTCTGTCTTTCTTTTCTTTCTGCCACCTGAGCTCTCTTTTAGACCTCTCCTTTTTGTTCTAATGAGACAAGGTCTCGACATATACCTTAGGCTGTATCTTCTACCTGCCTCTTGCACAGTAGGATCACAAGCACACACCACAATGTCCAGCCGTTATCTTCATTTTCTGCCAACCATGGCAGCACACAACTGTAGTCAAACACTGAAGAGGCTAGCCTGGGCCATACCTTTAGCAGGGTTTGGTGGAACATGCCCATGTTCTAGCATTACAGGCAAAAACACAGAAAGGGGCCTGAAGGGATGGCTCAGTGGTTAAGAGCACTGACTACTTTTGCAGAGGACCTGGGTTCAGTTCCCGGGACCCACACGGTGACTCTCAACTGTCTGTAAAAATCAGCTTCAAGGAATTCAATGCTCTCTTCTGGTGCACAGACGCACCCACAGGCAAAACATCCATAAACTTGGAATGAAAATAAATAAATATATTAAAAAGAGAAAAAAATTGAATCCAGCATTTAAGAAGGAAATGTTGGGATGGGTTTGGTGGTACAGGCCTGTAATGGGGCTGCTCAGAAGGCTGAGGCAGGAGGGCTGAAGTTCAGTAAATACAGAACTTCAAGTTTTTCTGAATGAAAAAGTTATTCAGTTCTGATGCACAGTGCACACAGATGACTCTACTGTCCTTCGTGAGGAGGGCTGGGGAGATGGCTCATCAGGTAAAGCAAGAGAACCCACCTATGAGAATAAGAACCTCCATTAAAAAGCTGGGTGTGCTGGCAAATGTCTAACTCCAGCACTGGGGAAGGCAGAGCCACAAGGATCCCTGGAAGTTGTTGGCCAACCAGACTGGTTAAGTCCTAGGGTATGGGGTTCACTGAGAGGCTCTCAAAAGATAAGGTGCAAAGCAACTGATAAAGATACTGGACATTAACTCCTGTCTAGACACTCAGACAGACACGTAAACACAGCGATACACACATGCATAGTAGTTAAGAACACCTTTAATCCCAGCACTCAGGAGGCAGAGGCAGGCAGATGTCTGTGAGTTTGAGACCTGCTTGGTCTACAAGGTGAGAGTTAATTCCAGGATAGCCAGGGCTACACAGAGAAATCCTGTATATAAAAAAACAAGAAAAAAAAACCCCACAAACACAAACAAAAACAACAAATGAAAGAGAGAGAGAGAAAGGAGCGAAGGAAGGAAGAGGAGGAATGACTCCCTTGCTTGGGAAGCTGAGGAAGTAGGATTGCTAGCTCAAAGCCAGCCTGCCTGGGTAAGACTGAAGAGTCTCAGTACAGAAACTCACTTGGTGGGGTGCCGGCCTAGTGGGCTGGAAGCCCCAGGCTCTGTCCCCAGCGCTGTAGTCACTGTGCATGATGGCACACACTTAGAATCCTGGCGCTCTGGGAGGCGAGAGAGCCAGAAGTTCAAGGTCATTCTTAGGCACATGGTGAGTTTGTGGTCAGCCTGGGATACTTGATTGTGTCAAAACAGCGCAAGTTAAACACAGACACTTTTTGAGAGGTGTGTGGTTTCATATTTAGCAGGGCAATGTCCAAGTCCAGAAGTTGGTAGGAAAATGATGTAACTCAGACCTCAGTGACACTGACTTTTGAGGTTTCTCCACCCTAGATTGATGTCAGCCTCACACATTTGCACACATACACTGAAGGCAGACCTCCCCAGACAACAGCCACCACCATCTGGGAAGCCTTCAGTCCACAAGCGAGCACCTCCTGTTCTTACCTCATTTCAGCTGCACCCCGCCCTCAGCAGGCTTCCACACTTGAACTAGGTTTGTTTGCAGAACCGAAACCTTAAGGTTTGTTGAGGTCTTCTTCTTCTTTTTTTTTCTTTTAATTGGCTGTACCTACCCACATTTCTATAAATAGAAAAGAGAGCAAGAGAGTGTATGTGGTTTCATTACTAAGGTAAAGACACCTGAGCTATGCACACTTGATCCTTGAACATGAAATTTAAGAGGTTGTAACGATCACAGTTTCAGTCCTATATAAGGTAGTAAAAGCCCATCTGGTTTGTTTTTCATTTGTTCCTACAACTCTTTCCCCCCTCTGATTTCAAATCTAAATTGGTGAGTAGCAGGTGGGCCTACCAGACCCCAAGACCTTCTCTGCATGCACCGCCTTAGACTTGTGGATTTTCTGCTCAGAATTCCTTCCTTATAAATCTGGCTGGCACTTGGGAGCGGCTTCGTCTCTCTTGCTACATGGGCTAGCCTTTCACTAGGGATCTGCAGCGTTGTGATTCTCTGGCTGATCCACGACAAATATGTTGATTTTATAATGTGGTTAACTTTTAAATGACTTGCACCTGCCTATGCTGATTGATTAGGTAAGTGTAATTTTTACAAGAAGCATTGGAGCTTAAGAAAAAGCTTTTATTTGGTTTCAGATTTTTAAAAGGCTCAGGCTGGCCTGGAGTCCACTGGGTAGCCGCAGATGCTCTGAACTCTTCTTGATCCTCCTGCTCCTTCCTCCCGATTATGGGAATTACAAGTATGCATGCTAAGCACTGCTTGGTCTTTGTGTGTGTGTGTGTGTGTGTGTGTGTGTGTGTATGTGTGTGTTTTAAACTGCAATTTTGGAGTGAATTCGGGAGAAATCATGGAGAAAAGAGGTGGCCAGAGTCTTTTCTGTTTCTGAGTTTAGCTTGGTATCCTGTGGCAAGTGGCCGAGAAGGTGTGCTCTTCCCCATGTCCCCTTCTCTGCTGCCACACTGCTCACATCTCATTTATTCTGTGTGACCAGGAGGAAAATGAGCATCACAGACATGCTTAGTGCTGACGACATCGCGGCAGCCCTGCAGGAATGCCAAGGTGACAGGGGCTGGAGAGTCGGGGCGTGGTGGTGCTGGGGCAAGATGGCAAGTTCCAGGGGAGCTTGGACTTGAGTGGGGTCTTGTCTCATAAGAACAAAGGGATGCAGCTGTAGCTCGGCTGACGAGGTGTCTGCCTAGCACGTATGAAGACCTGGGTTCCATGCCCAGAATTATATATACATCTATATTCCTCACACTAGGGATGAGGAGGCAGGAGGATCAGGAGTTAGAGATGATTCCTGGCCACATAGGGAGCTTTTGGTCTGGAGCATGAATCCCTGTCTTAGAAACAAACAAATAACAAAGTGGAAAGGAGACACCAGGCAGGCACGTATTCCCCCTGCTGGTGAAGCATCAGAGATTAAAATGTGAACTTTGCTGAAAGATCTGCAGAAATCTGTCAGTGGAACTGTGGTAAGTTAGACCACTAACATGATAGGAATTACGAGGCCCAGGTATGTGATTATGTTTACATAAGATGAAAGAAATTTACTAAAAGGGATTGGGGGGGGGAGTCAGTGGGAGCTGGAATGTAGCCCAGGGTTAGAGTACTTGCCTTGCATGCATAAGGCCCTGAGTTCAAGTCTCAGTACTTAAAAAAAAAAGCCTTAGTAAAAAGGCTGAGGTTGTAGCTGAGTAGTAGGGTCAGCCTGAGCTATATAGTGGGTTCTAGGCTAGCCACAAACAAGAATCAGCCAATGTACTTATTCTCTTAAGCCTGTTTGAATCCACAGCCTCTCAGAAATCATGTCTTCAGACATGGTGTGCAGCTTGTTGACAGAGAGATAGGACAAGACACAGCAGAGGCAGGAGAGGTGGGCATAACCAAGTGGAGAGGACAACCTGGGGCAGAGGGGGGACAAGGTGATGTCACAGACCACCTAGACTTGGCTCTTGTGAGTCAAGTATCCATGGAGAGATGCTAGGAAAGTATTTTAATGGCCTGTGTTTTCGCCATTCAGGCACAAATACAGAATGTGATCCCTGTCAGGATAACCTAGTCTCTGTTCTTCAGATCCAGACACTTTTGAACCACAAAAGTTCTTCCAGACATCGGGCCTCGCCAAGATGTCAGCCAGCCAATTGAAGGATGTCTTCCGGTTCATAGACAATGACCAGAGTGGATACCTGGATGGAGAAGAACTCAGGTAAGCTGTATTGAGCATGTCAACATGGATGGGTGGGGCAGGGTGTGGGGTGCCCTTGTTTGCTAGTACTCTCTCCATGGACAGCCCTGGCGTTGGATATTCATCTGGACTTCGTTAAAGGATGTAAATTGGAGCCAGGCTTGGTGGCACACGCCTGTAATACCAGCACTCAGGGAGGCAGAGGCAGGCAGATCGCTGTAAGTTCAAGGCCAGCCTGGTCTACAGAGTGAGTTCCAGGACAGTCAAAGCTGCACAGAGAAATCCTGTCTTGAAAAAAACAAAACAAAAGAAAGAAATAAAGAAAAAAAGAATGTATGTTGGCTACCCTTCTACTCACATAGGGCACTAAATGTGGCATGAAGACTAGGTATAGAGAGCAAGTTGTTCAAGGGATTTCCTACGGCAAATGAAACAACAAAACTCTTAAATAGCAAAGGAGAGCTCTGCTTGCTAGACTTGACTGACGTTTGTGGCTGTCAGACACATGGACTCAAAGGAAGGGAGAGAGGGGGAAGGAAGGGAAGGAGGGGAAAGGGAGAGGGAGGAAGGGAGAGGCCGAGAGCACAAGGTCTTTCAGGAACCTGCTACCAGCTTCTTGTGGTGCTGTAGGTATTTCCTCCAGAGGTTCCAGAGTGATGCTAGAGAACTGACTGAGTCAGAGACCAAGTCCTTGATGGAAGCGGCGGACAATGATGGAGATGGGAAGATTGGGGCTGACGGTAGGTAGTCTAAGACACGTAGGCACAGGGATACCCAAGCGGGTTGGGGGGAGGGTCCTCTGGGTTAAATCCCTTTTTCTGAAATTTGATTTCTGAAAGTGTAATTGGGCAAGCATGCCAACTATGCATAAACATGTGGGATCACTGAGGATGTAGTCCAGCGCGCACTTAGCATGTCTGAATTGGTCCCTCATACTGCCCATCCCTCAACACACACAAATTCTGGGATAGGACTGATATGGCTCACTGAGTAAAGGCACTTGCTGCCAAGTCTGGTGACCTGAGCTATCTCCCTGGGGCTGGCATGGTAGGAGGAGAGAACAAACTCCCCAAAGTTGTCCTCTGACCCCCACACATGTACACACACAGTTCTGGAAGTCAATAGCTTTAGAGGCTAAGATAGGGGAATTGCAATGAGGCCAGCCTGGGCTACATAAGGAGCTCAAGGCCAGCCCAGGTTACAGAGTGAGACTCTGTCTCTAAACACACACACACACACACACACACATTACAACGTAGCTGTGAACTGGTCACTGACTATGAACTTGAAAAGAATGGCTCCCCCTGATGAAGGGACTAGCTGACCACTTGGCCTTCCAAACTATTTTTTGAGATGCTTTAGTCCAGCTTGAAAATAATACAAGAGATGTCTGCCAGGATTTAAATAAGGACAGTTTACTTCCCACCAATACATGGTATTTAACAGAGGACAGGGGCTGGGAGACAGCTCAGTCAACAGTGCTTGCCACACAAGTGTTAGGACCTGAGTTCAGGTCCCCATCAGCTGTGTTAAAATCTGGGCATGGTGGCATACACCTGTGATAGCAGCGCCTGGTAGTGTGGGGAGAACAGAGACAGGTGGATCCCAGGAGTCAACTCACCACCCAACTAGCCAAATCAGTGAGCCTAGGGCTCCATTGCAGACCCTGCCTCAAAAAATAATAATAATAAGGGGAGAGCAATTTAGGGAGATAATGATGTTAACTTCTAGCCTCTACATGCACCTGTGCACACATGGGCATGGGGACTTACACACCACCACCACCACTAACGCCACCACCAGCGACAGTAAAGGACAAGTGAGCCAACCACTGTTCACAGTGTCTTAAGAACAGAGCCCTAGATTCAGGTGCCATAGGACTGTTTATGCTCAAGCTCGCCCAGCTGCTGACGTTTCTGCTTAAGTCATGACTCACAGGGTGGCATAGGGGCACCCTGTTTGAGGCACTAATTAGAGAAAATGGAAAATGCTGAAGCAGATTCTTTTATTTGTTTGTTTGTGGTAAGGTCTCTTGTACAGCCCCGGCTGGCCTAGAACCTGATATGTACCTGGAGCTGACCTTGAATGCCTGCTTCTCCTGTTGCCACCTGTGTTGTGGCTGCAGGCATGTGTCCCATACCCAACCGCGGGTCCTTACTGAAGTATACTATTATAATCCCCTACGTGAGTTAATGCAGCTGTAGGTATCCTAGATAAAACAGCTCAGACAAAGGAAGCTCCATGTATTTCAACATAACCAGGAAGCAGGGCTTGCTGGCATGTGTGTGATACCAGCATTTAGCAAGCAGTGGAGTTTAAGGCCAGGCTTTACCGTATCATGAATTCTGTTCAGCTTTGGTTATGTCTCAAATTTTAAATGATAATTTACAAAAAGCCACAACCCTGAAAGATGTTTAAACAGACATAAAAAAAGTTGGACCAATAGATATAAAACAAACCTCTATTTTCAGTTTTGCTGTGCACCAGCCACAGTTTCTTAGCGTCAGGGCTTGAGGGGTGGTTAGGTGTGAATGTTTGCTGCATGAAGATCTGAGCCTGGATCCCAACACCCACATAAAAAGCCAGGCATGTCCACACACACACACACATGTGCATGCACGCACGCACGCACGCATGCACACTCCTGTAACCCAGCACTGTCTGAAGTGGAGATAGGGGAATCATTGCAGCTTGATGCCTTCCAGCCTACCTCCAGGTTCAGTGGGAGACCCTGTCTCAAGGGAGTAAGGTGGAGGAGCGTGCTAGAGCAGGACACCCAGCATTCTCCTCTGACCTCTGTGGGCTCACAGCTACACATATCCCACACACATACACACACCACTCTCACACACAAGATTATCACTATCTTTCTTTTAGTAATATCAACTAACTTTGGGGGCAGGCTAAGATTCGGGCTCAGTGGAAGAAAATGCGTTCAAAGTCTGACTCTACTGACTAACTGCTACAGAACAGTGAAGGAAAACCTCTCACGTTTATTTGAAGGGAACCCGACCATTCAGCACATGTTTACAGTGAACAGTTACACCAGTCCCTTCATTGCTGGAGAAAAATGGCTGAGTTGAGCTCTAACCCAAGGGGCTGTAACTATGAAGATATTTCTTAAATACAGTTATGCACGGGGCTGGGGTGACGGCTAAAGCACCTGCCACACAAGTGTAAGGACCAAGGTTTGAATTCCCAGAACCCGTGAAAATGCTGGGAGACCCGGGGGGCCTGCCTGCAATCCCAGGCCTGGATGGGGAAGACAGGGGACTCCCCGGAGAAAGCTGGATTAGATGGGTCGGAAGAGATCAGAGTTCTAGGGTCAAGTGAGAGGTCCGGCCTCAGTAAGCAGGTAGGGAGCAGTTGAGGACACCTGATGTCAATCTCTGGCTTCCACCAATGTACACACATGTGCGTCCACATGTGCACACATACACATCCCATACACTTGCACATATATGTACACATGCACACAGACAGATTATGCAAAGAAAGCGGGGCACGTTGCTGCACAGGCTTGAAATCCCACACCTAGGATGTGGAGGCAGGAGGATAAGGAGGCAGAGGCTCAAGAACATCCTTGGCTATATATAAAGTTGGGAACCAGTATTCTACCTTAGACCCTTTCTCAAGAAAATTATCTACAGAAAGATACCAGCTTTTCTATGGCAAAAATCGGTGATACCAGCACTTTGGAAACTGAAACAGGAGGATAATTACTTTGAGGCCAACCAGAGCTGCCCAGGGAGACCCTCTGTAAAACAGCATGGAAAGCTGGGTGGATGCTGCCGACTTCCTTGACCTGTGTCTCATGGTATCTTTCAGGCATGCTCTGAATGGGACCATGCTCCTCTGAAATTTTACTTCATCTTTTTCATTCTTAGGGGACAACACACCTGAAAAACACTGAGCCACCTACGCTGGCTGAGTGTTCTCTCATCTTCTGTTCTAGAATTCCAGGAAATGGTGCATTCTTAAAGCCCAAGTCTATGGAAGAAAGAGAGGGAGGGGCATCCTGCCAGAAGGTCTCCGAAGTCCTGGGACTGGGAGCTCCCCAACCTATCCCAAACTTATTTACAGATTCCCCCTGTCTGCAAAGTGCTCCTTGTTTGAGGAAACGAGATGGTTGTGGCTCTTCTTTCTCTGATGGCGGTGGGTAGGTCCTGATGATTTCTGTAAGCATCCCCTTCCCGGCAGACGATGCCTTTAAAAAATCACCCAATAAAATCATTTCTCATCATTGGCTGATGTATGGGTGTGTTAGTTACTGTCTCCCTGCTGCAAAAGAATGTATGATGAAAGTGATGTAAGGAAGAAAGGGATGGTTTTCTTTGGCTCACAGTTTGAGGGTGTACAGTCCATTGTGGAGGGGAAGGCATGGTTGCTGGAGCCAGGCATCTGGTCACATTGCATCTTCCAGTCAGGAAGCAGAGATGAATGCTGGTGCTCAGTTCACTCTCTCCATTTCTTTTGGTCCAGGACTCTATCCCAGGGGGTCCCCCCATTTATGGTGGATCTTCTTACTCCAATTAATATAATCTAGATGATTCCTCACAGGCCCAGAGGTTTGTTTCAATAATTCTAGATTCTGCCAAGCTACTAATCATAATAATTTCTTGTCTTGTGATAGGATTTCAAAATTTAGCCCTGGCTAGCCTGCCAGGCTATGAGAGACCATGCTTAGCCCAATAAAGATCCACCTGCCTCTAATTTATCAGAGGTAGAAGGGATTAAAGATGTGAACCACCATACCCAGCTAAAATGAGTATTTCGCTGTTTTGTTTTTTTTTTTTTCTTCAGCAACATAATGTGATCAAATTAAGCAGGACCAAAGCAAGTCTTTCCAAAGATCTCGGGTGCCCTCAAGCACTGAGTGAGCCACACTAGCACTGTATATGAAGGAACAGGGGAATTGTCTGTTTTGCTTTGGAATCTGGTTTTAAAAGCATGTAAATGTTGCAAATAAATATTATTGTCCTGCTGGGAGTTTTCCTCTCAGCAATCCAGCTAACTCTGAAATTAATATTCGTCAGAAATATTTTAGCCAACATAAAAATCATCTTACACGGGCCAGACACAGTGGAGATGGAAACAGTAGGATCAGAAGTTCAAGGCCAGCTTTGGCTTCATAGTGAGTTTGCAATCAACTTAGGCTACCCCTTTCTCAGCCGGTAGAGGCACTCACCACCAAGCTTGATGAGCTGAGTGCGATCTTCAGGACACACATGGTGGAAGAAGAGAGGTCAAGTCCCGAAAGTTATCCTCTGACCTCTGCAATCACACTGTGGCACAGTGCCCCTCCCCACCAATATATAAATGTTAATTTAAAAATTACTCTTACACATTTGTCACCTGCTGGTGGGTATGAGATTGCTATGGAGATCTAAACATAAGCAAGAGAAGACAGCAGCAACAGCAGAACTGGGTTACAGAACTTGGAGTGGTTGTTATTGCAGCTCAGCATTGGCAGACTCATTTTGAAGTTGTGTTGACTTTTTCCTCTGATTCGACTGCCCTTGCAAGGACCACCTCCCCCCTCTCCACCCCCAGCTCTTCTCACTCACCATTTTCCTGGCTCATAGGTGACAACACTTGAGCCAGTCACACCTAGACTTGCCAGTACCGATTGAGGCTAGCCTCAAGGGTCCTGTTACAGGGTTGGGGAGTCTCAAGCCAGGAATTTCTCATTAGGCTACTTTCCAAGTGGCACCTAAAGCTATCCTGGCTGACTGAGTGCTGGGGACATCTGAGAGTCCTGAAGCATTTTCCTAGGAGCTTGTTTAACAGTTCATACTCTGTGTGTGTGGTATATGCTCGTATGCATAAGGGTGCATGTGTGTGTGGAGGCCAGGGATCAATGTCGGATCTTCAATGACTCTCCACTTTATTTTCTGAGACAAGGTATCTCTCTCTCTTGGACTTGGGCTGATAAAGCTTAGCTGGCCGGCCAGCAAGCTTATCTTATCTCTGGCTCCTCAGGGCTGGGACTGCAGGCCCACAATGCTTTGTTCAATTTTCTTCTTGGGTGCTGGGAATCTGAACTCAGGTCCTCATGCTTAGACCGGAAGCACTTTACCTATGGAGCCATCTCGCCAGTCCCTGGACCTCATACTTTTAACCCAATGTCCACACTTACCATATTCTGGGGCTCTCCAACACTGCCCCCCCATGTGCTAAATACATTATTGAGTATTTAATCTTCTTTTATCCCAGTCCTGAGGAGGCAGAGGCAAGTGACTCTGTGAATTGGAGGTCAACCTGGTCTACACAGAGAGTTCCAGGCCAGCCAGAGCTACACAGTGAGATCCTGACTCAAAAATTTAAAAACCCAGCAGGGGGTTGGTGGCACACACCTTTAATCCTAGTGCTTGGGAGGCAGAGGCAGGTGGATCTCTGTGAGTTTGAGGCCAGCCTGGTCTACAGAGTGAGTTTCAGGATAGCCAGGGCTACATAGAGAAACCCTGTCTTGAGTAACAAAAAGCAAACAACAAAAAACCCAAAACAGTGAAACAAAACCCCAATGGCATAGCAAACAAACAACCCTAAATACTCTCCATATATAACCTTCATATGTCATTTTAGAAATTTAATTTCGCAGTCTTTAGGAGGAGGAGGAGCAATCAGAGAAAGTGATCAAGGGACTAGGGAGATGGCTAATCAGGGAAAAGCATTTGCTATGCAGTTAGAGACAGGAGAGTCCCCAGGAGCTTGTGGACTTGCCTGAATCAGAAAGGTAATGGAGAACCTGCCTCAGACAAGATGCAAGGAGTTGGTCCTCTGACCTCCATATACATACTGTGCATGAACACACCCTGACATACACAGATGTACACGTGCATGCGTGCGTGCACACACACACACACACACTTGCATGTCCTCCACACATTCTGTTTCTTGTATTTCTACTCAGTTCTGATTGCTACACTGAGGGAGACCTTTAAATACAACATCTGCAGGACCAAATCAAAACAGAAGACTCTAACGAGTCCATCGGTCCTGAGAAGGACTAAGCAAGCATACAAACAGCTTTATTTTTATACTTGCCTCTGCTGTTTCCACCTAATTTGCAGAACACTGACAAAATATCTTCTCAGCACAGAGCTGAATATTTTGACTTTAAAATGAAGGTCTAGATTGAGATATATATAACTGAAAAACCAAGTATCTTGTTTTTTATTTTTTCTTGCTTGTTAATAAGTCTGCAACAGTGGCTTTAATTTGGACTATATTTTTACCTAACTACAGTCTTGGCTTGTAGCTTGGTGAGGTAGTTCGGGATTTAGTGGGCATGACATTAAAGCCAGCTTTGTGGATGGCTTAATGTCTGAGACTCAGGATTACTGAGCCTGGTGGTACGCATTGGCAAGGCCAGAATTTGGAAGGTGAAAACAGGAAGATCAGGAATTTAAAGGCATTCTTGACTACATAGTTATTTTGAGGCCAGGGTGGGCTATGTGAAACCCTGTTTTTTTTGTTGTTGTTCTTGTTTTTTGCCCTGAGAGAGGGTTTTTTTTCTGTAGCCCTGGCCATCCTGGAACTAACTCTGTAGACCAGGCTAACCTCAAACTCACAGAGATCTGTTGGCCTCTGCCTGCCAAGTGCTTAAAGACATGTACCACCATGCCCAGTGGAGACCCTGCTTTATTTATTTAGAGAAACAACAATTTTTTTTGAGTCAGGGTCGCATTATGCAGCTCCTGCTATCTTATAACTGGTGATACACCTGTTTCCACATCCCAAAGGCTAGGATTATTGGGTCTGTGCCGTCCTGCTTGCTAGCCTATAAATTTTCAAAATAGTTCTTTCTGTATCAAAATGAAAATGAAGATGGGAACTACTTGTCAATTTTCTTGTCTACATAGTTCTGTGTAGCAACTACAATTTAGTGCTGTGTAAACGAGTGCTCAGGAATCCAATTTCAAGCAAAAACCTATCCCCATATCTGTTCTGCAACTGTTAGGGTGTGGGATTACTTCACAAACACTTAAGAAGACTGATGAAATCGGATTCTGCAGAATAGTTTCCACTTGGCCTGTTAATTTATTCACTGAGAAGACTATAGATTTACATGCTTTCCTTTGTTCCGAAAAATCAGCTTTGTTGGTGATAGGGTAGATTTAAAAAAAGGATTTATTTTATATGTATATATGTGCCTGCATGAATTTATATGTAGCACATTCGAAAGGGTGCCCACGGAGGATGAAAGAGGGCATCAGATCTCCTAGAGCTGGAGTTGCAGGTGGTTATGAGCTGCCTGAGTGTGGGTGCTTGAACTGAACCCAGGTCCTCTGTGAAAACAACAGGAACTCTTAACTGCTGGGCCATCTCTCCAGCTCTACCTTAAGGTAGATTTTTTACATTTTCACTTTTGTTTATAGCCCACTGCTTACAACCTAAGTTGTAAGGTTGTAAAGGTGCTATATATTCAAGGATGACCTTGAACTTATGACCCTTCTGCCTCTACCTCCTGAGCCCTGGAATTATAGCCATGCACCACCATACTGTTTATGTGTTGCAGAAGGGGAGAATCGACTTCAACAAGTTGTTTTCTGACCTTGACACGTGTGCCATGACACCCCCTTCCCGTAGTAAATATAAATAGATGTAAACAACCAAACACAAAACCCAGATGTCATGGGCCAAACTTTAAGAAAAATGCACGTGCTCCCCTAACCGCTTCTTCATGCTTCCAAAAA
Source organism: Pachyuromys duprasi (assembly GCA_028658305.1). NCBI lineage: Eukaryota > Metazoa > Chordata > Mammalia > Rodentia > Muridae > Pachyuromys > Pachyuromys duprasi. The sequence goes on from CM053751.1 coordinate 17,413,078, forward strand.
TACCCTATCCATGGCGCACACTTTTAATGGCAGCACCCAGGAAGCAGAGGCAGGAGGTTCTCCGTGAGTTCGAGGCCAGCCTGGTCTTCATGGCGAGTTCCAGGCCACCTATGGCTACATAGCGAAACCCTGTCTTAAAAACAAACACACACACCCCCCCCCCCATTGTTACATTTCTCTTGAAATTCATGGTCTTCGCCTTTAGCCATGACAGATAGCCAAGAGCCAAAAAAGTAAGTAACACCACAGACCAAGAACTATGCAGGACTCGGGTCTACCCGGACACGCCAGAGAAGGACGGGGCATTGCGGGTTCCTCTTCTGGGTCAGCAGCGACCTCTTCCGGGCCGCCCGCTAGGGAGGCGGAAGTGCGGTGCTCCCTAGGGCTGCTGTCTCTGAGCGGGCGGAGGGGGAGGCTCCCGAAGTGGGGGCCGGGCCGGAATGGCGGCAGCGGCGGCCGGGACAGGGACTTGGGCGGCCCAGGAAAAGCAGTTCCCGCCGGCGCTGTTGAGCTTCTTCATCTACAACCCACGCTTCGGGCCGCGCGAGGGAGAGGTACGCGGAGGGGGGCTGCGCGCGAGTGTCAGCGGGAGACCGGGGAGGGTCCGGGGACCGGCGGCCGGTGTCACTGCTCGGGAGCAGCGGGCTGCGTCCTGGGTGCTCCTCGTACTCTTCCCCGCCCTGGCCGGTCCTGCTCCGTGCCAGGTGGTGCTCCCGGTGGGATGTGCCGGGCACTTGACCACGCAGGCCTGACTGACTGTCAGTGAAGGTCCGTCAGGGTAATCCTTCCGCCCGGGTTGACCGTCTACCTTTACGTCAATTCTGGGCAATTAAAACTGAACTTGACTTCTCTCTTGAAAATCTCCGATTGGAAAGGTGGAACCAGATTGGTGGACTGTAGCTCCCAAAAGAGGGAAAACAAAAACAAACAAACAAACAAAAACTTGGAAAAGCCTCAGAAAGTTAATATTATTTTTAAAAATAAGTCTTGAGAGTATTCGTTTGTTCAGAGTTGAGGGTGGGGACTTCCTCAAAGGATGTCTAGAGCTGTGTTTTGTTACAAGCAAATCATAGTTTTATTTAGTGGCTCTCAGTCCAAGTGCTCTGGAACCAACTTGGCACAAGTTGTCCATCTCAATTCCCGTGCACGGATATCTTCCTTGTGAGGGTTGAGACACAAGAAAAGAAATCCTAGATTTTCCTTAAAAGCCATCTTGTACAACTGATGAACTGTGATTTGGTGACTATCACATTTGCCTGTAGACTGGTGGAATACAGTATTACAAAACCACGTATTCTTTTTGTTGATTTTTTGTTTTATTGAGACAGTGTTTCTCTGTGTGGCCCTGGCTGTCCTGAAACTGGCTCTGTAGACCAGGCTGGCCTCAAACTCACAGAGATCCTCCTGCCTCTGCCTCCCGAGTGCTGACATTAAAGGTGTGTGCCACCAAGCCTAGCAATTCTGGGGCTTCCTAAAGACATTTTTAGGTTCTGTCTTTAGTGGCTATGATGGGTGAGGTGGATGTTAAACTCAATACTTTCAGAGTTAAGATGAATAAATCCTGACATTAATGCTCTGTTTCTCTTTCTTCCTGTGTTAGGAAGAAAATAAAATTTTGTTTTACCATCCAAATGAAGTAGAAAAGAATGAAAAAATCAGGAATGTTGGATTATGTGAAGCAATTGTACAGTTTACAAGGTAATACTTTACCTGTATTTTTTGTTTGTAGAGATTGGTTAATTCTTTCTATTTCTACTAGAGTTGTTCCACCCATGTTTTTAAAACTTTTTTTCCCCCTTAGGACATTTAGCCCATCGAAACCTGCAAAATCCTTACACACACAGAAGAATAGACAGTTCTTCAATGAACCAGAAGAAAACTTCTGGATGGTCATGGTATTTACATACAGTAATAGTAAAGTTATGGGGATTTTTATCCTTAGGAAGCACAGTAGAATTGGTTGTAACTTAAAAATCAAAATTACTATTCAGACTGGGGCTGTTTTAAGAACGTTTCTGGCTAGGCAATGGCAGTGCACGCCTTTAATCTTAGCACTTGGGAGGCAGAGGCAAGCGGATCTCTGTGAGTTTGAAGCCAGCCTGGTCTACAGAGATACACTGAGAAACCCTGTGCACAAATTGAAATCAGAAGTAGAGTGCTGGCCTGGGATCTGGAGTAAACAGCACAAACAAAAGAAATTTTGTGTCTAGCGGTCTAACATGTGCAATAGTTTTTGTGTATTTGTGTTGGGAAGAGTAAGCATGAGTGTGTCTATGAGTACACATAGCAACCTTGGATTCTATTCCTTAGGAGTCCCTCTGGTTTTCTGAGCAAGGTCTTTCACAAAGATCTGCAGCTTGCCAATTATACTTGTCTGTCTGTCTGTCTGTCTGTCTGTCTGTCTGTCTGTCTATCTGTCTCTCTGTCTCTCTCTCTCTCTCTCTCTCTCTCTCTCTCTCTGTCTGTCTATCTAGGCAGGATCTTACTGGGTAGTCCTGGTTGGCCTGGCATTCTCTTTGTGGATCCGGCTGCCTCTAACTCATGAGTGCGAAGAATGTCTGACTTTGGGTGCTAGAGATCATATTTAAGCCCTTGTGTCATCTCCCCAGCCTCTCAATTATTTTATCTACATCTTCTATTATTTTTATTTATTCTGGCGGAGGTGGGGGAGGCATGCCATAGCTCATGTGTGGAAGTCAGAAGGCGACTTGAGAGTGTTCTCTCCTTCCACCCATCTTTTTGTTGGTTTGGTTTTGAGATAGAGTTTCTCTGTGTAGCCCTAGTTGTCCTGGAACTCTGTAGACTCTCTCTGGCCTTGAAATCAGAGATCTTTCTGTTGGGATTAAGCTGCCGCCACCCCCACTTGGCTCCACTAAGCCATCTTGCTGGCTCTTGTTTATCTATATTTCATTGCTGGAGCTAGAACCCAAGCATATGCTGGGCAAACATTCTACCGTTGAGCTATATTCCCAGTCCCAGATTTATTTATTTATTGTTTTTCAAGACGGTTTCTCTGTGTATACCTGGCTGTCTTAGAACTCACACTATAGACCAGGCTGGCCTCCAACTCAGAGATCTTCTTGCCTCTCCCTCCTGAGTGCTGGGATTAAAGATGTGCACCCTCACTGCCCTGTCCAGCCCCAGATTTTTAAAATTAAGAGAAAGTTTAAAACATATGATCGTAATGGGGCGCCCTGTGCACGCCTATAATTACAGCACTCTGGGAGGCAGAGGCGGGTAGATCTCTGTGAGTTTGAGGCCAGCCTGGTCTACAAAGTGAGTCCAGGACAGTCAGGGCTACACAGAGAAACCCTCTCTCCGAAAAAAAAATGACATATCACTATATAATTTCAGTTTATCAAACTTCTTAGGTTGTTCGGAATCCTATCATTGAAAAGCAAAGTAAAGATGGCAAGCCGGTTGTGGAATACCAGGAGGAGGAATTGTTGGTAATGTGCAGTTTCATCTCTCATGCTCTTAGGAAACTTCTCGTCTTGTGTCAAACAACTCACATTTAAACTAAGTAGCTTTTAAGAACCTTGGGGTTCACAGGTAAGTTTCATATTTATTGCTACTTTAACATAATCCTTCAAAAACACGTAAGTGCCCTATCTTATTAGTGCTTTGCACTGGTCACCTCTGTGTGTGATGCCCTTCTAAAAGAGGCTTATTGGTGTGTGAATTTGAACGTAGATACCTGTTATTTCAGCGTTCAGCTACCATAGGACCAAGTTTATAGTAGTCATGTGCATTTGCCAAGAGCTGCCCTGCGCTGCGCCCGCGGATGCAGTGAGACGTTGTGTTCTTGTTATAGGACAAGGTGTACAGCTCCGTGCTGCAGCAGTGCTACGGCATGTACAAGGTAAGCTGGCGGGCCAGGGGGGCGGGCCTCCCGAAGGGGGGGGGCAGCCAGCGCTGCAAACAGCGCACGCTACAGTGCACTCTTCCTAAATAATTTTTACTTTGTTATTTTGATATTAAAATACAATTACATTATTTTCTCTTTTTCCTTTCCTCCCTCTAGAGCCTACCATGTTAACCTCCCCCCCCCATTTTCTCATGGCCTCTTTCTCGTTAATCATATGTATATATGTATGTGTGTGTGTTGTATAAAATCTAGGCCCATATGATGTTACTTATATGTATATGATTTCGGAGATGACCACTTGGTATTGGCTGACCAATTGATAGGAGAAGACTATTTCTCCCACTCTCAACATGTTTTATTTGTCTGTAGTTTAAAAAAAATATCCTTTTATTTTATTCATTAGTGTTCTGCTTTTATTTATGTCTGTGTGAGGGTGTCAGATCCCCTGGAACTGGAATTGCAGACAGTTGTGAACTGCATTTGGGTGCTGGCATTTGAATCTGGGTCCTTTGGAAGAGCAGCCAGTGCTCTAAACCGCTGAGCCATCTCTCCAGCCCTTGTCTATAGTTTTTAATCTATGGTTGAGTTCCCATTAGATCTCTCCCTTCCATGTTAACACATCTATTGTCCTTGTTCAGGTCTTGTTTAGGCAGCCCTGTTGATGAGATACCATATGTGTGTAGCTTCTCTGACATTTCCAGCAGACACCAACTCACAGCAAACTCCCTGTTCCTCTGGCTCCTCCCATCTTTCTGCCTCCTCTTCTGCTGTGCTCCCTGAGCGAGAACTGTGCTGTAGTTGTATCAGTCGGGGCTGGGCACCACATAATCACTTATTTCCTGAGCTTTGATCAGTCATGGTTTTCTGTAATGGTCTCCATTTGCTGCGAGGAGATGTGTTTTTGATGAGGGTGACACCTGTACTTCTCTGGCTTCACACTGGGGAAGAACATTCAGGGCCTGACTGGGCTGCTGCTCTCTTTGAAATTAGGGTCTGCCCACGTCATCTGAGGATAAGTGTAGGAATGTTTACAATGATTTTGTTTTGCTTTCCTTTCTGAGACAAGGTTTCTCTCCATAGCCCAGTCTGACCTCAGACTCAAAACCATCTTACGCCAGCACCCTGAATGCTGGGATTGCAGGTGTGTGGGCCCCGTCTGACTCTAAAAGTACTTCTTTATTCTTTGGAAGTACTGGAATTGAGCCCAGGCAAATGCTCTCTACATTTGTAGCTACTTACCCATCCTTAAAATTTTAATTTTAGCTTTTAAAAAAAAATATTTGTGGGACCAGAGAGATGGCTCAGTGGTTAAGAGCACGTGTTGCTCTTGTAGAGGGCCCAAGTTCAGGTCAGGTCTATAGTTCCCATTGTTTGGGTAGCTGAGGTTACAGGATAACTGCTGAGTTTGAGGCCAGCCTCCTGGGCAACACAGAAGTACTGTAGTCTCAAAACCAAACATAAAAGATGGGCAGACTTATTAGGCCGCCTTATGAAAATAATGGTGTCTGTCATTTAGTGTATTGTTTGGTGAGTTATTTATAATTTTGGGCTTTCTCACAAATACTTCTGCTTAAAAGGACCTGGAGGGTGTTAATGGACCTAGTTAAAAGGTAAAAAGAAGAGCCTGCTACCCTGAGACATCGGGGTAGCACAGGACATTGACTTCATTTTCCGTAATGTTTTACACCATTAGCTTTTTAATGGGACGTTTCTGAAAGCCATGGAAGATGGAGGTGTCAAGCTCCTAAAAGAAAGATTAGAGAAATTTTTCCATCGGGTAAGTGTCCTGAACTTTATTTATAACTTTAATAATATGCAAACACATCTTGAGAGAAATATCAGTATAGCTGGTGATATGAATCAGTGGGCTGAGCAACTACCTGGTTTGGATATGAACCTTGGTTGAGGGCTGGAGACATAGCTCAAAGGTTAAGAGCACTGGCTGCTTTTCCAGAGGTCCTGAGTTCAATTGCCAGCAACCACATGGTGGTTCACAAGTATCTATAGTGAGATCTGGTGCCCTCTTCTGGTGGCCAGGCAGAACACTGTACACTGATACTTCAATCAATCAGTCAATCAATCAATCAATCAATCAAAAACAAAAAACCTTAGTTGATCCCCAGTACCAGAGGGGAAATGTTACAAAGCAATATAGAGGCAGACAACTTTGTTTCTTAATTTATTTTAAATATATATTTAATATGTACATATATTTAATATATTTAATACCTAAATATATCAAATGCATATTAAATATTTATACATACCTGTTTTATATATTGCATTGCTGTTTTCCCTACATGTATGTCTGTGTGAGTGTGTCAGATCCCCTGGAACAGAAGTCACAGACAGTTGTAAGCTGCCATGAGGGTGCTGGGAATTGAATCTGGGTCCTCTGAGAGAGCAGCCAGTGTTCTTAACCATTGAGCCATCTTTCCAGCCCCAATTTGTTATTTATATTTTTAATTGTATGTGTATGTCTGTGTGCGGGTGTGTGCACATGCATGTGAGTGCTCATGGAGACCAGAAGAGGATGTCCGATTCCTTGGAGATGGAGTTACAGGTAGTTGTAAGCCATTCCCTAGGGGTGCTGGAAACCCAGCTGAAGTCTTCTGCAAGAGCAGTGTGAGCTAACAACTGAGCCGGCTCTCCAGCCTCCACATTTGATTTGCTTTTGGATACAACGCCTCAGGCCTTGAGTGAACTGAGAACCTGAGAATTATTCTGGCAAACCCAGACCAGCGAGGAGCTCCTCAGGCCTGTGATGTAGCCGGTTGGAACAGAGTGTCTGTATGTAGGGAGGGCTTACTTCAAAAGTTGTCTTACACAGGAAACAGGACAGGAGCCTACTACAGAGGGCCTCAGAAAGACTTGACCCAGTATCAAAGCAGATGCTGAGATCATAGCCAAACTTTGGGCAGAGTCCAGGGAATCTTAGGAAAGAAGTGGGAGATAGTAAGACCTGGAGGGGACAGGAGCTCTACAAGGAGAGCAACAGAACCAAAAAATCTGAGCATAAGGGTCTTTTCTGAGACTGATACTTCAACCAAGGACCATGCATGGAGATAAGCTAGAACCCTTACACAGATATAGCCCATGGCAGCTCAATCTCCAAGAGGGTTCTCTAGTAACAGGAACAGGGACTGTTTCTGACATGAATCCAGTGGCTGGCTGGCTGATCACCTCCCCCTGAGGGGAGAGTGAGCAGCCTTACCAGAGGAGCAGCCACAGAGGAAGACAGTGCAGCCAGTCCTGATGAGACCTGGGGTCAGAAGGGGAGGAGGACCTCCGCTATCAGTGGGCTTGGAGAGGGGCGTGGGAGGGATGAGGGAAGGAGGGTAGGATTGGGAAGGAATGAGGGAGGGGACTACAGCTGGGATACAAAGTGAATAAACTGTAATAAATATATTAAAAAAGTTGTCTTACTACATAGATGGGTTAGCTGATCAAAAAAAATTTAAACAGTCACCAGAATTGAACTTTTATTTTATATCCGCCCCAACACACACACTTCTCATTTTTTTTAGGCAGGATCTTACTGGTTAGCCTATACTGACTTTACAGTACTTAATCTTCCTGTTTCAGCCTCCCAAAGTGCTGAGATTACATATGTGAGTTGTCACACCTGGCCTGTGTTGGTTCTGTTGTCCCAACAGGCCTCAGGCATACTAACTCAAGGAAACTCAAAGATTTGAATACTTGGCCACTCGGGGGTGGCACTATTTGAAAGGAGGTGTGGCCTTGTTGGAGGAAGTGTGTCCCTGGTGGTGGCCTTTGGAGTTTCAAAAGTGGTGGTGTATGCCTTTAATCCTGGCACTCGGTAGGCAGAGGCAGGCCAAAGTCTTTGAGTTTGAGGCTAGCTCTATAGAGTGAGTTTGAGGACAGAGAGAGGCCCTGTCTCAAAAAAAACAAAAACAAAAGCCCAAGCCAGTCCCAGTGGCTCTGTCTTCCTGCTGCCTGTGGACTCAGATGCATCACCGTAGCTCCCTCTCCAGCCCCATGTCTGCCTGCACCGCCCTTCTTTCCGCCATGATGACAATAGCTGAGAGCTCACATCTGGTCCACAAGCAGCAGGCAGAGGGAAGGAGCGGCTGGGTCTGGGATGGGCTTCTGGAGCCTCAAGGCTCAACCCGTGACAGAAATCCGCTAACAAGGCCACACCTCCCAATTCTTTTCAAAATTGTCCCAGCAACCAGGGACCTAGCATCAGATATGTGAGCCTGTGGAGCCTTTCGTATTCAGGCCACCGTCTCTCACGCCTGTTTTTGTATTGTTTATTTAACTTATTTTAATTTGTGTGAATGCAGCCTGGGGTTGATTTTGGGTTTCTCTCAGTTTCTTCTGCATTGAGTCAAGGTCTTTCCCAGAGGCCATCATTTCAGCAAGTCTAGCTGGTCAGCTTCTCCAGGGGTCACCTGTCTCTGCCTCCCTCAGCTGGGGTTGCAGGCAGCCACCTGCCCACCTGGCTTTTCACATGCCGTTGGGGCTCTGAACTCGGTCCTCAGTCGTGTGGGGCAAGCACTTCGGCCTCTGAGCTACCTTGAGGTGCTTCTCACTTTAGTGAGCTAAGTCACTCCGGTGCCAGCGTTCTTAAACCTGCTCATGTCCTCATCACTGTCCCCTTATGAGTGAACTGTTGTCCTGACTAGTGTCCTTCAGTGTGGCAGTGTGTCCATGGTTCTCTCATGGTAAGGAGCTTAGTGAGTCCTTACTTAAGAGAGGCAACATACCAAGCAAACAGTTAGCTTCCTTTCAACTTCTATGTTTCAAAGTTGGTATTGATTTCAAATCAGTTACTGTTGACTTACTTGCTGTTGGGCTTGCCACCACGCTGTATGTTAGTGTGTGACTGCCACACAGAGCATCCTGATGTGAGGTTATTTCCAGTGAAGAGCACGGTACTGAGTGTGCTATTGTAAGCTTGTGTCTGTTCTCCCCACAGTATTTGCAGACGCTACATTTGCAGTCATGTGACCTGCTTGATATTTTTGGTGGAATCAGCTTCTTCCCACTGGATAAAATGACTTACTTGAAGATCCAGTCCTTTATTAACAGAATGGAAGAAAGCCTAAGTGTAGTCAAATATACTGCATTCCTCTACAATGACCAGCTCATCTGGTAGGTGACATCCATGGCTTGGCCTCTAAGAGATGGAGGTCAGAGTAGTAATACACACAGCAGCAACTGATGACATTGTCTGCCACACAGGAAGTAACAGCAGGGGACATCAACAGAAACTTCTTTGTAGGCATTGTCAGATTAGAAGGAGGATCATTTAGAACAAAGCTAGGGTTATAAACAATGAAAATTACCAAGCAGTGCAGCTTAAAACTAGAGCTAGGACTGAGCTGTCCCAGTGGTCAGAGCCTTTCCGTACAGTGTGAAGATCAGAGTTCAGATCCCCAGAGCCCACATAATTGCCAGGAGGGTGAGGTGGTAGAAGGCAGAGACAGGGATCTCCAGAGCTGGCTACTCTAGCCATATTAGTGAGCTTAGGTTTGGGGAGACCCTGCCTCAGTGAAAAGAGTGGGAGAGCAATTGAGATGATCCCTGGTGTTACCAAGGGCACACACTCCCGTGCCCACCTACACATGTGCCCCTACATACATACATACCACACATATGCATACACACACACACACACACACACACACACACACACACACAAATAAATGGAAAGTGGGGAGAAAAGGTGGACGAAGAGCAGAGAGGATGAAGGAAGAAGCGGGGAGGGAACTGTTCTCAAAGACAGTTGGGGTAGGGGCTGGAGAGATGGCCAGAGGTTACGAGCACTGGCTGCTCTTCCAAAGGTCCTGAGTTCAATTCCCAGCAACCACATGGTGGCTCACAACCATCTATAATGTGATCTGGTACCCTCTTCTGGCCTGCAGGTGTGCATGCAGGCAGAACACTGCATACATAATAAATAAATAAATCTTAAAAAAAAAAAAAGATGGTTGGGGTGACAGATGAAAGACCACTGAGCGCTGAAGTAAAGATAGCAGAAAGCTCCACACAGATGGCCAGTTTGATAGAGTAGGCGTACCATATATACATAAAATGAGTTGCTGAGATTTAAGCTAGAGAAAAAAGGCTCTGGGTTTTTATTATTATTGTGTCATGATACATGTGTTGGCGAACATGCCACAGCACGTGTGTGGAGGTCAGAGGACCACCTGTGGGCTCAGTTCTCTCCTTCCAGTCTTGCGGAGGTCCTGTGGCGCAAATGTGGGTAGGCCATCAGCTTGCAGAGCAAATGCCTTTATCCACTGAGCCATCCTGCTGGCCCTGCTGGGCCTTTTATTTTGTTTCTGGTTTTTATTTTTAACTTTTGAGATAGGGTCACACTGTGTCGACCAAGCTGGTGTGGGACTTGTAATCTTCCCGCCTCAGCTCCCATCCCTAGCGCTTACACGTCTCAATTGTCCATGCATTTGATTTAGAAATTCCACCCCTTCCAGACTGCCTCGGGGTGGTTTTTCCACTTCCTCCCTTCTTGACTCAGAGCATCTGTTTCATTTTTTAACATTTATCTCTATTTTACTCATGTAGATGGGTATTGTGCCTGATTAGGCTGGGCTTGCTGCCAGCAGGCCCTAGGACATCCCTGTCCCCCCCCCCCCCCCACACACACACGGGCTGCAGGCATGCACTGCCATGTTGTGGCTTTTCACAGGGGTGCTGCGGGGTCTAAACTCAGGTCCCCATGCTAGGGTGCAAGTGCTTTACCCCGAGCCATGCCCCCAGCCTGTCACGTTAGATGTGCTCAGGACTCATGAGTGAGCAGAGGGTTAGTGTGGGAGGCAGCCAGGCACACTGAGTAAAGGCAGGAAAGGCCAGAGCCTGTTCCAACATGGCAGGAAACGGAAGAAGTGTTCACGCAAATTCTCCCAGGACTTTTTAGTTTCCTTGTTGATCTCCTGTCCCAAAACAACAAGGAAAGCCTCTGCAGAGGTGGATGGCTGCCACTTCTCAGCTCTCCATGTTCCTGCCTCATTTTGAGATGAGATTGTTTGCCTGAATATTATTATTATTTTTGTCTACGCTGAGACCTAGAGAGTAAATATCCACATATACATCTGATATCTATGGTTTAGTGTTTCTTTCCTGAGCTTCCCACTTGGAGGATAGGCATCTCCTGTTTGTCTTTGTTTTGTATGAGACAAGGTCTCATGTAGTATGGCCTGGCCTTGAACTCACCATTGCCAAGGATGACCTTGAGCTTTGGATCCAGCTGCCTTGCACCAGCATGCCCATCCTGCCTGTCTGTTTTTAATGCAGTGCTGGGGCGGGTGCCGGGCTTCGTGCTGGGCAGGCACTGTCCCGTCTCACCCACCCCAGCTCAGCATCAGAGAAGTCAGAAGACCATTTCAGACTCTAACCAACGCTTTCCTGGTGTTTCAGGAGTGGACTAGAACAAGATGACATGAGAATTTTGTACAAATACCTCACCACCTCACTGTTCCCCAGGCACACTGAACCTGAGGTATGTATGATTGCACTCTGCAGACACATAGCAGATGGGGTGGGGGCAGGGGTGGTAACTGGGCACAGGCCTTTCCTGAGCCGCCGTCTGTTGGCATATGGTACGCGGTGGCACTCAGCTGTGTAGTGATCACATATGTGTGTCGTCTTTTCTGTGGTTGTTGTGTTCAAATGCAGTAGGAGGAGCAATTCATCAGGTAGAAAGAAAACTGGGTCTTAGATAGGGTCAGGGAATTCTGAAAATGCCAGGGATCTGTGAGAGCCTGCGCCAAGCCTGCAGCATCTTCATCTAGAAGTATGAGCTATTGTGAGGCGATGGCTTACTGCCTGGCTTGCTTTGCCGCAGTGGTACTTAATTCCCTAACTTTCTACAGAGAACATTAAACACCAGTCTCCCCAAGGGACCCTTTTATAGCTTAATTAGGTTAAAAGTGAAAGGGTTCACAGCCCATAAAATCATTACTTTTGCTTGCTCTGTTCATTTTCAAGCTGCTCTTTCACCCCCATACCTCCTTCTTTCTGTCTCCAGTGTTTAAGGTCTTGATTTGAAACAATGAAAAAAAAAACTCTGATAAATTCAAGGAGTATTTGATTGCATACGCAAGGCCTGAGGTTCCAGCCTCAGCACCTCAAGAAAACAAACACCGAAGGAGAGGTTTCAGAGGGGCACTTCCAGAACTCAGCTCTTTTCCAGTTGGGTCTGATACAGTGGCCAACAGTTGTTGCGTTCTTGCTGTGCGCCAGCCACAGTTCCCAGTGCCCAGTGTGTCTGCATGCCCTCCTAACCTTAGCAGCAACCCTGAGAGTTGGTTACACTAACAACGGAGGTTGCTCAGGCTTAAGGGACTTCAGCAGTCTGCCAAGATGTGTTAGCTTCTCATCGCTGACAGGATACCTGAGAAAAACAGCTCAGAGGGGGAAAGCTTTCTCTGTCACAGTCTCAGAGGTGCAGGCAAAAGCTGGTTGCTTGCACGTGGCAGACTGCCTACCTCCGTGTGGAGAAACAGGAGGGAGCACCCAAGTGTAGAAGTACCCTTCAAGGTGTGCCCAGTGGCCTACTTCCTCGAACAAGGACACATCTCACACAGTCCATTTAGCTTTGAATTCATCAGTGGATTTGGCCATCAATAAGCTTGTCAATAAGGCCATCAATAAGGTTCAAGTCACTTGTCAGTAGCACCACCAGCTGGGGACCAGGCCCTTAACACACAAGTCATTTATGGACATTCTAGATTCAGACCATACAGTTGTCAACAAGGATGTGGCAGAGCCAGAATGACTCTGTCAGAGACAAAGCCTTGCTTATGAGCACTCCCTACAAGGAACTACTTCTGATGTTTGTGAACCTCTGGCAGCACAGTCCACAACCGAAGACCATTAATACTTGAGCACGTGCCGGAAGAACAGCATGTGTGAAGTACAAAGCTCTATCATGGCATGGCAGTGTGAGTTCGTACATAAGAGATCTCTCAGAGATAAACAGTGGGCCATGCATCTTCATCATTGGGTGGACTATGCATTGAGGATATTTTGAGGTTGTATGCTAAAACCAGAAGACTACCAAACTGTTTTCAAATTTTAGTTAGTGTTATATATATGGAATTTGCCTGCATATATATCTGTGTGTGCAGTGCCTAAGTAGGCCAGAAGATATTGGGTGCTCAGGGACTGGAGTTACTTTTTGTCAGCTGTCTAACATGTATGCTGAGAATCAAACCCAGGTCCTCTGAAAGAGCAGTCAGTGCTCTTAACTGCTGAACCATCTCTCCAGTCCCAGAAACAATGTGTTTTCAGCAAAACCAAAGCATGGTAATTACAAATCTTTGAGGAAATTTGGGGTCACAGCTGAAGACAGATACTTTGACCCCAAACAAGCCTGGTGCTGACATCTGCCATCAATGACTAGGAGCATGTGTTGGTGCACTTCTATGATTTTGAGTTCTCACATATGGGAAATGGGAAGACAGTTTCCATAGGATGGTGTGAAAAGACATTAAGAAACTTATGCCACATGGAAATTTGAGTTTATTTTGTTTTTTGTAAAAGAACTGAATTTGTTTATGAAATTTAGGCTTAGATATATTATGACAATCCTGGTTAAAAGTAGTTCTCAGCCAGGCGTGGTGCACACCTGTAATCCCAGCACTCGGAAGGCAGAGGCAGGCGGATCACTGTGTATAGATGAGGCCAGCCTGGTCTACAAAGTACATACAGGACAGCAAAGGCTACACAGAGAAACCCTGTCTTGAAACCACACACACACACACACACACACACACACTGCAACAAAACAAAGAAACAGAAAGTAGTCAGTTCTTTATGTACTTTTGTAGTATTTTTATTATTTTTCTTTCAAAAATTTGATACATCCACCACCACTGCTTGTTTTCCCACTTCCTGCAGGACTCCACCATCTCCTCCTGGCTTTCTGTCACACACCATTTCCATTATTGTGTTATTACAGATACCGTTCTTCCATCTTCCAGCTCTGAACAGTCCTTACCCTCTCTTCCTCAATGGCCCCTGAGCTTTAGCTGGGGTGGTGGAAGGTTGATATGGATGACCCATTTTGACACTGAGTACTCAGTCACTATTCCCAGCACTTTGACCAGTTAGTTATCAAGTCCCTGAATTAACCACTATTTACTACAAAAATCTTCTTTGGCCAAGGCAGAGAGTAAACAATTCTCCGGGTCTACACATAAAATTTAAGAATGCAGTCTTTGTTTGTTTAATTTGTTTGCTGGGTGGAGAGGAATACTGGAAATCAGTGTAGAAAATCGATTGAGACCAACTAGCAGGTAGGAATGCTGTTTGTCAAACTGTGAAAGTAAAAAAAAAAAAAAAATGTAATTGTTCTCAACATTCATTGTGTTTGCAGTTGGCAGGAAGAGATTCCCCAATAAGGGCAGAAATGCCAGGAAATCTTCAACACTATGGAAGGTAGGACTTTTGTTGTTTGGTTTATAGTTTGGGGTTTCATTATTTCTTTTAGTAAAGATAAAATCATAAGAACTGAATTGTCCTATCAGCAATAATCCAGAACAGAAATTCTATTGTTTCTAGTGATATAAAACTATACATTGTATTCTGATTTGGTGTTTACCAAATGGCATCTAGTAGCAACAAGACATTGACATCCATTGACTAGGAATGTGTTCTGTGTATGTTATGTTTACACTTTACGTCATTGAATTGTGTCATCTCTGTGTTTACTTTCAAGATTTCTTACTGGACCCTTGAACCTTAATGATCCGGAAGCAAAGTGCAGATTCCCCAAAATTTTTGTAAATACAGATGATGCTTACGAAGAGCTCCATTTAATTGTTTATAAGGTAAAAATCGCTTTCCCTCCAGTATTTCAGATGAATATAAAGCGTACCTGCATGTGTAGACCGGCCCCGTGTGAACCTCTTCAATGGTTCTTAGAAAAGGTGTTGCAGGCTCTAATTTCTGTAAAACTCAAAATGGGTGTTCTTCTGCAGTAGGAAGTTTGTTTTCAACCCTTTTAGATTTTGCTACTAGTGAAAGAATTGCTGGCCAGGGCGGGATATTCAAGTAGCCGATATCCCGCATGCCCGCAGACCCACGGCGGCGAGAAGGGCCACCCCGAGGGCAGGTGCCCCCCGGCTATGTGCGGCCCCGCCTCCATGACTGCTGTTCCGAGTGCTAAAGTCTCAGACTAACTGTGAGGACAGTGTTCTGTTTCACCATACTTTCTTATAGGAACAGGTGTGTGTGTTAGGTTGAATATTCTTTTCATTTTGGAACCCAATGAAACTCATTTGTTTGCCCATTCTGACCTTCAACCCCTGAGCTCAAGAAGTCTTTACTTCTGCCTCTTAGTAGCTGGGACTTCAGGAGTATGCCACCATGCTTGGTTAGTGCTTGTTTCTCTCTCTATATATATTTTCCTCCATCCCATCTCCCTCCCCTTCTCTCTCTCTAAGGCAGTTGTGGTACAAGAAAGAAAAGCGACCACAAGTCTATCTTCTGTCCTAAATGAAACTGCAGATACATTGTAATTCAAAAGCTGAGATAAGTTCAGAAGGTGTGAGTCACCATCGCCCAGCTGAAAATACAGTTTTTAGAAGATTCTTATGTGTGTGCACGTGTGCATGTGCTTGAGCACACAAGGAGGCCTGTGGAGGCCATAGCAGGGCATCAGAATCCCTGGAGCTGGACTTAGAGGTAGCTGTAGGCCACTAAAGGGTTCTGGAAACTGAATTCGACTCCTCTGCAAGAGCAGCTAATGCTGTTACTTGCTGAGCCATCTCTCCGGTCCCACTGAAAATACAGGTGAAATTTATTACACGGGTAAAGGTAAGTTGGCCCATCCTGGGTAAAATGATAGGAGGTACAATTATGGAAGGAGAGGACTCAGGGTGTAGCTCAGGGTTGAGTGTTTGCCCAGCACGCACAAAGCCTGGTGTCTTAGCTAGGGCTTCTATTGCTGTCATAAAACGTCATGCCCCAAAGCAGATTATTTTAATTTACAGTTCTGTATCACAGCCTGTCATCTAGGGAAGTCAGGGCAGGAGCTGACTCTAAGGCTATAGAGGGGTGCTGCTCGCTGGCTTATTCCTTGTGACTTGCTCAGCCTGTGTTCTCATAGAACCCAGGTCTATCAGCACAGGGGTGACACCACCCACAATGGCCTGGGCTCTCCTCCACCAACTACCAATTAAAAAAATGCTCTACAGACTTGTCCACAGGTCTGTCTTATGGAGGTATTTTCTTTATCCTTCCTTCCTTCTTTCTTTCTTTCATTTTCTGAGACAGGGTTTCACTGTGTAGCCCTGGCTGTCCTGGACTCACTTTGTAGACCAGGCTGGCCTCAAACACACAGAGATCCACCTGCCTTTGCTTCCCTGAGTGCTGGGATCACAGGTGTGCACCACCACACCTGGCTTGGAGGTATTTTCTTAATTCTTGTTCCTTCTTCCCAAATAACTCTAGCTTGCACACGCCTGGGTTCCATGTCTAGTCTAGTTAAACACAACCCACACCACATTATCTAAAATTATGGAACAAAAGATTAGAAAAAAGGGGATTAGTTACAGAGTTCACCATTAATTCAGGGAGAGGAGAATGGTAAGGGAATTATATGAGAAAATGCTTCATTCAGAGGGACACAGGTTTCCAGATTGGAAATCTTTAATGTGTGCTCAGGTAAGAAAGATCCTCACCTGTGCCCAACCTTGAGCAATCTCAGAAATAAGAGACGAATGTCCTTAAAGGTTTTCATGTGTAAAGACTCCTTTCCAGCTGCAGGTGCTATGTGACAGTGGGGAAAAGGCTTGCAGAGTTCTGAGAGAAGAACTGGGGTGCAGCTCAGTTGTAGAGCACTTGGGTATGTGTGAAGCCCCCAAATAGTCTGAAGTTCTGAGAGAAGATGGTTTTGGTGTAGGCTTTGATGTTGATGATGTTGATAATGTTTTGTTTTTTGGTGCTGGATAGCGAACCCAGGGTCTTGTGCATGTCAAACTGCCTCTGAGCAGCATCCCAGCCCTAGTGTAGATTTCTTTGTTAAAGCAATCTGTCAATCACAGATGAGACAGAGAAACAGACAAGATGCACTCCTGCATCACTCCAATATACCACATCGCCGTGTGGCAGCAGCCTGAGGAGGATGAACCAAGAGAACACGTGGCAATCCCACACCAGAGGGTCTGACCCAGAGCTGGCCTGGCCCAGAGCAACAGGGAGGCATACTTCACAGCAGCAGGTGGAGTAGGCAAAGTCCATTGTCAAGCTGAAATCCTTTGAGTACTCAGGGACAAGAGCTCTGAACTCTCACTGAGCCTGTCTCGGTATTCTTGCTGGATTTCCGCTTCTAGACTCAGGCCGGATACAATTCCAGGTGTGGCATTGGCATTGTGTTATGTGGAGTCCTTCTCCTTTAAAAGCTCTTTTGAGGTGTCATTCACCCACTTAAGGTGGTCATGGGTCAGTTCAGAGGCCTCTAGTCACAAAGGTCAGGAGCCCCCAGGACTATCTTCAATCTGGACACCAGCTACTTTCTTGAGGTGTCTCTAAGATCACCTTTAAGGTCAGTAGTTCATGGGATACACGAAACTCAGAAAGGCCTTTATGCTCATAGGCACAGCTTCTTAGAGAGAGTGAGGAGAGATGCAAGTCAGCCTAGGGTTGGCGAGTGATTTGACAGTGCTGGCTGCACAGGAGTGAGGACCTGAATTCAGATCTCAGCACCAACATGACAAGCCAGGCATGGTCTAATAGGCACCCGTATCTCCAACTCTGGGCAACATAGTAGGGGAGTTCCCACAGGAGAGGGCTGCCAGGGCTTGCCAGCTGCCAGTTTAGTTGAAAAGCTACAGCAAAACCCCATGAGCTCCACCTTTAAGAAAAGACCCTGTCTCAAAGGAATAAGGCAAGATGATCCAGGTTTTCCTCTGGTCTCCATGCATGTTCACACACACACTGTCCAGTGCTCACATGAGCACATACACCCATGCACATACATACATACACACAACCAAGAAGAGGTATGTGCAGCAGGGTCCGGAAGTCACCAGACTGGCACTCTTCAGACAGCAGAGCTCCGATTTCTGCATTGATGAGGGAAGTGTATGTACAGTGCTGGCCTCTAGGGAAGTTGTCTGGCCACCATTCCCATGTTTTGATCAGGAATTGGCCGTGGAGACTCAGCTGGCCTCCATTTGGTTGGCCTTCCTGCCCAGTCCTGCATGTTGTCACCTGGCACTGAAGGACTGAAGGATAGCCCTCACCTTTGCCTGGTGCTGGCGTGAGGGTGATGCCATCATAGAATGGTTTGCGAAGTGTTCTCTCTTGCCTTTGGAAGACTTTAAATGTTTGGTAGAGTTCCTAGTAGAGCTCCACACATGGTTGTTTAGATGTGAGGGTATTTTTTTTTTATTTTAATTTTTTTTATTTTTGAGACAGGGTTTCTCTGTGTAGCCTTAGCTGTCCTGGACTCAGTTTGTAGACCAGGTTAACCTCAAACTCACAGACACCCACCTGCCTCTGTTTCCTGAATGCTGGGATTAGTATGAGTCACCATACCTGCTTCTGCCTGAGTTTTTTAATTATGCGTTTCTTATTGTTGGTCTGTCTTGTTTTTCTATTTCTTCTTGAGGTAATTTCAATCCATAGTTTGTGTCTTTCTTGGGAACTTATGAATTCCATTAAGTTAATTGGTTTGTTGGCATACAGATGTTCAGAGTACTTGTGTGTTTTCCTGTAGGGTCCGTAGTCATGTCTCCCTTTGACTGTTGATTCTGGTAATAAATCTTCTCCGCTGTTTTTTTTTTTATTCTAGTGTGTGAAAAGGTTTTCCAGTCATGTTTTAGCTTTTCCCAAGAGCCAGTGTGGGCTTCATTTGTTGTCTCTCTTCCTTGCTGGAGTCATCTCTGCTCTGATTATTATTACCCCTTCCTTCTGTTTGTTTCACCTTCAGTTTGATCCTTTTTCCAGTATCTTCAGATGTGAACTTAGGTTATCAATTTTAGCTTTCTTCATACTATTCATCTGTAGTTGCGGAGACGATCAGTATTCACATGAGCACTTTTGTAACACTGTTACCGTGTTGGTCTGTGCACATGAGTGAGCACAGTCTTCAGAGGCCAGAACTGCTAGATTCTTTTGGAGCTGGAGTTTTGTGAACTTTCCCACTTGGGTGCTAGGGACTAAGCTCAGGCCCTCTTCAAGGGCAATGCATGCTTGTCTACTGAGCCAGCCCTTCAGATCCTATTTGGTTTCTTTTTGAAACATGGACTTATGTAGCTCAGACTGACCCTGATTTCCTGACTCTCCTGCTTCCATCTCTCGAGCAGTGGTATTACAAGTGTGTACTACCATGCTTGGCAATTTTAGTTTTATTCATGGTCTTGGTTACTGTTACTTGCTAATGTCAGAACTGCAATTATTTGCTGGAATAAAAGGAGGCAAGTTTGTAGTAACGTGGTCTCTTTAAAAAAAATTTTAATGGAAATTGTCATGTACATAGAGAGACTAGAACAATGAATTCCCAGGCATGCAATTAAGCTGAATTAAGATGATGTTTTTGTTTGGGTTTTCGAGACAGGATTTCTCTGTGTAGTTCTGGCTGTCCTTGAACCCTACTTTGTAGCCACACTGGTCTCAAACTCAGATCTGCCTGCCTCTGCCTTTAGAGTGCTGGGATTAAATGTGTGCACCACCACGCCCAGTTTAAGATGCCAGTCTGTCTGTCCCTTCTCCTGTTTTGTTTCGAGAGCATTTTAAGCTGTGCCTCTTCATTAGTAAACACTCTGTGTCCCTGCTGGCGAGGCTCTGCATCGGAGCATAGGCACTGGCACTGTCGAGCCAAGCAAGCACTCTCTCCTACCGTCAGCCAGCGTGCCGCCTGCCTCCTCATGCTCCAGCTGACAGAAGAGGGTCTTCTTACAGCTGGTTGCTTTGTTGAAGGGAGGCCAAGCTCGCCACATTTGCTTACAGCGCTCACTCCTCCTCTTTGTACCAGTCGTAATCTCTGGTTTGTCTCCCCACAGGCCATGAGCGCAGCTGTGTGCTTTATGATTGATGGTAGGTGCTCTCATGGGTCTGCTTGCAGCCTGCTGGGGTCAGCTCTCTGCAGCTTGCTGGGCCCTGTCCTTAAATGATGTATATGTTGTCACAAGCCATGGAGAGACTGTTTTAATCGCTGCTCCCCATTTGGAACCTCTGCCCCGGCACTGAGCCCTGCTAACATTCAAAGTCCTCCTCACTGAGCAGCAGTAGGAGCGACGCCTTTCTGTGATGGGGGGGAGGGGGGCAGTGGTACCTGCCCTCTCAGGACTCAGGATGAAAGGAAGTATGTTTGAGATTAGTCAAACCCAAGTGCTAGGTTGTGTGTGTTAAATAAATACTTGACCTTCTCAGGTGTTTCTGGGGCAGGCAGCCAGTTTGCCTTGACTTAAGGTATATGCAGCCTCCGCTCATAGTGGAAGGCTTACCTTTAATGCTAGCTATAACCAGCTCTAACTTTTCTCTTTCTATTCGGTTTGGGAGGGAAGGAGCTTCTGATGGTTTTGCTCCCTAATTGTCTTGATCTCATTTAGTTGATGGGTAAATTTCTCACTGGAACACTGCCAAGAACTGAACAGTAGAATGAGTGGGAGCTGTTGGGAACAAAGTACTGCAGTGCTGAGTGCTGTTTCTTAAACTCCCGCCAGCCTCCACGCAGCTGACGCTGGATTTTTGCCGAAGATTGGACAGTATCGTTGGGCCCCAGCTTACAGTGCTGGCATCAGACATCTGTGAGCAGTTCAACATCAACAAGAGAATCTCTGGGTTTGTACTCTGCTTCATCTTTAGTCTCGTACACTAACTGCTTATGGGCAAGTCACAGTGTTGGCCCTGCAGCAGTTCCTCAGAATCTGAAAGCACTGAGCTGCTGCTCTGTCCTATCTAGGAAAGGAAAAGGTAGGTCCCACTTGGAATGTTCACTTTACTTCAGTGGAACAGGTGGCTGCCGCTTAACGTCACTTTCATTGAGGAGAGTGGGAAGTTTCTCTTACACAGGGAGCTGCAGTTGCGTGGCTAGGCACTTTACATGGAACACACATTCATCCCAGCGCTGGAGGTAAACGAAAAGGTATTCTCCTAAATCGGGGACAGCAGTCTTTCTGTAACCGAACATGTAATAAGTCAGACTTCATGGACAATGTACTTCTATTTAGAAAATCACATAGCAGGAAAAAAAATAGGTTTTCAAGATAGAGTCTCTCTGTGTAGCCCTGGCCATAGACCAGGCTGCCCTTGATTCCCGAGATCCGCCTTACTTTGCCTCCCAGGTGCCGGATTAAAGGTGTGTGCCAGCTAGGGAAAACATTGTTGGTTAAGAGGCAGATGGCAAGGCCAGCCTGGTCTACAGACTGAGTTCCAGGATAGCCAGGGCTACACAGAGAAACCCTATCTCAAAAATAGAATAAAATAAAAAAGAAGTAAATTTCAACTGGCTGGAAAATTCTATCATATCACTTATTATTATTATTATTATTATTATTATTATTATTATTGGATGAAGCATTGGTTACAGATAACAGTGAGATTCTTGATTTGAATGCCCAGACATTGAAAATACAGTCGTTCAATCACATTTATTCATTGTGTGTGTCTGGTCAGAGGACTGTTTGCAGGAGTCATTCTCATTTCATCCTGTGGGTCCTGGGCTCCAGCTCAGGTCTTCAGGCTTGGTGGCAAGCACCTTTCCTTTCTGAGTCACCATGCCAGCCCTGCTTTACTTTTTGAATTTTGTGTTCATGAGAATCTCCTGTGTTTTGTTTCTTTGGTTTTGTTTGTTTGTGTTTGTTTGTTTTGAGACAAGGTCCCATGTATCAAAGGCTACCCTTCTACACTTTTCAAGTTTTCACACTTGGCTGCACTGTTTGGATAATTATCCTTTCAGATTGTTACTGTCTCAATGTCCTATTTGTGCAGATCTGAGAAGGAACCCCAGTTTAAGTTTATCTACTTCAACCACATGAATTTAGCTGAGAAAAGTACAATCCACATGAGGAAGACGCCCAGTGTGTCACTCACATCCGTGCACCCAGATCTAATGAAGATTCTAGGTGACATCAACAGTGACTTTACCAGGTAATTCTAGCAAGTTCTCAGAGCAGGTGTTGTCTTTCCAAGAATAGATGTAAAGGAACTGTATTTGTTTTTATTTGTTTGTTTACACAGCATTCACTCTATCACCTAGGTGGTATTTAAACTCAAGCTTCCCCAGGGCTGGGATTATAGACATATGATGGCATGCCAGCTAATTAATTTCCTTTAAACTAAGTGACCCAGAGCCCTCAAGAAGGGGCCCAGGCTTGACTATTTGTGAGCACTGTTTCTACAACACACAGAGTTGCCTTTCATTCACCTGACTCCTTGACGATTTACGACGACTTAGCCGGTTCTTGTTTTGAATTCTTTTTCTCCTCACAGTCTAGCCATGTCCATAAAACTTCCCATTCTGAAACTTCCTTACAGAGCAGATGAAGATGAAGAGATCATCGTGAAAGCCATGAGTGATTACTGGGTTGTTGGGAAGAAGTCCGACCAGCGGGAGCTGTACGTGATTCTCAATCAGAAGAACGCAAATCTGATCGAAGTCAACGGTAAGGGGGCTTGGTGTTGCAGAGAATTGTAATGCTGCCGATATTTCTTTCCCCTAAGTTAGGGAACATTACAGAACCTCCATATGATGGTGCATACCTGCAATTCCAGCTGAGGTAGGAGGATCAGGCATTCAGGGTCATCCTCAGCGACAGTGATTTTGAAGTCAGCCGGGGACTATAGGAGACCTTGTCTTGGAAAAAGTAAACAGGGCCTGTGAAATGGCATAGTGGGAACCGTAACATGCTGCCAAGCCTGATGACAGGAGTTTGAGCCCTGAGACACATAAGTTGTCCCCATACAATGTACCATGGCACATGTATGTATACCTCTCTCATACGTGTGTATATACAAGTAAATATGAAGTTCTTTTAAAAAGGAAATAAATTGATGAGCTGGAGCAGTGGTTCGGGGGTTAAGACCCAGGTTGGTTCCACACAATGGCTTCCAACCATCCGTAACTTCATTTTCACAGGATCTGACACCTTCCTCTGGCCTCTGAAGGCACCAGACACACATATGTACATATACATACATGTTGGCAAAACACATTCACATAAAATAAAAATGAATATTAAAAATAAATAAATAGGGACTGGAGAGATGTCTCCAGAGGGTTAGAGCCTCTGGTACCTTTTTTTGAGACAGGGTTTCTCTGTGCAGCCGTGGCTGTCCTGGAACTCACTCTGTCGACCAGGCTGGCTTCAAATTCACAGTGACCTGCCTGCTTCTGCCTCCCGAGTGCTGGGATTTCAGGTGTGCACCACCATGACCAGCATAAGTATCTGCTACTCTTGTAGAGGACTCAAGTTTGGTTTCTAGCACCCACATGGGACAGCTAACAACTGCCCCTGCAAGCAAAAACAAACAAAAACTCCTGGTCTTTGATCCCAGCTTTTCAAGAGGCTCATGCAGGAAGAGCCAACATTCAAAATCTGCCTGGGTAATTTATGGAGTCTCTATCTCAAAAAAGGGGGGAAAATAGGAAAGGGGGTCAGGGATTACGTTAGGAATGTAGCCCATTGCTCAGAGCACCTACCTAGCACATGTGAAGACCTGAATTTAGTCTCTAGTACTTCATAAAGGAGGAGGAAAACAACAAAACCCAGAGCATGACTGCTAAGATTCTAAGCAGATGCTTCCATTTAATGTATTTTGGGTGTTAGTTTTTTTTATTTTATTTTGTGTGTGTGGGTGTTTTACCTGCATATGTATCTGTGCCCCACTGTGTGTCTAGTCCCTGGAAGAAGGAACTGCACTTATGGACAGTTGTTGGTCGCCTACATGTGCTGACAACCAAGTCGGGTCCTCTTAAGAATAGCAAGCGCTCCTGACTGCTGAGCTGGGTCTCCAGTTCCCCATTTAATGCTTTTATTTCTCCTGTGGCATGGGAAATTTAACAGTGCCTAAAAGAAAATTGTTTTCTAAAATTCTACAAAAGAAAAATAAATCAACAAACAATCCATAGCTGTACACAGTACAAAAACCTGTGATGAGTACAAGCCTGTCTATTCAGGCTGCCCGATTCTCGTGGCACTTCTAGCTGTCACCATCTGCACATGAGCAGAAGAGTGCAGGCGGTCCTTATCTGCCTTCCCATCAAAGTGGGCTTGGTCTGGCTTCCTGGGCAGTGTGCTCAAGCGGCTGCTTTGTGGGTCTTAGTGATGTTGTCTTAGAGAAAGGGTGGCATTGTCCTGCCTGGGTGGGCCTCTCCGCTGCTCACTGTAGAGTGGTAGACAGACAGCAGGGACATAAAGGTGAGGGCCGTGTCCATTAGCACTTCATAAAGGGAATAAGCGGCTTATATTGGGGATTGTGTTTTGTGTTTTGAGACTGTCTTCCGTCTGGCTGGCCTAAAAGTTGCTCTGTAGACCAATCCAACCTTGAGCCAACAGCCATTCCCTGCCATTCTCCTAAGGTGGTTCACTGTGCCCAGGGTTAAGACATTTTATACCCTCGTTTGCATTATAGTGTTTGTGTGCATGAAAAGCATCAGATAGTGCATGCCTGAAATAAAACTCAGAATTTAGGGGAGGGTTGTGTAGCTTAATGTTACAGCATTTGCCTCGCATACTCAAGGCCCTGGGCTCCATACTTGGCACCACAGAAATGAAAATAAAATAGGAATTTAGTAGAACCTTTGTGAAGCACTTGCTTCACCTCTCAAGACTGCAGCTAGAGTTGTGTACCCCAGCTTCTCAGGAGCCTCAAGCCACTGCTTTCAGACCCAACAAGAGGTGTTTCTAACGTGCTGGGAGTTTGTTACACACTTCTTCAACTGCCTTCTCTGCTGTTTAATTTGCTTGTTATTGTTGCTTACAGTTCTGGAATTAAAAGTCAAAATTAATGCAGACGTTCACTTACTAACTTCATTTCCAAAGAACTGGAGGTTCTGGTCATACCATTCAGCCTTTAAGACAGGAAGTTGTGTTCCCTGATACTGTTCTCTGTCCTTTTTACAGAGGAGGTGAAAAAACTCTGCGCCACGCAGTTCAATAACATCTTCTTCTTGGACTGACTGGCTCACCAAAACGTCTTTAAAACCTCAACAAACCTTTTTTACCATTACAACTTACTGGTCAAGATAGTGACTGGATTAGAGACTACAGTAGCAATATCTGCTTTGAAAAATCAAATTTCTACTTGACTGATGATTCCCTGAGGTTTTTAGATGTTAAGTATTTATGTGGAATTAATTGAAGGTAATCAGCTGAATACCATTCCATTCTTCTGACATTATGTCAATATTTTACTGGAAAATAAGACTAATAAATTGTTAACGTTTTCTAAAATTTTGGTTTCCTGTTGAGTCTTCTGTTGCTGGTTGTTTGACTGTACTGGGCTCAAAACTCATGCTCAGGGCCTGGAGGACAGGCTCAGCAGTGTTTGCAGAGGACTTAGGTTCAGTTTTCAGCACCTCATAACTTCTGTAACTATAAGCTCTAAGACAGTGGCTCTCAACCTTCCTAACACTGTGACCCTTTAATCCAGTTCTTCATGTTGTGGTGATCCCAAACCATAAAATTCTTTTTGTTTCTACTTCATAAGTGTAATTTTGCTACTGTTATGAATCATAATGCAAATATCTGATATGCAGGATAATCTGATATGGGGCCCCCCGTGAAACGGTCAGTCTACACCTAATGGGGCCACAACCCACAGGATGAGAACCACTGCTCTAGGGGACCTGACACCCTCCTTTGGTCTTCTTGGGTACACGTACTCACGCGTATGCACACACACACACACTTTAAAATAAAAATCCTAAAAACAAAACAAAACACTAACAGTATTGTGACAGCTTTGGGATGCTTAGTGTTGGGGTCTACCTGTTCACTAAGAGGAGAGCAGCGAGGCACTGATATAATGGCTAGATTTGATTCACTTTGAGTGCTTGTGTTATGTAGAGCACACCTAAAGCTAATGACATCACCCTGGGGTAGTTTAACCAGACATTGTTCCTCTGTCATGAGGCCCTCCCAAAGAGCCACAACACCCTATCTCCCTTCACAGCTGAGGTGAAATATGGCTGAATTTTACTCAACCCTATTTTAGTGATACTGACAGCTCAGGGTCTGGGAAAGAATTAGTTGAGTGGACTGAAAAACACACTATTTCCCCGGCCCCCAAAGCAGCTCTCTATAATCTGCTTGTTGTAACCTCCACAGACCTATTGCATGAGGAAAGGTGAGGAAACTGCTTCATCAATTCGTGTTGTTTTCCTTGTTCCTTGGTTCTAAGTAACTACAATTTCCATTATAATTTTTCTTTTCCTGCCTATGCATAACTTAAGACTGCAGTTTTGTTTTGTTTTTTGAGACAGGGTTTCTCTGTGTAGCCTTGGCTGTTGTGGACTTGCTTTGTAGAGCAGGTTAGCCTTGAACTCACAGAGATCTGCCTGCCTCTGTGTCCCCAAGTGATGGGATTATAAGAGTGTGCCAACATGCTCAGCTAAGACTGTGTGTGTGTGTGTGTTTCTTGAAGAGTTGTGGTTGCATCTCAGTTAGATTGCGGTTGCCTGTGATGTGTTGTTTGGAGTTACATGTGTTTGTCTCAGTCATCATTTCTTCCTTGTTACATTCTGGCTCCAGAGTCTGTGTATTCAAACTTTTAGTTGGAATGTTTCATTATTTTGCTAATTTCAGGGTTTTTGGTTTCTCTGGTCAAGATGGCAATCCTCCTTGGGACTCTGTCAGTTTTGCAGGGCTAATGTATGTGTGTGTTGGGTGTGTTATAATCATGCATGTATCTACGTTTATATGGATGTGTGTGCAGGTATGCAAGCACGTGTTTATGTATATGAAGACCAGAGGTCAACATTGTCTTCCTATATTCCTCTCCATCTTTGTGTGGGTCTGTGCACATGAGTGAAGTGTTTCCACATGTGTATGGGTGTGCTTAAGCCTGTGCATGCTCACATGAAAGCCAGAGATGGTTTTTGATTGTATCCTGCCTTGTTTTTTTTTTTTTATAAAGATTTATTTATTGTTTATACAGTGTTCTGTCTGTCTGCATGTGTGCCTGCACACCAAAAGAGGGCACCAGATCTCATTGATGGTTATGAGCCATCATGTAGTTGCTGGGAATTGAACTCAGGACCTTTGATGAGCAGTCAGTGTTCTTACTCTCTGAGCCATCTCTCCAGCCTTCCATCTTGCTTTTTATTTAGTAATTACTTTGTGTGTGTATACATGTTGCTAGTATCCACAAAATCCAGACGACAGTGCCAGATCCCCTGGAGCTGGGGTTACAGCCTACTGTAAGCTGCCCCTGTGTGAATGCTGGGAACCAAACTGAAGTCCTCTATAAAAGCAGCAAGTGCCCTCAAGAACTGAGCTATCTCTGTAACCCATGTTTTTGCCTTGAATTTGCAGCACTTGCCTGCCTGTGACTCCTGAGTGCTGGGATGTGCCACCATGCCCAGCTAACTTCGATTTACAAGACTGTATCTGATGCACACTCACTAATATGTGCATGTCTGCATACTCATTCAGTTTGGTTTTTGCAATTGCAGCCATACAAGACACTTAGTATATGGGCCAAGGTAAAACATTTCAGAAACTCAAATCAGAAGCCAAATTCAAACAGTTTATTGTCTGGGACGTTAAGCACAGCTTTCATGTCTGCTAGTCCTCGCAGCTCAGCCCCGACACCCATTACTTCACTTCTTCTTCTTCTTGCCAGGGCTGGCCTTGCTGCTCTGGGTAGACACTGTCTCATCTTTAGCAGAGGTGGGTGTGAGTGGCAGTGAGGCTGGAGGCTCCAATGCTTCCTTAATCACTGTGATTTCGACATCGAAGTCTTGTCTCTTGGCCTCTTCTTCTCGTAGGACGTTCAGCCTAAGAAGCACAGTGAGAGCTTAGCTATGAAAACGTAAAACCACTTTAAAATTTTTATAATTTTATAATTTTTCAAAAAAGTATACGGTAACTGGGTGTGGTGGCATATACCTTTAATCCTAGCACTTGGGAGGCAGAAACATGTGGATCCCTGTGAGTTCCAGGCCAGCCTGGTCTACAGAGAGAGTTCCAGGACAACCAGAGATACACAGTGATACCCTGTCTCAAAAAATAAGCAAAAATTGTTGCTGCATGGTCTGGTGCTTTGTATTAATCGTTAATTATTTTGCTTCCTGAGATGTGAGGTAGGTGAAACTAAGGTTTGAGGGCTTGGAAGACGGAAGGAGAGAGAGAGAAGGAGGAGGAAGTGAGACTGCCAGGGGTTAGCATGGATTGATGCACGTGGCAGGGAGGAGCCTGCTCCGAGGATCAGAGCGGCTAGAGATAAAAAGCCCAGATGGAAAGCATGTGCAAGTATTTATATTATTTTGGATGAGAAGTAGCCCAGACAGGAAAGATTAGTGCAAATGGCATGGAATGTGGGACTGGGAGATGACGAGGTAGTTTAGCCCCAGGTGAAATAAAGCTTATTAAAAATCTATCAGGCGTTTGTATCTTTCATTGATATGGAATTAAATATAACCACCAGAATAACTACAGGCTATTAATAATAAACATTAATAACCTTTTTTATTTTCTGCAACAAAAATTATGTTTGTGTGCATGGGTTGGGACGGTATGTGCACCTAAGTGCAGGTGCCCTTGGAATCCACAAGATGTCGAATCCCCCTGGAGTATCCGTTACAGAGGACATGGGTGCTGGGAACTGAACTAGGGTCATCGGTAAGAGCAATACACACTCTTCTCTCCTCTACTCTTTCTCCAGCCCTGGATCCAGCTTTTATGCCGTTTCAGCGGTGCTTGTAAATAATATGGTCTGTTGTACTTAAGAGTGCTCCAGGTAACTCCTTCATGTTGATAATGTAATCTGGGAGTGCTTTTCTTTGCAGCTGAGAAGCTAGAAAGCAGCCTGATAAGGTCATATCTTCCATCCCTCCTGAGTGCTGAGCTTGCAGGCTTGTCCATCAGACCCAGCTGCAGAACACACAAAAGCTTCGCAAGTGTGTGTTTGTATATGTGTCCGTGTATATGTGTATGTTAAATCTTTTTCCAGTGCTAGGGACCAAACCCAAGCTTCACACATCTTAGGCAAGCATCTACCACAAAGTTACATCTCCATCCCCTAGGGTTGTTTTCTTTTTCTGCCATCAGAGGCTAGGATAGTGTGTGGTTCACTGTGAGCCTGTGGTCCTAGGACATCACTGTGTGCTTCACGCTGAGCCTGTGGTCCTAGGTTATCACTGTGCTTCACGCTGAGCCTGTGGTCTTAGGTTATCGCTATGCTTCATGCTGAGCCTGTGGTCCTAGGTTATCACTATGCTTCACGCTGAGCCTGTGGTCCTAGGTTATCACTGTGCTTCACGCTGAGCCTGTGGTCCTAGGTTATCACTATGCTTCACGCTGAGCCTGCCCTCGTGCTCCTGAAGACAGGGAAGAAAGCTATGCATGCACCATGGAACAGGTGGAGACCCTGCCCTACCTGGCTTCTAGCTCATCGTTCTCTATCTTCCTCTGCTGAGCCAACACTACTTCCTGGAGCCGGTTTTCCTTCATTTTCTCCTTGAGCACCTCCTCACGTTTGTAGGCTCTGAAGAGCACGGTCACAAAGAAGACGTAGAGGTTGTTCACCCACACGTTGATTTTCTCTTTCTGCTCATCTCTGGGTTTTTCATATTTGTCTGCAAGGGAGTGTGATTAGAATAAATGTCAGTATAGTGTGTGTGGTGTCTTCTGTCAGTTGTGGTGCAGGGACACTTCAGCCTGTGAGGACTGAGGAAATTGCAAAATGCACCGAGGAGGGGACAAGTACACAGTGGCCCAAGGCTAATTGTCAACCCTGCTCTTCAGCCACCTCCCACAGGCTTTCTTTTTCTTGAGCAGAAGTGTTCTGTTGTTGTTTTTGTTTTGTTTGAGACAGGGTCTCACTGTTTAGCTCTGGCTGGGCTGGAACTCACAGGGATCTACCTGCTTCTGCTAACCGAGTGCTGTTCCTCACCATGCCAAGCTGTTGTTTGTGTGTTTGTTTTTTTAAACTATATATATTTATAGGGAAGAGGTGTGTGTGCACATGTGAGCGCAGATGCTTGCAGAGTACAGAAAGAGGGGGTAAAGCCATTGGAGCTGGAGTTACAGGCAGTTGTATATGGTGCTCAACTCTGGTCCTCTGGCAGAGAAATGTATGCTTTTTAAAAACTGTTTTTTAAATTATTATTTTTATTCACTTTGTATCCCCCCTGCACCTCCCTCCCTCCTCCCCTCCCAACCCCACCCTTCCTCTTCCCCACCCGTGTCCCTTTCCCAGTCCACTGATAAGGGATGTCCTCCTCCCCTTCTCTCTGACCCAAGTCTATCAGGTCTCATCAGGAGTGGCTACATTGTCTTCTTCTGTGGCCTGGTAAGGCTCCCCCCTCAGGGGGAGGTGATCAAAGAACAGGCCAATCAGTTCATGTCAGAGACAGTCCCTCTCTCCATTACTATCATTACTAGGGAACCCACTTGGATACTGAACTGCCATGGGCTACATCTGTGCAGGGGTTCCAGGCCATCTCCATGAGTGGTCCTTGGCTGGAGTGTCAGTTTCAGAAAAGACCTCTGTGCCCAGACATAGATTGTGCAAGATCTTCACACCCCAGCTTTTATATTTTCTACCTTCTACTTTTCCTATCATTTGAAATCCCTGAGACCTTCTACTAATGACACTGTAACTGAAGGCTTACGTGCTGCACGAGAGTGGGGTACTGAAATGATTCTAGGAATATCTTGGCTGTGTAAATCTCCCATCTCCCTCAATGGCTAGATTGAAATCTCTAGTCCATTTTGAAATTGTTTTCTATATATCCTGGGGCCTGAACTGAACACAGATTTAAGGATGACTGTTTTAGAATGTCTTCTCTTTTATATTTATTTGTTTTATTTTACATGTGAGTGTTCTGTCTGAATATATGTATGTTGTGCTACATGAGTGCCTGGTGTGTGCAGAGGTCAGAAGAGGGCACTGGATTCCCTGGAACTGGAGTTCCAGATGATCATGAATTAAAATCTGGATGCTGGGAACCAAATCTGGATCCTTTGTAAGAACAAGTGCTCTTCATCACTGAGCCATCTCTCCAACCTTGAAATGTGTTTTTAACCAAAGAGCCATCTCTACAGCTCCCCTGACCCTTCAATAAGAGTGTCTTCATCAGTGTGTGTTAATATATCATCTTTTTACATTCACTTTTCAGACTTTGCAAATTTTTTGCAGGCCCTGAGTTGGCACTAAATGTCGTACTTGAGGCTACAACAAATTAATAATTTCATATTTATGTGATTCATAATTAGTAGTGTATTCTTTTATTTTATTAATAAGAATATTTTATTTAATTTTTTAGATTTTATTATATACAATGTCTACCTATACACCCGCACACCAGAAGAGGGCACCAGATCTCATTAAAGATGGTTGTGTTTGCTGGGAATTGAACTCAGGATCTCTGGAAGAGCAGCCAATGTTCTTAACCTCTGAGCCATCTCTCCAGCCCAGCAGTGTATCTTTTGCCCACATAAATATCAGTTTTTGTATTATCCATTGAAATTGAGACCTTCCAAATCAGCATGAGTTTATCATTTCTTCAGATATGTTAAACGTGAAGGAGAAATCAGTGATCCCCAAACAGTACTAGTCATCCTTCATGAGTGGCTGGAGCCGAGTGGGAAGAATTGTAAGAGACTTTCTAGTGGCACCTCCAGCCTCAGCCAGGCCGGAGACCTGGGATGTGTATGTGACACCATCTGTTTCCTACTCAGAGTGCCATTAAGGGGAGAATAACTTTGTTTCTAAGTGGGCCCTCCCTTCTAGAGATCTGGAAATTCAAATACTTCCCAGGAGCCAATACTCTTTCTTCCTTGTCTTTCTGCGCTAACTACTTAATTCTTCCAGGTCACCATATGTTTTCTAGTTGTTTTGTTTTTCTGTTGTTGTGGGAGTGTGTGCCTGAGTGTGCATGTGCATGTGTCTGGCTTTGAGACAAAGGCCTGTGGCCAGGCTTGTTGTCACTCAGCCATGTTGCTGACAAGCACCTGGTTCTCCACTTCCAAAGTGCTGAGACTGCAGGTGTGCCTCAGCATACCTGGAAATCTTTGTAGCCTTTGAAGCAATCCTAACTTGTCAGTTTCTGGACAAATTTGAGAATTTGAAGACTTGGTGCTGGGCGCATACTCAGTTCAGTGGTAAGCACTTGCTAGCACATGTGACAGCCTGATTCCATTCCCAGAACCAGAAAATAAAATGCAGAGAATGGAATTTATACCACCAGGGCTCCAATTAGTGAGTCAGAGCAAGTCTGAAAATGAAGACCGATATTCTTATATTCCCACTCAATTGAGGAGCCAATCTAGAAGACAGTAAGCTACAGCCATGCTGAAGAGGTCATCAGATGAAGTGGGATTTTGGTGGGCCAAGAGATTGGCTTTGACAGCAGATAACAGTAGCCACATACAGTCAGAGCAGCTGAGACACAGTGGTCGTTCAATCGCTGTAAAGAGGCCAGAGGTACAAGGCAAAGCACGGCAAGACCGATTGCCAACAAATAATGTCAACAACACAAGCAGAGACACTATTTCAAAAAAGGAAAGAAAGAAAGAGAAAGAGAAAAAGTAGATATGCCAAGGGTAAAGATGCTTGCCATCAAACCTCACCGCATGAAAGGACAGAGACAAGTTGTCCTCTGCCCTCCGCACACACACCGTGGCACACTCGTGCCTACACACGTAAGTGCGTACGGACATACCCCAAATAAATACAAGATTAGTATTTTTTAAGTCATTAACTGGGTTTCCCTTTCCAGCACTTTCTGTTATGGGGACTGTATGTCTGTCTGTCTGTCCTCAGAAAGGATGACGACCACCGTGGGAGAAAGATTTGCTGACCTTTTCAATTCAGCACTAAGGCAAAGGAGACAGTGGGTGCGACGCCTGGAGGGCCCTTTTCTGGAGGGCTCTGTCCGGAACACTGGGATGACAGGATTGGTGGAGGTGGCGAGGACTGGCCGTGCCTGGGCCGTGGCGAGCTGCGTAACGTCAGGGGAGAAGGTATGCAGGGGAGGAGCCAGGAGCCAGCGCAGGGGAGGAGCCAGCGCAGGGGAGGAGCCAGCGCAGAGGAGGAGCCAGCGCAGGGGAGGAGACAGCGCAGGGGAGGAGACAGCGCAGGGGAGGAGACAGCGCAGGGGAGGAGCCAGCCAGCGCAGGGGAGGAGCCAGCGCAGGGGAGGAGCCAGCGCAGGGGAGGAGCCAGCGCAGGGGAGGAGACAGCGCAGGGGAGGAGACAGCGCAGGCTCTCATAAGAAAGTGCAGAGATAGCTGGTGTGTTTAGAGGGGAAGTTTACTGGGCCTCACAACACACGGCATGTAGTGGGGTGCATGTGTGCGCAGTGCTGGGAGCATGGGTCAGTGACACAGTGGGAGAAAATCCCCAGTCCTACAGTAGCCCTGCCTGAGCCTAGCGGAGGAGGAGGAGGAGAGAACCCCAGAAACCCTTTCCTGGGAGAAACAGGAAAGGTGATATCCACAGGACTCCGAGGTATTGAAAAGTATTTGTTGTTATAACTTGAAGACCAAAATGGAAGAGCTGGGAGCTGGCTCAGTCAGGAGAGTGCACACCTAGTGTGCACAAAGCCCAGTGCCACATAAAACAGGTGTAGTGGCATATGCCTACTATCCCAGCACTTGACATGGAGGCAGGAAGGACCAGAAGTTCAAAGTCATCCTCAGCTACCTGTCAAGTCAGAGGCCAGCCTAGGATACACGAAACTCAAGAAAGAAAGGGGGCGGGGAGCAAATAAGCAAGTAAACTGGGATCCGGGAAACTCAAGAAATAAACAAACAAAGAGGAGCAGGGAGGCATAGTTGTTAACATCCTCAATCCCAGCACTCAGGAGGCAGAGACAGGTGGCTCTCTGTGAGTTTGAGGCCAGCCTCGTCTATGTGGTGAGTTCCAGGCCAGCCTGGGCTGCGTAATTGGCCTCTGTCTCAGAGCGGGAGTGCAATGAGATGGCTCCAGAGAAAAGCTGACTCAGTGTGTGCAGCCCCGGGCTGAGGAAGGGGGTCCAGCTGACCCCAAACTGTAGACCTGGTGCTGTAGCTTGGTGTTAGAGTACTTGCCCAGTTCATGTGAAGCTCAAGGTTTAATCCTGAGTGTTGCTCCCTACTGCCCAAAAGCCAGAAGATGCTGTGAAGTTCCACAGACCATAGTGTGTGTGATCTGGGAGTGACCGTGAACACTCACCTTGTGGAGACATAAACAGCAATCCTCTTCCTTGAGACTTGAGGGTCACTTTGGAGAGTTTTTCCTCACTCAGGGACTTGAGCTTGGGCTTTTTAAAAAGCAGAAGGACAATGTTATTCTGCAGCCTTATAGGACTAAAGCCAGTCTCCTACCTTATGAATACACAGAGCTTGTTAATGAGGCTTTTCCTCTTTTGCTCTTGTGTTTAGAGAAGTGTCTCAGACTTGCCCCAGACGTGCAGTTCTTCTGCTTTGGCTTGCAGAGTGCTGGGCTTACATGTACCCACTAGCGTGCCCTGTAGTGTCTTGGGAGTGTTTTGCTTTCATTTGTTTGCTCTGTCCATGTAGCCCAGGCTGGCCTCCAACTCAATACTGTAGTCCAGGCTGGGATAAGGCCCTGAAGATTCTGATCTTCATCACTGTACTAAATAGCAATTCCTTATTCTCCCAGACACTCAAGCCAAAACTCCCAGACTCACCTTTGCCTCCTCCTCTTTCACTCCAGAGACCCTCGGCCCCGAGTCCTCCTCCACCCTCAGTCTTAGTCACTGTCATCTCTGACCATGATACTTCAGAGAGTTTCTCTACTGCTTTGTCAACTGAGACGCAAGACACTCTGCACTGCTGGCTTCCCACCCCATCTCTGAATTAGCCACACCCTTCACATGCCCTTCAAGTCTGAAGGGGTCCAGCTCACAATGACAGGTACGGATTCTAGAATCAAACTACCTGAGCACAAGCCCTCAGCCCCACTGCTTGCTGGATACGTGACCACGGGTGATGATGTGACCTTTTTGCTCCTAGAAGTAACAACGAAGCCTGCAGTTCATCTGGGAAGGGCTTCTAAGTGAGTTGACCCCTCAAAAGTGTTGGGCACCTGGCAGGGCCCTGGAATCGAGGGCTGCTGCTATTCGCTTGCTCCGCTTTCCACTCAGTACCAGCCTACGAGGTCAGCGGGAGAGGGAATTACTGTCCGGGGCTGTCCCCAAAACACAGAAGTGTTCCTCCCATAATGGCCACCGGGTGGTGGCCAACACTGGCCGCATGGTCAGGAGATGGTGAACTGTAAAATACTGACCTCCGACTGCCTGATTTTACCATCAGACAAAACTCCTGATGATGACTTGGTGCTGCCGAAGTGGACCTCAGAGTCAAGGCTTGTGACTGCACTTAGGCTCCTGTGGATGCTCTGAGGGGGCGGGGGAAGCACGTGAGTTCATGGTGTCCACAGATGTGTGTACACGAGTGTACGCATACACACAAGATCCTTTAGTGAAGTGTCACTGGGGAGTGATAATCTCGCTAAGAGCATGTATCTACACCCGGGAAGCACTGCCTCAGACCTTCCCATCCCCACGTGACGAAGGATCTGCTTTCTACCACTGCGCTTTGCACTTTATAGCTATGCCCTTTGTATGTAAATGTGATCACACACAGTATGCGCTCCCTGCCTTTTGACGCAGACTCTCGTGGAACAGAGTCTCATCTTGGACTCAGTGTATACCAGAAAAGGACCCTGAACTGCTGACCCTCCTGCCTCCACTGCATGCTGGGATGACAATCATGCACCACCATGCCTGACATATGAAGTCTAGAGATGGAGCCTTGGGCTTCAAGTGTGCTAAGCAAGCACTGTGCTGCCTGGGAATGTCCCCAGCTCAGATTGACCTGTTTTGGTTTTCTTCCTATCAGTTTTTGCATGCACTTTAAAGTTCCATCATAACATAAATAGCCAATAGGACTTGCTCCTTTTACATAGTTGACCATTTGACTTGATCACTGTTCGACGATGTCACTGTTCTCACCATCAGACTGTGTCCCTGGAGATACCTTCCACCTGGTGTGATGGTTTGGATGTAAGGTCTCCCCCAAAGGATCAGGTGTTAGAAGGTTGGTCCCCAGATGGTAGAGCCAGTCATTGAGAGGGGATTGTGAAAGTTCAGATACATAAAATCAATGGATTCAAATGCTGCTGGATTTGTAAAGTGATGGCATTATTGAGAGATGGTGGAAAATTGAGCGCATAGGGCTTGGTTGGAGAAATTACATCACGGAGTTGGTGGGAGGGTTGGGGAAGGTCTGGCTAACACACGGAAATAGTTAGCTCAATACTCCCTGCCCTCCCTGTCACCTATTTCTGTCTCTGTATTTATAGATGGCTCACTGTAGCCATCTGACAAGTTTGATGTGAGCCTGTCTCAGATGCAGCTCATTTGCATTTGAGGTGATTAACTACATCCTGCTATTGGTTCCTGTAGTAATTTTCATTTCCGTTTCTTGCCTCCTTTTGGATGGAGTATTTTCAAGGATGTGTGTATATGTGTACATGTGTCTGTGCAATGCCTATGAAGACCAGAAGGAGTTGGATCCCCTGGAACTGGAGTTACAGGGCTGTGAGCTGCCTGTCACGGGTCCTGAGAACCCATGTCTTCTGCAAGAGCAGCAAACACTCTTAACCTCTGAGTTGTTTCTTCAGGGACTGAGGGCTTTTTTGTTTGTTTGGTTTTGTTGTTGTTGTTTTCAACACAGGGTTTCTCTGTGTAGTCCTGGCTGTCCTGGAACTTGCTCTGTAGACCAGGTTGGCCGTGAAGTCACAGCGATCTCCCTGCCTCTGCCTCCTGAGTGCTGGGATTATAGGCGTGTGCTACTATACATGGATAATAGTATCTTTATATTATGTAATATATAAATAATATGCATTTACTGTAGATAGGTTATAGATTGATATTATTTCAAGCAATCAGACTAGTGACAGTGGTTTGAACCTGAAGTGTCCTCACAGGCTCATGTTTTGGACACTCAGGCCCTGTTTGTGGCCCTGTTTTGAAGGCTGCACAACCTTAGAAATTAGGGTGTGGCAGGCAGAAGCAGATCACAAGGTCAGGGAGCTGAAGGTTATATCTGCTTTGGTACTGGACTGAATAGTCTGTGTCCTGACCAAACCATACAGATGTCAGCTACTGTGTGGTCCTGTAACCACTGTGACTTCACTCTTAGGAGTGTGCATATTTGTCTATTTGATAATGAATGTCTATTCACTTTTTACTCCTTCTTCTTTTTCTTCTTCAGACTCAGTAATTTCAGTTGTCTATTTTCAACATGTTTTAAGCTTTCTTAGATCTGCCTCTGAATTCTATTTGTGAGTTTTTCCATTTAAGTTCTTATATTTTTTATCTCTAGAATTTATTTTATAAAAGGCTTTCTACATCTTTATTGATATTTCTACTTTGTAAGTATGTCATCCTTCTGTTTTTATTTTGTCTGTTTATTTTGTTGGGCAGGGACACAGAGGTCAGAGGACAATTCCTGGGAGTTGGTCCTCTCCTTCCAGATTACTAGATTTAGGGGCAAGCACCTTTACCCATTGAAGCATCTTGCTGCCCTCCAACCTTCTTTTTCTGTATCTTCCTTTAACATTTTTAGGTAGTTTTAAGCTATCTGTTTTAAATTACTTGTCTTATAAGTCTGCTACCTCATCTTTCTCATCAGTCTCTGAGGCCTTGCCTTTTTCCTTTCAATGTGACATACTTTTCTTTGTACACCCTGTGATTTTTTGTTGTTATTTAAAACAATATTTGATTCCAAATAATGTGGTAGCTCTGAATAATAGAGTCCCTTCTTACCTACAACTTACTAAGAGTTTTTCTTTTTGAGACAAGCTCTCACTATGTAGCCTTGGCTGGCCTGGATCAAGAAGGTCTCAAATTCATGGAGATCCATTTGCCTCAGGTCTTCTAACCTCAAGTGCTCTTAGCTGCTGAGCCAGCCCTCCAGCTCCTCGGCTTTGTTTTGGAAAGACATTATTGCTGTGTGATGAATTCCACGTAGATGGAGGTACATTTTTGTTTTCAGACTGGTGACCGAGCCTTTCTAACACATGAGCCTTTGTGGGCATTTCAGATCTAATAGCCTTCCTCCCCTGTGATGTGGCTTCTCCATGCCAGCCTCAGGAACATGCCTTTCGAAGCCCTTGTGAATCCTACTCCACTTCTCTCTGGTGAGCCTTGGCCGCCTGTAGTTTAGTATACTTGCATGCCCATTCAGCTGATAATATAGGGGTAGGAGATGTCTGCAGACCTCTGGAGAAAATCACTCCATCTTGCTTTCTCCCAATTTCTGTAGTGTATTAAGTTGCTGGACTCTCCCTAATCTCTGAGGGCCAGTTTCGTCACAGGAAGGACGAGCAATGAAGTTGGGACACATGAACTTCCAGTTTCCAGAAAGTGGGGAGGGGAAAACCCCTGAGCTATAAAAACAACAAAGAAACTGTGGGGAATGACACACTGAAACTGGGCGCGAAGTGGACAGATGGTGTCTGGCGTATTCACACCCACCATGTGACTGAGCTGACGAGAATGACATCTGCTGTGTTTGAGTGTCCTGGAAGATTCATTTGTAAGTTGTTAATTTGACTATTATGCTTAGACATGGCCTTTAGGACATGGTTAAGGTTGGAGTATGTCACCAGGGTGACATCCTGCCAGCAAGCGGGGCATAATTAGATTCTAGTGCTTAAGCTTCCAAGACTATGAGCTACATTTCTGTTTTTAAACGAGGTTAATTTGCCTTTGTTACTTTGTTATGTGTTGAAAACTACCGTGATGTCTGCAAATTGTAGACAGAGGCCAGGCGGATGATCACATGCCTGGAGAAGAGCCCCAGACCCAGGTGGCACCCCATAACCAGCTCCCTGATGTGTTGGGAGGCGTTCTCCTCAGCTGGAGGACGTGATAGGCTTCGAGGTGCTGAAAAGAACACAAAGCCCGTTTCCCATAAGGCACCCAGGGATTTGTGGTGAGAGCTGTTGCTTGGATCAACAGTGAAAAAGGTCCTCACGTGAGAAGCCCTGAGGAGTCTTCCAAGCTGGGTGTGGTAGCAAAACCTTCAATTTCACCACCGGGAGGCAGAGCAGGCAGATCTCTATGAGATCCGGCTAACCAGGGCTACATAGCGAGACCATGTTTCTAAAAAACTAATCAATTAAAAAAAAAGGACTCTCCTAGTCATTGGGTTCAGGAACCCCTAGAATGTCTCTTGTGGCTCCATGTCTCAAATATCAGAAACCCTACAAGTCCAGTCCACCAACGTGAAACCCCACTAAACATCTGCTATGTCTCATTTTGATCCAAAGTCTCATTTCCTGATAAATCGTGGCCCTGGCTGTCTGAGGGTCTCACAGGGACTGAAGGTGTTAACCCTGCGAGTAAGCCTCGTGCTCGGTGATCCGGCAGCGCTGCAGGCAGACCCAGGACCTGTCTCTTGGCATCTGCTCCCGGGCAGGCTTTCCACTCTGCCCACTAGACAGGGCATCTCAGGGCAGCCTGCCTCGGGTCTTCTCTCTTCTTATCTGTCCAGCTGCTTTGTGTACTGACCTTCACCGTGTTGTTTCTACTGCTGTGGCCATGACCAGGAAATACAGTTCCCCTATCTTAAAAACCAACAAAACCACACACTCCTTCCAATGGTGAAAGACAACACACATTTTCTCAAGTGCTAAATTATCGCCTGGAAGTACAATAAAGGCCGGAGACCATTTTGACGAGCAGCTAACCACCCCAGGCTGAAGCCAGCCCTTGCGTTGCACACTCCATTGTATTCTGTCACCTGGTTTAATATCGTGTAGGCGCTGCCGTAGCGGTTTGTGGTGGTGTCTCCAGATGGGAATTTTACATAGGATCTGGACATTTGGTCAAAAATGCAGCAGAAGGAAAAACATAGGAGAGCTTCAAAGAATTCCAGGAAGACCAGCTGCAATGAGAAGCACAAGGAGACAGCACTTATTCTCACACTCTGGATTGGGTCAGGACTTGATTGATGGTTTCCATTTTTTTTTTTCTTTTCTCCTGAGGCAGGGTTTCTCTGTGTAGCCTTGGCTGTCCTGGACTCAGACCAGGCTGGCCTTGCACTCAAAGTGATCCACATCTCTGTGCCTCCCTGGGTGCCTGGCTAATCGGTGATTCCTTACTCATTTATTATTCCTCTGTATGTGTGCTGCACATGTGTGCATCGGCACGTCTGTGTGGGGAGGCTGGAAGTTGACCCCACCTTGCCCTTGGACATGGTGCCTCTCACTGGCTTAGAGCTCACCAAGAAGCATGCACTGCCACACCTGACCTGTTCACGTGGGTGCTGGGGGTAGAACTCAGGTCCTTTGCCAACTGAGCCACCCCCGCCCCCTTTCCAATATTAATTTCTGATTTTTGAAAAGGCAACTGTGTATATATCTATATCTCACTGTTTTTTAAAAAATACATATAGCACATACAGAAGAAATACGCAGCTTCAGCTGGATCTGTACCATCTGTAGTAACACTTTACAAACCTCAAGTTCAAAGTTGCTGTCAGTTCCGTCGTACATGAAAGGGCTATCCTCCGCTATCACAGTCATAAATTTGGTTGCAGTTAAGTCCTTATTTATCATCTTAAAGTCCTGTAAAAAGATGACACCAACATAATGCCTGTAATTACATATAAAATAGGCATATATTTTAACGTAAAGACCGCAACATAATACCTTAAGAAGATGTATTAGAAGTTAGTACCTTAAAAACTCATTAGGAGGAGACTGAGGTAGAAGAACTGCAAATCTGAGGCCACACTGGGGCATACAGAAAGACCCCTCTTTGCATAAGAACTGCTGGGTGGCTGCACGCGTGAGGACTTGAGTTTCATCCCCACTATCCACAGAAATAGCCGGCATAGCCTCACACACCTATGATCCCAGCACTACGGAGGCAGAGGAGGGTAGATCCCTAGAACTTGCTAGCCAGCACCCATAGTAAGTGGCTCACAATCCCTGGTGACTCCAGCTCCAGAGGATCCCCTGTGTTTTGCCTTCAAGGGCACCTGCACAAATGTGCACATACTCACACAGAGGTACACACATACACACACATTTAGCACATTTAAAGTTAATGTAAGAGAAA
This sequence comes from Pachyuromys duprasi, assembly GCA_028658305.1. Taxonomy (NCBI): domain Eukaryota; kingdom Metazoa; phylum Chordata; class Mammalia; order Rodentia; family Muridae; genus Pachyuromys; species Pachyuromys duprasi. The sequence goes on from CM053751.1 coordinate 17,454,191, forward strand.
TGATGTAGAAAGCTGCTGGTACTGCTTCTATGGAAACAGTGGACTTTAATTAGCCTCTGAGGAAAGACCACTGCCGGCTGCTAAGGCCACAAGTGAAGATTGTGGAAATCGTCCGGCTTGTGCCACAGGAGCCGCTGCTGAATCCCACCACCGCTAAAGTAAACGTAATGGGAATGACCGCAACCACCTGAGGCTGTGCAGAAACAGAACGCCTGCACCTGATCGCGTCTGTTTCTAAGTGCTGCTGTTGTGGACTTGTAGGGGAAGAAGATGGTAAGCCTGCCTGGAAGGGTGTAGTCAGTCAGTCAGGGCCAGCGCGCCTGACTCTCAGGGACAAACAACTTGTTTCTTCAGGAATGAGTGAGCATGAGGAAAGGAGAGAACAAACCGCTGGATAATATTCCACCTCCAAATCATGCATTTTTAAACACATTTCCCTACATTTAGACACTGGGTTTTTGTCACTTTTCACATTTAGACAATTCTGTTAAATCCTTAAATACTCTCTCCTTGATATTTGATTATTTCCAATCTCATTCCTTGTATTCCCACAAGAACAAATTAAAAATGTCATAGGATGGAACGAACAATCGTTAGTCTGAGCGCTGCATAAAGAACATGTCAATTGCCTTCCACACTAGCAACCGGGTTCTTGACACAGGATCTTACCATGTAGCCCAGCTGACCTTGAACCCCTAATCCTCCTGGCTCAGCCTCACAAGTACCCGGACTATAGGAACTTAATGCCATGCTTGGCTTCCAAACTATTACACTTTAAAGTTACTGTTTGCCAAGCAACAATTTTTATTTATTTTGCATGGCCGGGAACTGAGCACAGAACTTGTGTGTGCCAAGGCATGACGCAGGCCTGACCAGCCAAAAATATGTTCAAATGTTCTTAAATATTGATTTTATATTATGTATGTGAGAGTTTTGCCTGCATGTATGTATGTGCACCACATTCATGTCTGATGCCCAAGGAGGAGGTCAAGAGAAGACATCAGGTCCCTTGGAACTGGAGTTACAGACGATGGTGGGCTGCCAGGTGGGTGCTGAGCACTGAACCCAGGTCCTCTGCAAAAGCAACAGATATTCTATACCATCAAAGCCATCTCTCCAGCCCTAGTACTTATTTTTAATGATATTCAGGGCTGACAAGATAGATGAAGGGGTAAATGTGCTTGCTACTTAGCTTAACAGCACACTCTCTCACACACACACTTTATCGGTAATAAAGACAAGGTAATACAAACACTTTTTTTAAGTCTATTTATCTCTTCCTCTCAATGGCCACATGTGCATGAGAAGATGTTGCATGGCTCAGGCCTTCCTTCCCCCTCCTCTGTGAACCTGTCAGCCAGACATTCCTGTCCCCGTGTCTCTTGCTGTCACAGACTGTCTCCTGTAAAGGAGACTTGTAAGCCTCTGGTGGTCATGAGAGGTCACCCCAGATCTTCAGCTCCTTACTTATGTAGCCTTAATTTATTTTAATTAAAATCAAAGTGCCTATCAACATAAACACAACATCTATCCTCAGAGTTGTTAAGCTTACTTTCAGCATCCAGAGGAAATGCCTCATATTCATTGTCAGCTCGTACGGTGGGGCTGCATTTGGTCTGCAGTAGGTTGTATAAATCTCCCAGCACTTATCGATATAATTCATTGAGTAGAGCGTCCGCTGTTGCTCACTGAATAAATGACCTGCAAATACAACGTTCAGAAGTGATTACAGATGACTCAGTGGAAAACAAACGAACAACAACAACAAAAAAAACAAAAACAAAACCTCTCTGTGTAAACATGAAGACCAGAGTTTAGATCCCCAGCACCCAACAATGAGCTTGGGCATAGTAACCTGCCTGCAATCTTAGGAGCAGACAGGGTCCTCAGAACAAGCTAGTTAGACTAGCCAGATCAGTGAGAGACCCTGCCACAAAGATAAAGAGTGAGGATATTGATGTCAACCTCTGGTTTACATGTGAGTGTGTGCACTCATCTGCACAAACAGGCCCACATACATGCAAACATGCACATATGTGCACATTGGATCCATGCAAAAATAATTATAGAACTATTTAAGATAGTAAACATAATGCTGTTTTTTTTTTTTTTGTATTTACCTTTTACCTGACAGGCATATGGATGAATGTTCTCAGTCATCAGTTTTGTGAAACACAGAAAGAGGGATGGGCTTCTGTTCCTATGATGAAAATGATACCAAAATGAATTATTCCAGGAGGTGGAGCTTGGTGCCCTCTTCTGAAGTGTAGGCTACACTTGACAACTGGCCTCTAACAAATAGAATACAGAAAGGGAGGCAGAGTAAGCTTGGAGTAGAAAAGTCCACCTGGCCACACTGCACTCCGTGAACATGAGTAAGAATCCACACCAAAGTTATGCGCTGCGGGTACCTCGTGGCAGAGAGAGCAGTTCTGGCTGGGAGACGGCTCAGTGGGAAAAGCACTTGCTGTGCTAGCCGAAGGCCTGGACCTACACAAGTGTGGGAGCACGTGCCTGACAGTCCAGTGCACTACAGAGAGATGGGGGACAGTAACAGGAGGGTCGGCTGAAGCTTGTGGGCCAGCTAGCAGGCTACACAGAGCAGCAAACAACAAAGAGGCCTGTGTCAAACAGGGTGGGCGGTGAGGACTGGCCCTCTGTCTACCACATAATGCCGTAGCACACTCGGGCCTGCACATGCACATATGCTACACACGTGTCATAAATGCACAAAAAAAGATTTAAAAGGTGTGCCAGCAGGGCTGGAGAGATGGCTCAGTGGATAAGAGCACTGTCTGCTCCTCAAGAGGTGCTGAGTTCAATTCCCAGCAACCACATCGTGGCTCACAACCATATGTAGGCATAAGGTCATTGTATAATTCACATGCTGCAAGTGCTTGTAACTCTTGACCCATCTCCATCTCTCCAGCCCAAACTTTAACTTCTAATCCTCCCACCTCCGCCCCCTGAGCTCAGTCCTGAGATTACAGGCATGTGCTGCCATGTCCATTCTAGGAGGTGCTGTAGACAGAACCCACAGCCTGTGCATGCAAGACAAGCAAGCACTCTACAACTGAGCCACATCTCCAGACCTTAAAATGCATTTTTTTAAAAAGGCATTCTGACCCAAGAAGGCACAACTGACTGTGACTACGGAGTAAAGCTCCAGGAGATACTTGCAGAACCAAAACAACCCAGATGGGGGTTCTCAAGTACCCGGCGCACTGCAGCTGGACTCTGCAGAAAGGCCTTGCTTCTAGTCCTTCGTATGGAGTACATGAAAAGGACTTGTGGCTACTGCTGAAGAGGGTCCCCTTTCGGGAGCAAAGAAGTGGAACTCACTGGTATTCTTTGTGATGGATGTGGTAAGCCAGCTGCAGGAGGTAGTTCAGGAATGTTCTTAAGAGTATGGTTCGAAACGGAGAGTGGATTTCTTCGATCGGGATGCCGTTATAGACTGAAATAAAGATGGTGGGGATTAGCCACCGCACAGAAGAGCTCTAGTTACCTCATGAGACATTTACAAGGTATCTTGTTCCTGTGTGTGGCTGAGAGAGACAGAGACAGAGAGACTGAGATGATAGCTATATGGTTGAGGTTGACCTGGAACTCAAAACTCTCCTGCCTCAGCCCCCAGAATACTGGGATTACTGACAGATACCACCATTGCTCCCACTTCTAAATGGATTTTAATGATCTTTCTAACCCTTAAATTTGAATAATTAAAAAAAAAGATTAGGTATGGGGATGGTATGTGCACTTGAGTGCAGATGCCTGCCAATGTCAGAAGAAGGCACAGGATCCCCTTGGCCTTGGAGTCACAGGAAGGTGTGAGCCATCCTATGTAGATCCTGAGAATAGAAGTTTGGTTCTCTGCGATAGCAGGACCACTGAACTATCCCTATAGCCCCTTCCTCTAATATTTTATTAAATTTGAGGCTTTCAGTCCTTCCTCCCAGAGCTCATTCAAACGGAATAAACTTTCAATGTTGTTAATGGAATGAACCTTCTAATTTGAAATCCAGGCCAATCCAAGGGTTCCCTGATGCTTTTTTATAGTCTTCCAAGCCTTTCTTGATCCTCCTTGCTTCTGACATAACAGTTTAGTAGTCTTCTCCTTCGATAGATGAGGTGAGGCAAACTTTTCTATGAAAGTCCAACAATAAATACTTAAGGCTTTATGGTTCAGACTGACTCTTGTCACAACTCCTGAGCTCTGTGGTGCAGGGCAAAAGCAGCCACGGGCAACACACAAACTGGCTTATATGCATAGGTCAGGGCTAGATTTGAACAAGGACTATAATATGGCCCTCTGCTTGGGTAGCCTTTGACCATTGCTCTTACTGTACAAGACTATCTCTGTAGTTAAACTGCATGAGCATGCACATAGTGTGTACATATGTGCATGTGCATGTGGGTGTGGTTCAGGCACATGAGTGCATGCACAGGCACACTGAGGCCATACCAGGACATCAAGTGTCTTCCTCTATCGTTCTTTACCTGACTGCTTTGAAGTAGGGTCTCTCACTGAACTGAAAGGCCGGCTGGCTGCCAAATTCTCAGAACTGACCTGCCCGCTGATGTTGGGGTTACAGGCACATGAAACTATGACTGGCTTTTCACATGAGTGCTTCAAGCATCCGTACCCACTGTGTGCAGGGAATACAATATGATGGTCCATTTTCAGCACACAAGTACCTCAGATAGACTTAAGTCTTACAAAGTTACAGATAGGTAGAATGCACCTGGCCCCTGCATGTCTAGGCTTCCTGGCCACCCCCACCTCAACAAGTCTATCTTAGAGTTAGGAAAAACAACCCACAGGCAGCCTGCTAATGTGACAAGGTCCATGCATATGTTAACAAGTTATTGGGGTGGGAGGGAAGCTAGCAGGAAAATCCTTGTTGGATGCGGGCATAAAAGGAGAAGAGAAGAAATAATGAAACTAAGGTGATGTCCTGGGAAGAGTGCCCCCCTGAACCCTCAGCCAGTGGGGACTGGAGACGAGAACTGAGAGATAAGGGATGAATTGTTCGCTTCCTTTGACCCACCTGCGCTGTCACGCCAGCCACCTGTTCTTTCTAAAGAAACTGATGATTTCACACCTGGAAATGATGTGTTGGATCAAACGTGTACTCCCCTTCCCTCCCCTCCAGAGCCTCTCTACTATTCACCACCTTCCCCTTCCAACTTCATGTGCCAGGCACGGTGGCGCACGCCTGTAAGCGCAGCACTGTGGGAGGCAGAGGCAGGCGGATCTCTATGAGTCTGAGGCCAGCCTGGTCTTCAAAGTGAGTCCAGGACAGCCAAGGCTACACAGAGAAACCCTGCCTCAAAACACCAAACAAAACTTAAGGCTGCCTCTATGGGTGTGGGTGTAGGACCATCTACTGGAATATGAGGAGCCTATCAGGGGCCACGTCCCTGAAGAAAGCTGACTGTCCCTTTTAGAGCAGCCATCAGTTGCTAATAGCTCTTCAGCTAGGGGTGGGACTTCATGAGTCCCTCGACCACCTGTGTTGGGATTTGGGCTGGCTTCATCTTGTGCAGGTCTTGTGCATGCGGCTTCTGTGAGTTCATATGTGCCGCTCACATCTGGCAAATGTGTTTCCACTGCAGCTGTCCACTGCCTCTGGCTCTTGGAATCGTTCTATTCTCTCTTTCACAATGACTGCTAAACCCAGATAGCCATTCTTACAAGGTCATCAGTAAACACCTCACATCTACTGTATTCTTTTGTCTCCATGTCCATTTGTTTGGGTTTGGGCAGAGGCCATCTCCATCACACAGAGCCATCTCCCCGTCTTCTCTCAACATGTCTTAGCTCCATATCCGGGTAACAGTAACAAGAAGAGGAAGAAAACCTGGGATACTCACCACTCAAAACCCTGTCCATATCTGCAAGAGTTATATTGTGGTGATGAAACCTACAGTCTTTCAGAAATCTCCAGAAGTGAAGCTTTGTCATCAGAAAGGTGTTATCCAGAGAGTGGTCACACCCAAGGCCGCTGTAGAAGCAGTAGATCTTTCTCAACTCGGTAATGTTCCTTAGGATTGCATATTCCACCTGAAAGCAAGGCAGCACACGTGGCCTAATTGTGTATCATTACAACAGAAGGAGAAGGCATGGTGCTTGAGAGTGTGCGCTCCTCCTGCAGAGGACCTGAGTTCAGTTCCCAGCACCGACACTGGCGGTGGTTACAACTGACTCCATGATGGAAGTAGCGCTCAGGCTGTAAAAGTCAGCAAGAAGACAGTACCACTTGCCAAAACTAAGCAAAGGCCCAGTTCAGCAAAGTTTCCTATCATTCTTGGAAAGTCTAGAAATGCAGTGACCTTGCTTTTTGGCTTCTGCAGTTCCGTTTCTGGCTAACTGTTCTTGTTAACTGAAGTGTGTCAACCTAGAACAGGGTTTCTGTGTTTAAAAGCTCCCCCTGAGAAAGACTCAGTGTTGCACTGGGGCCCTGACTATCCAATGCAGTCACTGCCCAGCTGATAAAGACCTTCTGTTGGCGTCAATCTTCATCTGAGCAGTCTTCTCTCATGACTACCCCACAACAGGATTTCCTTTTAGTTTTTTAGATTTTGAAATGTATAGGTGTTTTTGCCTGCACAATGTCAGTGCACCATATGCATATAGTGCCTGTGGAGGCTAGAAAAGGCATTGGGGCCCTTGTAACTGGAGTTACAGATATTGTCAGCCGCCATGTGGGTACCTGGTACCTGGTACCTTAGGAAAAGCAGCTCCTCTCCACTGAGCCACCCCCCAGCGCCAGCACAGCAGTCTTCTTCCTTCTTCTGCCTCTTACATTCTTTTAGATTTAGTTATTCTGTTTTAATGTATAAGAGTTTTGCCTGCATGTATGTGTGAGTGCCATGTGTGTGATTGGCGCAGAGGCACAGGATCCCCTGGAACTGGAGTTACAGATGGTTATGAGCTACTGTGTTGGTGCTAGGAACCCAACCCAGGTTCTCTCCCAGAGTAACAAATGCTCTTAACAGAGCCATCTCTCCAGCCCCACAGTGGGTTTCTTGATTTTGAGGGCATCCAGGACTTTCCGACCCCTAGAAGCCCCCTGACCCCACCTTCCATGAGTGGGAGGTATTCACAGCCTTGGTCTTTGGTGGCCTCTGACTACTAGTGATTCCTCTAGGCGCCAAGGCCCCAGGCAATGCCACTAAGGCCTGTCCACAGGGCTGCCCTTCTCTCACTAAGCCTGCTCACTTACAGATTGAGATAAAGCACCCACAAGGCACATGGAAGACAAAAATAGTACCTAAAATATAAATGGATAGCTGGGCATGGTAGCACATGCCTATACTCCCAGCACTCTGGGAAGCAGAGGCAGGTGGATTGCTGTGAGTTCCAGGCCAGCCTGGTCTACAAATGAGTGTAAGACAACCAAGGCTACACAGAGAAATCCTGTCTCAAAAAACCAAAAGACAGAATAGTTATGATGAATGGTAAAGGGGTTTACCTGCTTCTTTTCTTCTTGCTGTCTTTCCTCAGGGTACATGTCCAGCAACAGAGTTAAGTCCAGCTCGATACTCGATCCTAACACAGAATGGCTTTCACTGCCATCCAACTTTCGCAGGGTCTCTAACAAATGAAGCAAACGTGGGGGGTGATTGTGAAAAGCTAGGATAAAACCCTTTTAATGTGGGCTGGAGAGATGGTCCAACAGTTGAGGGGGCTTGCTGCTCTTCCAGAGGACCCAGGTTTAGTTTCTAGCACCCATGACAGGCAACTCAGAACTGCTATAACTCCAGCTATAAGGATCCAACACCTCTTGTGTCCTCTGAAGCTACCCACAGACATGTACATGTGTATACACACCTCTTCAAAAGAAACCCTTTCAGTGTCACATCAGAATGGTTGTCTGTCAAAACATGATAGAAGAGTAGTCAACAACCAGGCATTGTGGCACAGGCCTACATGCCAGCTGCTGAGGAAGCCAAAGCAGGATGATTGTAAGTTGAAGACCAGCCTCTGCTACAGAGAGACTTGAAGGCCAGCCTGGACAATTTATGCCCCTTTTCAAAATTAAAAGCTAAGGGCCACCTCGATGGTTCAGTAAGTAAAGCGTTTGCTGCGAAAGCTGATGGCCTGTGTTTGATCCCAGGGACCCACAGAGTGAAAGGGACTTTCCAAAGTTGTCCTCTGAGTACCACATGCACACACAGACAAACACAGCAAATAAAGACACTTTTAAATTAAAAATCCAAAAGGAGGGCTTGGAAATAGTTCAGTGGTAGAGCACTGGCAGTTCCCACAGTAATGCGGAGAAAACGCCCACTATTCAATAGCTGCCAATTAGCCTAGCTAAGGCAGAGTGCTTGCCTAGCCTGGGTTCCCTCCCTAGTACCATAGAAAACTGGGTACATTCCTATCATCCAGCACTTGGGATGTGGAGGGAGAAGAATCAAGAGTTCAAAATTATTCTTGGCCATTCAATGAGTTCAAGGCCATCCAACCAGTTCACGGCCAACTTGCCTAAGCAAATTAAAAAAAAAAACAAACGAAGCCAAATATGCTTAACGCTGAAGGGCATTTCTATTTTCTGATGCAGCAGGTATATTTTTATAAATGAAAACTATAGATAAGATATTAGTTTACTCTGGGTGGGGTGACATGCCTGTAAGCAGGCAGATCTCCGTGAGTTCAAGGCCAGTCTGGTCTACAAAGTGAGTGCAGGACAGCCAAGGCTACACAGAGAAACCCTGTGCTTGAAAAACAAAGATATTATTTTACTTTCACCTACCAGGCTCCCTACCAACACTGATAGAAGATTCCTGCATCTGCTGGCTCCTTTGGGAGATATCTGACCAACTGTCCAGGCTGTGTATGAAGTCAGTTTCTGCTTCAAAGTACTCTACAATGTGGTCATTGGAAAACAGACCTTCATATACACGTCCATTTTTGAAGGTTATTCTGCCCTGTCGGTAGGAACACAGTGTTGGACAGTTTGGGAAGAGTGTTCAGGAAGAATATTATTCGGTGTCTATTAGTAGGGTTTTCAAGGGTTTGGAGCTTGTTTCTGACAATATGTACTTAGACCACAAAGAATTGTCCTTCATTGGGTTTCCCATCATGATGCCTGTTCTCTTCTTCCTTCTCCAACCTCTCCCCAAGTTTAATCACCTCTAGGCCACAGAATGAACTTTATTAAACCTTGCGAACGGCCATCAGAGGGCCCATCCCAATAGGTACTGCCCTGTACCCGAGGTAGACAAACGACCCAGTTCAGCTCTGTGAAATATTTGTACAGAGCTTTTTGAAATGAGTTTCTCTCTCTCTCTCTCTCTCTCTCTCTCTCTCTCTCTCTCTCTCTCTCTCCAGGGTTTCTCTGTATAATAAGAGCTCTGGCTGTCCTGGACTCACTTTGTAGACCAGGCTGGCCTCGAACCCACAGTGATCTACCTGTCTCTGCCTCCCCATGCTGGCATTAAAGGTGTGGGCCACCACATCTCTGCTGAGTGGGCTGTGTAATGTGAAGCCTGAAATCACAGCTGTCTTGTAATCACAGGAAAGTGGCATTCTAAGGGTAACGCTGCCATATGGGTAGACAGGATAGAAACACTGAAATCACTGAGTTAGTACCGGAAGCCAGCCCCAAAGCCCACATTGCTAGCATATGTGAAAACTTAAGCTAGGCTGTAACTTGCAGCCAGCACCCTCATTTACTTGTATACACATATAATAAAAACTGATAAAATCATTTCTAAACATCCAGGAGATAGATAATACATTGTAAATAGCTGTAAATGCACATAATCACCGTAAGAAAGACAGTTATCTTTACAAAATGAGTGATACATCTCACCAGATCTGCACCTTTCACGGTATCTCAGCAGCTGCACTCACCATGCCGTGCTTTTTGTTGGAGACCCATTCTCCCTCATACATTGCCCCACTGGCGTAGTAGAACTTCCCATGTCCATGGCGGAAGCCATTTACAAACGCTCCTATGTACTCATTCCTCAAAGGGTACTGAGAGTTGGGGATTCGCTTTAGAAACCATGTGTGTGTTCCAAAGCCATTCTGAAAAGAAAGGACCTTGTCATTACAAACCCCTCTTTCCTTGAACTCAAGATATGGCAAAGACACTGATAATTTGAAGGGACAAAGCACATGAACTGAGAAGCAGGATTAGCCTCAGCTCAGCCAATCACTAAATGTCTTTTGATCTATGGCAAATGATTTGAGCCCTTCAGGTATACGATGGAAATAGCACCTATCTTGTAGGTTAGATGAAAGTTGTGTGAAGAGAGATGGCTCAGTGGTTAAGAGCACTGTCTGCTCTTCCAAAGGGCCCGGGTTCAATTCCTGGCGCCTACATGGCAGCTTCACAACTGCCTGTAACTTCTGTTCCAAGGGATATGATACCTTTACACCAGTGTGCATAAAATAAAAATAAATAAAAATTTAAAAAGCTGTGTGAGACCATTACAGAAGACTAGGTAATAAAACTTCAGCTAAAAAAAGTGTAGCTGAGACTACCAGACTGTAACTGGGAGTTTTGTGTTAGCTTCTCTTCTGTCGCTGTGATAAAATACTTGGACAAAAGCAACTTAGGGAGGAAGGGTTGGTGTACAGTTTCGGGTTACAGGAAAGCCGCAGTGGCAGGAGCTTGAGACGGCTGGTCACGCTGCAGCCACAGTCAAAGGCAGGGGCAGCAGGTGCAAGCCCGGCCAGCTTTCTCCACTTACTGTAGCGCAGATTCCCTTGCCCAGGGAATGCTCCCTTTCACAATTAAGATGGGTGCTCCTGCCTAACTACAGTAATCAAAATAATGTATCCCAGGCTGCCCCAGAGGCCCATCTGACAGGTGGTTCTAGATCCTGAGAGCTGTCAGCTAACAGCGACTATCACAAGCAGGCAGTTAGCACCTCACCCACCTCAGGCTGTGACGCACAGGCTGGACAGGCCCTACCTGGATCCCCTTCTCCCAGTGGCCAGTGTACTCCTCATTTATTGTCAGCCATCTCATCCTGCCTTCCCCGTGGCGCATGTTGTTTTCCCACTGGCCTTCATACATGTTTCCCGACTTGTAGCTGGGACCAGAGGAACCAATGATGGACAGTTAATTAGATCATATCGACAACATTTGCCTTTAAAGCCCTTAAATTCACCCCTTGAATGCCTCTCAGGAAAAGGAAATCCAACCCAGGACCAAGGACACTGTTCCCAGTATTGAGACTCAGTGGGTAGCACATGACTGGCAAAAATATTTATATTAAGAGGCATAATAATTCCCTTTATTAAACTTTTTCATTATTCAATAAATGGGCAAAAGTGAAGTTTTATATCTTCTTGAAACAACTCCTATTGTGCTACAATTACTTAATATTTGGCCCCCAAATACTACATGTTGTTGGGCATGTATGTGTTGTTCTTCATCTTTATTTTGAGACATGGTCTCTCCCTGAACCTGAAGCTCATGAATCTGGTAGGGATCCTCCTGTTTCTGCTCCCCTGAGCTGAGGCTACAGGCAGATGCTGCTATACCAAGCTTTTTACACAGGTGCTGGGGATTTGACTTCAGCTCCGCCCCACCCCCCACCCCCGCTTCTCTGGCAGAACCATTACATACTGATCTGCCTCTCTAGTCCAGCGGTTAAGAGCACTTGCTGCTCTTCCACAGGGCCAGAGTTCATTTCCTAGCATCCATGCTGGGCAGCATACAACCACCTATAACTCCAGCTCGAGGGGACCTGACACTTTCTTCTGGCTTCACAGGCACCAGCATCTATGTGCAGTCATATATAAGTGTAAAAACAAATCCATCCTATATATCCCTGCTGGGTGTGAAGGTACAGGTTTGTAATCCCAGAACTTGGGAGGCAGAGAAAGGAGTTCAAGGTCAGCCTGGGTTAATAGCAAGACCCTGTATGTAAAGTGTAATACAGGGATGGGGCTGCAGCCCAGTGGTAGGGCGTTTGCCTCCCATGTGCCAGGCCCCTGGGTTCAACCCCTAGCACTGCCAAAATGAAAATAATAACAACAAGTTACTATCAGCTCAATCTAAAATCCAGCAAAAATATTGCTGTTCTGCAGAAAACATCCAGCAATGAATCTATGATGAATACAGAGGACAAAGGAAGGCAAAGTCTATTTACAATAAAGTGGAACATACAATCAAACACTGAGTGTGTTCTTCTAAATTTCCATAGAATGTTTTCATTACTGTGGGGACTCTGTCAGGAACAATTGAAAACTGTTCCATACTTGGACAGAAGATGTGTTCTCTGTTATTTCTGCACCTTGTCTTTACTCTGGGTCCAAGTGAGCCCAAGAACCAAGTGAACCCCTGAAAGCTTTTCCACCCACAACCCAAATGTGGAGGAAAGGTCACACCTACCATCTTATTCCCCAGCCCTTTTTGATGTTGTATACCCAGTCTCCCTCATACCAAGAGGTTCCCTCTTGATTGTAATAGATGGAGCCCTAAAACAAACAGTATAAAGAGAAATCAAGACTCACGATGCAAATCCTCTTTGAAACATAGATATCAGATATGCAAATCTAAGAAGCATAAACTGTGAAGAAGCCCATGTTGTAAGTGGCAAGATTCATAACCCATGATACTTTGGTTTTTCAGATAGGGTTGGGGAAGGGTCTCAGTGAGTAAAAGTGCTTCCTATGCGTGAGGACTCGAATTCAGATCCCAGAATCCACGTGAAAAGCTGGACACAACACACAGTGTAAGCATGTGTCATCAAGGCACTCCTAGAGCAATCTCGGGGGCACATGGGTCGGCTAGTGTGCTGGGGGAGAGAGAGCGAGAGAAAAGGTCACCATGAGGGAGTCCCTATAAGGACACAGAAGGAACAGGAGCAGCCAGGGCAAGGTTAAGATGACAGGTGACAGGACGTGTGACTGGGAAGTGGGCCAGGTCAACACAGTCGGGTGAGGACAGAGGAGCATCTGCCCAGCTGTAGTGCTTGAAGCTTGTTATAACTACAGTGGGTCTCTGTGTTATTTTTGGGAGCTCGAGTGGACGGAGAAAAGCCCATTCAATACTTTTACAATACACAAAGTGAAACACAAGAGTTGTTTCAAACGAGGTGAGAGATGAAGGCACGCAGCCCAAGTGGTCCTGTGACTGGTATAGCGCGCCATGGCACAACATGGAAATACACACAAACACACACAAAGGAAAGGGTGAGCTATGTACACCAACGGAATAAGCCAGTCATTCCCTGTGTGGGTCAGACTTATTGTCTATAAGGGGGAAATACCTCACAGAAACAACTTAATGGAGGGATGTTTTACTTTGGTTTGTGATTTCAGAGACTCCGGCTCTGTTAGTTCTGGGCCAGTGTTGAGGCAGAACACCACGGCAGTGGGTCAGATGGTACAGGCTACTCACCTGTGACAGACAGAGAGTACAGAGGGTGGGAAGGAACTAGGGACAAGCCACAGTTCCCAGTGACCTACTTCCACCAGCTGGGCCTCAACTCCTGTCAGGGCCATCCATCTGAAAGCGAGTCTTGATATTGTTACCTATCAGTATGTTGGGCCTCATTCATGGTATCCTGAGAGGCACAGGGTCCATGGGTCACAGGTTGATCATGCCTGTTTTCCAGAAACTCCTAAATAGGACCATCAGCTAGAGGCCAAGTTCCTTACACATGAGCATATTAGAAACATTTTGTATTCACATCAACACATGCCTTGATAATAACGTGTCCTTGGAAGGCACAGAACAGATAAAGAAGTCCTGTGTTAAGTTAGGATTGGGGCTCATCCTTAGAATCCCCACACTTGGTCAGTGAGGCAGAAAGATCATCCCAAGTTGGAGACCAACCTGGGCTACATAGTAAGTTCCTGGACAGTCTGGACTTCAGAATAAGAGCCAAAGGTGACTCATCAGGGTAAAGGTATTTGACTCCTAGTCCTGCGACCTGAGATCCACGTGGCAAAGAGAACCAGCTTCTACAAACTGTCTTCTGACCTCCACATGCACACCATGGAATATGCATGTGTGTGCACTAGCACACACACAAATAATTAAATTTAATAAAAAAATTTAAGAAAAACCTCATTTCCATCAATAGCTAAATAGATAAATTATGGTATGTACTTACAGTGAAATATTACTCAGCCTTAAAAATGGTGTAATCACGTCACACCTTAGATAAATCTTGAAAATATGCTTCGTAAAACAGCTAGGTACAAAAGCTCACATATTATCTGATCCCATTTACAAGATGTCTGTTTGGATATGAAATGTTCCTGACAAGTTCATGCACTGACCGCTTCGCCTCCAGCTGCTGGAATTATTTTGGAAGGCTCTGGAAACTTTAGAAGATTGGGACCTAGTGGGAGAAAGTAGGTCACTGGGGGATACACTCCTGGGGGCTGCGTCTCATCCTGGCCCCGTCTCTCTTCTTCCTGTCTGCCAAAAGGCAGTTTTCCACCACCATCATATTCTGCTTCATGACAGGCCCAGAAATAGCACCAATGTCCATGGACTGAATCCTCTGAAACTGTGAGCCAAAATCAATCTTTTCTTTACTAAGTTGTTTCTGTCAAGTTGTTGTTAATGTTGGTAATGGTGGTGGTGGGTTTGTTTTGCTTTGCTTTGCTTTGAGACAAGGTCTTATTATGACCCTTGGTTGGCCTGGAACTCTCTATGTAGATCAGGCTAGCCTCGAACTTACAGAGGTTCACTTGCTTCTGCTTCACAAATGCTGAGGTTAATGGTGTGTGCCACCATGCCTGGCAAGGCTTTTTGTCACAGGGACAAAAAAAAAAAATCTGACTGACCCAATGCCTAAGAAGTAAATCCAGTCCATACCCACAGTAAGAAGATGGATGACTGCTGGGAATATGGAGCGGGAGGGGTAAGGAGTCATGTTTTAGTTTGTGCTGCTGAAAATGTTCTTGAGACTCGACAGTCATGATGGTTGCACAGTGTTGTGAATGGTGGGTTTTATATCATGTTTACATTCACATGGGTGGGATTCTCTCATGGGTGCACCTCACCCACCTTTCCATGTCTCTTGCCGTGACACCAGTGACCGATGTAGGACACAGGATGTGTGCCGCACTTAAACATACCAAACCCGTTCCTCATGCCGTTGATCACTTCTCCTTCATATGTGCTGCCATCTGGCCATGTGTACACGCCATGGTTCATGGGGATATTCTTCACAAAGTCTCCCTAAGGCAAAACGACCACCAGGGTGACAGGAGAAGGCAATGGAGGGACTCTGCCCCTGGGGGCTGTTTGAGAGTCTTCTGCCCACACTGCCTCTGGCAGTGTGGAAGTGGTGGATGTGCCCCTCATGTTCTCTTCTCTGTGATTTCCATCCCCTCTCTCACCTCGTTCTTCCAGTGCATGGAAGCCCAGGCAGAATAAAATACTGGGAAGGCTATATTTATACGTAGCACCAAGAAGCAAGCAGGTGACCTGGTAATGCGCTGGCTGCTTGATCTACACTTTAGACTGTCAGGGTCTGCCTTGGAGAGGTCCAGATGATCAGCCAGGTACTGACTCCCCATAAAACACCCTCTGTTTCCCCATGGTTCATCAAAACATTCCTCAGATCGTTTGTCAGTGGGATACCTCATGGGCACTTTCTGAAGAACTCACTGTGTGCTGGCTGAGGGCGCCTTTGTTGTGAGCAGCTCATGGTGATGGGAACCATGGCCCAACGATGTTAGATTCCCTTCCAGAGTGGTTCTATTGGTGGTGGCACTGGGGAGTGAACCCAGGGCCCCCTGTGTGCTAAGCTGATGCTCTGCCACACTCCCAAGACTCCAAATTCACTAGATAATCATCAGAGGGAGCAGAGGACACAACCTCTGACCCTTGACACTGGCCGCATGGCATATTGGGACTCCCTGGCTCACCAAGCCTGAGGATGCTTCAAGATCCAAAATCCCACCCATGAACCCCCTCTGAAGGGCTGACTGTGGCGGGCTCTGTGCTTGCAAAGGAGGACCCCCAAACACCAGAGACAGTGAAGCAGAAGGACCTGCCTGACAAAGTCACCACTCAGGGACCAGAAACCTTGAATGCTAGTGGCAGGCTAAAGATGGGGTGCTGCATGGAAAGGGAGTTCTCTCAGAAAGCCTGGCCCTGACGCACTATGATAGTTGGATCCCCAGGCTTCCCTAAGCGGGGCATCAGCCCTCCCTTGCTCTCCTTGTACCTCTGCAGCCCGTGTCTGCTGCCCAGCTGCCATCCGAATACATACGCAGTTGCCTTCAACGTCTCTTACGGTTTATGAGCACCATGGCGTTAGCCGCTCTGCAGTGGGGGTTTTAGAACAGTGCTTCAGACACTCACAGGCTTTGTGTGTGGGAGCTGACACTGGCAGAGTTTCTTGGAGGGCAAATCTGTCCTCAGTTCTCACAATCAGTTTAAAAATACCCACTTCCCCTCAGCCTGGCAACCCAGATGGCTTTTCTGAACCACCCATAACGGAATACTGGCAGTCGGTAAAAATAGCTAGCTCTGCAGGGATGGGCATAGCTTAATTACTAAAAAATAAAGGAATAAAAGAAATTATATAAACTACGTTTATGCAAAGCGTGGGGATTAAACATACATCTGTGTGTGATCCATGCAGAGAACACACAGATTACCACACCAAACTCCATAATGCATATGTACACACACAGAATGCCCCTAATGTGACAAATAAAATCAGCTGAAGTGAGTCCCAGGCAACCTATGCCATCACCGCGTTACCACGTTGTGCACATAGGTCAGTCTCTGCAGCCTCTGTTCCCTGAAGTTCTGGTTCTGTGCTAACACTTACCTTTTCATTTTTTTTTCTTTTTCTGAAATAGGATCGTACTGTGTAGATCCAGGGTGACCTGGAACTAAAAATTCTCCTGCATCAAACTTCTCAAGTGCTAGGATTCCATGATTCCAGACCTGGCTATGCTAACTTACATTATTATTATTATTTGTTTGTTGTGACAGGATCTCACTATGTAGCTCTGGCTGTCCTGGAACTCACTATGTAGACCAGGCTGGCCTCAAACTCACAGAGATCCACCTACTTCTGCCTCTAAAATGTTGGAATTGAAGGTGTGTACCCCCATGACTAGCCTGACTTACTTTTATAAAAATAGTATATCTAGAGGGCTGGAGAGATGGGTCAACAGTTAAGAGCATATGTTGCTCTTGCAGAGGACCTACGTGCAGTTTCCAGCAGCTCTCGACTGCATGTGACTCCGGCTCCAGAGCATCCACTGCCATCTTCTGGCCTCTTCGAGTACCTGAACCCACTGGATATAGCAACATGCACAACACACGCACACACACAAAGCACACAGGCATACATACTTTAAAAAATAAAGAGTGCAGAAAGGTAACTATTAAATTCTATAATTAATACTCCACAACTCTAACTCATGATCATGCTTTACCTCGTATTTCAATCCGTCAGCCCAAATATAAGTCCCTTGTCCATGCATCAGTCCTTCTGAAAACATGCCCTGTGAAAGAAATAACAGCGCTCAGACGGAAGCTGTGGGTGCTGGGCATCTGCAGACTGGCTCAGTCAGAGACTGGAGCCCTATTCAGCCCTTCGCGGGCAGGAATGTGCTGGCTGCCTGGTGGCGGCAGCAGCAACAGTGTGGTGCCCATGCTGAGCCTGTACCAGTGATCCACCCTGAGCCAAAGACGATCCAAGAGGAGCTGAAATTGTCCTCGAGACTTAGCTCTGGTGACCAGAGTCATAATCCCCTAAGGAAGCCACCGGGAAACCTCTGAACTGTAGTCCAGAAGAACTAGAATACTTTTGATTTTATGCTTTGGCCTTTCAGGATTTGGGGCTAAGGATGAAGCTCAGTGGCAGGATGCCTGGCTAGCACATGCAAGGCCCTGAGTTCTATTTTCTACCTTGCAAAATCAAACAAAGCCAAATAACAAAAACAGTCCTCCCTCCTTTTTAAAACAGATTACTTATACTATGCAGATCCGATGAAAACTACTATCCAGCTATCAAACACATCACATATCTAAGTTTCATACTTTGCTTTCTCTTATAATTTCTCTTGGAAATTATCAGTGTGCTTGTGCACTTAGAGAAACACAAAAGTGTGCATATGCCTATGACTGTGTACTGAGAGTTACATACATGTATAGGGATGTGTGTACATGTATACAGTTTTGGCTCAAGGAGATCCAATGCCCTCTTCTGGCCTCCATGGCTATTTGAACACACGTGAAACACAGACATATACATAAGATTTAAAAAATATTTAAAATTATTCTACTTTAGCAAGCACATATTTTGTTATTTTGTCTTTTTTTTTTTTTCCAGAGCTGAGGACCAAACCCAGGGCCTTGCGCTTGCTAGGCACATATTTTATATAATCTGAATGAATGGATGAATATCTTAAGTGTGTTCTACAAGTAGAGGTAAAATTGAAAGGACCCTAAAAATCCAACAGTTATGGAACACTTGTATTTAGCATTTTGATAGTATCAAATCGTGCAGTATAAAAATTTACTGTCAGGTAAGCCAGGGATGGTTATCACTTCATAGGTGCCAAGGTTCCATTTGGGATGATCAGAAAGTTCTGGGCTGTCAGGGGTGATGGCTGGACAATACAGGTATACTCAAGGCCACTGGACCATCCACTTAGCAGGGGTAAAATAACAAATGTTGTGTATGTGATACAATGCACCAAACATTTAAAGAACTTATCTTGTATTTTGGTGTGGGTACTACAATGATGTAAACCACACAGTAATACATAAAAATATACAAGTGAAAACAATTCAACTTGCAATCTATTGTTATGTGATTAATATATACAAAAATTGATGTACCTACTCAAAGAATGGAAGAAACAATCCTATCTGGGTACATTTATAGCAAAATAACAGTGAAACTGAGATTTTGCTCTTTTTGGTTTTGTTTTTATTTTTTACAATGCCAGGGAGAGATCCAGAGTTTTGCATGTCAGGCGAGTGCTCTACCACTGTGCTACACCCCAGCCCTGAGACTGCTCATCACAGTTGGCCTGAGCTTTATCTCTGTTGCTTCGAAAAAGCAGTCTGACCAAAAGCAACTTAGAGAGAAGGCGTTGATTTGACTTATGCTTCCAGCTCATAGTCCATCACTGAGAAGTCAAGACAGTGACTCAAGCAGGAACTCAAGCAGAAACCACAAAGCGATGCTGCTTGCTGTCTTTTACTTATCTAGCTGTCTTATACAGCCCAGAACCACCTACAGTGGACTGGACCCTCCTACATCAATCAACAAACACAACTCCCCCTTCCCCACATACATGCCTATGGGCCACATTGACGTGGGCAATCTTCCAGTTGAGACTCCCTCCTCAGGTGACTCTACGCTTTGTCAAGCTGACAATTAAAACTAACCAGAGCAGCCTATGTGTTAAATCTGCAGATAGAATCAAACACAGACAAAAAGTACTTGGGGGAAGGAAGTCAGATTGTTACTGACATTTACTTATGTGGCTAGGACTACATTGCGTTTGTACTAGACATGCCCTTTTTTAAGGACCGGCTCTCCCTGAGGGGGTCACTCTAACAGCTCTTTGTAGAGCATTTGCATTAGATTCAGTATTGTCAGCAGTGCAGCAATGACAATGAACATGCAAAGGCAGTAGGGTGCAGATGGGTGGTAGAGAACTTGAAGTGCACACTCAAGACCCTGGGTTCCATCCTCAGCACCACAAGCAAACACACAGCCTCAAACTATGGGAGGATGTGTACAGGTTCTATTATTTTCAAGATTTATATTTATGGGGGGGGGTGCGCACGCACTTCAGTTATACTGAGTCACACTTTATCTCAAGTAGGTAGCTGGGGTTCAGGCTAAAACCAGTGTGTAGTACTTCTGACAGTTTTAGTGGAATTCACTTAAGCCTTTGCAAATCTAAGACTTTCAGCCCACTCTGTTCTCCCAGTCCTGCTGGCTCCAATAATTACCACTTACATGGTAGGTGTTTCCACCTTGAAAGACAGCAAAGCCTTCTCCCTCATACAGTCCACGGACTTTCTCCCCTTCATAGCTACAAAGAAACAGAGTTCAAACTCATGAGTGATGTGGATGTGACTGTGGATTAAAGTACATAGACTATTAGGAGCATGCGCCTCTTGATGTGGTACATGGCTTTAGAAGGTACAGAATTTCTGTCTGGGAATAGGGACAGGACATATTCTGGAAACAGAACTCAATGATACCTGAAAAACACTGTGAATGTATTTAATACCCTGAACTATACATTTTATTTTATTTTCATCTCTCTCTCTCTCTCTCTCTCTCTCTCTCTCTCTCTCTCTCTCTCTCCCTCTCTCTCTATGGGTGTGCTCATGCACATGCAAGTGATCTGGATTATCTTTGATTGCTCTTCCATCTCACCCATTTAGGCAGGTTCTGTCAATCAAACCCAGAGCTTGCCAGTCTGACCAGTCTTTCTAGCCAGTTTGCTCTGGTAATTCCCTGTCTCAATCTTCCAAAGCTGGGCTCACACACTGCTAGGCCACCATGCTCACCTGGTATTTACCTTTGTTTCTGGGCATCTGAACTTGACCCTTATGTTTGTCTGGCGAGTGATTTAATCACTGAAACATTTCACTGGTCCCTGGATTCTACATTTCAACTGGTCAGAAGAGCAAATCTTATGTATTTTACTGTGAGAAACATATTCTCAAGGGGGCTGGAGCGATGGTCCAATGGTTAAGAGCACTTGTTTTTTCAGAGGACCAGTTCTAGGGGGTCTCTGGCCCTCTTCTGGCTTCTATGGGCACCATACACACATCTGGTCACAGACATATATGCAGGTAAACACTCATGTACATAGAAGAAAAATAAATATTTTCAAAAAGGTTTTTTTTTGGGGGGGGGGTGGCTGAGAATATGGCTCAGTTGACAGAGGCCCTGCCTCACAAACATGAAAATCTGATTTCAGATCCCCAGCATCCACTTAAAAGTTAGGTGCAGTAGCACACATTCGCCAGGAAAATGCACACCAGTAAAGTGTGGGAAGCTGAATTTGTAGTCCAGTACCTACATAAAAAGATGACTAAAGGAAGAAAAAGGTAGGGACGGCGGTGCCCTTTCGATTCCAGCACTGGGGAGACAAGAGGATCATCGGAGCTTGCCGGACAGCACATCTACCCAAATCAGTGCATTCCGTACCCACAGACAAAAGTGTTTTTGGAGATGGGGAATTGCAGAATCATAGAATAGCACCAGCTGGGTAGTGGTGGTGCATGCCTTTAATCCCAGCACTCAGGAGGCAGAGGCAGGCACATCTCTGAGTTTGAGGCCAGCCTGGTCTACAGAGAAAGTTCCAGAACAGCTAGGGCTACACAGAGAAGCCCTGTCTCGAAAAACAAAAACAAAACCAACCAATCAAATAAACCAAAACAACAACAACAACAAAACAAAACAAAACCCAAAAAGCTGTGTAGGATTCACACGCTCCCATCAAAACACACTTTCATGTAATATTTGGCTTACAGAGTCTAGCCCTTTAACCCCCCCCCCCTCCTGCCAGGAAGGTCACCTTTCCACTATGAGTTTCGTCAGGATGGGCTCTTCATACTGAGTCTCATCCTCAGACTGATAGACATTTGTGGTTTCTTTCTTGGATGCTGACTGCTTGGGTGTGGTTTCCGACACTGGGATGGTGGTGCTGGATGCATCCTGCTTGCTGGCGTTCCCGTCATGTTTAGAAGCTTCTGGGTACTCAGAGTTAGAGGAGGGGGAGCGAACTGACTTGTCGCCTTTTTTGTCTGCTTTTTTCTTTTCCTTCACCATGGCCTTTGGAAGATGTAGTTTTCTTTAGACGTACGCTTAGCCAGTGATTCCTTTGGTAGACTGTAGTTTTGTTTCAGGTTTTACCTGAAAAATAAAAATTATGTCTCTAAACACTTGGTTGTTCTAATTGTAAAACAAAACAAAACAAAAAAACTAGCCTTAGGACCAAATACCATTCTCATTCTACTGAATCCTGGATAATGACAAGAATCATCAGTTACGCAAATATAATTTAATTTCAATACTGCATATATTGTTTTAAAATGCTTAATATTAGAACCATTATGAAACATTGTTTCATTTCTATTTTTATTGCACTTATTTATCTATTAATTTTGTGCATATGGTTGTGTTGGGATACACGTGTACCATGGCCCATGTGTGGAGGTTAAAGGACAATTTTCCGGGGTGGTTCCCTCCTTTTATAGCATGTAGCCTGGGGCTCAAACTCAGGTTGTCTGGCTAGACAGCAAACACCTTTACCCATTGAGCCATTTTGCCAGCCAATGTAATAGTATGTGTTTTCAAACAGCACTACAGTTAGGAATGGTAATCCTTAGTGAGTAAAGCGCTTGCCTCAAATGCATGAAGGCCTGAGTTCAGATCCCCACAACCCATGTAAGAGGCTGATATGGTCACAATCACCTGTAATCCAGCAGTGGGGTGGAGGGGTGGAGACAGGGGTATTCCTACAGCTCCTTCACAGCTTAGTTCAATCAGCGAGCTCTAGGTTCAGTGACAGAACTTGTTTAAAAAAACTGAGGCTGGGCTGGGTGACGTGACTCTTGTGGTAAAGGTGCTTACCACAAGCCTGACAACCCAGGCTCACTCTGTTCAACCTGCATGGTGGAAGGAGAGAACTGACTCCCGCAGGCTGCCCTCTGATCTCCACAAGTGCACCACACAAATCAGAAAAGCAGTAAGTCCAGAAAAACATAAAGGCTGCTGCAGCATGTTAGCAGTGTTTTATCCTTAAGCAAACTTCCTCTGCCTTAGCTATCAAATAGAAACAGTGGTTCCTCGTGTCAGGACACGATTGTGGTGATACAAAAAAATCCCCCAAGTATACAGTTCAGGACACCTGCTACACAGAATGATCGCCGTTTGATGCTTAGCAGTTTGAACTCTTTGAATTCATTGGCTGCCTGGTCTCCAGAGCCTTTACAGCAACAGCTCCTTATTGTTCGCGGAGGGTGTATGTGTTTGTACGTGAGGGTCGGTGTGTGTGGAGGCCTGAGGTCAGCAGTAGGTGTTTTCCTTCATCTAGCTCTCTCTTATTTTCCTGAGACAGGGCTTCTCGCTGACTGTAAGGTCAGCAACGAGTAAAGCTAGTAGGCCAGCCGGAGAGCCTCAGGGATCCTCCTGTGTCTCCTTCTCAAGCACTAGGCCTAAGCACGCCATGGTGACTGCACTAAAAACATGTTTGAATGTTTTATTACTTCTGTTTTTATTTTGCTTGTGGGTATTTTGTCTGCAGGTTTGTCTGCGGAACACATACATGCAGTGCCTAGGGTGGCCAGAAGAGGCATCAGATCCTTTTGAGCTGGAGTTTGCAGACAGTTGTGGGCTGCCATCTGGATGCTGGGAATTACTCTTGCCGTCTGGAGGAGCAGCTAGAAGCTCTAACAGCTGAGCCGCCTCTGCAGTCCCAGTGCCTGCATTTTTACACAGTACGCGGGCTTGAACTCATGTCCTCATACTTGCAGATGTCCTCAGTGCCCAACTTCTTAAGCTGTGGCTCAAGATCTCATACGGGGTTATGTACATGAACAGAGGGATCATGAAAACCTAACAGGAAAAGGTTTCTGAATGTACAACCAAAATTAAAAATCAAACAGATAAGGAATCCAACACGTTACTAGCAGAACCTTCCCGGGTTGTATCAGACTTCAGTCTCTGGGTTGTCTTTTAACGTTTTTGTTTTAAAATTATGTGTATGTGTGTGTGTCTGTGTGGGGTTATGTGTATGTGAGTGTGGGTACCCTCAGAGGTCCCAGAAGAGCGGTAGGATCCAGTGAATCTGAAGTTAGGAGTGTCTGTAAGGCATTTGACTCAGGTGTTGGGAACTGAAATCCAGTCTGGAAAAGCAATACGCACTCTTATCCATTGACCCTTTGTTCCAACTCCATCTTGGTTCGTAACGCTCATCATGTGCACTTTGTACTCTGTGCGCCAGGCCATGCCAATGCCCATGAACACTGCCTGAAAACCTCAGCTCATATTTGAGACTATTACACTATACAAATTATAGGCTTTTTACTGTAGAGTGTCTTGCTTTTATGGAAATATGATTCAATTACAGAATACCAAGGCAATTATTTTCCTACTGCTCTTCCTCATTGTATATATCTTTGTATGGATTTTGTTAGAATGTTTGATCTAAATTTTTGGTTTTTTTTGAGTCACGGTTTCTCTGTGTAGCCCTGGCTGTCCTGGAACTTGCTCTGTAGACCAGGCTGGCCTGGAACTCAGAGATCCACTTGCCTCTCTGCCTCTCAAATTCTGGGATTAAAGGTGTACACCACCACTGAATGCCTTAAATTTTTTAATTAATTTTGTGTGTGTGTGTGAAGATCATCATGATCAAGTAGCAGGTACTCTTAACAGCTGAGCCATCTCTAAAGCCCCAAAAATTAATTTTTAAGTATAAACAATCAGGCTAACAAGATGACTTAGGTTGAGGCACTTGCCCTCAAGCCTGAAGACTGGAGTTCAACTCTTGGAGCCTACATGGTGCAAGAACAGAACCTCCTGCAAGCTGTCCTCTGACCTCCATGTGTCCAGGTGACACACTAGTCAGCTTGTTAGTATTACAGTTGTAATCTGCACTGAAATATATATTGTAGAAAAAGCAGTAGACAGATATATTTGTGTTAACAGCACAAGCATTCTTTAAGGTGAGCTCTGAAAAGGCAAAAGCCTTTCATGAAATACAAGGGAAACTCACTTGATCTTAACAGCATAGGCATACATATAATGGAGACTTATAATCTTGAGCTTAGAACCATAATAGTACGTGACAGAGTGGAATGTTTTGTATTAGAGTTAGATTAATAAATTAGAGCTTTATTGATAAAGGACACAACTCTGGACAGTTAATACAACAGTAGCATGGGAACAGGAGAAACTATTAAGCAGTTTTACCTATTTAGGACATTTTAAATTACCTTAGTAGCCCACCCCCATTAAACAAGTAAAATGGGAAAAAACTTCAGTTTTGGGGACCAGCATTAACAGCACTTGCTGTTCTTGCAGGGGGTCCAAGTTCATTTTCCAGCATTTATGTTTGATGGCTCAAGCCACTTGTTACCAGCTCTAGGGGATCCAACATTCTCTTTTGATCTCCACGGGTACCCACACATGGGTAAGTATAAACACACATAAATAAAAATGAAAAATACATCTTAAAAATAAATAAGCACATAATATCATTAGTTTGCAAGTTTGCTTTATTTAATAAATGGCAATTTTATATATCCTAATAAATATATAAATTTAATTATTATTTACTATCAGTAAATATTTATTGTGCATACCTATTTTATATACTAATGCCAGGGTCATGCAAAAATTTCCTGAGCAAAAGGGGGTCGAGTGCAGCCCTGTTGTAGAAATTCATGACTGAGCAGCTCTCATCACCTTGGGGGACAGAAGAGAAAGGGTGGTTGCAGAGCTGAGGGCAGAGTTCCAAAGTCAGGGGCCTGGAGAGACAGCTTGGCGGTTAAGAGCACAGACTTCAGAGGACCCAGGTTCAATTCCCAGCACCCCATGGCAGATCACCAATGTTTATAACTCCAAAAATCTCACACCCTCAGGCAGACATTTATGCCAGCAAAGCACAATACACATAAAGTAAAATAACAATAATAAAAATAAAGTGTTCCAAAGCCATGGTTTTCATACCACTCTGAAACTGACCTCACAGATGGTGTCCTACTACATTAGGTAAACAAGACAAAGAAATCCGGCTCAGGTCTGTGCCCCCTGGGGTGGATAAAGTGGCACTCGACGCCTCCCTCTGCTAGGCATGCTCAGACCCACCTCAGAGCTTCTCTTTCTCCAACACACCAGCCCCCAGCTCGCCCAAGGGCCTGTCAGCCAAGAAACTCGTTTCTTACAGTGATGACCCCCACCTCCGCCCCAGTCTCAGGAAGTTTACTTAGTTGCACCTAAGTAAATTGCAAGCCCCGCCTTTTCTCTGGGCATGGGTCCTAGCAGCACTCCACCCCGTCACGGGATCCCCTCCCCAATCAAGCATGTGTTCTAGTCTTGGGAAGCTAAGGAAGGAACTGGCCCGAGACTTTAAGTTGTTGCTGCGAACCTAGGACTTCCTCAGGGTGCTCACCCACTTGCTCTGGCCAGGCTTGCAGATCCAAAAATGGTAGCAAGGACAGCGTCCTGGGAGCCAGGTGGTCTCCAAGCAACTGCCACAGGCCCCGCCTCCTGTGCTCTTAAAGGGGCCGCGGGACCCACAGAATGCTTGATAGCATCAGGTTTTACTGTGCGTATTCCCAAGGAAGGGAGGAACTGGCTGGGCACTGGAGCTGGATGTATCAACCTGGATTTTTCCCAGATCTAACTGCAGAGTGTGTGGTCCCTCTCACCAGGTTACTTCATTATAAAATAATAACAGGCTTTTGTTTTTCACCATTGCTTTAAACCAAACAATGGCTTGATGCCATACCTTATCATCAGCTGTTAAATTGTGGGCCTGGCTTCACTGAGGGCTTCCAGGGAGTCTGTATTCACTTTGAAGAACTAAGTGACAGATGGCCCATCAGACTGCACAGGATCCTCATCACCAGGATCCTTAATCCCATGTCATGTATACGGTGACAGTCACAGGTTCTGGTGATCAGAAACACACTTTGAGGGGTTATTACTGTACCTCCTAAGACTCCCAATTTGCAGTGTTCCTGTGAATGTTAAGTGAGAGCCTGAAGAACTGCACTAGCAGTTTGTGTTTTGAGACCCTGACTGGCCTGGAACTATGTGGCAGCCCAGGCTGTCTCAAATTCAGAGATCAGCCTGCCTTAGCTGTGCTGGAGTTTACAGGCCCTGTGGCACCCTGCCCAGCAGTAGCACAAACTTCGGCAAAATGTCCTCACCACCTTACCACACCGAACCATGGTAGATCTCTCCCAGGAGTCACACAGCAGAGCAGGCTGGAAGGGGAATCACCCCAAAGTGACATCACTTTTTGGACAGTTTAAACGGATGAGCTTCCAAGGAAACAGAATCAAAACCCCATAGTTGATACCCTGAGGAAATCAAATTACAGCACTGAGCTACAGCAAACTCCATTTTCTTCTTCTCTCCTCCTGCCTCTGCCCCTGCCTAGAATAGCACTGAGGAACATTTATTTAATGACCCCAGGCCAGGTATGGTGGTACATGTCTTTCATCCCAGAATTCAGGAGGCAGAGGCCGGAGAATCTCTGAGTTCAAGGCTAGCCTGCTCTATATAGAAGTCCTAGGTTAACTAGGACTACATGAGACTCTGGTCTCATCCCACTCCACGCCCCAATAAAGTGAACCCGGTCCTACTCATCCTATTCATTATTTTCTTTTCAATCAGGTAAAGAATCCCTTTGTTTTTAAATTTAATATGAGTTAGGATTGAGAACTGCTAATTTCAAAAGATCATTGCTTTTAACTTGGATGTGTGGCACAAACCTGTAGTCCCAGCGCTTGGAAGGTGGAAGCAAGATCGGATCTAGGCCAACCTTGGCCACAAAGCAAGTTCAAGGCAACCCTGAGTTACATGAATACATCTCAAAACACAGGGGTGGGGGAGAGAAAACGAAGAAGTAAACAAATACGAATTCAACTGTCACTGAGGGTTGAAAGTTGCAGACTAAATACCCCCAGCCAGAGGGAAGACTGGCTAACTTCCAAAGTGCTTTCTTGTTTTTCTTTTTCCAAACAAGGTTTCACTGTGTAGCCCTGGCTGTTCTGGACTTGCTTTGCAGACCAGGCTGGCCTCACACTCAGAGAGCCACCTGCCTCAGCCTCTTGTTTTTCTCAGGCAGATAGGCAGACAGACAGAAAGACACACATACTCAAAGCAGAGCAGTAACTGCAGACAAAATAGTGAAAAGGCTTAAAAAATTATTTTTTGAAATGGAGTCTCATTAACACAGCTCAGAATGATCTTAAAACTCCTGGGCTCAAGTGAGCCTACCACCTGGGTCTCCCAAGTAGCTGGGCTATGGGCACATATCACTATGCCTGGCTTAACACTGTTTTTAAGTGGATCTGGTACACTGAAGCAGAATGTTAATTTTTGAGCATGATAAACAGGTTACTTATAACCCCGTTTTCCAAAACAGAGCAATCTGTAATCTTCTGTCCTACAAGCAGTAAATATCAGTTCTGAGAGAGGACATCCAGATTTGCAATGTGCCTCATGGTTGGCCGTCCATGGGGACAGTTCCAGGGGTGGTCCATCTCACCCATGTGAGTGACAAGCTTCTTCATCTCGCTTGTATTGAGAGCGGTTCCAATCATCACCTGAGAACGACACAACAGTGGAGAGTTTGGCCTTTGTTAAAGCATCTTCAGGAGCAACACTAAGATGAAACCAGACAAGCCCATAGCTCAGAGACATTTCCTGAAGAACATTCCCCGAGGTCCCGTCTTCTGACAGCTCAGCGCTCTACCTGTCTGTTGTGCTCTCAGCCTCAATAGCTCAGGCTCTGGGGGCACAGCCTCCCCCTTCTCTCAACAATGCCACATGACTTCACTTCTCTCCTCTCACCCTGGCAACTAGAGAAGTCTGGAGTGCCACCCTCCACTCAGCAGGCAGCAAGAACTTTTATTACTTAAGTTTATTTTATTTTGGGGTGTGTATATGTTTCATGCCTCAGCACATGGAGGCTAGAGGCTGACACTGATGTCTATCGCTGCCTTCCTTAGTTTTTTAGACCAGTCGTTGAACCTGCATTTTTTTATTTTGGTTAGACTGACCAGGTAGTGAGCCCCTGGGATGCACACTTTACATGCTGAACCGCCATCCCAGTCCCTATTTTTCCCCTTCTTCTTGAAGATAGGGCCTCATTGTATGTAGGCCTGGCTGGCCTGGAACTCACAGGCCAGCTCTTCCCCAGTAAAAGCCCAAGTCCTTGCCTAATGTGCCAGCACACCCCTGGTGGTTTGAATGAGGACGGCTCCCATGAGCTCGCATACTCTGAGGTTTGGTACCCAGTTGGTGGGCTGTTTGGGAAGGATTAGGAGATGGGTCTTGTTGGAGGAGGAATGTCACTGGAGGTAGGCAG
Source organism: Pachyuromys duprasi (assembly GCA_028658305.1). Classification (NCBI taxonomy): domain Eukaryota; kingdom Metazoa; phylum Chordata; class Mammalia; order Rodentia; family Muridae; genus Pachyuromys; species Pachyuromys duprasi. The sequence goes on from CM053751.1 coordinate 17,483,235, forward strand.
GCCCAGTCTCTCCTCTCTCCCCACCACTCTGTCCTCTCTCTGCAGCCTACAGATCAGGGCGTAAGCTTTTAGCTATTGCTGCAGTACCATGCCTGCCTGCCTGCCTGCCAATATGCTCCCTGCCATGATGACTGTGGACTTACCCTCTGAAACTGTAAATAAGCCCCAGTTAAATGTTTTCTCTTATAAGTTGCCTTGGTCATGGCATCTCTTCACAGCATAGAATAGTAACTAAGGATAATATCCCAGTGTGCAATCATCTTCCCCACCACACTGGCACACTATCCTCATGTGCACACGCACAAAGCAAGCCTTGCAACCAGAGAACTAGCTGTCCCTGAGCTCGGGTCTTGCTTCCCTCGTATCTTTTTGCAAGTGCTCCCTCGTTCAGGCTCCTGCTCAAATGCCCTGTCTACTCTAGTGAAACAGTACATTTCTTTCTCTTTCCAAAACATGAAGAGCTTTGTGACATGCACGTGGGAAACAGATGCTATAGCATACCCCAACATGCTGAGACTCTGAGAACAGGTAGAGATGAGCATGCAGACAGGCCTAAATCCCTCTGTTGCCATCTTTCTTCCTATTATAGCACATGAAATGTCCACCAGGTGTCAGCACAGACCTAGACCTAGGGACAAAGCAGGGCTCTGTCACACTAGGGGCAGAAAGACAATAAGCAAGTTAACAAAAGTCTCATTTGGGGTGACTGCAGACAGGAGGGAGCCAGGCATGTGAAGAGCAGTGATGGTGGATCCAAGTAGGGAGCAGCAGGAGAAAAGGGCCTGAGGTGACAGGAGACAGTAACTGCAATCCCTTGACTGTGGCTGGAGCAGAGGGAAGGAAAGGGGGCCAGAAAGGCGAGCATGGACTGGAGTATGTGTCATGTGGAAATGCAATCTCTGGCTCCACGGGCCTCCACACCACAGATCCTCCGAAGGGTGAAGTGCCCAGCCTAACTGTCCGCACAGACCATCTTGCTCTGCCACTTTCACTTCAAGATAAAATGGTTTCTATTAACCAAGTATGTTTGACTAGAAATCAAACCCAACCAGATCCTGGGCACCCTTGCTCTGTCTCTCTCTGTGTGCATGCACGCAAGTGCTCTACAACTAACCCCCACCAAGTAGTCCACAAGCAACTCTTTTCTGAACAACATAGCACTGAACCCTGTTTGCTTCCCAGAGCTGCCACCCCTTCCCCTCTGTACTCCAGGCCTGGCACTTCTTGAACTCAGCACTCACTCTCACTACAAACAGTGAGACAATGGGGTGCTCCTGGGTGCTGCTTTGCTCTCATTCTTCAGGCAGAGGCAGCCTTTGGTTTGCCTGTTTACTATTTTTTTCTATCAGGAACATGTTTACCCATGGAGGCTCAATCTTACCAGTGAAGGGAGCTCCTTGTTCACATTTTTCTGTGGTCACATGCTGTTTTAAATTCCATACTTCTGTCACTTAAGGGGTCATTATTTGTGTCTATTTCTCTCCCCCATCTTACTTTTATCTCACCATACTTGGAACAGGACAGGTATACTACATGGGCTCAAGGAATTACTGGATAACTCAGGAAGGTGGCCAGGTGATGGAGCTGCTTACTTTATTTGGACACTGGGTTAATACCCAGCCATCTTTACCGTTGGTCATACAAATGTGAGGTGCACAGGATACAGCATCAGTGATCGCAAATAGCTCCTGTGGGACATTTGTGACTAAATGGCTCTACTGGAGTTTTGAAGGTGTTGTCTTGTCCTAGAGGCAGGAAATCTTTCTCAGTAAGGCCCACGGATGAGGAGGTACAAACAAAGCTAACTGCTAGGCTCAAAAAACTCTGAGATAAAACACTGCTTACATCTGCTGGGAATGAAGAGTAAGCCTTAGAGGTCAAAGACAATGCAGACCTGCCATGCTACGCCAACAGACAATGAAGCTCTATCTATCCCACAGCATCATAAAGGTGGTTAACAGCATCAACCAAACCAAGAGCCGACCTGAACATCCTTGGACCCTCTAGGCCCCAGCGGCGGAACTTATTTTACTTACAGACTTCCGACAGGCTCGGGAAGCAAACATCTGCCTGACTCTGGAGGGCCGGCACATGACCCCAGGGCTGTCACTTAGCATAAAAATCAGTTCATCTATATCTTGGGGTCCAAAGGTCCAGTTTTTACTAGTTGGCAAGGAAATCAACTTAGCCCTTTCAGTGACTGGAGCTAAAATAAAAAAAAATTAAGGAAAATCCATTACTGGAGAAGAGCACTTTAATTCATGGCTACTTATAACAAACACTTGCACACCAAAGAAAGGGCAAAAACATGCTTCTGAGCTTTTAAAATACAGGATCTTACAGTCCCAATTGTTAAACTCACCATCCTCATCAATGACAAAATCAAAGCCATTCTTTCTGAATATTTCCAGATTTTCTATCAGCACAGCTTCATTGACAGCAGTCAAGTTCAAAGTCTGGGGCCTGAAAAACAGAAGACTCAGACTATAAACCAAGGCAAACATTTACTGACAGAGCAGAAATGAATGCAAAATAGCACTGATGTGGTTGGTTTATAAAACATACCTTTAAAAGACCCTTATGGACCAGACATGGTGCACAAACCTTTATTCCCAGCACTTGGGAGGCAGAGGTAGGCAGGTATCTGTGAGTTTGAGGCCAGCCTAGTTTACATAGTAGACTATAGTAGAAGGTCTGCACCACTCTCTATACCAGGCCTAATATATTCAGTTACCCTCCATGAAGAAGATTTTCTGGCCATCCAGTGAACATCATTTCAAACAGCTAAAGGGGCTGATATCTAAAGAACATATTAGGTGTGAGACCTCAGGCAAGCTGTTTAACATTTCTGAATGTATGCAATTTTATCATTGTGAGATGGCGATGGCAACAGTAATTACCCTGTATGTTTGCTTGGATTAAATGAATAAATTGCTAGAACACAGTTTACCATGTTATAGGCACTCAATAAATGGGAGCTATGATTATTAATATGTGAAAAGTATAAAAATGTGTTGTACAGATAACTATGGCAAAACCCCCACATGTATACATATAAGCATACAGATATTGGTATAAGCTATTCATCCCAAATGGTGGGAAGATGTGAGAAACAGCACTGGAAATTCTGAAGCTTGAGTGAGCTCACGTGATGAGCCTCTGTGCCTGGAGCACAGTGTGCTGCTGCAGCATCTCAAAGTTGTACTTCTCGTCCGCAGCATGCTGGTCCACCAGGAAGAGGTCCTCCTTCAGTTTGGTTACTATAAATCCCAGGTTAAACTGACCCAAGATCTCCATCTCTGCAAACATCGACTTACTGCAATACAAAACATTAGTTATAAGACACCTTGGAAGATTATCTCTGATTGTAAAACACAACACTTTAATTAAAAATTAAAGTACTACAAAAGTATGAAGTAGAAAAGGTAACCATTGTAGTTTCTAAACATAACCTCAATTATCCATACAGTCACTTAATCTGCACAGGAGACTAGCAAGACACCCTGGGGAACTATCTCAGTTGACTCTGGCTCCCAGAGATAGCCTTCGTGACTGTGACTACTATCAATAATTTGGCATATATGCTTCTATATATTTGCTCACACATGAATTTAAGTTTTTTTAAAAAAACAGAACTAAGCATCTTCATTCTGTTCTATTTTCATCACTTAGATTCTTTTTTAGGTACACAAATATAGATCTACAAATTTGTTTTTAAAGATGGTTCTTAATATGTTGTCTGGGCTTTTGAATGGCCCCTACTTTCAGCCACCAACACTCAACTTTAGATTTACAACTACTTTTCTTTCCCTTTCTTCCTTTTCTTCTTTCTTCCTTTCTCTCTCTCTCTTTCTTTTTGAGACAGTCTCATTCTGTTACTTATCCTGGCCTTAACCTCCTGGTCCTCCTGCTACAACCCTCAGGAGCTGGTACTCTGTTCTTAATGACTGTACTGAAATTCATATACATGTACCACAGGTCATCTAATAAATTCTCTCCTGATGGATACTCAATGGTTTCTAATCTCATAATGCATATAAGGCAGCAACACAATCCAGGAGAAATGCTCGTATGGTCTAGCCACTAGGGTAATGCACAGCGAAGACAGTGATGTGGAACCAACACTTGATCTGCACAGGTGACTAGTAAGACGCCCTGGGGAACTATGTCAATCTGCCCTGGTTCCCAGGATGCCGACCGGGAGGAAAAAAAAAAATCTGTACTAGTTTAGTGACCTGGGTTAACAGAATCTTTGGTAGGTCTTTTTCTACAGCAGCCAGGCATGGTGGCACACATATAATCCCAGCACTGAGGAGCTTAACTCAAGACAATCATGAATTCAAAGTCATGAATTTGGACAGCACTCAGGGAAGCAGAGGTAAGAAGATGCCTGTTGAGTTCCAGGCCAGCCTTGTCTACAAAGTGAGTGCAGGACTGCCAAGGTTACACAGAGAAACACTGTCTCAGAAAATAAAACAAAAAAGAACAAAACAAAGTCACTCTAGGGTACATGAGGAAATGCTGCTTAAAAGACATACCCACACACCACAGAAAACTTGCAAAGCATACTTGCAATCCCAGCAATCGGGAGGCAAAGGTAAGATGATGAAGAATTCAAGGCCATCTTCAGCTACACACTGAGTTTCAGGTCTGTCTGGGTTATATGAGACCCTGTCTCAAAAACAAAAGAAAAACAAACAAAACCAGGAAAACTGACACTAAATATGTGAAAGGCAAGAAGTTAGTGAATAGAAACATCTTTGCCAAAAAGAGATTAAGAAGCAAATGACCAGTCTGTGGGGTTAAAAATCAAGCCCAAATTCAACATCAGAATCAGAGAAAGGGAGCAATGAAGAAGTGGGAGAGGGAAAGAAACCCCGTTAAGCCTAACAGGGAGCCTGTGATTTGGGGAAGGCCCTGGGTAGGGCTGTCTCCATAGGAATCTCCATAGGAATCTCAGAATCATAGGATGGATTCTGGTGCTGAAGACACCATCTACACAGGGCAAGGAATGAAGACATCAAGATACGCAGGGGGCCAACACTGAATCTCTACGAAGTCAGCCTCGGTTCAGTCAGAATAACCAAAACACAGGTAAGAACAAATAGTACCTGATCTCTTTTCTGAGCTCATCCTCTGCTGCTTGATTTTCTCCAGGGCAAATCTTGGCCCTAAATTTCCTGTAAGTCTGTTCTCTCTCATTCTGCTGCTGTAGGTGCTGCAACTTCTTCATACGTTTAGCTAAGGAACTCATGGAGAAGTCAAGGAGTACTATTTTCTTATCAATTTTCACAGCTACATCAACCTGAGCTGCTGAGGTGTTGTGAGTGTCAAGCAACTTTTGAGGAATGTCAGTATTTGAAGGCCTTTCTTCTGTCTTGAAACGCTTAGCATTTGAGGGTGAGAGATGAGGTGGTGAAGGCACAGCTTTACATTTGTATCCGCTGTCTTCTTGCTTCAAATGCTGTTGCGTACCCGAAAGATGGCTGTGCACTTCAAGCAGCTGCTCAGCACAGTCTGTGTTTTCCTGTGAAGACCTGTCCCCTGGAGAGCTCTCTGTATAGTCACTGCTAAAGCCACTGGCCACTTCTGGGGTGCTGATCCCTTCCTCAGAGCTGGCTGAGGTGCTGCTGAGCCCTGAGTCCTTTTCTATTTTCATTCTGTTCACACACTCACCAGGGCTTTCCCTGGGACTCCCCAAATTGTCCTGGGAGCCACGCAGGCCTCTATAAGAGATGAGATCTGCAGGATAAGAAGACACCCTTTCTTGACTTGGATAATTCTTTTTCAGTTCAGGAGACTCTGAGCCCCAAGACTTGATCTCTGTGGGAGCATGAAGAGAAAAGGCCTCTCTCAGCCTGGAAATGGATGCTACCCTTTTCTCATCTGCTGTGATCTTCAATAAAGGAGAGTTATCTTGCTTTCCCGACACAGGCTTTTCCATTTCTGATGCATGCATCTTTGCTAAGTTACCTAAGCAGAAAGGCATAGAAGAGAATCAGGAGTGTACTGAAGGGAAACGAGGATTATTTTTTATGTGAATAGGCATTTTATAAAAGAAGGGGCCAAACTGCAAATAAAACATAGCAACCCTGGCCAGACCCCATCTTAAATGGGCTATAAATGGAACCTAAATGTATGCACATCTATGACCCAGCTCTGCTCCATCAGAAATGCCTAGCCATGCAGAGCACAAGGCTGCATGCCTACCACCCCTGCACTCAGGAGGCTGACACAGGAAGACAGAGTTCATGACAGCCTATGTGGAGCAGAAAGACTGTCTCAAAGAGACAAAACCAGGGCTGGAGAGATAGCTCAGCAGTTATAAGCACTTTCTGCTTTTCCAGAGGATTTGAAGTCAGTTCCCAGCACCTGTGAGGGCAGCTCAAAACCATCTATAACTCCAGCTCTGAAGACTCTCTGAATATTGCACATACACGGCAGATGCACACAGCAGGCACACACATTCACATTTAAAAAATCTTAAACAAATAAACAAACCAGGAAATACTGATGCATCCTGGAACATGTCTGAGGGTGCACATGACAGCTCTTTTCTGTAGCCCTACACTGGAAGCAATCTGAAAACCCACATATATATATATACATACACAAAAACTGTGATATTTGACTTGAGTGGATTACTGTATAGCTGTGAGAATAAATGAATGAATGACTGAACAGCTACATATGACTTTGATGGACTAAAAAATAATTAGAAGACAGTAGACTGAATGCTCCAAGTCTCTTAGTTTCAGTCTGTTTCTCTTCCTTTCTCTCACTACGGACCCATAGCTGGGATGGAACTCACTATGTAGACCAGGCTTGCCCTCAACTGTGGGAGAATTTCCTGTCTCAGTCTCACAAATGCTGAGATTGCAGGCTTCATAAGCTTTTTTAAAAAAAAGTTTGTGATAGTGTGTGTGTGTGCACACATGAGATACATATGCACATGCTATTTGAGCGTGGAGGTCAGAACAACCTCAAGTAACAATCTAGTGACAATCCTCCACTTCTACCTTGAAACCTTTTTTTAAAAGACATCTCTTTTTGAACGGATATTATACTTTACTTTTTTTTTTTAATTTTTTGTTAGACAGGGTCTCACTATGTCTCTCTGGTTAGCCTAGAACTTGCTCTGTAGACCAGGCTGGCCTTGAACCCACAGAGATCTCCCTGTCTCTGCTTCCTGAGTGCTGGGATTAAAGCTGTGTGCCACCATGTGTAGCCTCTAATAAATATACTTTCTACTGTGACGTTTTTTCTTTATCAGAAAGATTCCACTTCATGTTAAGAAGTACTGAGGGAAAAAAGGAAGTATCACAACAGCTTAAACTTCTAGAAGGTCACATTACTGTATTTTTCTTACCTTCAACATCCAACAGTGGCTGCTGGTTGACACTAAGCTTGTTTGCATCACTGTCGAACATTCCGATCAAGGAAGTCTTTAAAACTGCCAGCAAAAGCTTCTCCTCCTGTAGTAAAATTTGCCTTTTATCTGGAGTCACGTTGATATCAACACGTTCTAAGGCAAAGAACACAGCACATGCTTAAGCTCACCTTTAGCAATTCGATTTAACCACAAACTTTCATTCATTTGTACTATTAATTAAAACCAGTCAAGACTGAATTTAAGACTGGCGTCCAGACTAGTATTCACAAATTACAAAAGTACTTTTTATATATATTTGTGTCGTCTGTGTGTGTGTGGCTAGACATACATGTATGTGTATGGAGCTCAGAGGTTGACATCCAGTGTCTTCCTCAGTTACTTCTCAGCCTTATTTTCAGGATCGGGAATCTCACAGAAGCTGGAGCTCACCGTTTGGCCTGACTGGTTGGGTGACACTCCCTAGATAACCTCCTACTGCTACCTCCTAGCACTGGGATTACAGGCATGTGCAGCTGAACCCAGCTTCTTACATGTGTGCACGGGATCTGAACTATGGTCCTCATACTTGCCCACCAAGCACTTTACCTACTGAGCCATCTTATCAATCCATAAAGTTACCTTTTTAAATAAGTTAGGAAATAATAATTTTATCTTTATTTAAAAAATTATTATATCATCAATATCAGTTTTAGACAGTGTCTCATGTAGCCATGGCTGATCTTGAACCTATGTAGCTGAGGATTATGGGATAGCTATCCTAGAATATGAAATGCAGCAGCAGAAACAAGAGAGACTGCAGCTGAAGAGATGGTCTGGAGGTTAAGAACACCTACTAGTCTTCTCGAGGACCAGAATCTGATCCCCAGAACCCAGATGGCTCACAACTACATGTAACTCCAGCTCCATCAGGACTTAACACAGCTGGCCTCTGTGGACACACATGCACACGCATGTGCAAACAGATGTGGGCAGAAGAGCGTGCTAGATTTCCTGGTGCTGGAGTTACCCATAGTTAGGAGCTGCCTGATGTCTGGGCTGGAACCAATCTCAGTGTTCTGCAAGAGCTCTCACCCACTGAGTCATTTCTCTAGGCCCCCAAATGATGTTATTTTTTTTAAAGTAATTTTTAATGACACAAATGTTGTAAGAGATAATTAATATTTACTATTAATTACCTTTTAGTAAAGCTTGCTGCTAATCCTAAACAGCTGTATAACCAAATCACCACACACAGACTGGCTTTATTTAGTTAACCTAGAACACAATGCTGGGCAATAGTTACTCCCTCCTAAACCTCCAAGCCCTCCTAGTTTCCTAACATTTGATTTCCCACATTATACTTGCTTTTTGCGATATATCAGGTCCAGTCCATCTCTCCACACTGTTCCATGATCTCCTCCAGCTCTGCCTTCTCCTCGCTCTCCTCGCCCTCTCTCCTCCCACTCTTTCCTGTCCTCTGGCTCCTCCCAGCTCAACATTGTGTCTAGTTCTTTATTTTGTTTACACAGAGTTGAGATAGGATGCTTAGAATAAATATCACAATACAATATCCAGACTGGAACAAGAGTGTGAGTGTCTGTGTGTGTGTGTGTGTGTGTTTGGGGGCGGGGGGGTAATCAGCATTCGAATGAACAAGGATAAGGTGTATACATTCCAAAGGAACATTATACCAACACACAAAAATAAATGTTTACATCTACAAATAAAGACAAAAAGTTATTTCTTTCCACAAATGTTAATTAGTGTGAGTGCATATTGGCACATGTCTATATGAACATGTCTATTTCAAGAAAGACATACACATATGTTAAAATATCTAAAAAATATGGATCTAAATATGTCAGAATTTAATAATCAAAAGGAAAAATACATATGAAATTAAATTATTTTCAAAATCAAGGAGATTCTGTAAGTATATTTTTTCAATTTGTTCAAGTTTAAAGTTACATTTCCTAGTAATACAATGAACACTGTTTCAACAGAATATAAGATGGTCAGTATAAAAAGTAAAATTACAAGATTACCAAGCTGTTTTCTACTCAGCCATATCAGAGCCTTATAGTTTCATTTTATTCTGTTAGGAATAGGCCCAATTTTTTTCATTGGAACTTCAATGGAACTTACCTGAATCAACAGAGATGTTAAGAACAACAAATGGATACTGATGCCGATTATACATGTGATAAACCTCATTAGTAAGTTTAGAGACCTACGAGAAACAGATGAAAAGAAAATATATGCTCTGTCCATGCACTAACAACATGCTATTCTAACCCGCCACCAAGGGATCTATTTCTGTGAAGCGTTATTAAACCTACACAGCTTTCCAGCATTTCTTTCTACACAGGATTTCATGTAGCCCACCTAAGGATGACCTTGGACTTCTGATCCTCTGCCTCCACCTTGAGTGCTGGGATTATAGTCACACACCACCACTTCTAGTTTAATGAGGTGCTAGAGATGGAACCTAGGGCTTTGTGCATGCTAGGATAGCACTCTATCAACTGGGCTATACTCCCAGCTCTCTATACAGTGTTATTAACGTAGGAATGGTAGGCAATAAACTGCATATTCCTCAATACAGATTTAGCTAGGCCTTAACACACAGGCCCACAATTCCAGGTACTCAAAGGCTGAGGCAGGAAGATGGAAAGTTCAAGGTCAGCTTGGGCTACAGAGTGAGCTCAATGTCAACCAAGGTAGTTTAGTAAGACCTTGTCTAGTTTATGGGCAAGGAAAAAAAAGGAAAAAGAGAGGTAGGGATATAGCTCAGTGACACAACATCTGCGCAGAGTGTCGGAGACACTGGCTCAGTATTCAGCACTGAGAAAAATGACAAAAACCTCTACAATTTGATGTCTTAAATATATATAGACATATAGACATATATACACCTGTGAAGGTATTCTACAATCAAAAGAACAAATATATAAATTATCGGAGGTTTCCTTATCTTCTTTAAAAGGATTTGTTTCAGGGGCTTGCTTGGTAGCCCAAGCTGGCCTCAAACTCTTGATCTTCTTAACTTAGTCTTCTCAATTCTAGAATTCCAGACAAGAACAAACATACCCTGCTAAAGGGCTTATTAGGTACAGTGACTAGATAAATAAGACTCCTCACACTGACTCTTTCCAGTCAAAAGATGTTCTTCAAGACATTTCTGCCAGGTATGATGACAGACACTTAGAATCCCAGTACTGTAGAGACTGAGAGGTAGGTAGATGGATGGACAGAGAGAATGCAGGTACAGTTCATGCTTATAAAGCATGTTCAAATGTACTTAGGTACACAGTTACATGATATCACAATGTAATTATTAAATGACAGAGATAATCACACTAATTTTCAAATGTGTAAATCGGGTCACACTCAGGATGCGACCAAATTTTACAGTGTCACTGGAAACAAAGGATCACTGATGTCACTGTTGCCGAGGATGCAGAGGTCAGAGCCAAGTCATTAAAGCCTCATAAGGATTTTGGGTGATAGGTTCTGCCGAAGGCAGAGCTAAATCTGGGCCCTTATTTTCTTGTAAAATTGACAAAGGGAAGAGAAAACACACAAACAAATGCATGTGGTCAGTGTGTAATAAAAAGTTTGGATAAATGTTTACTTTTTTCCAGTCATGATAGTTTCTATGATAATAACTACATTAATAATAAGCACTTTTATACACACATAAAACTGAAACTGTAGGCTTACTTAAATGCATAAAATAATTTTAAAAGATTTACTGTTAATTTTTGCGTGTATGGATGTTTTGCCTGCATGTATGTCTATATATCACGTAGTGCCTACTCTCTGAAGAAGCCAGAAGCGGGCAACAGATCCTCTGAGACAGTTTTGAGCTGCCATGTAGTTGCTGGGAATTGAACACAGGCTGCTCTTAACCACTGAGCCATCTCTCCAGTCCTCAAATAAGATAATTTTAAAGGCATGTTTCTGAGTCAGTTTCAAGTTCCATGCCTGTATCAGATAGTCATGAGGGCTGGAGGGATAGCTCAGTCAGGAGAATGTTTGCCTTGCATGTATGAAGCCCTGGGTTCAATTACTAGTTCCACATAAACCAGGCCTGGTGGTCCAAACCTGTAATCCCAGCACTCAGAAGGTGGAGGTCGAGGAGGATCAAATGCTTAAGGCCAGTCCTGGCTACACAGGGAAGTCTGAGGCCAAACAGGGCTACATCAGCCTCTGTCTCAAAACAAGCAAGCAAGTAAACAGTGAAAAATACCTTTGCTGGGTCACAAGGGCGCCGATTGATGAAGAAAAACTGTCTGTCTGTTGAGCTCCTCCCAGCACCGTGTGTGCAGTGTGAAATGAAGCCCGAGATGCTGTCAAGAGGAACACAAGAACGACAGTATGAAAAAGTTTATAGCATCACATGACACTTCTTCCCCTTCTGAGGCAGAGTCTCACCATGTAGTTTATGATCACATGATCCTCTTGCCTCAGCCTCCTGAGTGCTAGGATTACAAGTGTGTGCCATGGGACCTAGCTTATTACAGAGCACATCACTCACACATCCCTTTCCTTGTAAGAGTCCTTCTCAAGGCAAGGAGGATAGCTCAGTTGTTAAAGTGTATATTGTGTAAGCACTCAGACCTGATTAGATCCCCAGAATCTGTGTTTAAAAAAATCCAAGCATCGTGGTACACACTTAAAATCCCAGTGCTGGAGAAGTGGAGACTGACGGACATCTGGGGGCTTACCAGCCAGCCAGCTTGGCCTACTTGATAAACTCCAGGCCTCTGAGAGACTCTATATCAAAACAAGGTGGACAGTGCCTGAACAATGACACCTGAAATTGGCTCTTTGGCCTCCACATGCACGAACCCACACATATACACATGTAAAAATTTGCTCTTAGCTTCCTTTATATAATTTTTCACACACACACACACACACACACACACACACACACACACACACACACACGGAGAGAGAATTTATTCTTGACAAGCATACGATTTAAAATATAATAAAATATTCCAGCTCCCAAACATTAATGCCTATGTAGGCACTTGAGGTGCTGCTGAGTTTCTTGCTCTGCACGAGTCCCATCCCCGTACTGTGTCTAAAAGCAAAACACCTTTATCTATTGGTGTGTCCACCTTTGCTGGCTAGTTTTTACTCAACTCAACACAGACTAGAATCATGTGGGAAGAGGGATTCTCAGTTGAGAAACTGCTCCCATCAGACTGGCCTGCGGGCGTGTCTGTAGGACAGTTCCCTCATTAGTGACTGATAGGGGAGGGCTCAGCCCACTGTGGGTGGTGTCACCCCTGGCTGGTCGGACTGGGTTGTCTAAGTGAACTGACCGAGCCATGGGAAGTGAGCCAGTAAGCAGGGCTCATCTGTGGCCTCCACTTCAGTTCCTTGGCTTCCCCTGATAACTGAAAGCTGTAAGTGAAATTAGCCTTTTCCTCCCCGCACTACTTTTGGCTAGGGTGTTTCTAATAGCAATGGAAAGCAAACTAGAACAACGTTTTTTACAATTTTATGAGAAGCCAAAAAACAAGTGTAGAAATAAACAATACAGATCTTCACCGGTCCAGTCCTCCTTATGGAACTATCTACATTTCATTACATTAGGAAACATAATAACAGAGCTGGGCAAATTCAGTAGATCCCAAAGGTCAAACATTATACATAATTAAAAAATTATTCTAACTAAAGTAAGACTAATTCAACAGAAAACCTTCCTAAATGTACCCAGGCTACTGACCGAATTAAGTTAGGCCAGAGTCTTTTTTATGCATTCTTTCTTAGCAGTATACAATCCCTTTTACCTTAAAATCACTATTCAAACACACACACACAAATAAACAACACCCTCATGAAAACTGACTGTAGTATTCCTCCCAGCAAACAGTGCACTCACTGGAAAAGATTGTGCAGAGTCTTGGAACAGCTCAAGCCATACTCTTCACAAACAGAGTCACTAGGGGGCAGCTGAACAAAAGGAATGAGGCTTTGCAACTGAAAGAGAACAAATTGTTATTTCCTAAGATGAAAGAAAGGTACCAAATTTCAGGAAAATAAAATGCTTTCTTTTCAGGTCAAGCTGTGCCTCATTAAGAGCACTATATTATATATATAGCACTATATATATAACTATATATTCAATATATATATTCAAAGAATCTTGACAACTACTTTGCAGTACTATGATGTCAATCTGTTTACTATAAATACGAATTACCTGAGTGCCTATTTTATGACATGTTTTTCAGAAAAAGAGATGGAATATTAAAAGAAACAATATTTCATTCTCTAAGAATAAAATCATAAAAATCTTCAGCTCCCAGACATTAACTTTATCTATAGGGTAGTTAAATATCTCTTTTTGAGATTTAGTCTCTGTGAAGGACAATAAAACCTGCTACAATCACTACAGCAAAAACAAACAAACAAACAAAACTCCCACAAAACCTGTTTCTCAGGGTGCTCAAGAAATGGCTCAGAGGTTAAGAGCACACAGGACTCTTCCAGTGGACCCGAGTTCAGTTCTCAGCACTCATGTCAGGTGGCTCACAATCACCTGTAACTCCAGCTCCAGGAGGAATCAAAATCTCTGGCCTCTGCAGGCACCAGCACTCACATGTGAATATCCCCCCTCATATAGATAAAACAATAAATCTAAAAATCAAAATAAAAGTTTTCTAGTAGCTGGCCAGCCCCTACCTGCTTCTGGCCAAACACAGAGGCAATATTTTCCTTCATGCCAGAGCTTCCGTTTGTGCACACCACAGGCTGCCGTTTTCCTTGTCCAAGCTGGTTAGTGCAACTTACACGGACGCCTGCTGAAATGATACAGTATGCCTGTAAGACCTGGACCATTTTGGCATACTCCTGTTTGAGAAACACAAGACTCAAGATTATTTCATCTTACAGGAACTGCATGACTAAACTTACGACATTCTATTCAAGGTTCTACACAGCCTTAAAAGCAAAGTAAGGGCAAGAGTCATCAACACAAGGATCTGTGCAGAATCACCCCATATATGTTACGGAATGAAACTCAGCCAGGGCTTCTGTCAGTGTCCTCTCATTTTCAGCAGGTGCTCCATCACCAAAAAGCACATTCTAGGGGCTGGGGAGCTAACTCAGCTAGGCAAGCATGCGTACCTGAGTTCAAAGCCCAGCCTCGGTGAAACAGCTGGGTGTGGCGGCACACTGGCAAGGTGGGAACTGGAGGCTCTCTGAGACCTACCGGCCAGCCTGTCTAGTGAAACTTGTGACCTCCAGAGTTAAAAAGATTTTGACTCCAAAAATAAGGTTGACGTGAGAAAGGACAAAAGATGTTGACCTCTGGCCTCCACATGCACATACACACAAACCCCCACATGAACACGAAGTACATTTCTAAGCCAGGTGTAGGGCATACCTCCAAACCTAGACATTCAGGAGGATCAAGTCACAAGATCATGAGGGCCAGGCCAGCTTGGACAACAAAGCAGAACCTTGGCTCAAAGACTAAAACAAGTACATGTCCTTTGAATTTAGAATGTTTTGTTTAGAAACTTATTCCTGTTTTTTTGAGACATGATCTCCCTATGTAATTCAAGATGGCCCTCCAATTTGAATTTTTTTCTACTCATATCTCTTGAATCTGGGATTATAGACAAGTGCCACCATCCTGGCTCCTATATTTGATTTTTTATAAGAAATTTTATTCTTATATAAAGACTAGCATAAACATACAAGACAAATTTAAAAAAATATTCACTAGCTGGGCATAGTAGCTACCATACTTACTGACTCGTTCTATAAAGTTTCTGTGAACTTGACACAGGCTAGAGTCATTTGGGAAGAAGTAACCTCAGCTGAGAAAATGCCCCCCAAAACTGGCCTGTGGGGGTATTTTTTTGATTAGTAGTTGAAGTGTGAGGCACCATTGAAGTGGTGCCACCTCTGGGTAGGTAGCTCTGGATGGTATAGGAAAGCGGGCTGATCTTCGTGAGTTCGTGGCCAGCCTGGTCTACAAAGCTAGCCCAGGACAGAGAAACCTGTCTCAAAAAACCAAAAGAAAAGGGGGTGGTGGAAAGCAGGCTGACTGAGCTATGGGGAACAGGCAAGTAAGTAGTATTCCTCCATGGTCCTTGCTTTAGTTTCTACTTTTGGGTCTCTGCCTCGAGTTCCTGAGCTGGTGTCCCTTCATGGTCAGGACATGCAGGCTGAAGTAAACCTTTTCTTCAAGCTGCTTTTGATCAGTGTTTTACCACAGCGCTAGGAAGCTGCGTAAGACAGTGACCCACACCTGTAATCCTGGCCCTGAGGAGCCGAGTCAGGAGGACTGTCTTCAGTTTAAGGCCAGTCTGCGCTATGTAGTGAGTTTCAGGTCAGCCTGTGCTATAGGATGAGATCCTGTCTCAAACTTGAAAAAAAGTTCATAAAAAATTAAGACAAAAAAAATACTGTTTGTTAAAATGATAACCTTAAAAACTTAGAAACAGGGCTGAAGATTTGGCCTAGAGGTTAATGGCATTTGTTTAGGCCCACACGGGCTCTCATAACCTTTTGTAACTCCAGTTCCAGAAGAACCAATGCTTTCTTCTAACCTCAAAGGGCACCTGGCATGCATGTGGTGCATAGACATGCATGCAGGCAAAACATTCATACACATGAAAAATAAATACACCTAACAACAAAACAAAACAAAACAAAAAACCCTTAGAAACAAATTTAGGCAACCATCAGCAAGGAGCTAATTAAATTATGCATATCTATATCATGAAAGAATGATGAAAAGTTAAAATAGTACAAGCTTAACAAAAAAGATAATTACAACATATGAAAAGTCAGTTATGAAACAATGTATATATACATCATGATCTTAATTATTAAAAAAACAACCCCCCCCAAAAAAACCCACCACAGCTGGGCATGGTGGCACACACCTGTAATTCCCTCACTTAGGAGATGAAGGTGGGAGTTGACAAGACCAGACCACACATGATGAGACCAGTCTCAAAAAATCTTTCTTTAGCATTTTAAAATTAAAGTAAGAAAACAAACTGATAAGCATCCTTAATACATTTTTACTCATATACTACATTAGAAAAGCTTCAGAAGACTGGATTGTGAATTTACCAATACCTTTTTAATATTCCTCTGAAATTCTTTGTGACGCACGGGCAGTGTATAAAATAAGTGCTGCACGCTGACTGTGGTGCCTTTGGGTCTGGGGTGGAGGGTTTTCTGGATGATCTTCCCATTGTGGTCTAGGACCAGTCGAGTCCCAATGCTTGCAGACGCATGGCAGGTAGATATAGTGACATCACTGTAAGAGAGCATCAGGGACAGCAGGTCCACTGAGAGCTGTACAGGGGCTGCTGGGACGCAGCTCAGAAGCAGAGCGCTGACCTAGCACTTGCTTTGAAGCCACGGCTCAATCCCTAGCACCACAAGGTGTCTGTGTGTGGAGAAACCTAAGGAACTCGCAGGGTAGATATAGAAAACTTTTTCCGGCTTCCCTTTTTTCAGAACGTCCGTGAAAAGGTGATTTTCTTCTCAGACAATTAAGGTATTCACTAAGTAAGGAGTCATCAAAACAGCTTAAATTTGGCCCCTACAGCTTTGTTTTTTGAAAAGATTTCATTTTTTTAGGTTGAATTGCAAATAACAAAAGGATCTCAAATTCGATTCTCAAAGCTTCATTTCTCGGATTTGCAAAACTTTTACAAAGAATTCAAAGATATAAGTCAAATATATAATTATAAAAACCTACAGTTTCACTGTTATTACATATGGCTTTCATTAAATCTTTTCATAAAAACTGAAAAACTAAAACTAATGTTACTCACAATTTATCACCTATGCATTATTTTACTTTTATTTGTTTTTGAAGTCCTACTAGTGGACCCCAGGCATCATGTATTGTAAGCACACACTCTGTGGCTAAGCCACAGCCCTAGTCTGTGTGATACTTAAAGATTAATAAATGTTTTAAGGTAGGCAATGACTTTTTTTACAGTATTTTTTTTTGCTTTAATCTCATTACTTTATTTCTCACATTTCAGAAATATTTCTTAGATTGGCAGTCAGATAAAAGAGCATTCAGAAGTTAGGTGTCAAGATGTTTCAACAGAGGGCTGGGCATGGTGGTACACACCTGTGATCCCAGCACTCAGGAGGCAGAGGTATGTAGATCTCTGTGAGCTTGAGGCCAGCCTGGCCTACAAAGCAAGTCCAGGACAGCCAAAGCTACACAGAGAAACCCTGTCTCTAAAAACAAAACAAAACAACAACAACAAAAGAGTTTCAATAGTAAAGTGAAAACGATTCTAATCATGCTTCTAAATTTGCAGAGTTTTACACAGTGCACCAAATCGATGAGTGCAATGCATTACCTCAGTGCACACAGCGAGCTCAGAGCTTCCCCCCGAAAGCCAAAAGTTTCAACCTGAGTGAGGTCGGCAAACTCCTGAATCTTAGAAGTGTGATGTTTCAGAGCTGAAAGAGAGCAGAAAGAAAACCGAAATGTCTTATGTGACAGAGCAACAGACATGTGCACCATCCAGCACAGCATGTGCTCTTAGACAGTGTCACTCAACACCTGAGACAAATGGAGATGATTCATGACTAGGAACATTTATCTTACCTAGACCTTCAAAGTTCTTTTCTTCTACTCCACATCCATTGTCTGAAACTTCTATGAGGTCCACCCCATAGTCTTTAAGCCTTACATCTGAAAAATTCAATATACTTATTTCTTAATGATTAACCCATGCTAAAAGCTTTTCTGCTGACAATATTTGTGACACAGAATGCAAACTTAGCAATCATGTCTATACTTTAACTTAAAGATACTGCTGTCATTCTGAGGTGTGCGTGTTTGTGTGTGTGTAATGGATCACTGAAGATCAAGCCCAGGACGCTGTAAATGCAAGGCAAACATTCTATAAGAGAGCCACAACCCTAACCCTGCATATTTTACTTTTGAAAGTCCTTCTGGATTATTTGTAAACCCAGATTAAATAGTTGGTTCATTATTATCGTTGTTATTATTATTATTATCATCTCAAAAGGAATACTTTTAACACAGTCATTAAGAAGAACAGGCAGACTGACTCACCAAGACTAGGCTCACACCCAAAAACATACGGTCAGGCTGAGCAATCATTGTTCCTAGATCATATTTCCAAGCTTTACAGCCTCAAAACCAAATTCCTGGTACCTCAGTTTCCCCATCTAC
Organism: Pachyuromys duprasi; assembly: GCA_028658305.1. Taxonomy (NCBI): domain Eukaryota; kingdom Metazoa; phylum Chordata; class Mammalia; order Rodentia; family Muridae; genus Pachyuromys; species Pachyuromys duprasi. The sequence continues at coordinate 17,501,825 of CM053751.1, forward strand.
ATGACAGAGACAGTAACCCCCAAATCATAATAGTCTGCATACCAAACAAGTCATTCCATATATAATTTTTAGCAATGCCTATACATAATGTAATTAAATTATTATTCTGTAGTTAAATATTAGGCACAAAATTGTTGTATAACTGTTTTCCCTGACTTTAAAGTTTCCCTCTAGGAGCGAGGGGGCTCATGAAACTCCAAATAAATGTCACAAGTCTGGGAAAGACACAACTACAAGAGTTCAGAGATGCTGCCTTCAGGGATCATCACTAAAGCTGGGGTAGGTGTTTTGGTAAGACAGCTGCTTTTGAATCATTCTTGATTCTGTAAATAACCTCTCAACCATATTTCTGTACAAACTCATTAATTCGCCAAGCTGGAATGTGGGTCACTTGTTACTTTGGTCTACCACAAGTTCCCTGTCAGTGCTGAGTGGACATTGCAGGAAGTCTCTCATACAACAACTAAGTGCTAACTTTAAATAGTAATACTTGGTACAACAGGATTTGATGGCTTTCTAATAATTCAGTAACGTTTCTTAAATAAATAATATGCTTGTGGCTTCTGTTGTTGCTTTACACCTTTCCAAACTTACCAACGCTAGTGGCACCAGCATCCACACTGTTCTCCATCAGCTCCTTCACAGCAGTGCTCAAGCTGAGTACCACCTGACCCGAACAAATGGGATGGACCGCCCGCCCGTCAATAGGCTTGACGGCCTTAGCAAGTTCCCTACTAAAAGAAAATCAGTAACAAAATACAAAGTAAGTATTCAACAAAGCAGATAATGTATTTCCACTCTGGTTTTAACTGTGGTAAATGAGTCATCTGTTCCTAGTTAGCCTAATCCATTCACACATTATACGGACACACTCATACTTGCAGACATCAATGTTCTACAATCTTTAAACATCTGTTAATATATACTTAAAAACTATCTGATATTGAAAATCTAATTATCAGCTGGGCACAGTGGTACACGCCTGTAATCCCAGCACTTGGAGAGGCAGAGGCAGGCAGATCTCTGTGAGGCCAGCATGGACTACAAAGCCAGTCCAGGACAGCCAAGGCTACACAGAGAAACCCCATCTTGAAAAAAAACACCACCACCACCACAAAAAGCTGATTACACGTGCATCTATATGAAGAAGACTTACTGTACTTCAAGCTACAATAAGCTTTTACAACAATGAGATCTTCATTCTTGAAAAGTTAAAGCAACATTTTTTTTTACACCATTCATACAAAGTAAAAGTGTGGTGATAGTTTTTGATAAAAATCATCTCCCAACCTAGTAACTATTTCCACAGTTGCTTTTGAAACCTGAATCCATATCCAAGCTTCCTACGCTGCTCTGAAAGTCCTCCAAGTTCATGTATGAGACAAGGGCTCCTCCCTCTATATAGCCCAGACTAGCCTCAAATTCAAATCCTAAATGATAGTACGACTTGCACTACCGCACTCAGCTGTGTTTCTTTCTGCACTGGCTTTCAGAGTTTAATCACTGTTTTGTTTCCAATTTATCTTCCTTGCTCCCACCAGTTTTGGTTTGTTGTTCTTTTATTTTGACACAGGGTCCAATGCAGCCCAGGGTGGCCTCAAACTATGTAGTCAAAGATAACGAATTCCTGATCCTCCTGTTTCTACCCAACGTGGGCCACTGAGCTTGGTTCCCATCAGTTATTTTTGTAATTACAAAAATAATCGTTAGGCTTAAATGTTTAGTGGTGCCCACTGTCCATCACATGACGTTTAAAGAAAGACCATTAATAACTAGGTTCCAATCTACTATCACTAATTCCTGTATGGTCAAGCCATTGTATGGTGGTTAAGAACAGTTTTCTGGCTACGAAAAGGTCCATTAAAGCATAATGGAACATAGGTGCATCCCTGGGGAAAATGTTTTGTGGGTGTTTCCCATAGGATGTGACACATAGTAGACTTCCAAAAACCCTGACTGAAATAAAGTAACTTCTTTTCTCTCCATTCTTCCTTGCAAAGAATCTCACTTGTTTTGGCCCCAGGAAGTTGTTTAATCATCTCAGGTGTCTGGGCTAGGAGGCTCCTGAGTTCAAAGCACTAACCTCAAAAAAGCCAAAACAAAAAAATTTCACTTGTCTATAACACCCGACTGCAGACAATCTCAAGTAAAAACGCAAACTGTCTAAAAATTAGTTTATTCTGTAATAGGTCTACTTCTGGGTACTCTGAGTGTGGGGAAGTCAGTATTTAAGTAGACAGCAAATCCGCGTTTACAAATCTGTCGCTGAAAGTAACTGTGCCGGCCTTCGAAGGTGTGCTTCCCTGACTCTGTTGCCACTTTTGAGCAAGACAGCAAATACACAGAAGCACCGCAATGTAACATAAAATCTAAAAATTCTACCGACCGCAAAATTAGAGTGAGCCTTTAAGTCTCACTCTCCAAGTCCTCACATAAAAAAAAAAAAAGAAAGGAAAGAAGGGAAAGGAACTCCGCTGGTTTTCTGTTTTGTTTTCCCCAGGCTCGGTTTCCACGCGGGCGTCCCGAGGACCGTTTCAGCTTCACCGGGCCGAGCGTGAGGAGAACGCCGCTCTGCGTCCGCGAGCTCGCGAGCGGCGCCTCAGCCGCTTCCGCTCCCTTCAAGGAGGCGGCGATACCGGGAACGCTAGAGCACGCGCCCGCGGGGTAGGCTGCAAGCCCGGCTCACCTCGCGCCCTCCGGCCGTTCCATGGACGCGGCACTCCCGTGTCAGGAACCGCGGGAGCGTCGGCGCCGCCGCGCTGGTGGAGCCGTGTCTGCGGGGCCCTCCATTGGCTGCTTTTGACACCTAGCCCCGCCCCTTCCTGGCGGGGCAGCGAGGGCGTGGCAAGACCGCCTTACCGTTGATTGGCCACTTCAAAGGTCGAGTTGGTGACGTCGGACCGGCCGGCCAATAAGAGCTCACGTACTTCATTTCCCCCCCCCCCCCCGGAACACCAGCAGCACGGTCAGAAAGAAGGCCGCTACGGTCCGAGGTGGGCTCGGGCGGCCTCTGCACGTGCGCGTCCCTCGCCCGCTGCCTTCCTTCCTTCGGTCCCCACCATGCCGATGTACCAGGTAAAGCCCTATCATGGAGGCAGCGCGCCTCTGCGTGTAGAGCTGCCAACCTGCATGTACCGGCTCCCCAACGTGCACAGCAAGACCACCACTCCCGCGACCGGCGCGGGCCACGTGCAGGTAGGAGCGCGCGGCCCCTGCCCAGTGCGCAGGCGCCGGCCGCGCCGCGCCCGGGCCCGTCCCCTGTCCAGGCTAGTGCGCCGGCGCCGCGGCTCGGCGGGGCTGCTCTCAGGCTGGGTCCGACCGAACCCGGCGCTGGCGCGGTTTCCTTCGGCGATCGCCAGCCGTGTGGGGAAGTGCGCGCCACAGAAATGCTCATCCCGAGGGATTTGCAGAGCGGCCCCTGGGTCACGGTGACCCCGGTTGGCAGTTTTGGCGCCCCATCCTCCCCGCTTGCAACTTTTCCGCGAGAGGGCCTGACGTTTTCTGTACGTGTGTGTTGGTCTTCGCGGTTAGGTTGTGGAGGATGGATCCTTAAACTATGTAGTCTTGGCGTACTGGAGGCACTTAGCATGTGTTCTGTTGTCTGACATGCTGCGCAGATTTTCGGTCGTTTTATTGTAACAACGAGAGCGGTCGTGGTGTTTTACACTGCCGGGCCACACCCCGCTTACTTATCTACCCCGCCCCCCTACGCTTGGGCACTGGAATTGATAGACCAGCTAGTAGTAGTAATAGCCTGTGTAGGAATGGAATTCCTGGCTTAGTGAGCAGGTTTGCTTTTCCCTTTATCTGGATAAATTGTTTCCCAAAGTGGTTATACAGGTTCATGCTGTCACGAGCAGGATGATGTAGGCATTGTAATATAGTTTTAATTTGGATTTCTCCAATTTCTAAGTAAGTTGAGATCCTCTTTCATGTTTTCTGGCCGTGGGTGGGAAGGGCAGAAGAAATAGGGTCTTTGTCCTTGAACTCATGCAGCCAAAGATCTTAAGCTCCTCCTCTGGCCTCCACCTTCTAAGTAAGTGCTGGGGTTAGCAGTGTCTGCCACCTTGCCTAAATGGTTATCTGGCCATGTTTATCATTATTGTTTGATGGCTTTACTAAAGACGTGTTCAGATTTTTGTTAGATCTCAAACTCTGTACAAATGGCTGAGGTGTCCATTCACAGGTCAAAGTAGAAACTGAGAGGTTCTCTCTCAGTCTCTGTATGTTACAGGGCCCTCCAAGACTGGCTTACCTCATCCCCTCCCCTAAATTCTTAGCCCAGGTACTGGCCAGGCTTCCATCCCATAAGCCATTTTGGCCTAGGCAGCCCCTCTTGGTAGGTGACTCTTCTCCCCTCTTCTCTCCTTACGAGGTCCAGCACAGTCTGGCCACGTTCACTCTGTGTTCTCCCTTTTATCTACAGTAAACTTTTGCCACCAACCTAGGAGCTGTCGTGTCCTTCCTTTTTATTCTTTTTCATTTAGTTTTCTACTGATTACACACAGCCCAAATTTCCAACAGATAAAATTCATGGCATTTTGGTCAAAAACGTAAATAGATGCTGTTATGGTCAATTTTTCTGTTGCTTGCCATCCTTTAACTTACCTACACTGGAGGAGAAGTGGTTAATTCAATACCTAGTGATAGTAACAGTTCTAACTGCAGAACTATGAAAACAGCAGACATGGTTCAGTGGTCAGTCAACTAGAGGCATGGCCAAATGCACCTTCAACTGTACATTCCCAGGGAACAAAAAGAACCCAGAGTAGGTTTGGCACCCTTCATTCAAGCACCTGAGTTTTATTTTGTGCTGGAGATGGAATCCAGGCACTTGCATATGCTAAGTGAGAGCTTTACCAGCAAGCAACATCTCCAGCCCTGTCTAGTTGTGTAAGTCTCCCTTACCTCCTTTAAACTTTGCTATAAAGTGTGACTTTCCTGGGGAGATCTGAACAAATGTCTGTTTGCTCTAAAAGCAATAACAGACCAAAGAAAGAATTTCACCAAAGTCTAGCTTGGTGAGTTGGTGAGTTTAATCAGGGTTACTTACAGGAGTATGGATAGCATAGCAGCTACACCACTGTAGAAAGCATTCCCAGCAAATGTTAACTGCTGTATATTCTTGGGAAGGGGCTGCTTCCTTCAGAAGCCTCTTCCCTGCCAGAGAGAATGCTAATGAGCCGAATCCTCTTCTGTGGGTCCCATGGGAAAATCAAAGCCACTCTGACTGCAAGATGACAACATGTCACGCTCAAAGTGTTATGAACATTTAGAGACACACAGCCTGCTTGCCGTAGCAATTCCTCTAGCAGAGCAACATGGATGGACAAACAGTTAGAAATCAGAGCCATACAAGAATTGACTGCTTCTAAATACATAAAATGAAGTCAGTGGATACCAGATCACAGTTTACTCAGCAAGGGAGCAGACCAGCCTTGTAGTCAGTAATGAGGTAAAAATAGATCCTGAATGTTTCCGTGTTACTCAGAACAGGTTGAACTGGACTAGAACTCAGAAATCAGTCCTATTACACTTACAGTTCCTGCCTTAGACTTGCTTCCGTGTGGGTTGATTCAATTTTGGATCTAGTAGCTGCTACTTTGGCTCTGGTGGGGTATTGCTATTTGTAGAAATGTGGAAGACTGCACACACACATCACAAGCTATTAAAAGAGTTTGGAGTTGGAGTGCTGAGCTTGGAGCGTGCTGTTGCACCTCTGTAATTCCAACATCTGGGAGGTTACATTTTAGGCCATTGTGATCTCTCTTTCTCTCTTTACACACACAGGCACACTCACACAAACTGGGCTGGTGAGTGGTCTCTCTCTCTCTTTACACATACACACATACACACACACACAACTGGGCTGCTGAGATGGTTCCATGGTTAAAAGTTCTTGGCTCCAAACCTGAGCATCTGAGCTAGACCCCTGGAATCCACATGGTGGAAGCAGAGAACCAAGGCCTTTATGCTGTCCTCTGGCCTCCGCATTCAGGTGTGCACACACAATAAAGAAATATATCAAAATTGAAATAGAGCCAGTAGTTTGAGACTTACTCCTCAGCAAGTATTACTGGTTTCTTAATGCGTGCCAACTCTGTGCTAGGCAAGAAGATGCATGGGTATAGAGGATGAAGTGTTTCCCTTTTGTGGTTATCTCAGCACTGAGTGCTCCAGATGACTGAGCTAAGAGAATGCCAGTGTTGCCTTAAAGTAATCGGGGACTTGATCACATTTCCAAGGAGCACTTGCTCCAGGGAGACGCTTCCAAACTGAAGGGTACTTCAGAGCCTGAGTTCCAGGGTGAGAGAGCCGGTTCAGTGCTTAAGAGCTCTTACTACTCTTGCAGGGGTCCTGGGTTTGATTTTCTGAACCCACAGAGGAACTTACAACTGCCTGTAACTCTACTTCCCGGGTATCCAGCTCTCTCTTCCGGTCTCTGGGCATTGGTGCACACACATGCACAGACAAACATGCAGGCAAAACATCCATATGCATAAAAATAATGTAAAAAAAATCCTGAATTCCTTTCTTCCCATATTTATATAAATTATTTTCTATTGTTCTTCCTCCATCTTTTCTCTGCTCATTTGAACATAGTCTTTGGAGTTGTGTGATTCAGACAGTGTCTCATGATGTCCATGCTAGCCTTGAACTTGCTATGTAACAGCTGAGAATATCCTTAAACTCTTGATCCTCCTGCTGTAACCTCCCAAATGTTGAGATTACAGGTGCTCACAACTACACGTGGCTTAAAGTATTTTTAGTTAGCCTGTTATTGAGATAAAGGATTCGGGTACAGTAAGAGTACATGAGCCCAGAAGTTCAAGGCCATCCTGGATAACACATAGCAAAGACCCTTCCTCTATTTTAAAAGAATTGGTCTTTTTGTTTGTTTCTTTTGGCATGGTACACACCTGTAATCCCAGCATGCTGGAAACTGAAACAGGATTGAGTTCCAGGCCAGTTTAGGCTATACAGAAACTCTGTCTCAAAATAAAAAGAGAAGGGGCTAGGAGAGGGCTAAGAGTTTTCATTTTCTTCCCTAACTTACCTGAAACAGGAATCAACTCTTTTTAAATATTTACTTTTATTTATGTGTATGTCTCTGTGAGTTAATGCTGCTTGTGTAGGTGCCTGTGGAAACTCAAAGAGGGTGTTAGAACTCTTGGACCTGGAGTTGCTGTCAGTTATGAGCCTCCTGATGTAGGTACTGGAAACCAAGCTCAACCCTTTGGAAGAGCAGCCAGTACTCCTAACTGTTGAGACATCTCTCTAGCCCCAGATAGGACTATTTCAAAGTCCCGTTCAGTCACGTCTCTTCGTTGTTGTAGAGGACTCCTTGGACTGGAGGAAACGTAGTTGTTGCTTCATGGTCTTTTTTAAAAGAAACAAAAATATTTGTTTATTACGGTAGGAAGGAGGGTGCCTTCCATAGCATCCATGTAGAGGTCAGAGGACAACTTGCAGGAGTTGGTTCTGTCTTTCTACCACGTGGACCTAGGTAATAGAACTCAAATTGTCAGGATTGCCAGCAAGCACCTTTTATATAGTGAACCATTTTATTGGTCCCACGGTGTGTTTTTAGAAGGTAGGAGTCTGGTGGTAAGTTAAAATTAAGACAAGTGATATAATTTAAGCTGAGCTTCATGAGGTGAGAGGAGTGACCATTCAGATGTTGGTTTCTCTAGGAAACACTGGAGCCATCTTTGCAAGCCCTTGAATCCCGCCAAGATGATATTTTAAAGCGCTTATATGAGTTAAAGGCAGCAGTGGATGGCCTGTCAAAGATGATTCACACCCCAGATGCGGACTTGGACGTAACTAACATCCTGCAAGCTGATGAGCCCACGACTTTAACCACAAATGCATTGGACTTGAATTCCGTGCTCGGAAAGGTGAGAAAGCAGATGTCTGAGTGCCAGAAAATGGTGTGAGCGGTTTGGCTTTTTAGTTTTCAGAGGTGGATCAAAGAGCTTCTTTTCTTTTTCTCTTTAAATGATTGTACCCAGAGCTGCTCACTCCTATGATCCCAACACTTGGAGCCTAGGTTAAGAGAATCATGAGTTCCAGGCTACAGGGAGATCCTGTCTCAAAAAAATAAAATAAATAAAATGATTCCACCCAGAGCTCCTCTTATGGTGAGGGATGAACAGGAGGAGCAGGCAGAGAAGGGTCTGAGGAGTCCCAGCATCCTATAGTGCCAGTCTGCCAGTCAATTACCTCTAAGGCCTGGGAGGAAAGGGCTTCCCAGGCTCACTCTAGATGCCACTTGACAGAGCAGAGGTATCCCTCAGTTTTTGAGGAAATATCTTGGCTACACAGATATAAAGTCCTGTCAGAATGCACTGTAACAAGGCAGTTCCAGCCTTGCACTTTAAAAGTTCCTTACTTGTGTTTGCTGTGTCAAGAGTAGACTGTGGGGGCTGCAGAGATGGGGCAGAGGGGCTGTCTTACAGTGCATCGGCCAGCGTTCATGATTGACGTGTACAGGACTCAGGTTCCTTAGTGGGCCAGCCATAAACCAGGCTGTCTCCTTTCTTGAGTGGTGGTGCTACTTGGAGATGCAGTACAGTAGGCCAAGATCCTGCATCACTAGTCTCTACATTCTGATAATGCATTGTAAAGACCTAAAAAGCTCAAGTGTGTTGTAGTGACTCACCCTGGGCCTTGACAACCTTGGTGCATCTGCCTTGGTTTGTCCTTTCTCCTACCTTCTCATCTCTCCTGAATATTTTCATGCACTGAGGAACAACTGAGACCTGACCAGGCTGCGAGGGAGCCAGAGTCTCCCAGGTGAGTCAGGAAACATGCACAGCCAGGGCGCTGACTTCTCACTGTGCTGGGAAGGCTTTTCAGCACACATGGTGTTCAGGATGAAGTCAAGCCTCTGAGCAAGTAGCCCACATCCCACACTCTCGTGTGCCTGTGTGTATGTGTGTAGGGTCATGTGCACACATATGCAAGTGCATGTGAAGGCTGAGAACAAATGGGCAATTTCTCAGGCAATGCTCATGTTTTTTGACATAAGATCTCTTACTGACCTAGAGCTCCCAGATAGCCAGGAGCCAGCTGGCCAGAGCTGCAAGATTAGCGTCTGTCCACCACCTCAGCTCTGGGCTCACAAGCACACTAGTCACCTGGGTTTTGAAGACTGAACTCAGGTCTTTGTGATTTAAGGCAAGCACTCTATGGACTGAGCTGTCTACTCACCTGTTGTTTTTTGTTGTTTTGGGGTAGGTTCTCATGTTGCTCAGGCTGCCCCCAGACTCTTTATAGCAGAATGGCTCAAATTCCTGGCCCTCCTACCTGTTAGAAAGTGTTGAATTACAGGCTTGTGTCCACTGAGGTCAGTGACCTTGGATAACCTGCTTGCCTCGCCAGGACTGAAGTTTTCCCAGGTGGGATCACAGCAGCATCTACAGAGGGAGTGGAGACTCATCAGACCCTGGAAAGTTCCTGGTGGGGGAGCACCTGGTTCATTTGTGAACACAGATGGCACTTTTGTTTCAAGACAAGAGTTCTCTATGTAGCCCTTGCTGACCTGGAACTCCATGTGGACCAGGCCGGCCTCATGCCTCCAGAGTGCTAGGATTAAAGGTGCGCGCCATCACACCTGGCCAGATGGTTCTTGTTGGCTTCAGTGTTTTGGTTTCTCCCTCAGGATTATGGGGCGCTGAAAGACATCGTCATCAACGCAAACCCAGCCTCCCCGCCCCTCTCCCTGCTTGTGATGCACAGTCTGCTCTGTGAACGCTACAGGGTCCTGTCTACTGTACACACACATTCATCAGTCAAGAATGTACCTGAGAATCTTCTCAAGTGCTTCGGGGAGCAGGCTAGAAAACAGTCCCGCCACGAATATCAGCTGGGCTTCACTCTGATTTGGAAGGACGGTAAATAGTGGGGCAGGGTTGAACTTGCTCTGGCTGCAAAGGGGTGGACAGTCACAGCACTAACTATGACTATAGCTGATTGTTACTCTATGAAATCCTCTCCAAGTCCAGCCAGATTGTGGGGTCACTGGACAGGGAGGTAAGTCTTGGCACCACATAGCCTCAATGCTCTAGAGAGGTTGGGTTTCTCAGTGAGACAGTTCCAGGGGAACTAAGCTTTGGAGGAAGGGATTCTCCTGTAGCTATCCCCACTGGTCATTACATTCTAATCATGCAAGGAACACTTAACAGTGTCTGTCTGGCCTACAGAGGACAGCAGGGTGTCATTTATTCATTGTCCCACTGAGAGCACCTCCTGCCTGAGCTTCATACAGGCAGAAGCACATTCCTGCCCGCCATCCATCCATCCAGTGCCACCTTAACTACCCTCAGCTTCACATCCAAAGGAAGAGATTCTTGCTTTGAGCAACAGAACATCTAGTTCTGGTCTGTAGCCTCCAAATTTAATAGCAAGAGGTTGTAACTGACAGTCTTAAGTCCTGCCTAGCTTGATGAAAACTCATAATAGCAGAAAGGGTTACTTGGTCACCTCTAAATTCTTTTTTAAACGTACATTGTACATGTGTGTGGTTGTGTGCGGGCAAGCTTGTAGAGGTCAGGGACAAGTTACAGAAGTTGTCCTGCAAAAGGTATACTTTCTGCTGTAAGTCCTGGGGACTGAATGCAGGTGCTGGACTCGGGGCAGGTACCTTTACCCTCTGAGTCATTTCACTGTCACTTTATTGTTGTTCGTTTTCTGAGACAGCCCTCAGTCACTTTTAAGGGAGTACTTAAAGACTCTTAAAAGCCTGGTGTGGTGGCATGTGCCTTTAACCCCAGCACTTAGGAAGCAGAGGCATATGGATCTCTGAGTTCCAGGTCAGTCTGATCTACCCAGCAAGCTTCAGGACAGCCAGGAACACATAGTTGAGACTCTGTCTCAGAAACAACAAAACTAAATTTAAAAAAACCTACTAAAGACCCTTGACTATTACAGATGTTGGTCATGTTTTTGAAAATTGTTTTGCTATCAGTTTATGAATGTGATGAGTTCCTCTTTCCACACAGCACAAGGAGCTGTCACTGACTCTATATGGTGTCTTTTTCCTTTCCAGTGCCCAAGACACAGATGAAGTTCAGTGTACAGACAATGTGCCCCATCGAAGGAGAGGGGAACATCGCTCGCTTCTTGTTCTCTCTGTTTGGCCAGAAGCATAACGCTGTCAACCTAACACTCATCGACAGCTGGGTGGATATCGCTCTGTTTCAGCTGAAAGAAGGCAGCAGTAAAGAAAAAGCAGCTGTTTTCCGCTCCATGAACTCTGCTCTGGGCAAGAGCCCGTGGCTGGTTGGGAGTGAGCTCACGGTGGCAGATGTGGTGCTGTGGTCTGTGCTCCAGCAGACTGGGGGTGGCAGTGGGGCAGCGCCCACCAGTGTGCAGCGGTGGCTTAAGTCCTGCGAGAACCTGGCCCCCTTCAGCGCCGCCCTTCAGCTCCTTAAGTGAACCCTCGCAACCCTTATGTTCAGGGTTCAGCATGAGAATAGTGCGGCTTCTAGTTTGCCGTCAGGAAAGGGACTTGTAGAATCACAGCCTTTTCACTAAGCCAGTTGTCAGGCATTAATAAAAGCCCCGTAATCTTTGGATTTGACTTTATTTAGAAGTTAGTAAAATCAAGTGCAATGCACTGAGATGACTGCCTGCCAGAGGGCGGGCACTGTATTGCATCAGAGATTGGTGTCTGAGAATGTTCAGGCGGTTTGGGAGTAGAGGACTTTAAAAAGGAAATGGGTCCTGGGAGACTGAGAGCTAAAGGCAGAAAACTCAGGGTCTCCACTCCTAAGCTCACTTGAGGCCAGGAGTTCAAAGCTTGATAGGGTGAGCTGCAGGATGATGCCAAGTTGAAAGAGAACAAAAAGGCTGGGGGGTGGAGCTCTGTGCTAACAGGCTGAACTCTGACCTTCCAGGCAGTGCACAGCCCGCAGCAGCTTTGAGCCAAGGAGTGATCAGGTGTCTTGGTAACTGGCTGTGACAGCAGCACGAAAGGACCAGGGAAGACTTGCAGCTGTCACAGCAACGGCAGCCAGGCTGGCATATATCCTGGGGGCAAGCAATTATAGGGGAGGGGAGCACTGACTTCTGTAGAACCCTCTGGAAGACAGGACGGTCGACAGGCTTAAAGTTAAGAGTGGTATCTTACCTTAAGCTGCAGGGGTGGGCAGTAACATTTAAGTAGGAAATTCAGGCACTGAAACTTGGGGAGGGCAGGAGAAAGAGGCTTAATTTAGTAGAGTCTTGGGTCATGAAAGGATTCCTTGAGGAAAAGGAAAAATCTTCACACGGGTTTGCTAAGTACAATTGGGAGTCACACCATCTGTCCCAGCTAAGGGTTGAAAATTGACATTCCTGTTGACTGCTTTAAGAATGTAAGTCCATTTTCACGTGGTTGACAGCATAATTCAGGCTACATAGGTAGGCCCCATTTTCCCTCTCATCCCTTCAGCCCTTTGTCCTGAGAGAGGAGGCTTAGTTGCTTCTTTAGTTCTTCAATTTCCTTTTCTTGCTCTATTATCTTCATCTGCAAGGTGAGATTAACCTAGAAAGGAAACATTTTAAGCTCCATTAAAATGGCCTGGCCTATGAAGGAATGGCCCGTCCTCACTCTGCCTGAATAATGACCACAGCCTGAACATCACTAGCCCCCTGCAAGGTTCAAGTGTCAAGCTGCCACAGAGAACCGACTGATTCAGCAATACTCCTCAGCCTGCAGATGCTTCACTGATTGTGACTGGAGCTCATCAGGTGTCTTCCTTCAAAGTTGTCAGTCCTTGGTGGTGGTTCATCTGTTAATTCACAAGGCACTGACACCTAGGCCAGGGTTAGCTGGCTCGTGACCATCCAGGGATCTGCCTTTTTACACCTCCTATCACCATTACTGGGATTACAAGGGCATACCACCACCCTTGGCTATTTACATATTTTATTTTGATTTTTAATTCAGAAATTAGATCTTAACATTTAATTTTCGTGTATGTGTTTATGTACCATTATAAAACTGTTGAGGTCGGAAGAAATTTGCAAGAGTCCATTCTGTACTCCCACTGTGTGTGTTCCAAGGACTGAACTGATTACCAGGCTTGGCACTAGACATCCAGGACCAATCTAGGGCCCATAGATCGCATGTGACTGACCACGTGAGGCTGTGGGTAGCTATGAATGCGGCCCAACACAGAACTGTAACCTAGTTAAAACGTGATATATGTGTATGTATATATATTCACACATACACATTGGTAACTTGATTCCATGGTTCCCAAATATAAACTTTGTATATGAACTTCTGTTGCAATGTCAAGGCTGGCTAGGCAATGAAACCTTAGGTTTCTAAAGCAAGAAAAGGACGGTCACCTACTGTGTCCACATGCGGAGGAGACACGACATTGGCAACACAGCCGTATGGCAGGAGAGCCAGCTTCAGACCGTGGCATGCTGAAAGCTGTGCAGAGGCTGTCCCTACCACTGCTGCCCACTCCTGCTTAGAATCACTGCCCCCCCCCCCGTTACTACCGAGCACTTCAGTACAAATCACCAAAGGAAAGAATAAAATGTTTCTCCTGACTGATATGAGGACAGAAAAGAAACTGCAGGCCAGACTAAATTTAGAACAGCTCATTGGCAGTGTGCCGTTGCTTCCTGGACTATGGATACGCCTGCATAGTTCGTGTAAATTCAGTACTTGAAACTCTTAGAGAACTATGAGTAAGGTTTAACTATTTTGTTTTGGGGTTTGTAACAAACCCCAAAGATTTGTGAAATGGAATTTGCAACTGAAACATTCTATTTTGAGATCTCACTGGTGGCTGAGAAACAAGGATGCTGGTTTAAAGATCTGCACTCACAATTCTTTTGAAGCCATTCTGTGATTCGAAATAATCTGCCCCTGATACAGGTGAGGGTTTTCATCTATTATCAGGTGTATGCTTATGGATGGGGGAGGGGCACATGGCAGATGGAGGGGTCTGTTCTCAATTAGTAGTAACAGTGTCTGTTACTGTTTGTGTGATGAATTAACTTCCTTAAGTCTTGTCTTCCTCATTTGGGAAAAGGAGATTAGTAATGTCAGCCTCATAAGAGTTGTGAGGCAACTGAACGACAAGCTTATCTAAAGCTGTTGGAGTTGACTCAGATCTGCAATTTCAGCACTCAGGAGGCTGAGAAAGAATTGCTGTGAGTTCAGGGTTAGCCTGGGCTACAGCATAAGACTGTCAATAAGTAAGCAAATAAGCAGGATCTTGGGATCAAACCCAACCTAAAGCAAACATTCAGTAACTACTAAAATAGAAAACGTTACATACATTTCCAGTTGTCTGAAAAAGTTCGCTCTGCAGCAGCTGAAGAGCAGATGGTCTCTGTGATGCATTCCTCCCAGTCAGGAGCTGGATATACTTGGCTTGCACAGGACACCTTTTACTGAGGGATTCGGGTATTCGACCAGTCCTTATGCCTGTTAAGATGGCTGCTCGCTCCATTTCTGTCCCAAATGGCTGAAATAGCTCAAGCAGGATCACACCCAAGCTGTACATATCCGACTGCAGAGGAGGAAAAGGTGGTTACACTGTGAGAAGCACACGCCTAACAGCATACCATCTCAAAGTAAGGCTGTCTAGGAAAGAGGCTTTATAGCAGGTCCCCAAAGAAGGGAACGTAGCAGGGTGTCTCAGGCCTCAAAAGCAGGTATCTGCGTCAGGTGAGAGGTAGCTGGGACTTTCACAAGTGGCACAGCACTTGACTAGCACATTCAAGGCCCTGGTTTCAGTCCTTGGCACCACAGAAAGGAAAAGTCAGTGAAGTACTAGAGGAAAAAGTTGAATGTATTAAGTTATTTTCGTATGGTTTTAAGGAATAAAGCTGGACTAAAACCTTACAGTATCTTTACGCTCTTTCAAGAGGAGTGGGTGGCATACTTCCCAGAAATATTTGTTTACCTAAGCTAGAAGCCTGAAGAATAAAAGGCTGAAGAGAGCTGAAGGCTAGCTCCCTGAGGTGAATGGTGACATTTTAAAGGGAAGGCTAGGATTTTGAAATAGTCACATAGCCTAAAGGGCAACACACATGCAGTTGGTTGAAAAGGGAAATCTTTTTTGATTTTCCTTGGTGTGTGTATGTGTACACAAGAACACATGCACATTGAGTATAGGTCCTCATGTCCCTGGAGCAGGAGACACGGTGATTCTGAGTTGTCGTGTTGGTGCTGGGAACCAAACTTGGGTACTCTTGAGAGAGCAAGGAGCACCCTCCACAGTCAGCCAGCTCTCCAGCCTTGGGGACGTCCTCACTGGGGCAGTCTGAGGTGAAAGGTGCTATGCCCAGAACACCTCTGCCACAGAACTGCACTTAGTGTTCTACGTGTTCTAATCCCTTGACAAACTGAGGAAAGGGCGAAAGCAAACACTACCTTGGCGTCATACTCAGATCCTTCCAACTGCTCAGGTGACGCGTAGAGACAAGTGCCCACTCTTGATGTATGTGTTGGTGTTCCTGCAATTGAAAAGGCTATTACGCACTGCAGCTCCTAAAGGAACTTCTGGTCTCATCTGAGCTTTGCTATGAAAGTTCTAAGATTCTTTATGCAAAAACATGTTCAGCTACTCCCCTCTCTCTTCAGTGCAAAAAGAAACAAAATAAGTGAGCAAATAAATCCTTACCTTTCCCATTTCTGTTGGTCCAATCTGTACTCTTCTGTATGATGTCTGCACAAGCCAGACCAAAGTCTCCTATTTTTACTTGCTGGTCAGGGCCATGAAGAAAAATATTTCTAGGCTACAAATAAACAGAAAAAGTCAACTCAGTTTTCTTAAAACAAATAGTGGAAACTTGTGTTCAGCACCAGGCATGAAGGCTCACACCTGTAATGACAGAACTTGGGAGGCGGAGGCAGGAGGATTATTGTGAACATGGTGCCAGTCTGGTTCACATCATCAAGGACTAAAACAAAACCCCATTTCAAACAAACAAAAAGTTGTTAGGCTAAGGAGGTGGCTCAGTGAGTAAGAGTGTTGGCTGTGCAAGCATGAGGGGTTGAGCTCAAGTCTCCAGCACTCAGGTAAAAAGCTGGAGTGCCTGTAACCCCAGCATCACATAGGACAGACCAACACGGGAAGATCACTGGCTGGCTGTCAGCCTCCCAGCTCTAGGTTCAGTGAGAGAGACTGCATCCAGAGAATAAAAGTAATGTCTTCCCTCTGTGGCCTGACAAAGCTGCTCCCACGGGGCGGGGGGCAGTGATTACAAAGCTTGCTACTGAGTTCATGGCAGAGAAAGCACTGCTCCCCCTACTAGGGACCCCACTTGGAGACTGAGTCTACGGGCTATATCTGAGCCGGGGTTTTAGGTCCTCTCCATGCATTGTCCTTGGCATCATTCTCTTCAGAGGCCCCGGGGCTCAGGTTTTTGTTTTTTTTGTTTTTTTTTTTTTTGGCTCTGCTGGTTTCCTTTTGGAGGTCCAGTCCCCTCCAGGTCTTTCCATCTCCCCCTTCTTTCATAAAAAATCCATGGGAGACAATGCAACCAGTCCTGATGAGACCAGATAGGCTAGGACCTAATAGAAGGGGAGGAGGACTTTCCCTATCAGTAGACTAGAGGAGGGGCACAGGGAGAGAAGAGGGAGGGAGGGAGGGATTGGAAGAAGACGAGGGATGGGGCCATAGCTCTGATACAAATCGAATAAACTGTAATAAATGATGACAGCAATAACAAAAGAGAATAAAGTAGAGAGTGATAGAGTACTTGTAAAACCCTCCTCTGACATTAACATACACATATATACACACACATGTACAATTACACACCAAAGTAAAAAAGCTGGCACTCAGGAACAAGTTTTAATTGAAAATAATTAAAACTTAAAGGGGTCGGGGCTGTAGCTCAGCTGGCAGAGTGCTTGCCTAGCATCAACAAAGACCTGCGTTCTAATTCTAGTAATGTATAAAGGAGCACACGCCTGCAATCAGCAGGTGGAAACGTGGAGGCGAGAGCAGAAGGCAAGGCTGCGTAGCAAGCTTGAAACAAGCCAGAGCTATATGAGACTGTTTCAAATAACAGCAACAGCAATCTTACCATTGGGTAAAAAGATTTTACTAAAATGAAAGTAAATATTAAAAGTTGCAATCTTATATTAGTTCACTTCTATGTTAGTGTCTGTCCTACTCTGCTTTGGTCCTGCTAAGAGTTGTTTTTTTTTTTTAAACTGTGTGCATGCACATACACCACGCATGAGGATGGAGGTCAAAGGACAGCTTGTAGGGGTCCCATCATGCGGACCCCCAGGAAAAAGCTCAGGTCGTCATGCTTAGTGGTAGGCATTTTACTCCTAGGCATCTCACTGTCCCTGTTAGATTTAATTATAGTTGATGTGATGGGTAGGGGAAGGAGAAATGATTTTAGGTGTAAGATGCCAGTTTGGGTGGTTTTTAAACAAATACCTGAGTAGAAAGCTGAGAAACTCTGCTCACATTTGGCACTATACCAGAAGGGAACAGAGCCCCCTGAGGCCTGGCTCCAGCAGAAAATAGAAATGGATTCAGTACATGTCTTTAGTCACAGCACTTGGGAGGCAAAGGCTGGGAGAGCTCCGAGTTTGAAGTGAGTCTGGTCTACATAGAGAGTTCCAGGATAGCCAGGGCTACACAGAGAAAACCTGTCTTAAAACAAGCAAACAACAACAACCAAAAAAAAAAAAAAAAAGAAGGAAGGAAGGAAGGAAGGAATGGATTCTGTTGACAAATACAATTCTAGAACAGTTCTAGAACTGGGCCAAAGGGGTCATCATCATAAGCGACAAAGCTGACCACAGCAGCATCCCCTCGCCTTTCAGCCCTTGCTCTAACGACTCCCTCATGGGAAACATAACCAAGAGGGGAAGCAGAGACCTGGTGGCTGACAGTACCATGTTGCTGGAGGAAAGCCTGGCCACTGCAGTGCACTCTAAACTTTACGAGGCCATCATCAAGGAGGACTGCAACACAATCAAGACACTTCTGCGACACCACCCTGTCAACCAGCCCTTGACCATCCTGGCCAGCTCCACTAGCTACAGACTGCTAAGTCAGGTACTCCTCACTCTCTCAGGCACACTAAAGCAGCAATGAGGTGTAAGTGGTGGCACACCCTTCCAACCCCACAGCTTTGGAGGCTGAGGCAAGAAGACTGCCTCAAGTTCAAGGCCAGCCTGGGATCCACAGTAATTTTTAGGTCAGCTTGAGCTACAGGGTGAGATCTTGTCTCAAGAAAATAAAAAGGGGGAAAAAAAAGTCAGAGGCTTTGGAAGAACTGCCTCAATGCCCTAGGGGCCCCCTAAGCCCCTGAGGGCTTTACAACACTCATGCTAAGCACCCGGACCCTAGCCTTCAACTACTCCTTCCGCTCCACACAAAAGGTTGGGAGAAACATCTGGTGTGGCTAGATGACTAATAACCCCCACAGTGATGATGTCATGTAAGGAAATTATTTTTCATTTCTGATATACACTTTCATAGAATTTTTATGTCAATTATTGCATTTGGTTTTGTTTGAGGCAAGGTCTTACTCTATAGTCTAGGCTGGCCTAGAACTCACAACATTACCCAAGTGGTCCAAAGCACATAACAGTCTTTCCGTCTCTGCCTCCCATGTGCGGGAATTACAGGTATGAGCCACCACAGCTGGCTTTTGTAATTAGCTTTCTTTTTTCATTTGCAAAAAAAAAGAAAGTCACCCTCTCCTTTGTGTCAGTCTCTTGTCACCTTGCAGACATGGTGTAACCCTTCCATGTGTATATCAGCTCTGCTAATCACAGTAAAAACATACACTGAATTATCTTTGAGGACCTTGGAAATGCAAGGGCCACAGTTGATAATGGCTTTGGCAACACTTAAAAATTATAATGTACTTGTTCATCAATTTCTGGGTTAATTTAAGAACTAGATTATTTAAAAGCAATTTGCTACTGATTTTATAGCCACAGAGAGCCTTGTACTCCTGACTCCTCCCACCCCACGGTCCAGGTACGAGAGTTATTAACAGGTGTGCACCAACATGCCCAGCTCCAAAACACAATTTCTGTAATTTAAATCCACCAGCTATGGGTTATTTAAAACAGCAACAGGAGAGGAAAATCGTTAGGCACGAATGGTGGCACATGCCTTAGGAGGCAGAGGCAGGTGGATCTCTGAGTTCTAGGTCTGTTTGGTCTAGAGAGAGAGACTGTCTCAGAATCTCGATGCTAACGGCTAACCCTTGGCAGAGAGCCACACTGGGCAGCACTGTGTACCCGCGCGTACAACGCACTGTGCTTTCCCTGCTGCAGACACAGCCTGTCTTCCCCATCCACCTGGCCGCCGAGTACCGCAAGCCGCAGAGTCTGCTTTGCCTGTTACAGCACGGGGCTGACCCAGAAGTAAGGTAAGTTAACTCAGCGTGCCGTCAAGCCCAGGTGAGGTGCTGTGTGTGTGTGTGTGTGAGAGAGAGAGAGTGAGAGAGAGAGAGAGAGATTGATTGATTGATTCATTCATTCATTCTGAGCACAGATTATGCTCGGATGAAACTTACTTTCCTGACAAGGTGAGAGACTGAAAAACTGGCACTAATACAATACTAATCAGGCAGCTAGATGAACATACATGAAGTACTGGCTCAGCTGTAGAAAACACAGTAGGTCTGCACTACAGCACTCAGGAATTTGTCACTATGAAGAGAGAGGGGGAGAGAGGAGAGACAGAGAAGAAAACAAAGAGCAGCTAGATGGCGGGCTTTCTTATTTACTGTCGCCTCTTCTTACACTCTCACCTCTAATTTTAAAACGCTATGGCCCAATGAATATATCTAGATAAGTCAAAGAATAGTACAACTTCCCAGTACAATCAGAAAGTCTGCCCGATCCATCTTGCACACACCTCTTCTGGCACCACTGACTCCAGCTTGGTGAATCCTCTCCATGGCTGGCATGTTTAAGCCTGAGCCCTGACTTATTCCATCTCTTCTGGGGCTCCTGCAAAAGCACTTTCCTGTCCTTGAAATCACACATGGTCCCTGGGCAGGTTCTGTACCTTTCCAGAACACTGCCTACATTTATTTAGCCCTTTAACTTGCCTGCTTTCCATCCCAGACTCTAAGCCCTCAGAAGGCTGAGATGCCCTGCTGTTTCTCCAAACCTTGGCCTTGGGCCCTCACGCAAATAAGTCTAGGTGAACTAACCAGGAAAGCAGTCAAATTCTCATGAGAAACCTTCCCTGTCCTCTCCCACAACAAAGACAATTTGAAGGCAATCTTGAGATGAAGGCCAACTCACTCCACCTGGGTTGGAGCAGGGCCTGGAGAGGAACAGCCTTCACTGACTTCTGAAAAGCGCAGATTCAAGTCCTGCCATCTACTCTCCTACACTTGTGAGTGAACGTGTAAGGGAGGGACAACGGGAAAGCCAGGAAACCGAGCGAAGGAGGGTTCTGGCCCTTCAGCATTCACTGCTGGGATAGTCATAGCTCACACTGAAGTCCACACTTTTACTGAATACCCAGTCGAGAGCCACAGCCTGTGCTGGGGAATACAGAAAACAACCAAGTGAAGGCCTTTAAGGGGCCACAGTCCCAGAAGAACAACTGACCTTAAAACGGCTTCTCTAAGAACCTAGGCCCCACTCAACAGGGACCCCAAAAATCTTAGGACATTTAGCAGTACAGACGGCCGGTACTTCTTTAGCACCTATCATCCAAACATGAAGATGATTTCTCCCCAGCACCCATGTAAGAGCAGGTGTAGGAGCACACGCTTTCTGACCGCAGTGCCATGAGGGCGCGGGAAGAGGCTCCAGAGCTCACCTGCTGGCTAGCCTAGCTAAATCAGCGCGCTTCTCATTCAGCCACAAGACCTGGTGGAAGGCAATCAAGAAATTCAGTTCTCACTGACCTCTGGCCTCCACCCGTGAGCACATTCATATGCACCCGAATACACACAGAAATCAGTTTGTACCCCCCAAACTCTTCCACCAGAGAGACAGAGAACACAAACTAGCAGGTGCTACTAGTCAGTGTTGCCTTCCTGAGCATTAACTTCTCAGAGTCCCGCCACAAAGCACACCTGGCTTACCATGACCAATCCCTTGCAGGGACGCTCAAGGCCTCACCACTCTTCACCTGATGCTGCTAAACTGGCCAATCACTTCTAGCACATGGACCAAACCAAGCACTCGGATCCAAAAGATCCTCACAGACATTCAGAACAATGCTGTCATGTGTCTACGCATTTTGTGTGACCATGGAGCTCAAGTTAACGCCCGGGTAGACAACAGCAACAAACATTCAGCCCTCCACCTGGCCATAACATATGGGACCTATCCAGTTCTCTCCTTTTTGGCTCAAAATGGTGCCCACGTCAATGCTATTAATGAATCCAGCATGACACCCCTCCACATGGCTGCAGACATACTGAATAAAAACATGATAGAGACGCTCATTGCCTGCGGGGCCAATGTGAACTGTGCCATCTCATCTACTGGAAACACAGCTCTGAAGCTGGCAGTCTGCACCGCATCAAGCAAAGCCGGCCGACTGCTGGCAGCCGGGGTGGGCTGCATCCGTCTGCTCCTAAATCACGGAGCCCAGGTCAATGCCCAGGACCATGAAGGCCAAACAGCTCTGCACGAGGCATGTTTTGGAGGCAGAGAGGTAATAATCAATCTCTTGCTGGAATTTGAGGCAAACGTTAACATTTTAACCAGAAATGGGGAATCTCCAATTTATATGTACCTTCAGCGCGGTTCCAACATCAGAGATGTAACGCTTCTGGCCAGGCTACTTTATCGTACTTACCCTTTAAGACTGAGCAATAAACAAGGGATTTTACCTGCAGGAATCATGCTGCCAGAATTCCACCTCTTAAGGGAAACCCTAATAAAGTTATCAAAAAAGCCTTTAACCCTAGAGGCCATCTGTAAGAGAAACATCAGAAATGTTTACGGTGAGAAGCACAAATTCCACCTGAAGCAGCTTCTCCCTGCGAAGCTCTGGGACTCCATCTACAGCGTGTATGACTTCACCTACCTCTTGAAATGAGATCCCTGGAACCTCAGTGCCGGAGAACCTCAGCAACTCTGTTTTCTGGGTAGACAGGTACCAGAAAGCACCTGAACTTCACCTTACAGCACAACGCACAAACCTGCGTATCCTTGATCCCTCCAGAAAATTAAAGCGACTTGCACATTAACTCCCATAGTTTTCTGAAGTGTCATTTAGATGCCTTTCTCATGATTTAATTTTGGCCAGAAAAGCATGCTAATTGCTTTAAGATTTGTCAGTCAAAAAAGAAAGTACATTTTATCTTTCCTTGATAGTCTTTCAAGAAATAAAACTAAAATAGTCTGTATGGGGTTTTTTGTTTGTTTGCTTTCTGGGGTGGTTTATTTTGGTTTTCTGAGACAAGGTCTCACTATGTAGTGCAGGCTAACCTCAAGTTAACTGATCCTTCTGTCTGCTGGACTTGTATTTTCATTGTTGCTTGGTTTGAGGAATTTGGGTCCTTGAGACATAACTCAATACCTAACCCTGAGGGCCTCTGGACTTGCCTCAGCCTCTGGTGCTTGGATAAAAGATTTATGCCAGGTGGTTGGTTAGTTTGTTTTTAGTTTTGTTGTTGTTGTTACTGTTCTTCTGTTTTTGAGTAAGATTTTGTTGTGTAGCCTTGGCTGTCCTGGAACTTGCTGTGTAGACCAGGCTGGCCTCAAACTCAGAGATTCGCCTGCCTCTCCTTTTCAAGTGCTGGGACCAAAATTGTGTACCACCACTGCCCAGCTTTTTTTAGGTCATTTTTTTTTTTCCTGGAAACAGATTTTAACCAAACCATATGACCACTTCTGCCAACACTGAGTACTTTTACCATCACCAATTACATTAGTAAGTAGTATACTTATGCCTTACTATATTCATACTTCAAGACAATGTTCAAATGACCTCAAATAAGCGTTTATTTTTAAGGGAGCAGGTTGTTTTTCTGTGTGTGCATGTGTGTACATGTGTTTATGTGTGCTGAGGCCAAAAGCTGGCAGTGGGCGTCTTCCTCAATCCACCTGACTGGACGGCTGGCGAACCCCAGGATCCTCTGTCTCTGTTCCCCAGCACTGAGATCACAGGTGAATGCTGCTGGACCTGCCTTTGTGCGTAGATCCTGGAGACACAGACTCCAGGCCTTGTGCTTACAGGACAAGCACTTTACTGCCTGAGTGATCTTCCCAGCCAGAAGTTCCGGACCTTGGGCTAACAATTTACACGTCAGCAATGACAACGTCTTACACAGACAATGAGGGTCTGTCACCTCACTGCACTCCATGAGCGCACATCACGTCATCCTGTGAGGCGCCACTGCTATGCTCCCGTGTTCAGCAGCCTGGCTTACCTTCAGGTCTCTGTGAACAATGCCCATGCTGTGTATGTAAAACACACCTTCCACCAATTCTCGGAAAATTTTTGTTGCAACACTGGCCATAACATAGGGACCTGGAATTTAAAAAAAAAAAAAAATGGTTTCATGTCCCTATTTCTTTGAACTCATTAAATGACATTAACATCTAAATGGTGAAAGTTCTCAACAAAGTAACCTTAGATATTTAAACAGTCAAACACTCCAGAATGGTCTAAAACAGAACCAAGGAGAAAAAATTCTTTGCTAGCAAGGAGAAAAAACATCACTGAAACCCAACATTGACACTGTGCTTCCAAAAAGGTACTTTGAGGCGTGGCCACTCTGTATTAATGACTTTCTAAACAATTACCAGGCATTAATGGCTAAATTACAGCTTCAGTCCTCTTTATGTCTTAACATGGTAAAGTCTAAGCCTAATCTACTGTCCTAGCCCACAATGGATTAAGACATTATGACCAGAAGAGGGTGGAGGAGATAAATTATATACAAGGAATAAGTTCTATCCACTATTTCCCAGATTTGCTAGAAAAAACTGAGTAGTGAAGAATACAGTAAAAACAAAACAAAACAAAACAAAAAAAAACAAACAGGAGGCACGAACATTTATCTACCAGTGTTTACAGTTAACTTAGATAGTGCAGTAGTTTTTAATGACCCATCCACCCTGAGGCCCACTGACTTGACACATCCTGGAGAGTTAGGAATGCAGCCCAGCACATTTTTAGAGAGCGATGCCATGCTACAATGTAAAAGGTTTGAGCCGGAGAGGGAGAGCGGGCCCCACCTCTCACCAGCTGCAGCACTCGGCCTGGCACCTTGCCTGGGCAGCACAGCAGAGCTGGTCCTGGTGGTGGGGTCAGCCGATCCCAGGGTGTGAGCGTGGGACGGCTGGCCCTGCCACTCATCTGCTGGGAGGTGGTGTGGGCAGAGGTGCTGCCTTCCTCACCCTCACCCCTCAACACCCGCGGTAGTCAGCAGTCAGGGGAGCTGGCCCTGACCCGCATCAACTGCAGCACTCAGAAGAGTGGCCCCCACACCTCAACTGGGCAGCACAGTGGAGCACTCTGGAGGCGAGGGTACGGGTGAGCCGGCCCCGAGGGCATGAGGGTGGGAGAGCTGCCCCTGCCCCTGGCTGACTGCGGCACTGGCTGAGCTAGCCAGGGCATGCTGGAGAGTTTGCCCTGGCGTGGTGCGGAAGAGCTGGCAGGCTGACCAACTCGGCTAACATCCAGGTCCAGATCCAGGGCTTTGAGTTGGCCCACCCCAACATCTTCCTCATCGATGAACTTCGGAGTGCACAAAGGGCCGGTTCCTACCAGATCCAAAACTACAGGACCGCCACCACACAGGGTAACTACAGGATATCCACTATCCTTGCGGTGAGCATTCAGCCTTGACAGTGTAGTAGAAGCCAGGCCTCAAACCAGACCAATGACCCACTGCACTAAACATTTGCAAGTAAAGACGCATGGACAAGAGGCTATACTGTGGGACACAATGTGACACACCACAATTTCTACAAGATTTTTTTTATAATTTATTCTTGTTTTATATTTTCTTTTGGGGAGGATGTTGCAAAGACAGAGGGAGGGGCAGATGAGTGGGATTGGCATTTATGATGTAAAACAAAGAATAAAAAGTTAAAAAAAAATTGAGCCGGGCATGGTGGTGCATGCCTTTAATCCCAGCACTAGGCAGGAAGATCTCTGAGTTCCAGGCCAGGCTGGTCTGCAAAGTGAGTTCCAGGATAGCTAGGGCTATACAGAGAAACCCTATCTTGAAAAAACAAAAACAAAAACAAAAAAAGCTTAGATGCCCTGTATTAAAATAAAAACTTAAAAAAAAATTATGGACAGTTCCTAACAAGTTTAGTAACGTAACAGGAGGAGGGGCTGTGGGCTCTGACTTTTTACATTTTATTTATATGTACATATGTGTTTGTGTGTGCCTGGTATACATGTGCCACAAACACATGAAGGTCAGAGGACAACTTGGAGAGTCAGTTTTCTCCTCCTACCACGTGAGTCCCAAGGCTTCGACTTAGACTGTCAGGCTTAGGGGACAGGCACCTTTGCCCCATGAGCCATCTCACTAACCTTTGCAATTCCAACCGTCACTCCCATAATTCCTCTTGCCACTGGCAATTTCTCAGTTTTTTTCTTGTCTCTAAAGACACTTACTGTTTGAAAGTACTTGTTGGACACTTCCCTGAGACAGGCAGAACTCTGGAGCTAACTGGCCTCTGCAACCTAGCCAAATCAGTAAGTTCTAGGTTCCTGAAGACACACAAGTCCCAAAAATAAGGTGGGGAATGACTGAGGATGACAACCTCTAAAAACCAACCTCTGGTCTCCACACACATACAAATGTAAGCACACTCACACAAACATGTACATTTAAAACACACACACAGAAATAAATACCAAAAAATTCTATACAAAATCACTGATCTAAAGTCTATCATAGTACTACTTAAATACTGTCTTAGTTTCTTTTTCCATTGCCATCATAAAATGCCCTGACAAAGGAATGTAAGGGAGAAATGGCTTATTATAGCTCACAGTTCAAGGTCATATATTAGTCCATTATCACAGGAATGCTAACATGGCAGGAGCTTGAAGCCACAGGGTACAAACCTCCAGCCAGACAGCAATGAATGACTATTATCACTCAGCTCACTCTCTCCCTTTCATACAGTCAAAGAACACAACTCAGGGGATGGTGCCACCCACAGTGGGCACATCTTCCCACATCAGTTAATCTAATCAAAACAATCCCCCACAGGTATCCCCAAAGGCTAACTTAACCTATATAATCCCTTACAGGTGTGTCAGAACAAATCCAGGCAATTCTAGGCTCTGTCAAGTTGACGATTAACAAGAACCATCACAAACACCAACCAACACTTTATCACAGATAAACTACCAAATGCATAGTTATAGGCAATGCACAGATGGTACTTACAGGCGGCTTCATCCACAAATTCCTGGCTCCGCTTGTTCCTCTCAGCTATCCAGTCCCACAAGGAGAGCTCACACAGCTGCATCTGGATGTGCAACATCAGGTGGTACCGAACCTAGAGGGCACAGCGCATGCTCTCATCGGCCAAATCTCATAGCCTCATCAAATACTCCCTGGCCTACTCCAGTTTAAAGACCAGGGCTAACTGCTGCCTAATACAGATGTCTCCCAGGAGACTGATAAGCAGAGATTACAGTGCAGCCCGAGGCTGGAGATGTGGCACAGCTAGTAAAGTACTTGCTTAGCATGCAGGAAACCTTGGGGAACATCCCCAGGGACGCATAAACCAAGCAAGATGCATGTCTGTAATCCTAACAGCACTCGGGAGGTGGAAATAAAAGGATCACAAGTTCAAGGTGACCCTAAGGGAGATAGCAAATCCAAGGGCAGCCAGCCTGGCGATGCACGTCTTAATGAAGTATGTCCTAGCATGAGGAACCCCAGGTCCAACGGCAGAAGCTTTTGACTATGGCATTGACGAATTGATTCTGAAGCTTCTGTGGTCTGCTCACAGTGTGAACAACTGATGTTTGTCTTGGGGGTTGTTTTTGTGGTACCAGGAATAGAAGCTTCCAAGTATTAAGACAAAGCATGGTAGAATGGTTGCACAGTATTCTACAACTATCAGTTTTCTCAAAGTGTAGATCTAGGAGTTGGAATGATGGTTTGAATAATGGCCTCCACAGGCTCATCTATTTTAATACTAGGTATTGTTTGGTGAAACTGTCTGGGCAGGATCAGGTGGCGTGGCCTTGGAGATGTGTGAGTGAGAGCAGGGGTCCAGGTTTCAAAAACACATGCCATACCTAGTTAGCTCTCTCTGCCTTGTGCTTGTGTTTTAAGATGTGAGCTCTCCAAAACGGACAAATTAGTTTTCTCTAAAGGAGTGTTCACTGGGTATACAAAGCAATCTTTGTTTTGTCTGAGACAGGGTTTCTCTGTGTAGACCAGGCTGGCTTCAAACTCACAGCAATCTGCCTGGCTCTGCCTCCCTGAGTGCTGGGATTACAGGTGTGCACCACTGTGCAGGGATTGCTCTAGTTTTTTAAACTAACAATACTGATGAGAGTCTGACAAGCATATTAGCAAACTTACCACAGTAAAAGTACACTACAACTGACCTGATAATCTTACCAAAACTCACTCACACTCCAAAAACAGAAACTTGTTTGGCATGAATATATGTATACATTTATAGTATGATGTTAACACATACCAAAAACAGATGGTGTTGAAGCTTCCAATTCAAGGACACACAACAGAGAGTATCTAGGGTGCACTGACCCAATGGGAAGATCAGTAACAAAGACAGTAACAAGGACAGGGCTTGCTAGCGTATACGAGCCCTGGATTTACCTCTCAGAACTGCAGAGACTGCGTGTGGTAGTGCATACCTGTAATTCCAGCACTTTAAAGGTAGACACAGGAGGATAAGACATTCTAGGTCATCTCTGACTACACAGCTCATTCCAGGTCAGCCTGGGCTATATTATATACCTTCTGAGAAGTAGGGGAACCCAAACCTGAAAAATACCGTAGAGCTAAAGGGACCACATTGAGTCCATGAGACTAAACAGAGGAAAACCATGTGGGAAGATGGAACACAACCAGGCAGGAAGTCAACAGAGGTTGGAGGGCCGCCACACAGTCGAACCCTTACACAGCTGTGGGATCTGGAAAGCACTCTACCTCTGTCTGCCCCAGCGGGCTCAAGCTGTCTTCAGAAGACTCATCTGTGGATGTAAAAGTCCCTTCCAAGTCTGGGTGCTGCCCCAGTGGCAGCTGATGCTTGACAACTGGTCTGGCAGACAAATCAGTCAAGCCATTTTCTTGGAGCTCAACAGACGATTCAAATTCACTGCTGTTCCTGATCACTAAATTGGCCGTGTAGCTCACCAAGTTGTTATTCTCATTTTTAACGTCAGATTTGCCGAAAGGGTTTTCCTTTTCTGAGGTGAGTTCAGCAAAGATAATGGATGAACTGCTTTCATTATCTTTAACACCACCTTGATCTCTAGAAGTAAAAAAAAACAGCAACACAAAAGTGAATGTAAATAACAAGAGTATCTACTAAATCGCTCTTTCAAGCCTTGATGAACCGTACAAATGTCTAAATAAACAGCACTGGGCAGGTAATGTCAGCATTGACTGAGAGGCGAAGGCAGAAGGATCAGTAGTTCAAAGCCGTCCTCAGCTACACAGCAAGTTCTAGGCAAGCCTGGGCTACATTGAGACCCTGTCTTAAATTTGAAAAGGAGTATCATATCTGCCTAGCATTAACTTTGATTATGAATATTGACTAAGAGCCAGATCTGTAATCCTAAAACCCAAAAAGCTGAGGCAGGAGGATTATCAAAACTGAAACTAGCCTGGGCTACAAAGAAAACTAAAGATCAGTCTGAGCTACACAGTAAGACCCTGTACCAAATAAGTCAATTAAAGTAAATACTAACAATTATGATAGAAGGTAATTTGGTATTTTATAAGGAAAATAAGCAAACTAACAAAAGGATAAAAAAAACAAGCAGGAAGAAAGTCTACAACATTACTCCCAAGTTACTGGTAGCAAAAGACAAATTCAAGTCCGCGACAAAAACCAAGATTAAGGTGCACAAGTAACACCCAGCCACATACCTGTCCCCTTGGTGCTCCGACAGCATTTCAAGAGAGGGCAGCTGAATGGGAACTCTGTCTGCCAAACAGAAATAAACACATCTGCAAGCTGCCATGATTTTCAAGGTATAGCCCAATTCAGAGCTAACACACACAGACAGCCCCAAATGGAGCTGCAAATCAAAAGGAGCAGAGTCCAGGAGATGGGGACATACTCCAGGAACTGCAGAGACTCAGTTCCAAACACCAGGGATCTCCAAGGCTTCTAGAGATCTGATAGTAAACATTAGGTTTGAAGGACCTCATGGACGCAGCCTTACGTCTGCTGTAGTAAAAAGCAACTCCAGACAAAAAGGAGTGAGCTGGGCTAGAGCAATGGCTCAGCAGTTAAGAGCACTTGCTGCTCTTACAGACTTGGGATTCAGTTCTCAGCACCCACATCAAGCAGCTTACATACACCTTAACTCCAGCTCCAGAACACCTGACCTGAAGCCCTCTTTGGACGTCCATTGGCAGCTGTACACGCATTACACACACACCCCAAATACATAAAATAAATCTTTAAACTTATATTTTAATAAACTTGATTGAACTGAAATTTCAATGTCATATAATCTTATTTCATAAAATCCTCTTCTGATTTTTTTCCTTTTGGGTGT
This sequence comes from Pachyuromys duprasi, assembly GCA_028658305.1. NCBI lineage: Eukaryota > Metazoa > Chordata > Mammalia > Rodentia > Muridae > Pachyuromys > Pachyuromys duprasi. Next base: position 17,531,500 of record CM053751.1, read on the forward strand.
GTCTGCGTGCTGACACTATGCTTTCGGTGGGTGTATGCACCTATATGCACGTGGGTGCTAGTGGACATGTGTGCTGTCCTTGCCTGTGGAGGTCAGAGGTCAGTGTCTTGTCTTTCTCACTCTGTACCTTCCTGGGACAGTCTCTCACTGAATCTGGAGCTCCTCAGCTTGGCGAGGCTGGCAGCCCGTGCTCCAGATCCCGACTGCTCACTGCAGTGTCTTCTTACGTGGCTGCTAAGGATCCTAACTCAGGTCCTCTTGCTTACAGGGCAGACATTTCACCAACTGAACCATTTCCCAGCCCCTCCTCCTGACTAGTTAAAAATAAACCATGGGGCTGGGAACACAGCACAGCAGGAGAATGCTTGCTACCATGTACTAGGCCCTCCAGTCAATCCTCAGCACTAACAAAAACAAAACTAAAAAAATTAAAGCTCTGTGCACAAGCTTGTGAGCTCAGCCCTCTGGAGGCTGAGCTAAAACCCTGACTTGAAGGGCAACTTGATCTAATTAATTTTGAGACTAATTTGGGATTGGTAATAGTGTAGATCTTGTCTCAAAAATTTTTTTTAAATAAGTAAATAAAAACAAAACCATTTTCAGCTTCTGTATACAAAGGCAGGGCAAACTTGACTGAGGCAGAAGTTTACTAGACATTCATGTTCAGATTGACTATATATGGGGGTAGGTGGAGACCAAAGCTCTCCAGAGGCCTCCCAAAAATCCAAGAAGTTCAAGTATCCAAAAAATTATGCTTGATGAGGCTTTAAAAGTTTTAGATATGAGAACTTTTCAGATTCTCTTTTCAGATTTTTAGACTGGGGATGACTGACTTGAATCAATCAAGCAAAACCTATTTCCCTTTGCCAGGCACAATGGCTCATGCCATTAGCCCTAGCACTCTAGAGGCAAAGGCAGAAGAATTGCAGCAAATTTGAGGCCAGCATGCAGAATTTTCAGGCTAGCCAGGACTTCATCTTTGGGACTTGAGGGGCACCAACGAGCATGTGTGTACATGCCCACGCACATAATTAAAAGTAAACAAGCTAGGCAGCTAGGTGTGGTGCCTAGCTGCCTTTAATCCCAGCACTTGTGAGGCAGAGGCAGGTAGATCTCCATGAGTTCAAGGTTAGGCACGGCTACATGGACTGTCTCAAAACAAACAAACAAAAAACAAAAACAAAACAAACCAACCAAACAAAAAATACCGCAAAAAATCTTTTAAAGGCTGGGCATGGTGGTGAAACCTTTAATCCCAGTACTCAGGAAGCAGACGCAGGCAGACCTCTGTGAGTTCCAGAACAGCCAGGTCTACATAGCGAAAAGTTCCAGGATAGCCAGGATTATGTAGAGACCCTGTCTCAAAAGCAACCCCCCACCCCCACCCCAAGTAAATAAATGAAATAAGCAACTTACCTTGTGGCTGAACCACATGAACATGCTCTATCCATGCAGTGTGATAGCCAACAATATTGGGATGTTGAAGGCCTGCCAGAACCTTTACTTCCCTTAGCACCTAAACAAAAATAATTACAATTGTTTTTACTGGCAATTTGTTATCCAATATTATTTGCACTGGAAGATTAACAGTAACCCTCCGAAAAAAAATGTGAACTGCATAGAAATAACAGGAACAATACAAAGAAAGACAAACAGCTATTGTTTTTGTTGATATTTTTGAGACAGGATCTCTCTAAGTAGTCCTGGCTGGCTTTGAACTCAGAGAGGCCTTCCTGTCTCTCCCTCTCAAGTGCTAAGATTAAAGGTGTGTGCCAAAAACACCCAGCCAGACACAAATTTTACACAGACTCCACACTTAATTTATATTTTGATATCCCTCTTCACCATAAGTGAGGCCACCACTGTCATTCCTCCTCTGCTTTCTTACCTTTATCGTCTTTCCGTTTTTTAAAGGCTGCTGAGAATTTAAGGGCTTTGAGCCAGATAAGCTCTTCCCCGCTGAGCTGTATCCCCAGGCTCCGTGGAGTGTTTTTTGTTTGCTTCTGTTTCATTATTGTCTCACAATGCAGCACAGCCTGGCTTCAAACTTGTGAGCCTTCTGTTCAGCATTCTGAGCACTGGGACCACAGTTGTGACATGAAGGGTTTGTCACTGTTATTCACACAGTGATCTGGAGAAGGGCATTTATCCAAAACCGCATGTGTGTAAGATATGGCGGACAAGGGCCCATCCTTTTATAGAACAAGTTGGACAGTATGGTAACCAAGTACTTAATTTCTCACTTGTGTAAAAGCTCACAAGGCAAAGAAAGGCACCTCGCTGCCAAGCCTGATGACCTGAATCTGGTCCCTGGAATTCACATGGTAACAGGAAAGAACCAACTCCATAAGCTGTTCCCTGACCTCCACACAACTACTGCAGGTAAACATGTGTGCACAGACATGTACACAGCCTGTCCCATGACTTTAGTCTCAGCATCTGGGAGGCAGAAGCAGGCTGAGTTTGACACCAGCCTGGTCTACATTGTGAAATTTATCTTAAAAATGAATAAATACATAAAATAAAGTTGAAAAATAGTAACTTTAAAGAAAAATTATATGAAATAAAAATTTAGTTTTCACATTTTCTGTATTTACCAGTATAACTTACTATTCAGCAAATACACACATATAAATAAATACAGATCTCTCTCAATCAACAGTTAGTGTCCCCCACAACTCCTTCCTGTACTGCTGTCTCTCTGCGCTATGGTGGAACCTAGAGCCTTTTCAACAGAGGCAAGTACTCACACTCTGTGACACACCACAGCCTGCCTTTTACTGATTGAGAAAGGGCCTTAGTATGTTGTCTAGCCTTGAACTCACTCTGAAGCCCCAGCAGGCTTGAATTTTCTATTCTCCAGCTTCACCCTGAGAGGCAGGATTACAGGCATCTCCCCCACCCCACTTTTTAGTGACAATGAAGTTTTATTTTATAGCCAGGGCTAATCTAGTCTCAGGTGGTCATCCCCCCCAGCCTAGACTACTGGTACACATAGTAAGGACACTGCTCAAATCAGACTGCTTTTTTTGGTGGGGATGGCTCTCATGATAGGGTCGGATATAATCCAGTCTAACCTGCAACTTGCTCTATACCAGAGGTGGGCCTTGAACTGATCCTCCTACTGAAGGGCTCTAGCAGGCCTGGGTTTGGCAAACACGGCACTGGCAGGCCTTGCCCTCCCCTCTCCCTGTAAACCATAGATTACATACATCCTTTAAGCTAGCCATCAAGGTCTGTCCCTTACTTGGACACTTGCTTATACCGGACTCATTCCTGAAGCTGACTACCAAGGTCCAGCACGCAAAAGCACCCTTTGGTTCACCTAATTAACACATACCACCACATCCCAGGCCTTTCTAACACAGACCTCCCTTTTTGTCCCCTTAAAAATTGCACCTGCAAAGCCATTGGCAGCTGTTTTCTGCCTGAGCCAAAGAGCAGCCACTTCTATTTTTCTTCTTTGCTTAATAAAGAATCTTTCTGTGAAAACAGGGTTTCGGTGAGGGTCTTGGAGGGAGCTCCCCACTGTGTGGAGTCCCCTACACCTATCTCTACTTAGCACCACCATGCAGGGTCTAGCTCACATCATTTTCTGAAATCCTACCTTCAGGGTTAGGGAGATAGCTTGGTCAGTAAAGTGCATGTCACATTGTCACATGCTTATGATACTTGCACGCCCAACGCTGAGGCGGTTGAGATGAGGATCCCTGGGCTCACTGACCAACCAATCTGCTTATGTGCTAAGCAGCTCCATAAAGTTGAGAGAGCTTGTCTGTAGCACTGAGGTGGACGGTGCGTAAGGAGCATCATCACCCAGAAGCATGCACTGTCTGCACTCTCCCACACATGTGCAACCAAAGTCATACCTTCATACAGTCTGTTTTAGTTGCACTCTTAATCAGGATTTTCTTAATTGCATAATGCTGACCATCTAGCTTGTTCCGGACCTAAAAAAAAAAACAGAAGAAAAGAAGTATTAAATTCCACCAAAGCAACTGAGTAAAGGAATCCATCTTTGAGCTTTGAGTACCAAATCAACTAGAGATCAAATTAAGCTAAAGCCATTCTTCCTACAAGGAGGAAAGTCAGCCCTAGTCTTCTGGAACAGAAGCCTTGCCAACCAAACTGTGTCCAACCCCAGTGGCTCCCAGCCTGAAGAAGAGGAATGCTAGCAAAGTTCTACCTACAGCCCCAAACAGAAACACGATGTTTCTAGAGACACAGTTTTTTATTTTAGTCCTTCTCAGGTAGCCCAGGCTGGCCTCAAACTCACTATGTAACCAAAGATGATGCTGAACTTGTGATCCTCCTATCTGCAGCTCCCACAGGCATGCAGCGGCATGGGTTTGGGAGGTGCTGGGGAAGAGGTCCAGGGCTTTGGGCCTGCAGGCAAGCACTCTACCAGCTAGGCGTGCTCCAGCAGCACAGACTCTTACAGCATGCCGTTTTCAAGTTTTAACTTCTAATTTGAGTGAGGCCAATTTCTCAACATCCTGACGAAAAATCTTTAATCTATACTTTAAAAATACTTTTAAATTAGGTTAAAAATACTTTTAAATTCTTTTATTAAGCTTGTTCTTTGGTGGTGTTATACCTGAACAAATACAAACCACTCTCCCCTCCCACCCTTGCTAATCGGTTTCTTCCCTACAAATCTGCTTCCCACATTCATCTCTTGTTACATTTTTCTTCTCTCTCTCTGTGAGACAAGGTCTCACTATGTAGTCATGGCTGGGCTGGCATTTGCTCTATAAACCAGGCTGGCTTCAAATTCAGAGATCCGCCTGCCTCTGCTCCCCCAACCCCCCGTACTAGAATTAAAGGTGTACCACCATGCCTGCCTTATAACACATTTTTAATGACCCTAAACTACAGGTTAAAAACTCAGCTTCCAGAATCTACCTAAACAACCAACATTACCAACATTAGTTAAGAAAATATTAAAATCTATCAATTGCCTATAAATGAAAATAAAGCCATAATTTTTAGGAATCTCTGATGCTTCTAATCATAATAATGAAAATAACTTCTCAAAATACACAAACTGAGAGAATAGGTCAAAATGAGCAAACAGTTAAAAGCAAAACAAAACCTTGTATACTCTTCCATATCCTCCTTTTCCTAAGATGGCAAGCTCTTCAAATTCATTTAAGTAGCGTGACGTTTGTGCTTCGAAAGCTATCTCCCTGGATCTAAAAGTTAAATACAAACAGGCCATCAATATTGATGTGACAATGAAATGTATACACTGTATTACCAACCTGCTGAGACTCATTTATCAGTAAACTGCAAAACAGAAAGAATCAGCTAAAAGGCCATTTCTAATTGTCTATGGAAGAAAATGGCTAGGTAAATGAAGAATGCAATAAAAAACAGCAAGAGGGCTCACTAAATGTATTAATTAGCATTCCAACAGAAATCGGAAACGATGCTGCGCATACAGGCAGAAGTAATTAATGTAATGACATGAGCTTTTTCCTTCCTTCTGAGACACCCCGGGGTCTCTGGTGGCCAAAGCTGACACCTGGGCTTGTGAACCTGCTGCCTTCACCTCTTAGGCTATGCTCATGTTACTGTCATGAGCACCCATTACCAGGTAGTTTAACTTCAATTTCTTGTTCTAGTGGTTGTTTTGTGGGTAGCTGGGGATTTGAGACAAGGTTTTACTCTGGAGTCCAGGCTTACTGGACTATGTAGGCCAAGGCCGGCCTTCAATATGACAACCGTGTCATTTCTGTCTTTTAATGTGCTGGAATTACAGTTGTATGCTACCAAATGTCTCCTATCCTTGAACTCCTCTATGATGCAGGCTCCTTACAGATTTTTTAAGTTTGTAAATAGCAGGGTACAGTGGTCCACACCTGTAATCCCAGCACTCTGGGAGGCAGAGGCAGGCAGATCTCTGTGAGTTCAAAGCTAGCCTGGTCTTCAAAGTGAGTGCAGGACAGCCACGGCTACACAGAGAAACCCTGTCTCAGGAAGAAAAAAAAGTGAATAAAGTAAAAGGCCAATGGTGCTTTCCTAAAAGAAGTATCAGTAGTCAAATTAATGGGGATGGGGGATGGCCTGGACATGTTTGCTCACGTCTACAATCCCAGCAGGAGGATCTCTAGTATAAAGACAGTTTGGGTTGCAAATAGACTTTGTCTCAAAAACTGTCAGGGAAGGGGGCTGTGGGATGGCTCAGCAGGGAAAGCATTTGCTACATGCAAGCATGGGGGTGGCAGTGCAGATCCCCACACATACGTAAACACACGCTGTGGCGCCAGGAGCCCTGCGAGCTCAGCAACAAGAGCCCCAGAGCAGGCAGGCTGGCTCCACCAAGACAGCCGGGAGCTTCCCGGGCAGCAAGCCCCTACTCTCATACACACGGAGCAAGATGGAGAAAACCACGTCTATCAACCTCCTGAGGCATCTGCACACAAGCACATGCAAATATATCTACCCAAACTCTCAGAGCGAGAGCGAGAGAGAGGGAGAGATCCAAATGTAGGGGCTTTATCCCTGCAATCTCACACTTGGGAAGCAGAGGCAGGAAGACCAAGAGTTCAAGGTCAGTCTCAGCTACACAGCAAACCTGAGAACAGCCTGACCCACATGAAACCCTGGCTCAAGACAAAAAAAAGGAGGGGTTGGGGAGAAAGGCACACTGACAAGAATCCACACTTAGTGGGGAACTGAGAAGCTCAGGAAATCTCAGAGCTCACTGGATGACACACTGAGAGTATGTCTCAAAAAACAAAGCACAGAGAAGTAACTTTTATAAGTTACTTACCATTTTTCTAAGTTAGTCAAGATAGTGAAAAAACACTGGATACATACCTGATTTTCTGCATGTAAGAATTATCTTCACAAGGACCCTAAAACCAAAACATTACCTTTAAGAACCACTTGAAATAGCTGACAAACAAGGAACCAAATTCAACACCACGATAACTCAAATGCTCAAATACCTAAAACAAGACCATAGTCTAGCATTTTACTCATTTACTAGAGCATTTGTGAAACAGATTTCACTATAGAAAAAAACTTGGTCTCATAATCCTCCTGCCTCAACCTGCTGGGTACTCGAATTAGAAACGTGAGGCATCACATAAGGATAAAAATAGCTTTTTGTTGTCTGTTTTTGAAACAGGGTATTGAGGTAGCCTTGGCTAGCCTACAACTCACCCTGCAGACCAAGTTAGTCTCAAAACTGCAGCAATCCTCTTGTCCTGGCCTGAGTGCTGGGATTACAGGACATAACCAGCTTATAAATAACATTTTAATATGACTTAAGTTTATGATTAAAAATATTTCAGAGCTGAGAATTTATTTGCAAGGAGCTCCAAAGAATGACTTCACTTCAAAAGTTAAAAAAAAAAAAGGACTTGAATTCTCCCATCTCCACTGCCACCGCCCCATTCTGGAGCCGTCTTACTCACATCCCTGAACCTGTCTCCCTGCCCTTGATCCTCTCCCTCTATTTCCAGCACAGCAGCAGGTGTGAACCTGTTAAAATGTTCTTATGCTCAAAATCCTGCAGTGTTTCCTGTGTCCACTCTATAAAACCAAGCTCATTAAAATCGTCACAAGAGCCTACTGCAAACTGGCCATGGCAACCACATTTGTAACCCCAGCACTTAGGAAGCCTAGAGCGAAAGTATGTAGAGTTTGAGGCCAGCATGAACTACACAGAGTCCCAGAACTGCCTGGGCTACAGTGTGAGACTGTCTCAAAAATAAGTAAAATTCAATAAAAATAAAGAAAACAGAGGCAGGCACTGGCACTGTTGCTACTGCTCGGCCTGCTGCCCCTTCTTGGATTTAGCAAGGACGAACAATCCACCCCCACGGCCCCTCCCCCTTTGTCTTCCACTCTTCCCCTTTGCTCTAAGGCAAGGCAGCCTTGCAGAAATGAGCAGCAGACTACCACCAGCAGTGCTCAGCAAATGGCACTCCCAAATACTGTGGCTCTGCCCGGAATACTTCAACTCCATGAATCTGAGTTTAACTGTCTTTAAGCTCTGAACTCGACCGCTTTCTCAGCGAGGTCTGCCATGGCTACTGCACATGAACGTCCCATGCCCCTCACAGCATTTCCTAACCCCCTTCACTACCTATACGCCACCCTCACACCTGTTCTAACTTTCCCTGGTGTTCATGTCCCCCTGCATCAGAACATAAGCTTCATGAGGGTTCAGGTTTTGTCTATTTTTCCACCATTTTCTCCCAAGCTCCCATAAAACAGCATAACATAAAAAATATTAGGAACATTAATATTGTCAACTTGACCGAGTTTCTATTTTTAAGAACCACTTATATAATTAAAATTAAGTAATGCTTAAAAAATATAGTTCTTTTTCCTTTTTTTTTTAAAAATAGTTCTCTTTTTCTACTTTTTCCCCCAGTGCTGGGGATAGCACCCACAGTCCTAGGCACACTAAGCAAATGCACTACCACTGAGCCACACACCCAGCAAAAGTGTTCTTTTTTTCTTTCTTTCTCTTTTCCTTAATGTATTTTATGTATATAAGCACTTTTGATGACATGCTCCTACCTCATCCCGTGCCTGGTGCCTGTGGAAGTCTCTAAAGTGCCACCACAGATTGGAAGCCACCATGTAGGTGCTCGGAACCAAGAGCCTGTGCCAGTGCTCACCCGCTGAGCTATCTCTTCTGCTCCCACATATGGTTCTTTTGAGCGTCAAGTTTACTTGTCATACAGAGTACGTATGGTCGGGCTTACCTGGCGCACTCTCTCTTTGGCAGACCTCATTAAGTGAGTGATGGCTCTGTTGTGGTGCAGCCTCAGTGAGCTAAACTCATCACTGCAGGTAAAGGAAGACAGTAGCCCCATCTTGATAAAAGTCTGGCAGAGTACTATTAAAATAAAAAATAATAAGGCAAACTGTTATTAGAAGAATTAACATCAGGCAGGACAAGGTAAGCAAACCTGTAACTCCAGTATGCAGGATGCTAAGAAAGGAGGATCCAAAGTCCAAGGTCATCTATCAGCTATGCAGCAAATTTGAGGCTAGCCTGGGCTAAATGACACCTTGTCTCAAAAGGGGAAAGGGCCACAGTAGATGGACATATAGACTGTGCACCAGGTGTCTCTGAAAAAGTTGTTCCTGTAGAGATGTCCTTAATTTATGCATAGAGTGGGCAGCTCACGCTACACCAGAAATGGAAGAGAAAGGAGAGGGAGGGAAAAGAAAAAAAAAAAAAGATGGAGAGAGAGAATAGGGGAAGAGGGAAATAAAGAGGAAAAAGTGTAAATGTTTTTATTTCCTCAGACCAGGGCGGGGGTGAGAGATGTACCCAAGTTTTACTAATACATGGATGGCTTGCGCTGAGCCCAAAGCTTTTCTATCTAACTATCCCCTAGGTTTAGGTAAGCTTCTAGCCTCTGTACAACCTAATCTTCTGCAAGCCTGGACCTTGAAGGCTTCAGCTTCCAGCTTCTGTCTGCTAACCTAGGCCTAGAATGTTTTCAGCCCCTGAGACTTAATGCCGAATAAGCTCACCCTTTCTAGTTCTTTGTGAACTCTGGCTAGCTGGTTCAATTCAGGTGTTCTGGCTCAAAACTTCTCTCCAAGCTGAGTGATTCAAACTGGCTTCTCTCTGCTTCTCACTGAATTGCTCTGCTTGGAAAAGTGCCTCTGAACTCCAGAAACTTAATTACACCAAAATGCCTGCACCAAACTCAACTGAACTGCACAACCTGTGCTATACTGACTGCCATGAACTCTACTGTATTCCTGCACTGAACTCTGTTGTTGTGAGAGTTGGGGGTATCCTATCTCTGACTCATTCTGTCAAATCTTTCTCTGATTCCTCATTTTATCTGCTCCTCAATTGTTTGGGATTAAAGGCGTGCACAAAAGGTATATCTATATCTAGCTAGAGAGATTAATACTGTATACTAAGGGCCTATCTGCATTCCAACTGGATCACACAAACCGAGAACTTTGGATGTGATTTCTTGCCAGAGTAGTCATGTTGTTGGATTAAAATTCCTCTACAGGAAAGACAGGGAAAGGCACAAGAAAAACACCTCTAACACAATCAATCAAGAGGCAAAGGCAGGTGGACCTCTGTATGAGGCCATCTTGGTCTACACAGTGAGTTCTAGGCCAGCCAGGGTTATACAGTAAGACCCTGTTTTTTTTTTAAAAAAAGAAAAGAAAAGAAAAGAAAAACATTTTTCTAGAAAAGTTTGCAGACTTACATACTGCTAAATTAAACTAGGGTTTTGTTGTTGTTGCTTTGCTTTTTTAAAATGGCACCCTCTCCCCAGTGTCTCACATAGCTCAGGCTGGCCTCAAACTCATTATGTAGTAAAGGGAGCTTTGAACCTTGAGCTCCTCATCCTCCTGCTTCTACCTCCCAAATGCTGAAATTACAGTTACGTACCACCACACCTAGCTAAAATATAAATGTTTTACAGTTCAGCCCCCTAAAAAGCCTTAATACATGGCACTCAAAACTCCTTTACCATCAGGCCAGGGTGTAGTTAAGTGACACAGCAAAGCTTTGAATGCACAGGACCCTGAGTGAGACCCCAGTATAGGGAAGAAGAATAAAAATTCTGTGTCCACAGGTTTGCTTCTGGTTATTTGTTGCTGTTGCTGTTTTGAGACAGGGTTTCTCTGTGTAGCCTTGGCTGTCCTGGACTCATTCTGTAGTCCAGGCTGGCCTCTAACTCACAGAGATCCGCCTGCCTCTGCCTCCCAGAGCGCTGGGATTACAGGCGTGCACCACTGCATCCGGCTTGGCACATCTGCTTTTTATAAGTAAGATTCTCATAGAAAAATTCTAACTTTTCAAAGCCATGAGCCTACTACAGCAGAGTTGTACTTTGAAACCTAGAAATCTCTTCCCTTCATAAGCCTCATCCTCCACATACAACACTACAATCCACAATATGAGATTTGCTTCTTTCAGGACAAGAGGTATTGGCAGAATGCATAAAAGGCTCAATGCATAAAAGCTCTGCCCATACAAACCTGCTAACCTCAGCTTGGTCCCTGGAAGCACAGTGGAAGGAGAGAACCAACTCCTGAAAGCCGTCCTCTGACCAGTACATGCCTGCACTAACACATATGTACCCACATTCACATACACTCATCATAAACAAACATAGAAACACACTATGAAAGATTTATTAGAAAACAAATACTTTACCCATTCTTCTTGTCCATCAGGCTTATTTAAATGACATCATATACTTAACAACTAGAACATGTTACTTTCCAAGACCAAGCAAAGATCTCTGTCTTTAGTGCGGCTAAGACTTGGAAAGGCTTCCTCAGTGGAAAAGTACCTGAATCTACTGCAAAAAAAAAAAAAAAAAAAGGCAGCTACAGCGGTCTCAGTCAGTAAGAGAGACCAGAATCATAACATAGAATTCTGATTTCTGCAAACCTGGGGCTCATGCCTCTAAAACACAAGCATCCCAAGACAGGAAAAACAAATTTCACACTTTCAATAACACGGTCTGGAGCTCCTCCAGTCCTCTGCTCAGGAACTGAGTCAGTGGCCAGGGATAGTGCTCCAATGTTTGCCTGGTTGGCTAAGTACATAAACTGAGTGTGGGAGCACACTGTCAGCACTCCAGTACTTGGGAGGTAGAGACGAGTTCAAGGTTAGCCTCTGATACCCAGAGTCTGAGGCTAGCCTGGGCTTACATGAACAACCTCAAAAAGCCAAAAACTAGGTCATATCTAGAAATGTGTCTTAATGCTTTCCTAACACAAGTGAGGCCCTGAGTTTAATCCCTAATACATCCAAAAGAAAGAAATAAAATCAAGGTTTAGCTGCTCACCAACCACAGCCTAACAGATCCTCCAGAATTACATGACTCTTACTGCTGCGAAACAATTTTTTTTTAATTTATTGGATCACACACAATTTTATATTTATAAGAAATTACACAAAGGAAAACTGAAATGATTGTAAGGAATGGGAAATCAGTTGTACCTATTTTGACCCATTTTTCTAATTCAGCTGGTTCTCAGGGGCACAGCATCAAGAGTAGTATTTCTCCCAAGCTCCATCTGACAATACCCACTTAGGCATACTCACACTTAAACACTTGTTTCGAATGAACCGGGTTTGGCTCGTGCACATGGCTCAAGTGTTCCAGCAAGGAGACAAGCAGCAGCTGGTTTGCCACTGCGAACGGGAATGTGGGCTGCTGCAGGGGTTCTTTTAATACTTGGAGCTCCGCCGGGACATCAGACTCTAAAAAATAAGGGAGGGAACAACATTCTTGGTAAACATGTCTCATAATGACAAAATGGCAGGTTCTGCTTAAGACAGCACAAATAATGTAACTGAAGGGGCACAGAAAGTCAAAGAGTCGTTATGGTGAGTCCGGCTAAAGGTTTTCTGGGGCTGGGGAAATGGCTCGGTGGTCACTGCGCTTACTGTGCTAGCGTCAGGACTGGAGTCTGGATCCCCAGCACCCACATTAAGGTCAAGCAGGAAAGGCAGCACTGCCCTATAATCCTAGTGCCTCTGGTTGTAGGGGATCCCTGGAGAAAGCATGCCAGGTAGCTAGACTAGCCAAATCTGCCAATTCCAGCTTCAGGGAGAGGCCGCACTTCAGTGAATGCAGTGGTAAGCAACTGAGGAAGACACCCTCAGTTCTCCTGTTCTCACACCCATTTGAACATGGACACACACAAACATACACACCACATACATAATGACATAAAAAAAAAGAGAGAAGATTTTTCTGGAGGTGAATCTGAGTTAAAGCTGAGGAGGAGCAGAGCGGCCTCCAATCTAGAGCAGTCCTCCTGCCTGGATCCTCAATGTGGATTACAGGCCAGTGCCCTGTGGCCTTCACGCTTCTTTATGCTCACTATTTCCTCTTTTCTGCAGAGAGGTGGGTTTTTTTTGTTGTTTTGGTTTGGTTTTTTTTTTAGGTCTTTTTTGGGGAGGGCAGGTTAACTTGAGGGCCACAAATATGCCCTTACTGCTGAGCTACAGCTTAGATCAAAATTCACTTTCCTATTAAAATTTTTTTCTATTTAAAAACAAATAACAAATCCATTTTTAAGAACTTAAGAAATAGCTGAGGACCTAGCTTAGTTGGTGGAGTGCTTGCCGAGCATTATGAAGCCCTGGGTTCAACCCCATCACCACATAAAGGGAGGCCTGGGTCCGACAACAGGGAGCTGGAGGCAAGAACACCTTAGTTTAAGGTTATCCTTGGCTGCGTAACAAGCTAGGCGCTACCTCGGGGTACATCAAACATGCTAAAAAGCACTATAAAATAACAAGATGACAACCTTCAAAAGGCCAATAAGATGGCTCAGCAGTCTCGGAAATACATAGCTCCCGCAGGGACCCACCCAGACTCAGTTCCCAGCACCCATACCAGGAGGTTCCGAACCACCACTAAGTCAGGTGCCTCCAACCTCTGCAGACACTTGCAGCCACATGCACATAGCCACGAAGATTCACACACATATACATAATTAAAAGTAATTTCTAAAAGATCAATAGACACTCAAGTAAAATGGGAAAGGAAGGCCAAAAGTTTCAACTTCCTGGTTGCAGTTACAAGTAGAAGAGGAAACATTACTAAAAGTGAAAACGACTCCCAGTTCTCAAAGTAGTAAGATGTCAGATGCAGGTGCTGGCTGAATTAAGAGTTTGAGATGTCTGCCAACCAGGATGTTGGTAAACATAAAGGAAACAGATAATCAAATCCAATCTCGGGAAAACATGGTCCGAACACCCCAGCAGTAAGAGAAAGGCCATGCTGGCGGCACAGTCCTTTAAAGCCAGCTATGCGGGAGGCCAAGGCAGGCTCAAATCCAGACTGGGCTTCAGCGTAAACTCAATAGGCAACATAAAGATAGCCTGCGTCAAGAAGAAAAGTCGGGCTAGGAGAGTAGCTCAGCTGCAGAGCACTCAGCTAGCTTGCATGAGACCCTACATTCAATCCCCAGCTTTTTAAAAAAGGGTGTGTGTTTGTTTGGCTTTTTAAAACATACATTTATTTATTCATTCATTCATTAAAATGTATTCACTTTGTATCCCAGCTGTAGCCCCCTCCCTAAGCCCCTTTCAATCCCACCCTCCCTTTCTCTTCTCCCATGTCCCTTCCGAAGTCCACTGATAGGGAGGTACTCCTCCCCTTCCATCTGACCCTAGCCTATCAGGTCTCATCAGGACTGGCTGCATTGTCTTCCTCTGTGGCCTAGCAAGGCTGCTCCCCCCTCAGGGGGGAGGTGATCAAAGAGCCAGCCACTGAGTTCATGTCAGAGACAGCCCCTGTTCCTCTTACTAGGGAACCCACTTGGATACTGAGCTGCCATGGGCTACATCTATGCAGGGGTTCTAAGTCTCTTTAGGGAGCCATCAATATGTAAGCAGAACATATTATTAACAAGAAGTGGAAAAGCGGTATAAAGCTTGCCTGATATCACTCCCTTCCAGAATAATCTTTGGTTTGCAGAAACTCTTATCATGGACTTGCATGTTTACAGCTGGGACCTTCCCTATGACATATGCTTTCTTTGCTCTGCAGCTACAATAACATACCACTTGAAATGTGTGGGAAAACCTGCTTATCCATTTAAAAAGTTATCTCACAACTGTCCGCTATAAAGCCTGCCGAGCAGCCACTGCGAGCTGTTTCTCATTGTGGTCAATTATTACAGGCAGTATTTAAGAATAACATGTGGAAAACCGAGTTTGGCTTACATCCCTAACTCCACTACAACACATGTATTTCAAGCTTCGGTGGAATGTGTAACCTTTGTAGTCCTTCTGTGGGATAGTAGATAGCTAAAAATCTCCTTGAATGTATGTTTTTGTTTGGGGTGCTGGGAGACGAACCCAGGATCTTACTGAACCTAACATACCCATCTGTCGGTGACCTGCTCCACCACAATCACTCTTTGTTGTCGTTGTTGCTATTTTGCGACACAGTCTTAAGTCCCGCAAACTGGCCTGGAACTCCACATAAACCTCAGGCTGGCCTTCAACTCCTGATTCTCCCGCCTCCACTTTCCAAGTGCTTGGATTACAAGTGTGCCCCACGACTCAATGTATTTATCCACTACCAAGAGCACAATTTCATTTTTAAAACTGTCCAAGCAACTGGGAACAACCAACTGTACTTTCAGGAAAACAGTAGAATGCTGACCTACATAAAATATGTTTTGGGGACTACTCACCTTATGCCACATAGTTTGATTTATGTGTACCAAAAGCCTCAAGAAAATCTGAGCGTTCCCACACTGCCTCGCTCATTAGTTATCCAATCCGCGAAGCAGATCTCATTCTAGCAGTGAACAAAGATAACACTCAGCGACTGAAGAATAACAAGTCAGGACATGAAGTGAAAAGCGGCCTCAAGGAAGTGGCACAGAACAGAGGCCAAGAAATGGAAACGCCCACAAACGGGCAGATCATAGATTCTCTTGAAATAAATATTTGCCTAACTCTTGACGGCCCGCCCGCAGCCTCCCGGTGCCCTATAGCTCTGGACCCGAGTTCGAGCCCCGAGGCAGCCTGCGGCCTTAGGTGGCTTTTGCAGACCACTGGCACGCGGGAACCCAGATGAACGACGAGCCGTGGAACTGCGCGAGCCATCCCTATCTTACCATCATACTTGGGGTCCGAGACCTCTGCGGGGAAGTCGATGGCCGGAGGTGCGGACACCGCCCCCACCGCGTCCTCGTCCGCGTCGCGCTCGCCATCGCCGGAGCCGCCCCCCAGCATCGCCACCGGGAGCGCGGACTGCAACCTCGCACTGCGCGTCCCCAAACGCTGTCCGCCGCAACCTCCTCCTCCCACCAACACCCCGGGCCGGAAGTAACCCCAGAGCAGACGGAAGTCCCGCCCCTGAGTTCCGGGAGCCTCCGTGCGGGCGGGCTAGCCCTGGCTCGCCCCCTTTTTATGCGGAGAGAAAACGATTGGCTGGTTTGGTGCAGGTACGCCCCTGGTGGGCGTGACAAGCAGGGTTGGGCGTGCTTCGGGCTGCGGGGGCCCGGGCCTTGCGTCCAGTCCCTTTCCCCTCGGCTCTGGTGGCCGTGGTCGGGGCGACCCTCCTCTGTGCCTCCCAAATTATTCCTGTAGACCCCGAACACTCAGACCTCACGCCTGCAAGCTTGGACCTGGAAAGGATGATAAGCAAGGTGACCCAAACTCGGAAAGACAGAGCGCGCGGTTCTCAGGGGCAGATCTTAGCCTGTAACGGACAGAAATGGGAGTAAGTGTGGGCAAAGCCTAACAAACTAGGAAGGAGACCGAGAGAGGGTAAAAAGTGATGTTGAGGAAAGAGCAGGGTAAATGGTCACAGAAAATAAACCTAGGGGAAGATACACGGGGCGGGGGGAACGGGAAGGTGAGTGGGAAGTAGAAGCAGCCTTTCAGCCGGTTTTTGGGTGACTAAACGAACTGCCTTCATGTGTTTGTCTGGTGCCTGTGGAGGCCAGAAGACGCCATCGGGTCCCCTGGGACTGGAGTTACAGAGGCTTGATATCTGCCGTGGGGCGCTGGAAATTGAACCGAGGTACTCTGTAAGAGCAGCAAGTGCTCTTAACTGCTGAACCATTTCTCCAGCCTCTTAGTATGCTAATTTTGAAAAAGCAGCTACTTCAAGAATCTAATTTTAGAAATGATCATCTTTTGTATATACAATAATTTTTCATCTAAAAAGAAAAAAAAATCACCCACCGGAGTAGTTTTTTTTTTTTTTAATTCCTATATTTGACCACCTGAAAGGTAGAGGCAGGACAATCAGAAGTTCAGTTTAGTATTTAGTGGGTTTGAGGGCAGGCTGAACTAAATGATACCCTGTTTCAAAACGAAAATAAACTCATCTACAAGTCCTGACTCAACTAGACCTGAGCTTGCTTCGATCCACAGCAAAATAGGAAGTGCCAACCAGATTCCAGAGAGAATCTAACCTAAAAGGAATTCCTTTGGTTTTTGAGACCAACTTTACAGTTGTTTTCAAACCAGAGTTTTGTTTTTTGTTTTTTCCTTGCGACCCCATGCCCACCCCAACCACCCAGGATGATTCAAAGCTTCAAGTTCTAATTCTAAAAACCCAGCCTGGGGCTCAGAAGGCAAGTTTGCTTGTTGCTTAAGCATAAAGGACCTGAGTTCAGATCCCCAGCGCCCACACAAAAACCACTGGGTACAGCTGTGCATGTTACACCACAACTTGTCAGGGGCGGAGACAAGTGTATCCTGGGAGCTCGCGGCCAGCCAATCCAGCCTAGTACAGAGAGCTCTAGGTTCATTGAGAAAACTTGTCTTAAATAAGTAAATAAATAAGGTAGAGAAGGCTCAGTGACTGGGAGCATTTGTTCTGGCCTTTGTAGGTGGGAACTCTCTCAAATTTAAAGAGAAATAGGGTGGTGAGCAGTAAAGGAAAACAGATGGCCATTTATGGCCTCCACATGTGCATCTCATGAACATGGACACATGAAAATACCACATACAAACACAAAAAAATTTAAGGTTTAGCATCTTTGTCCTTTGGAAATGTCCCGTGTTAATTGCCAATGCAGTGCTGTTGAATAACCCTTAAGGGCTCTCAAGGTAGATAATACAGCTGGCATGAAAATCTCAGTCTGGGCTCCAAATTTAGTATGGTGTGCAAAATTGGCATAGTTGACATTTTTATGTTAACGTATGTTCCATATAAAGCCATACTGTTTGTACAACTTCTCTCATGTATGGGAGGAGAGCGGCCTCCTGGAGAGGGATTTCACTGAATGTATCCACAGCTTTTTTTTTTTTTTCTTTTAAGCCATTACTTGGAACTGAACATTTCCCCTCTCAGGATCTCAGGAATGTTCCCAAATAAAAGGCCAAGCTAGCCTGGTGATCTCAGGACCTGGGAGTGGAAGCAGTAAGATCGAGAGTTCAAGGCCATCCTGGGCTACATAGTCAGTTTACAGAACAACCTGAATACATAAGACTCAATATTTTTTAAAATTTAGAAGCCAAAAGGACAATATATTTGCCTGTCTAAATTATGAATATCCATGCACTCATACAGTCTGTAGGCATTAAAAACACTGGTACGAAGTCTAGCGAGATGGCCCAGCGGGTAAAATGCTTGCTGTGAGATCTTGAGGACCGGAGTCCAGGTCCCCAGCACCCATGAAAAGCCAGGCTGTAAACAGTGACTGTTTACTCTTCCTGTTGCTGTGATAAACACAGTGACCAAAAACAACTTGGAGAAGAAAGTGTTTATTTTCTTGCAGATTGCAGTCCATCATGGAGGAAAGCCAAGGCAGAAGCCATAAAGGAAAGCTGCTTACCGGACTGTACCCTGTCTTAGGGTTGCTGTTCCTGTGATGAAACACCGTGACCAAAAGCAAGTTAGGAAGGGAAGGGCTTATTTGGCCTACATATCCATATTACTGCTCATCATCAAAGGACAGGAGCTCAAGCAGGGTAGGAACCTGGTGCTGGTTACTGCCTTGATACTCATAACCTGCTCAGCCTGCTTACAGAACCCAGGACCACCAGCCCAGAGATGGCACCACCCGCAATGGGCTGGACTTTTCTCTGTCAATCACAGAATAGCCTACAGTCTGGCCTACCGCCCAGTCTTATAAAAGCATTTTCTTAATTGAGTTTTGCTCCTCTCAGATGACTTTAGCTTGTGTCAAGCGGACATAAAACTATCCAGCACACTCCCTCTGACTTACTTACTTAGGTACCTTTTTTTTTTTTTTAAGATTTATTTATTTATTTTGTGTACAGTGTTGTGCCTTTATGTATGGCTGCACACCAGAAAAGGGCACCAGATTTCATTGCAGATGGTTCTGAGTTACCATGTGGTTGCTGGGAATTGAACTCAGGACCTCTGGAAGAGCAACCAGAGCTCTTAACCTCTGAGCCAGCTCTCTGCCCTTCAGCTAACATTCTTTAATTATTATTTATTGTTATTTTTGTCTCACTCTGTAGCCTGGGTTGGTCCGGAACTCACTTTCTAGACAATGGTGGCCTTGATTGAGTTCATAGAGATGAACCTAACTCTCCTTCCAGAGTGCTGGTAATGGCATGTAGCTTCATCCACCATTCTTTTTTTTTTTTTAAGGTTTATTTATTTATATACTATTCTGCCTGCATGTGTGCCTGCATGCCAGAAGAGGATACAATATCTCATTATAGATGGTTATGAGCCACCATGTGGTTGCTGGGAACTGAACTCAGGACCTCTTAACCTCTGAGCCATCTCTCCAGGCCCATCTACCATTCTTACACAGCTCAGGTCCATATATAGATCAGAAATTACGAAGATGCCTTGCAGACATGGCCACAGCAGGTAATTGATCTGAGTGATTTCTCAGTTGAGGTCCCTCATCCCAGGTGATTCTAAGTTTGTGTCAGGTTTAGACACGAAGCTAGCTACGACCGTGGCTCTAACTCCACTGCTGTGGGGCTAAGGAGGATTCTGGAGGATAGCTGGTCTGCCAGCCTAGCTGAAAAGGCGAGCTCATTGAGAGACCCTGTCTCAAAAAGTAAGATGGGAGTTCGATTGAGGAAGACATCCCAAAATCAGCTTCTAGCCTCAATAAGCACCTCTGTGGTGGATAAACACACATTCCTGAACACGCACACACAAGCACACACAAGCACACACACAAAGAAAATATTGGTGTGGGCCTAAGGTAGATCTCAGTAGTAGAGCAAAGCCCTGGGCTCCATCCCCAGGACTAAGAAAATGTTGCTCCTCCCCCTTCAGATTCGAAATGAAATTGTTGGTGTGTGATATCTGTCTCATGCCAGTAGAAAAGTTTCTCACCATCAGTAGAAAAGTCCAGCACTAAGAGACCATGAGTAAAAAGTCGACTCCTGCAAGTGAGCTTATGCACAGAAGCAGCCTTTCCCGCCTTCAGTTTCTCTTCCACCTGTATACAGGGTGTATACAAAGGAAAGATCAGACTGGCAAATTAAAGCAAATCTGTAAGAAACTCCATCAATGTGTAGTTCTTTTTAATTTTTGTCATGAGTGTGAGTGTTTTGCCTGCACATATGTCTATGCACCACTTACAAGCTTGGTCCTCAGAGATCCCCCCTGGGACCGGAGTTACCGAGTGAGATCTGCCCTGTGGGTGCTGGGAACCAAACCCAGGTCTTCCAGAAGAGCCACCAGTGTTTAACCACTAAGCCATCTCTCCAGCTCTAACTTATGTTCTTCTTGCTCTTGTGGGTATCCATAATGGATGTTTGGGGGTGGGGGTCCCACATTGTACACAGGGAGGTCAGGAAATGACTGTTCAGTCAGTTCTCTCCACCGTGGAGGTTCTTGGAATCAAACTCACTTTTGCCAGGTTTGCTCAGCAAGAGCCTTTATTGGCTGACTGATCTCACTTGGCCCCAAAGTGTGGTTTTTAATACAAAAGCCATGAAGTAAATACAAACAGAAAAGAAGTCACAGCACATCAGTGTAACTGAGCCTTCATGAAGCTACTGCAAAATTGATAAGGCATGTTTCTCTCTCTGTTTCCATGGCAACACACTCCTCTAGGGTTTTTTTCTATTTTACTGAATCCTCCATCTCAGTATCTGTTATTGAATCTTTGTCTCCAGACGTATAGATTTTTGTGAGATGTTATCTGTCTCCAAACTCACTTAGGTCAATCAGATGCTTTACTCTGTCACCCCAGGCATGGTGGCGCATGCCTGCAATCCCAACACATCAGAGATGGAGGCAGGCCAGAGTCAGCTATGAGAACTTGTCTCAAAACATATCCCACAAATACAGGTACCCAAGAGTGTTGCATTTGATAGTGTTTAGTGACCAGATTGTGGGTATTATAATAACAAAGTTTTAATGGCCCAATATCTGTGATGATTAGTGTTGTCGACTTGGTAGGCTCTAGAATCATCTAAGAGATAGACTTCTAGGAACACTAGGAACACCTGCAAGGGACACTCCGGATTAAGGTTAGCCTCTGACACTGTCCTCAAGGGATTAAACAGATCAATTGTGTCAGGACTCTCTAAGTGGCACCATTTTCTCTGCGCTGGATTGCTGGACTGTGTGAAAAGAAGAAAATGAGCTGAGTAAGGTATCTGTTGCTCTCGGCTGCAGCATGTTTTGTTTTGTTTTGTTTTGTTGTTATTGTTTTTCTCAGTGCCAAGGATCAAACCTGGGGCCTCAAGCAGGCTGCTGCTGAGCTGTTTCCCCAGTCCCCCCCCCCCCGCCCTTCTACTGCTGCTCTTTCTGCTTGTCCTACTGCTGCTGCTTGTTCTCGTTCTTCTTTTTGGTTTTTCAAGACAGAGTTTATCTGTGTAGCAGCCCTGGATGTCTTGGAACTGTCTTTGTAGACCAGGCTGGTCTCAGACTCACCGAGATCCACCTGCCTCTGCCTCCTGAGTTCTGGGATTAAAGGTGTGCACCACAGCGCCTGGCCCCTCTGCTATTTTTTAATTTAAAATACTACATTTATTTATTTCATGTGTGTGCACATGCCTGTATGCATGTGACCATACCCTCCATAGAGCGTGACAGAGGACATTTTGTAGGAGTCAGTTCTATCTGAGTTGGTTCTCACTTTTCCCACGTGAATCCTAGGGCTTGAACTCAGGCTGTCAGGCTTGGCTACAAGCTACTGTTATACACTGAGCCATCTCAGTGGACCTGATCTATGCTTCTTGGCTGTTTGTGCAAGTGACCAAGTGGCCTCAAACTCCTGCTGCTGTGACTTCACTGTACCTCTAAACATTGAGCCAGAAAAAAAAAAATCTTTCCCCCTTAGGTTGCTTTTGTCAGTGTTTTATCACAGCAGGAAAAAAAAAAACAGAAAAAACCAACTAGGTAAGAGACTAAGATCATGAATGCAAGTGAATATTACTAAGCAATTAGAGGTAAGTAGTCAGGTAGATCAGGGCCATTGAATCATCACCGCGAAAACCCTAAACCACAATGCAACTCTATTCATTGCTCATGTTTACTGAGCTCTGACTTGGCAGCCCTACTCTTCACCTTGTCCTAAGTGTTTTCACTCATTGATTCCTCATAACAAACATGCTGCAAGGATACTGTGATTATCTTACTTCATAGAGAAGAACAAAGGGGGAAGGGAAGCTTTTTAAATATACTTCCCAAGGACATATGACTTAAACATTGTGGAAACCACCTCTCACTTTTCATTGGCATTTATGTATTTATCCCTTTCCCATGGTGTGAGTGTGTGTGTGTGCCGTGCATTTACGTGTATACCTACTCAAGGAGGAGGGTACACTATATACTTGTGACAAACTGAAGCTAATGTAGGAATCAACCTTGGTTTCCCTTCCTCTTATTTATGGAAGCATGGCCCCTCAGACCTAGAGCTCACTGGTACAGCTACTCAAGCTGGCCAGCAGATCTGGCAATCCTATCCCTGCCTGTTGGTGCTGAAATTACAGGGGAGCCACTGTGCACACCCAGCATTTATGTGGGTTCTGGGTATCCAAACTCCTGTCTCTATTTTATAATAGTTTTGTTAAGATATAATTTGTTTATTATATGATTCATTCTTGTAGAGTGAATTAGTGTATTCAGAGAAATGTGGAGCTATCATGTATAATTTTAGACAGTTTCATCACCCTGCAAAGAGACAGATCCTTAACAGACTGAATCCAGGCAGTTTGACTCCAAATTTAGCTTCAGAAAGAACAGCATGGTGTCACATATGCAAATTTTTTACATATGCCAGAAATATGCTATTTATGCACATATAGTCATATTAAAACATTAAGAGGCACATGGAAGTGATTCCGACATTATTATTACTCTTGTTATTATTATTTTGGTTTTTTTGAGAGAAAGTTTCATGTAACTGCTGCGGGTCTTGAACTCCCAATGTAGCCCAGGCTGGCCTTGAACTCCTAATCTTCCTGTCTTTACCTCTCAGGTGCTAGGATTACAGGAGTGCACTACTGCCATGCCCAGCTTCTTTATTTTTCACAATGCTCAAGACCAAGCCCAGAGCTCCATGAACTCTACCACTGAGCTCTGCCCCCACTTGGCACTGGCCTTAACATCATCATCATCATCATCATCATCGAGAAATGATTTCTATACATTCCACATTGGCCCAAAGCTCAGTGAGTAACCCAGTCTGACCTTGAATTTTCAAGCCTCACACCTCAGCCTCCTGAGTGCTGGGATTTCAGAGGAGTACCAATACACCCAGCTGGCTCGTGACTTTAGAAGAGCGATTACCAGGCTAGGTAGAGGACTCAATTACAGAAGTTCCTGCCTTGCATGCAGGAAGACCTGAGTTCAATACCCAAGGATCTGAGTTTGAAAGTTGCAGAACCCGTTTTTTTTGTTTGTTTGTTTGTTTTTGTTTTTTTTAAAGCTGGGCGTGGTAGAACAAACTTGTAACCTCAACATTGCGGTGAAGTGGATTCCTACTCACAGGGAGAAGAGCATACTTGGTGAGGTCAGGGCCAGTGAGGGGCAGTGTTTCATAAGATAAAGTAGGGCTGGTTAACAGGTAATAGTGCCTGCTGTCAAGCCTGGTATCCTGAGTTCAATCCCTGGGACCCACACAGTAGGCTGTCCTCTGAACATGTGCGCACTGATACAATAAACAAACAACACCTAATGGTGTCCTCTGTCCTGTACATACACATATACACACCTGATAAGAGTGATTGTCTTTTTTTTTTCCTGCTGGGTGCCCTGGAACTCAGTATGTAGCTAAAGATGACCTTTGAATTTTGATATTCTGGTCTCCACCTCCCAAGTGCTGAGGTTACAGGACTCTACCAACAAGCTCAGTTTTCCGCCGTGCCAAAGCTTGAACTCAGGGTTTCATGCACGCTATGCAAGCATTCTGCTTAACGAGCCACATCCCAGTCTTCAGAGTAATTATCTCTTGAGAGTGTGTAAGGGGAGCAATTTTTCACAGGCCTGCATTTGGAATCCAGCTCTATCTATGATCATCAGCACTGCAATAAAAGTCACTGATATAGTTTGAGTATGGCTTTCCCCCTTTTGAAACTCATGTCAAAATTTAATCCCTGTGATGAGATTAAAAGATGAGACTTGGTGGGACCTTTAAGAGGAGATTAGTTATCTGCCCTCATGAGTGGATTAAACCACTTATGCCGTTAATGGACTAACGGGTTTTTGGATTGGCCGGTTCTTTCAGGAGATTGCGGTAAAGACAGCTTAACTGTCTCCCGCATGATCCTGTCTCACTCCATTATGATGTCCTGTGCAGCTTTGGGACTCTGCCAGCACAAAGGCCCCAGATGTAATTCCTCTACTTTAAACTTTAGCTGTGAACTAAAACAAACTTCTTTTCTTTATAGTTTACTCAGCCTGTGGTAGTATGTTATTCACTACATAATTTGTAGTAAAACCAGAAGCAATATTCAATATCAGTGGTTAACTTGGGGTATGGAAATATTGGTATAATTTTTGTTTTCAAAATTCTTCATATTCCTTGCTCTCTTATTTTGAAGTATTAATATTATGTGGTTCAGTTTTATTGTTTTATCGTGTCTTGGTTTAATTTTATAATTAGGTTATGTTTTGTTTTGTTTTGTTTTTAGACAGAGTCTCATGTAGTCCAAGTTAGCTGCAAATTTTCTAGGTAAGCAAAGACAGTCTTGGAGTCCTGAGTCTCTAGTTCTACCTCTTTTAACAAATGGTGATGGGAAAACTGTATAAAAAGAAAAAGGAAAGTAGATCTCTGTCTCTCACCCTATATGAAAATCAACTCAAAATGGGAAAACAAACAAACAAACAAAAAACTAATGTACGACTTAAACCCGAAACTATCATACCCGGTACTTAAAATATAAAGTACAATGACCAGTAAATAGGGGGAAAAATGTTCAACATCATTGGTCATCAGAAAGCTGCTAATTAAAACTTCACTGCGGGACCAGCTAGATTGGTAGAGTCCTTACCTAGCATGCAAGAAGTCCTGGTTCAACTCCCAGCACCTCACAAATCCTTAAACCTCGTGTAGCGGTACATGCCTGTGATCTCAGCACTCAGGACACAGGCAAATGGATCAAAAGTTCATTGCCGTCCTTAGATACATAGCAAGTTCAAGGCCTGATGGCTCTATATGAGACAGTCTCAGGAAATGCTTGACATCATATTGAGCAAATTAATCACACTGGAGGCGAAGATCACAGCAAGTTTTAAGCCTTCCTGTCCTGTGTAGCAAGACAGTCCAGAAAAAGATGAAGGAAAAGAAATGAAATGTTGCGCTTTTAAAAATGTTCATTTGCTTTTATTTAGTGAATATGCTGGGAGGTGCACAGGGAAGTCAGAACAGCTTGCCGGCGATGGTCAGTTCTGTCTTTCACTACATGAATTCTAGGGATCCAACTCAGGTCATCAGTCTTGGTGGCAAGCACTTTTACACCTTGAATCATCTCAACAGCCCAGCATTATACTTCTAAAGTTCTCTATTGGATTCCCTGGGAAAGCTTTACTTTTACATTCATATTCTTTCAATCCTCAAATCTTCAACCTTTATAGACGAATTTTATCCGTGAAATTATTTTCAAGTGCTGTTTATAACAGTCTGTCCTCAAATGATGTCCGTTTAGTAATTTTCTAATGTTTTATTATTTAATATACACAACATCCCTTTATATTTTTTGTTTGTTTTGGTTTTTCGAGACAGGGTTTCTCTGTGCAGCCCTGGCTGTCCTGGACTCGCTTTGGGAACCAGGCTGACCTGGAACTCACAGTGATGCCCCTACCTTTGCCTCCCCCGAGTTAGGCGAGAGAAGCGTCAAATCTTTTAATTTATTAAATAGATTCTGACATTGCTTAAATTACAGGATAGAAATTACGTTAAGTAAACTGACATATCTACCTTAGGCTTTCCCTCACTGCTACTGAACACATGACTTTTCTTGGCTGAGCTCGGATACTTTATTTATCTTGGCTTTCTAAGCAACTTGGTTGTAGCTGCTGAGAACGTCTTCTGTCACATGGATTTTCTATTCAAAGAGTAATCTGGGGGCGGGGGCGGGAGCACGCATAGGTGCGTGCGTGTGTGTGGTGGGGATGTGGCCACACATTCTCCAACAGGTTTCCCTCCATCAACAAACGATTTAGCAACCAGCGAAATAAGGCAGGTCCTGAAGCATCATCATTCTACCTGAATTCCTAGATCTAGGGTAGTGGCAGAGCCAGATCAGCGAGTCCCCACTCGGCACCCGTACTCACAGATGGTGTAATAACCGGAAGTAGCAGCTTGCCCAGCGGAAAATCCCGCGATAGGCACGTGCGCTCCTCCACGTGGCAGTTTTGCTGCAGTCTTCGCATGGGGGGAGTTTGGGCTGGGGTGGTGTCAGCCCAAATTTTGGCGTAATTTTCTAGTAGGGTTTTTGTTGTTGTTGCTATTGTTTGTTTCTCTGTTTTTGGTGGACAACAGCAGCGATGGACTCAGGCCTCAGTTCCTGCCGCCCTTCCAGGCTGTCCTCAGGAAAATCTACTCTCTTTTTTTGACTATGACACCCAGCTGTCTTTCTGCCCTGCCCAGAAGTAAGCATTATCTGCCGGGTGTTGTCCGGGCTTCAATTCTGTAACACTCCATACACATCTGTATACTATATATGTAATACTAATTACCTATCTGTGGTCCTTTTGCTCCACTCAGAATTCTAAGTAAGGAGCCCGGTGTGGTGACACAGCATTTACAAGGAAGAGAACGAGGAGTTCAACACCATAAACTATGGGCTGCAGGGTTTGGTGCCAGGCTGCGTGAGTTCTATGACACATCCTGTCTCAAAAGGTGAGGGGGGGAAAAGGGGGGAGAGAGAGAGAAAGCGAGAAAGGGAAGAAGGGGAAGAAGAGTGGCAAAGGGAAAAGAAAAAATAAAATAAAATCATGTGTAGGGGAGAAACGGCTCTTCTAGTGTTGGCTGAAATGGGCAGTCTGTGTCAATGGCTAGCACCTCAAAATGTAGAGAACTAAGGTGTTGCTGCTCCAGGCTGTGACTGTGCTATCTGCCCTTTTCCTTAAAAGCTCAGCCTGCTCTACTTACAAAACACAAAAAGCGGGCAAACACAAAATTATTTGGAAGAAGCTTTTATCTGGGCCCAATTTTGCAACACCAGAGGAGTAGTCCAGGGGCTGGAAAAGTGAGCCAGGCCTGGAGTGCTGGCTTACACCTGTAGTCATGGCACATGGGATAAGGAGTTTATGGTGATTCTTGGCCACACTGGCAGTTAGGGGCCACCTTGTATGATAGGGCAGCCTGTCTCAAAAGAAAACAGACAACTCCCCTGGGAAAAACCCCAAAACACTTAAAGGGGGGAAGGTAGTGGTGGGACAAGGACATTCACCAATCATTACGAAGTCCTTCACGCAAATGAAGTACTGTGACTGTCGCAAGTCTCCAGCGGGGCTGTCTGGGTGAAGTGCGCCCCCTCTGGCCTGGGGTCTTAGCAGTGCTGCTTTCCCAGGCCCAGTACAGGCTGTCTGGATGTACCTTCAGCACCATCATGGTGGTCCTCTGAAGAGACTGGAAACTGCTGGAAACACCATGAATGCTATGGTGAGGGCACCACCATTCAAAAATACTAATAAGGGTTTTTTTTTTTAATTGGTTTTGATTGGTTCAGCTTTTGTTACAGGAGCTCAGGTAGCCCAGGCAGGCCTATCTTGAGGAAGACCTTGAATCCCTGATTCTCTTCATTCCCTCTCCTACATGCTGGGATTGCAGGCATTTGATACCACGAATGACTCTAGAGAAGTATTTTTCAGGCAGCCGTGAGTTTTCAACAACAGTGACAAGGTGCTCCCTGAGCATCTTCATTTACAGTTGTGTTTGTTTTGTTTTGTTTTCCGGTTTCCAGTAGCCGAACATTAGCTCTCTATGTGTCCAGGATAAACAAGAACTTCTGAACCTCCTGCCTTAGTAAGTCCCTAGAACCATAGAACAAAACTCAATGTCCCCTTCAGTTGTACATGTTTCATGCCTGTAAAACCCGTACTGCATGGGTGATGCTACCAGCTTCCGTCAGCTCACGGTGGAGCTTTGTCCCCTTGAGTGGCAGCAGCATCAGCTTCTGCATGTTAGTGCCGGAAAGCACTTCCGGGGCATCTCCTCGTTAGGAGTCACAGTTTGTGTTTCAGTTCAGGCGCTCTTCTTTCAAATGAATCTGCAATTTTACAGTGGAACCTCCAACTGTTGGCTCCTTGCCTCAGGACACTGTTCTGGTTTTCCTAGTACAAAGTACTCTATCTCTCTCTAATGGTGTAATCTCAGCCACGGCTCCTTTAGCCCTTCCTTGTCTGTAAGGTTAAGTTTTCTCACATTCTTTTCTTTACCAAATGGCTCATTTTTAATATCTTGCTGCTTCACTTTTGCTCTCTTTCACTGTAGACCTGGATGAGAGCAGTTAAGAGTGTGCAAACTGTAGCCCGAATGCTGTCTTGTATGGAAATTTCTTCTGCCAAAAAAATTAGTTCATCATCTTCAAATTCAGCCTCACTGAAGATCTCAGGACAAGCAGATTGCACATACGTTCTTTACCATAATATTACATGAATGTCCCCAAACCAGTTCCTGATAGAGTCTTTCTTTTCCTTTCTGTCTCTGCTAACATTTTTGTTTAATAAGGTTGCCGCCAGAATGGCCATTATGGTCTGCTTACAGTAGTTTATGCCTCTTGGGCCCAGAGATGCAAACGCTCCCAGGTTCTCCCATGAAGCAGCTGAACATGGTCAGGTTTATCACAACAACATCCCCATTCCTGGTATAATTTTCAGGGTCAGTTATGTTCTCCTTGCTCTGAAACAAACAAACAAACAAACAAAAAGCTGACAAGAAGCACCTTGAGGGAGGGCTTATTTTGGATCACAATTCAAGGAAGTCCATCATGGTGGGTATCAAGACTCTAATCACATTGTATCTGCAGTCAAGAAACACTGATGAATGCTTATGTTCAGTGCAGTTGCCCCTTAGTATTTGCTCCAGACCTCATCTCAAGGAATGGTGCCACCACAGTGCGACCTTGGAAGCACTACTTTCCAAGGCCAGTGAAGGCAGCCTGGTGTGGTCACAATCACACCAGCTCTTCAGCTATAGGTGTGGTAGTCCACCGCGCCTGCTGGAGTGTCCCACAGTGATCACAGTGTCCCTGCAGTGGGGCTGCCATGAGGGCAGTGCAGCCAGTTGCCATAACGGGATTGTTGACTGACAGTTTCCCACTCAACTGACTGTCTTTCTGTAGTGGCGCTACTTTTGGTGGCTGGTTTCTTTTTTCTTTTTCCTTTGGTTTTTTTTTCAAGGCAGGGTTTCTCTGTGTAGCCCTGGCTGTCCTGGAACTCATTCTGTAGACCAGGCTGGCCTTAAACTCAGAGAGCCGCCTGCCTTTGCCTCCCGAGTGGTGGGATTAAAGGCATGCACCACCACCGCCCAGCTCTTGGTTTCGTGAAGCAGAGTGTTATGTAGGTCTGGCTGGCCTGTAGCTGAGTTCACCTCGCAGTTCTGATCCTCTGTCTCCCAAGAGCTGGGTTGACAGGTGTGCTACACCATGACTGGTTCTAAACAGGCATTTTCAAGAGAACTGTGAGTTTTTACTAATAACAGACAGACTTCCCACTGAATACTTCTTCACCCATTCCTATACTTTATTTTATGTTCATGTTTTTTGGGCTTGGATCTCATTTGCCCCCAGTAACCTTGACTTACCTCAGGATGAACTTATACTCCTCATCTTCCTATTCCTAGAAGGAAGTCACTGTCTGAACTGGGTGCATCTAGATTCTTAGCATCTTATTCAAAGAAGTAAAAACGTGCAGACTGCAAATTGACTGAGAAACTATTTAGAGGCCAAGGGGTAGTACAGCTCCAGCATGATGCAAGACAGCAGCAGGCTCACTGAGTCAGAGCACTCAAAGGCGTTGCTTGTTCTTTGGGCTTTAGGAGAAGGGTCTGGTTACCAGAGAGCACATCAAAGATGCTTCTCTATTTTGATCAACAGATTTTGGTTATATAAACTTTTAATCTATTGTGCATGCCCCTTTTCCTAATGCACCTGATTTTAATCATATGCACACTCTGTTATGCATAGGTGTAAGGTGGCAGGATTTCTTTAAAGCTCACTCAGTGGGCTCAATTGTTGTTACTTGTGCATGAACCCCAAACCATCCCTGGTTGGGCTGGCCCTTGTCTCTGGAGCCTGGATACATCTGCAAACATATTTGTAAAGAAACAGGGCATTTCTAAGTACCACCCATGTCTGCTCCCCCCCTCGGGGTAGCCTGGCCCACTGTGCACTGAACTAGACTGGAGGGCAATGAACATACCTGAGAACAGCTTCAGAGTACTGGTTGGTTTATTGGGGGGGGGGTAGTGTTATGCCTCTGGGGAGGTGGCCAGGGTCTCTGGGACAAGGTTGGTGTCGCCATGTACCATTGGCCAGGACAGGGGTGTTAGAAGATGCATCACCTGCCTACTTGGGTTGTAGGGTCTGGGGAGATAAACCTTATAAGGTCAAACAAGGAGTGAGTCCTGATAACTGTCAGGGTAATAAATTCTTACTAGGGTTGATGGCGGGGAGCTGGCTTTATTGTGCCAGTTTGGGAACAGAAAGGTGGCTGACTCCGCCTGTTATCATGTTTGAGGTATCAGGGAGGAAGTTCCTTCAACCTTTCCTCCGTAACTCTGCTCCATTACCATCCCACAGCCCATCCATTTTGTTTTATAAAGGAGTGGTATCATCATAGTCAACATGTAGGTTGGGACCGGTTTCCTTGAGAACCCGATTGACAGTGATTTTTGCAATGCTACTTATCTGTCATTTTAGAAATTGGATGAGGCAGAGTGCTAGGAGGAGGAGGGTCCCAAGAGCCAAAGTAGAGCCAAGGATGGGGAGGAGCCAAGCTATGAGAAAATTTGGGTACCATGGAGGGGTGTTAGGCCCATATTGTGCCCAGAGAGCTTACCGGAGATCTTTGAACATTTGTATGTTTTGTTCCACAGTCCAGATTCACTGACATAGAGGAAACATTCTTCCCCCAGCACAATGTAGGTCTTTCCATGTTTGGCAGTCAGTAAGTCCAGAGCCCTCCGTGTAGAACTCCCAACAGGGAGGTGATCTGTCATTGGAGACTGTGTTGGAGGCCATGGCCTGGTCAAGCTTGTCCTGGAAGTTACTGTCCAGGTGGTGTGTTTGGAGGAGGGCTGCTCCAGGGGCTCCTATGCTGTCCAATGAGATGGTGAGACCCAGTCGGATGAGCAGAGGGATGAAGACCTCCTTTGTCTTTTGGTCCCCTCACAGCTGTGAAGTGAGTTCTTTGGGCTCATGGAGATAAACTGGGGGAGCAATCATTATGAGGGTGCAGAAACCTGTAATTGCACCAGAGAAAAGTGAAGAGGGTAATATGAGGCTTGGTGATAGTGATGTTTTGGGAACATCTAGGATGAGGTCTTGAAGAGGGTCCTACGAGGCTAAAGGAGAAGGATAGATTAAACAGGAATGTTTTGTAATTTTGTGTGGGTGAGGGCCCTCAGGGGTCATGAAGCGAGATGTTAATGGGAACAGCTGCCAATAGTGGCCAGAAGAGGAAAGGACAAAAAAGCATTGAGAGGAGTTAGGGTAGGTGGCTAGGGGAAGGAGCTGGCCTGGAACTCCTTTGGACCTTGATCCTCTTGTTGAAGAATGTGAACATGAATAAAGACTGACGAGGCATGGACAAGCTGGTAAGGCATATGTAGGTCACCTCCAGGGTATTTGGCATGGCCATTAGGGTAGTGCTTACCCATAACTCCCATTCACCATTGTTCACCCCAAGGATTGCCAATGGAAAGCTGAGAATGAGTATTAAGTTGCCCAGCATGGTGCCACCATGACTGGTAGATTCAAGGACATCTCCAATATCTGCAAGACTCCTGGAGGCAGTTGCTTGTGTGCAGTAAGGAAAGCAGACTAAAGAAAGCAGGAGATAGTGGGAATGAAATCAGGATGTAGAGGAATCTGACTCTTGGTCAGCATCCGTCATGTGGGCAGTTCTGGGTTGCTATGATTTTGTTGAGTATGTTGTAGGTCTCCCTAGGGAAGAGTTCTAGTGGTGGGTGTTGGGAGGGTTAGGAAGAGGCTGGGAGGTAGCAGAGTTAGAATGCAGAATAACAAAACAACCATAAGAATAGAGGAAAAGGGAAGCTTGTGGAGCAGGTTAATGGTCTCGGTAGCTGCCACTAAGTCAGGAATGTCCTTCCAGGAGAACTTGCTGTGTTGGTGGTGCCTCCTCTGCCTCTTTGGTCCTTGGTCTGTCCACGAGAGATGGGCCATCTTCTGGTCGGTGGGTAGTGTTGGACATGTGTGCTGGGACCCAAATGGGCCTGGGATGGTGCTATGGAAAGACACAAGGAAAACCTCTTCTGGTTTTAAGGAAGGGGTGTGGTCCCATCCAAATCTCATCCAAGGGATTCAGCCATTGTACTAGAAGGCGATACTCCTGGCGAGTGCCAATGGAGGAAGAGAGGGGGCATGTTTGGAGCTCTTGTAAATATTAAATATATTTAAAGTAGTCAGAGCCGTCAGTAATTGTATGTTAGGGAGGTAAGCATTTAAGTTTTTTAAGTTGGGCTTTAAGATTTGATATGTTCTTTCTGTTGTCCCTTGGCCCTAGGGCTTATAAGGAATCCCCATATTGTGAGTAGTTTCCCATTGTGAGCAGAAGGTTTTGAACTGGGAGTTAGTAAAGACAGGGCCATTGGCAGCTTTTATCTGTTGAGGAATGCCCATAATGGCAAAGGTGGAGAGCATATGGTGAATTGACTTTTTTGCGTTTTTTTCCTGTTTGGGTTGTAGCCCGTATGAAATGAGAGTATCTTTCAAAATAACAAAGACATATTTTTGTTGGCCAAATTGGAGTATGTGGGTGACATCAACTTTCTAGAGGGCATTAGATCTGAGACCCCAGGGGTTGATGTGCATGGTCTGTAATTCAGAGGTCGTTATAAGAGATGCATGTGTTTTTAGTATCCTCTGAAGGTGACTGTAAAAGGAGCTTTTACTCACCTTTTTCAGTTGTTACCTTGGAGGGTTACCACCTCTGTCAAACTTAACAGTCCAAATGTCCTTTTGAAGATCCACTCAGCCATGGAGGCAGTGATCTTCCATAATTGCAGTCCCGGGCATGTGTCCTTCAGCAGCTGTCCATTTCAGCATCAAGGTTTTTCACTCTGCCAGTCCGATGAACTATCTCTCCCTCTTCAGCTGATATGTTGAGTTGTCTTCATGCAGGAGGATATGCTTTCTTTGTCTCTTCCTTGAATTGTGCCTTTCATTTGAAAGCTTCTCTTATTCAGATAGGATCAATTTTGAGACAGATTTCATCAGCTATGGAAATATAGGCAAAACCTCTTCCCCAACAAAACATTCCCTGAGTTCCATTCCCACACTAAAACATTGTTAAAGTATACAGGTTGATCTAATTAAGTGGGTTTTCCCCCTACCATCCAGAGTCTTTTAACTAATCCTATTCCTCCTTTCTGTTTATCAAAGGACAGATCTTTATTAATCCACACATAGGCTAGACATTTAGGCACCCTGGTTCCATGCCCAGCTCTGTGCCAGTGAGCTGGGCTGTGCCCAGCAAGCCAGGCTTCTTACCCAGTTTCAATAGGCTGTCTACCTTGATCCTCAATTTCATTAGGTACCTTAGGTTCAAAATTCAGCATTTCCTGTTCTCAGACTTCCTCTATCTCATCATAGCTAATTTTTCTTGTTGTGAAGCATTTTTTTCAACCGTTTTAAAAAATATTTATTTATTTATTATGTATATAATGTTCTCTCTGCATGTACACCAACACACCAGAAGAGGGCACCAGATCTCATTATAGATGGTTGAGCGCCAATACATGGTTGCTGGGAATTGAACTCATGGCCTCTGAAAGAACAGCCAGTGCTCTTACCCTCTGGGCCATCTCTCCAGCCCTCAACCTTTTTTAAGAGGGAAAAAATAAAGATTGCAGTTGACAGTAGGGACGGTTTATTCCGGTGGTTGTAATTGCAATGAGTACGGCAATGGCTTTTTCAAGAAGCATTTCTATCCCCTTAACTACCCCTTGTTCTGAAGGGATCTGAAATGGAGTTTCCTATTTTTAATGCAGGAAAAGTCTGTCTGTATAGTTAAAATTGTCTTGGGGTGGGGGTTACTGTGATTCACTGTCTTAGAGGTTCCTGAATTGTTCTTTGCTCTGCTCTGAGGTTCCCAAGTCTCTGTGGGCATCCAGCTGAACTTGAAGAACTGAATCCTTCTCTATAGGTAATCCCAGGTGATTTTCTCCTCGACAGTTTTCTGTCAGATGTCTTCTGTCCTCTGTGACATTTCTTTCAGATGTCCTCTGTTTCTGCAATGTTTGTGGGCTTTTTTCTTCTTCAGTCACGTTGGGTTTTCTTATCAACCATGTTGAACGCCATATGTAAAAGGACTTTTATTCTTCTATTTCAGTTGTCTCTGAGGCTAACTGCCTCTGTCTGCTTAATCTAGGCCTGGTCCTAGAAGCTTCTAGCCTCCGTACAATCTAACCTAGGCCTAGAATGTTTTCAGCCTCTGAGACTTACTGCTTAATGAGCTTACCTTTTTTTTTTTTTTTGAGCTTATTGAGCTCGGGGCTAGCTGGTGCAACTTAGCTGTTCTGGCTCAAACTACGCTCCCAGCTGACTTGGTCAATCTGGATTTTCTCTAGGTCTCTAAATTGCTATCTTTTCTAATCTTCTGGCTCATTCAGCCTTCACCTGAGTCTAGCTTGTTCTCTCTCTGCAACCTGTCTCTATTACTGTACTGGTTAAACTCCTTCCCTCTCTCTGCATTGCCCATTAAGTAGCTTCCCTTTCCTCTCTCTTCCTTGAGAGTTGGGTATATCCTGTTCTGTCAGGTCTTCTCTGATTTGTCACCTTTTCTGCCCCTCAGTTAAACATCCTTTCAAACATGGCGCTTCTTCCTACAGACTAACTTCACCTTCACTGTTTGGGATGAAAGGAATATACCACTGTGCCTGGGCTTATGCTTTTCTTTACCTCAAACTTGTTCTACACCAGGCTGGCCTTGAACTCAGATCTGTTTGCTTCTGTCTGCTGGGATTAAATTTGTGTCTGTATTCCAGCTGGATCACAAAGACCTAGACAGTCTTCAGACGTGTTCTCTTGCTAGAGCAGTCATGTTCTGAATTAAAATTCCTCTGCAGCTGAGCAAGAGGAACGTGGGGAAACCGAGTGTGAAGCCCTCGTATGTTTGTGTGTGTGGGCGAATGGAACTAGGCTCCTTGTTTAAGAGAGGCCATAAACACTCCTGTGGGAGCAGCTGGGTCGGTGAGGGCATTTCCCTCATATAGCAGACCTGCCGAAGGGCTGTGGGATCGTATGTGCTAGACACGTAGAGAGGCCCTCCTCGGCAGCAGTGTGGAATGCAGAAAAGCAAGGGAGAGAGGATTTTCCTCTGCGACCTAACCAGCCAGGGGGCAGGTTGACAGCATAAATGCTGTCTGAGGAGAGACTGAAAGGGTTATTCGTTTCTTCTAAGCTAAATAAATGACACACTTTTTGTTGTATTGGGGGAGTGATGAGAAAATTCTCTGGCGCATATGGTTGGAGAGTCATTGGGGATAGTAGATGATGGCAACCACCCCTTTCTTGCCCCTGTCCATGTAACTCGTGGGTGCTCCAGCAATAGGACTTTTGGTGAAGAGTTGGGGGCGGGCACAGCCATCACAGCAGTGGCAAGGCAGAGATCCATTTTTTGTCAGTCTGCCCTGGGAATCCTGGAAGATTAATAGCAAATTGGGAGTGATTTTGCAACAGCCATTGAATGTCAGGGAGAAGGAAAGACTTCATAAGAGTATCTGGCTCTTTGCCTAAGGTCTGCAGTTCCCTGCTTCTGCCCTTTTTTATAACAGTGGTTAGTGTGTCGATCTCAGAGTCCTAGGCATGCTCCCCCCACGGGGCTTGACGCCATCCTAGCACTCCTTAGGACTGCTGTAGGGCTCCCACAAACGTAGGGGAGGAATTGAAGATCATAAGCTGTATGGGCATTGTTGAGTCATATCTAGTGAGGGCCACATTGACAGAATTTAGAGCTTGGATTGCCTCAGGGGAGAGTGTTCATGAGGAGGAAGGGTTTTATTTCCTTTTAAGAGATCAGAGAGAGGCTGGAGAGTGTTTATGGGAAGGGGGAACCAGGTCAAAGCCAGTTAAGGTTACCCAAAAAGCTCTGGAGAGAGACAAGAGTTAAATTTTAGGGAAGAAAAGGGTGGGCTTGAGGGGTCATAGTGAGGGAACAGAGATTTCTGTCCCTAGGAATGTGATAATTGTACCTTGTAAGGAACTATTTTAAATCCCAGGAGGAACAGGGAAGGTGTTATTTGAGCCTTAAGTAGGGCAAGAGAAGTGAAGACGCTCCCCAGACCAAAGTCATCCAGGTAATGGTAAACACGGAGGAAGGGTTTAATGCAGGGGCCACAGCTCTTGGCAGAGAGTGGAACTGTTTGCCATTCCCTGAGGAAGAATGGTCCATTCATATCATGAGGCCGGCCCAGAGTTGTTAATGGGGGTAATGAAAATGCAAAGTGTGCAGTCTCAGTGGGGAGAAAAGAAAAAAATCCATCTTTGATATGTGTTGTAGGTGGCTAGAGTTTAATATTGATTTAACTTTTAGTTAAACAGTGGTTATCCCTAAACCAGCTGTGTACCCAAATCACCACACAGAGACTAGGATTTGTTTAATTAACCTAGAGCACAATGCTGGGCAATAATTACTCCATCCTAAACCCCCAAGCCAGTATAGTTTCCTCCCATTCAGATTTCTCACGTTGATTTGTTTTTAGTCATACCTTAGGTCTGGTTTATCTCTGTGGTTCCAAGTTCTCTCCTGCCCATAGCTGCTGTTCGACTTCTCCCACTCACTTCTTTCCCCTCCCCTCTGGACCAGGATGTCCCATCCTATTCTCTCCATTGCTCAGCATTGGCTGGTTGTTTTATTGAAATTACAGAGAACAAATGGTGGCATGTTTACACAAATTTGAGACAGGTGATGCTTAGAATAAGCATCACAGTGCAGTGTCTGAATTGAAAACAGATAGTGGGGGAGAGAAATCAGCATTTGAATGAACAAGGATAAATTGTATACATTCCACAAGAACATACCAACAGATATCTATTGCCAGGAAAGGGACATTGACAAGGATGGCTGAGACATGGGGCAGCCCCCTTGGGGAAGAATCCCAGTCTCACATGGTTTTATGAATTCCTCTTAAATCTTGTAGCAGTTCCCCTTAAATCTTGAGCTATTTTTTATGGCAAATTCAGGGGTGTTCCATGGATTGTGGTAGGGACGAATATGATGGAGTAGACACTGTATTTTTTTTTTCTAGTTGTGTGAGGGCTTCAAGTTTCTCTCTTGATAGAGGCCACTGTTCAACTTAGAGGAGCCAGTCAAGGCAGAGGTTCTTTAATCTAACAGTGGCCCTTAGAATTGTGGGTGATTTGGAGGAGGGTTTTTAAGGCTTCTTTAGGTATAATTTTTTTATGGGTATAATAACCTGTCCTGATGCAACTCATTTCTGGTTGGGTATCAAGCACCACTTCTAGGACTTTTAAAACATCCCTCCCCAGAAGACCGATGGAGATGTTGGCTATTAGAGGGCGTATGAGACCAGTTAGACACATCAGGGTCTTCCCATCTGTGGGCCTGCTTGGTGATGAAGGCATGGCAGCAGCCTCCCACATCCAGTAGTTGAGGCCCAGGAATTAGCAGCCAATCTTGGGGGACCTCTTGTTTTCTCAAACTTGTCTTGCATGCCTCAGTATCAGTAGGTGTTTGGATGGCTTGTATATATTTTTATGATGATTCCTGGGTGGGATCCTTTTGAACTGTTGGAGACCCATAAAGCTCCTATTGGGGTAGCTTTCCCCTCACTGTCAGGGGCTGAGGGCCACCCCTTCACAAGTTCAAAGTCTCCAGTTGTTTCCCATCTTGTTATCATAACAGGAGAGACCATCCTTTTCCAGTGGAAACCTTTGCAGCATCGGGGCCAGACTGTCTCAGCAGCATTGGGGTCCCTCATGAAGAGGGTCTTTGGGGGGCATTCACTTTTCTGGTGTCCCTTTTCACCACATTTAAAGCAGATCCCTTTAGTTTTTATTGATGCTGCAAAGGCCTGGTGTAGAGGAATTTTAATTCACAACATGACTACTCTGGAAAGAGAGCACGTCCAAAGATCTTTTAGGTCTGTGTGATCTGGCTGGAATCAGACACACCTTTAATCTTAGGAGACAGAAACAAGCAGATCTCTGAGTTCACAGCCAGCCTGCTATAGAGCAAGTTTCAGGTAAAGAAAAGCTTAAGTCTAAGTGTGGCGGTACATGCCTTGACTCACAGCACTCAGGAGACAAAGATAAGCAGATATCTTGTGCTCTAGTCAGTTCTGTTGAAGCATTTTGGCTGAGTCAGTGAGAGGCAGTGCAGTACAATTGAGTTTGTGGCAATTCAGTCTGTGGAACTTAGAGGCAGTTTTTACCAGGAGAGTTTTACAGAGAGAGGTTGAAGAAAGAACAGACTAGACACAGGTAAAGGTGGAACTAGCTGGAGAAGGAGACAGAAGATTAGAACAGATTGCTGGAGTTAGTTTGAGGCCAAGCGGAGCAATTTGGTGAGAAACTGAGAGAAGCCAGAGCACACAGACATGTGCTTGGTCATAATAGCCTGTGGGCAATACTGACTGTTGGGAACCAGCGGAAAAGGCTCCTTGGCCAAAAAGTTCATACCTTTTGTGGGTACATTACGTACCCACATAATGTTTGGCTGGCCCTGATTTCGCCTGATTTGTTGAAGGCATTCATCTCTGTATAGTACCTCCCATTGTAAAAGAATTGGGCCAGACAGGGAAGAATGACAGATGTACTACCAATCCTGGGTGTTGGAGGTTGGTCTGATGGATGTTACTTGCCCTCAAGATCTGTTTACACCTATCCTTGTTTTGCAAACCTGCCTAAGGCATACCTGATTGGTTGATTAAACGGCCTATACCTGAGCAGGGCAAAATGGGGTAGGTATGGCTAAGGTTCCCAGACTTACAGGAAAGGAGAGTCATGGGAGGCAGACAGAAGGGAAGAGAGGAGGAAGAAGGACACTACAAAGGGTTATTGTGGAGAAGAAATCATGTAGGCTGGGAGGAAGGACTCCAGTAAAGGTGTGGAAAGGCCCAGATGAATTCAAGCAAGCACCTTGGGATTATGGATGGAAGCCAGATGAGGATTAAGGTGGATGGCGTTGGATGGGGCTGGAGACTATTGAGATAGTATATAACTGAAATGTCTGCTCAGCCTAAGGTAAATAAGGCAATTATAAAATTTTACAGGTGTCTGTGTCTTATTATTTGTGATAGCAGGTTAAATAATACCGCTGTGATAATCCTAGGGCTAATAATAAATAACATACAGCCCAACATCCATTTTTAATATTTACTACAACATCTCAGGTGTGTTTAGAATGGCAATTTTACTTTGGAGGAGAGACTTAGTCCAAGGGGCATAAATACCATTTTCCTTGACTGACTGTCTGAATTCTTTTAAATATGTAGCTTGATAAAGCTATCAAGTAAGCTGTTAGCCTTTGTGTGTTGAACATTGACTAGAAATGCCTGAAATTCCAGACTCATGTTGGAGTCATGAGTTAATGGGCAGTAGAGGGAGAGGTGGAGTTAACTGGAAGCTTAAGCGGCCTCCATACCTGAGTCAGAGTTTACAAAGTTGTTTCATGACGAGGGGAAGAAGCCGAGGGCTTATACAGCATTCCCTTCGTTGTCTTGCCAGGGTCTTGGAGGGAAGAGCATTGCTGGGCAGAGGGGATGAAGCAGAGGAAGCTTCCAGCTGGCAGAGGGAGGGGGAGGGGAAAGAAGGTGGGAATGGGCCATTGCACTTCACCGAGGAGTCATATGGGGGTCGGTAGGAATATAAACTGGATCAGACCTGGCAAGAGCGTGCCCCAAGGCTGAGGAGGTGAGGGCTTTCATTTTCCTGTTCAAGGGCTGTGAGATCTGGAACAGGGCAGTCTTTAGGGCCATCATCCTCAGACTCACCTGACTTAGGGGATACAGCACTTTGATGGGTCACATTTTAGGGGATCCTACACATTGGCCAGTTGCAGGTATAATAGGCAGAAAATGGAGAGAAGGAGTTTTCCCTTCTTGGGTGTCTTGGTGCCAGGTGAGGTAAGAGACCGGGGTCCATAATTCAGGGCTATAAGGATCTCCTGTAGCCAGATATGGCCGTATTTCAAGGACTTGCTCCAAAAACTAGGAAGCTTGTTTTTTGTTGAGTTTTATTCTGCATGATTTTAAAAGGACCCATGTTTCCCTATACTGAGTTTTATTTTTCGCATGTGATGTACATCCCATGATAGAAACGGAAAGGAAGTGCTAGGGCCAGAGAAGAATGCTCCCCTAGCCTTACCGCTGCCAGGAGAGTCTTCAGTCCAAGAAGCAAGCCTGGCCACAGTTTTAAGAGTTCCGGTAACCACCCTAGTGGTGTTTACTGGTCACTGCATTATTGTTTGTTTTGTGTTTTAGTAAGGAGATAAAAAAAACAAAAAACAAACAAAAAAAAAACACGGGGGGTTATTGCCAACATCCATATAGACTGTCAGGGTTCAGAGAAAGGTTTCAGGAGGACCCCTGGCCAGAAGGTGTCAGTTGCCCTTTCAGCTTGCCTGAACCCAACACAAAGGCACAAACTGAGTGACACCTGCTTCCCCACTCCCAAGAGGTATTAGGACCCCTCTTCCTGCACCAGGCTGTGCAACTGCTCCAAGAGCAGTCAAAATGGTGGCTCCCATCACAGCAGCAACCGTCACCTCAGCAGGAGCTGTCCATGGTGAGGACGACATTCCTGTCTTAGCCAGCTGCCGTCCCAGGCAGCTGTCCTCTCTGTCATTCATGCTGCAGGGAAAGACTCCTTTGTAAACTTTGTATGCTTTATAAACCCTGTAAACCCTCAAGGCAGTAAGTGACCTGCTTGAGGAGATCCAGCAGCCCAGCCCCTCCCCCAAGACCTCTCTAAGTATCACAACAGCGTTTCCAGCCTCTGTAACTGTCACAAAAGTCATCTTGAGCCTCTCAATAGAACCCGTCCCAGATTATGCTAATTTAAGTGAAAAATCTGAACAAAACCCCACCAATTCCTGAACTTCCCACATGAAACCACCAATCCCTGAGTTCCCCAAGCTTAGGACTCGAAATCCAACCAATCCTCACTCTGGAAATCTCTGCTCTAGGAAGCTCTGTCCCCTAAGAAATCCTATATGGAGGATTGCTCAGTTCACTGCTGCCCTCTCCCAGGAGCAGAGGCAGCCACTCCTGGATTTATCCCTCCAATAAACCTCTTTTAAGAGAGTTACTGCCTAGGGTAACTCATCAGAAGAGACAAAGAAGAAAAGAAGCAAGGAAGAGGTGATGCTGGAGAAGGAGCAAGAAGAAAAGAAGCAAGGACTCAGCCCAGAATATGCTAATTTGAGATGAAAAGTCTAGAGAAAAATGTACCAGTCTCTGAACAGGAAAGCCCAGCAATCCCTGAGCCCTCCAAGCTCAGGACTTGGAATCTCACCAATCCTCACTTTGGAAATCCCTGCCCTAGAAAGCTCAGCTCTGTAAGGAATTCTATCTAAAGGCTGTGTCTTGCCCAGTTCCCTGCTGCCTTCTTCTGGGAACAGAGGCAGCCTCTCCTGGATTTGTCCCTGCTCTTCTGGATTCATTCCCCTAATGAATCTCTTTTAAGAGATTCGCTGCCTGCTGTGACACTCTCATCAGAAGAAGCAATGAAGAAGAGAAGAAAGAAGTGAAGAAGTAGCAGAGCTCAGGCTCCAAAGCTTTTCAGCTCATCAGGGATTGGGGCAACCCTCCTTTGGGAGCTGCAACAGCTGGAGAAGGAGTGGGGCTCAGTCTCCTAGCTCCTCGGCTCATCAGGGATCTGGGTAACCTTCCCCTGGGAGCTGCATGTCTCTGTTGAGGAAGCCTCTTCTCAGAGCTGTGTGGCTCCTGGTCTTCTGTGCCTCAGGGTATCCTTGGGACACTGTCCCACCCTAGAGCTGAGATACCT
Source organism: Pachyuromys duprasi (assembly GCA_028658305.1). Taxonomy (NCBI): domain Eukaryota; kingdom Metazoa; phylum Chordata; class Mammalia; order Rodentia; family Muridae; genus Pachyuromys; species Pachyuromys duprasi. The sequence goes on from CM053751.1 coordinate 17,573,558, forward strand.
TCCCAGCTCTCTAAATTGTGAGTTTCCTGGACACCCTTCCTTCCAAGTACCAGAAGGTAGGCCAGCAGCAACAACACAAATACCCATGTTTCCATTGGATTACCTTCCCACCTCGGAGCTATGTGGTTTCTGGGCTTAAGAGTCCCAGGATACCTTTCCATCCAATCAGGAAGGACAACAGTTGACACCCTGTGTCTGCTTGTCACTCAGGGTAGCCTGGCCCATTGCACACTGAACGGGACTGGAGGGAGGGAAACTTAGCCAGGCACAGGTGAGTGCTATGCAAGTTCTCGGTTGGGGATGAGTGCATGAGCAATGAACATACCTGGGAACAGCTTCAGAGAACGCCCTTGGTTTAATGGGTGGGGGTGGGACAGGGTCTCTAGGACCAGGTTTATATGTCTGCGTACCATTGGCCAGGGCAGGGGTGTTAGAAGATTTGTCATCTGCATACTCTGGGGCTGTAGGGTCTGGGGAGATAAACCTTATTAGGCCAAACAAGGAGTGAGGCCTGGTAACTGTCAGGGTAATAAATTCTTACTGGGGTTGATGTTGGGGGAGCCCACTTTATGGTGCTAGGTTGGGAGGTGGGAGATAGCCAATTCCTGCTGTTTCTATATTGGAGGTGTCTGGGGTTGAAGCTCCCTTGACCCTTCCTCAGTAACTCTGGTCCAATATGGTCACACAACCAAGGGCTTTTCTTCTGTCCTGTTCTCTCCCAGCCCCTTCCATACACACCTGCAATGCGCTGAGGATGTAGATGATGGGAGTGGCATGGAGAAGACCTTCCAGACACAGGAGGAACAGGAGTGAGGCCTGGAAGAAAGAGGGTTCTACAGTCACAGATCCCACCCAGAGAGGGGGTGCTCCATACCCAGAGCCATCCTGGATCAGGTACTTTCTTGTTCTTAGTGTTGACCACAGCACCCCAGAAACTCAGTGTGTTTATTCTATACAGTTGAATCGGAAGGGAAACAACGGCATACAGTTGAACAGGGAGGTGGGGTTGTTACAAACAGATACACACGGAGGCTGAGTTATTACAGACAGCTGGACAGGGGCAGTCTCTGTAGAGGGGCAGACTTTGGGCTATAAATATCTGGGTAAGAAGCTATGATAAACATTTTCTGCACATACTGCCAACATTTGCACTTGGACCCTGCAGGAAAGCTTTGGCATCTGAGTCTTACCCGGGCAAGGCTTTGCCACTCCCATGGGGCCATACCCATGTCAACAGTACACACTCACTGAGGACTCCACTCACTCAGGGCCTCCTCTCCTCACGCATTCTCGTGATGCCCCTCTTTAATCATGTGCACACTCAGTTATACACAGGCATAAAATGGTAAATAGAGTTTCCCCCTAAAAGTTCATGTGGAAGACACAGTTTCCTTATTGCGTATGAACCCCAAAACCGATCCACCTCTGTTTTCTTCTCCCAGATACTTCCCCTCTCCCCTCTTTCTTTCTCTCAGTAATGTTTATTGTTTAGAGTACTTGTACAGGTTGGTAAGATAGCTTAGCTTAAGGCGCTTGCCTTCAAGCCTGTTAACTTGACCCTGGACCCTCCATATAAGTGAAGAGAACCAAATACCACAGAGGATGTTCTCTGACTTCTGTATGCACGCTGCAGCACACAGAGCAATCCACATGCATCATTAAATAGATAAATTCCTCTAGAAATATAAAGCAAATACAGATGCAGCTTGCCTCGGATGGAGGTCCCAGCTGCGGGGTGCTTTGTTAGGAAAGGGACGTGTGCGTAGCCTGAGCCTACTTGGCTGCGTTATCCCTATGAATATTGGCCTCACTTCTTCTGGGATTAATGCACGTGTCTCCATGCATGGTTGCAGGGATTAATATTCTGAGTTTTGAGGATACTAGACAAGCACACAAGCAGTTGGACTCTCTCAGGCCTAATATCCTTTCTTAGTGGTAATCCCCCATCTTTGCTCCTTAGGAGGGAGATTTTTTTTTTTTAATACCAATGCCTATAGAGAGGTCTCTGCAGTCTGTCATAGGACCTTCCATATCAATGGTCCTTCCTCTCTACTACCTTTTCACAGTTAGGGTCTCCCTCTCAGGGAGACTGCCTCATGTTTAATATTCTCTCTGTTTCTGCTCCTCATCAGAGTGAGTTAGACCAGGCTCATCTTCTGTCCTCCATTCTCCTGGCCTATTTTTTAGAGACCTGCAATGCACTAAGGATGCGGGTGATAAAAGTGGGATCGAGAAGACCTTCCAGACGCAGGAGGGAGCAGAGCGAAGCTTGGGAGGAAGCTGGCTATACAGTCACAGATCTCACCCAGAGCCGGGTGCCACGTGTCAGGTAGGATACTGAAGAAGCACGAGGCTTTCATCAAGTGACAGAAGATGACATGACGGAGAGCGCCTACTGCTCCAGAGGCTGAGGCAGGAGAACCATGAGTGAGGTCATTCCGGGATAAATAGTGCATTCAGGCTTGCTTTGGGCTTTCAAAGAATGAAGAGAGAAGAGCCTGGAACAAAGTCTTAATTGACATTTCTGAGGGAAAAGCAAGCCAGGGAGGAATATGTGTTTCTTTGCATCTATTAATGCAATTTGTTGGGAAGAATTGGCGGGTGTGTGTGCGTGTGTGTGTTTGTGTGTGTGTGTCAGGATTTGGTTGTAGGGGTATCTATTTGCCTGATAAATACAATGGGTGACTTAGGGAATGATAAATACCACCTTGAATGTGGTAGTTAAATAAATAAGTTGTTTGGAGAATAGACTAACATTGAATGGTGTGGGTCCTTGTTATGTGTGTGTTCATGCATGCTTGTGTACATGCATTCATGTGTGTGTGTTTTGAGACAGGGTGTCGCTATATAGCTCTGGATGGCATGGAATTCACTATGTAGACTAATGGCCTCAAACTCACAGAACTCCGCCTGCCTCTGTCTCCAGTGTGCCTCTGGTAAATGAAAATCATGCTCCGTTGGAGATCTTTGCTATCTTAATGAGCATCTACTATGGAAGTGGGAAGTCTGTCCTAAGCCTTCAATTTTTAGATAATGCCAAAACAACCTAAGACAGAGATTAAGGCAGTTGTGGTAATACATAGCCAGAAGCCCTGCACTCAGTGTCAGAGGCATGCAAATTGTTGTGGGTTCCAGATGAGCCTGGGCTACAATGAGAGACCCTGTCTCAAAGAAAACAAAGTCTGGCATGATGTCACCTGTCATTCATCCCAGCACTGAAGAAGATCAGAATTCAGATGGCATTTTGTTTATTCCAGCTTGGGGTCTTCCTGACCTACATTAGACACTGTCTCAAAAAGCCAAAACCAAACAATAAAGTCCAGTTAGCCAGGAGTCTACTTATTTACGCAGGATGTACTGTGTCACAAGTACACTGCATCAGTAATGACAAAGTCCTTCATGCCGGTGAACGCTTTTGTTTGTGCTAGTCACAAGATGGGAGTGGGTACAGGGTCCTCTAGACTTCACCAAGGCTGCCTTGTTGAGGAGCTTTCCAAGGCCACTGAGGAATGTCCTACAGCATAGGTGGAACAATGTCCTGGGGCAAGGTTGTGTGGTCCCCTGCAGCTCCTGGAGCCACCTCACAGAACGGGAAAGTGTCCGTAGCCACAGAGCTGATGTGAGAGCAGGACAGCCAGCCAGTGAAAGGGCTATGTGACAGGCAAGTCCCCACTCAACAGAGCTGATTTTGGAGGACAGTGTTTGTTTTATTGTATATATATATATATATATATATAATGTATGTATGTATATGTGTGTGTAGTATATAGACACATACATAAATGTGTGTGTGATATATAGTCTATACACAGTTTCATATTTCTACATTTTATTCTGTGTGCATGGCTGTGTGTCTGTGAACCATGTGTGTGCCTGGGGTCCACAAAGACCAGAAGAGGGTGTGGGACCCCCTGGGATTGGAGTTATACACAGTTGTAAACTGCATTTGAGTGCTGGAAATTGAACCTAAGTCCTCGGGGAGGGCAGCCAGTGCTCCTAACTACTGAGCCATCTGTCAGCTTCCTGCCATCCTTTCTTAGTGCCAATCCTTTCCCGTTCAGCCTAGGAGGCTGCCAGTGCTGACCAAGAAAATTCAGGTCAGAGAACCTCTGACCCTAGTGGCCTCCCCCCGCCCCCCATCAACTTTCACTGGGTCTCCCTAACCAGGAAGACTTCTGAGTTTTTAATATTCTGTCATCATCCAGGCTGCGTGAGCAGTGATCCTCCATGGCTGCTAGAATGTCCTTGGGGTGACCAACGTGTCTATTCTAGTTGGCTTTCTGTTGCTGTGGTGAAACTCTGACCAAAAGCAACTCGGGGAGAAAAGTTTGCTTAGCTTACGCCCTGAGACTGCACCCATCATTGAGGGAAGTCAGGGCAGAAACTCAGCAGGAACTGAAGCAGAATCCCCGCACAGTGCTGCTTCCTGGGTTGCTCATGCCCAGCTGGCTTTCTTCTCTCCAGACCAGGCCCACCTGCCAGGTTTCCTGATGCCCACATGGGCTGGGCCTTCCCACATCAGTCCTGAGTCAGGGCAGTCTCAGTCTGATCTAGGTCAGTCTTCAGCTGATGCTCCCTCTCTTGAGACGAGTCTAGACTGTGCTGGCTGACAGTAGTAACTCCCGGGTCTGTGCCCAGGAGGGCAGCCACAGCGAGGACAGTGCGCTGTTTCCAGGGAAGGGCTGCTGGTGCTTCCCCGGCCAACACAGCTGTTTGGGGTTGATATTTGTTTGGCAATTATTTTTTTTTCCATTTTTGTGTATGAGTGCTTTACCTGCATGTTTATGTATGTACCATGCATGCCTGATGCCTGTGGAGGCCAAAAGAGGATGTGGGGGCCAGGAACTCCCTTAGAACTGGAGTCACAGATGGTTTTTAGTTGTCATGTGGGTGCTGGAAATCAAACTGGGACCCTCTGAACAAGTGGCCAGTGATCCTAACTGCTCCCCCATCCTTTTTTATTTTATTTTATTTTTTTAATGCTCTGATGAGTGTGTGTGTGTGTGTGTGTGTGTGTTTTACTTTTGAAATCTGAGTTTGATGCAGCCTGAGCTGACAGAAGCTGAGGCTCATCTTGAAGTCTTGATCCTCTGCCCCTCATCCTCAATTGCTAATGGGCAACCACGTTTAACGTATTTGGGGTTGGATATGGAGCCCATGCTGAGCAGCACTCTTTCGCTAAACCAGTTACATCCATAGACCTAACATCTCTGTGTAAAACACTTGCTCATCTTCGTAGCTCTGGGGCTGCTCTGTGCTACAGACAGTCACTCATATCACAGAACCTCCCACCCTAGCGATCTTCCCCCTCACTAGCCTTTCCCCATTGATCTCCTCGCCATGAAGATTTCCTCTGCACAGTTGATGTTCTGCGTTTATGAAGGCTTTCCTGAGAAGACGTAGACTTCAAGCTTATATTCTATCATATTGTCTCCCTACTCTTTCTTTACACCTACAGTTTACTAAAGATGCTTTTGTTGGAGTTGGGATGATGAAAACATTACAGTCATAAGGCAGGATACAAGGCTGGATACAAGATGGTTTTTAGAAGGAGGCCTACTCTAAGAGGGATGATGCCATCTGTAAGGCAAACGTTAAGCATTAGGCTTGGCTGAAACACATAAGACAGTAACAAGGACACGCGTTGGGTGTGGTGGTACATGCTTGAATATCTGTTCCATGGCTTTTCCTGGGGAGACAGGAACAAAGGACTGTTTATCCCAGATAGGGCACTGGTGAGTACCGAAAAAATGTTTCCATCTAAGCCCAGTGTAGTGAACAAATGAGTTGTGGCTCTCTGCATTATTTTCCTGGAGTCTCACTTTCCTAGAAACCCTTACTGCTCATTTTCACTTTTGGAGAAACCTTGGGAATCTTGTAAGCTTTTAGGAATTCTCCCTGAGACTTGTGAGTTGCTTATTCATGAATCTTAACAAATCTATCCATAAGATGGAATATTTCAATTCAAAATGTCCTGAGTCCTAAGGAGCCTCCTTCCAAGATAAATGTTTCAATGTGAAGGAAAATGCTATATAACACTGTTAAAACCTGGTACAAGAGGCTGCGGTGCCTTTTTAACATATTAAGGTATACATGGCCGCCCTTCCTCCGGAGGCTCACTATATAATCCAGACATGTTGGCTACTTATACTCTCTGCCCCTCTGTGTGTGCTCTCTGTTTCTATCTCTGTCTCTCTGTGTGCCTTCTCTTCATCTCTGCTTTCTTCATGTCTCCCTGTCTGCTTGGTGACTTCCAAGGCCTTTAGACTCACTAGGGAGCGTTTCCCAAACAAACCTGCTTTTATACTTGTAATTTGGCTTGAATTGGCTTGTTACATTGATGGAAAAACCTATTATCTTGGTGTTGATTCCCCATCACATGGGGACCACACCTCTTCATCTGTCTATCTGCCTGACATGATCAACTTTCAATTCAAGGTAAGCTGCTCTTGCCAACTGCCTTCTAAGAAGTACCAGGTGCTACTTCTGGGTGCAGGTCTCCAGGGCCCCTGCCAAGCTGTGGCCCAGCCAAGGCAAGCCTGTACCAAACAAAGATGGTCTTTGTTCTGGGAGGCCTTAGGAATTTGGAGACATCCTTTCCAAGGCTACCCCATCCCCCATTGGTCTTCCCCAGGCTGTTTCCAGGGACGCTTTGCAATAGCCTTCAGTGTTTGGCACAGGCTGGGAAATGGACAATGCTGAGTCTAAACCCGATCCTGAGAGTCCCCTGGTGTGTTCTCCTGTGAAATTTATCCAAACTGTGGCTGTCCCAGACTTTGCCCCTAACCAAACACCCGATTTTTTTTTTTTTATTCTGTGGCCTAGCTTCAGTAAAATTTCTGCCCTTGTATTGGCAAATCGTCTGAACTCCCTTAAGTCCAGGTTTTTTGGGAACTGCATTCTCCTCCCCTCTGTAGCTAATATTCTACAGCTCAGGTCTCACTAGCAAGATGGTCACACTGGCAGACCCTTGCCTCGCACTGCAATCTGGAGTTCCCTTCCTTGGCTAAGCCACACCTTACCCTGCCGGACTCCTTATGGCAACACACACATCTATTCCAGCTGCAATGTCTGCTCTAAACCAAGGTGCTTGTCTAACCTTCTGAGGCATATGTGAAGACTCTGATTCTTTAGCCTGCTGAGTCCTCCATGTTGCTCTGGCGCCTGTAGCCTGCCCACAGGGACGGCTCCCTCCCCGCCTTTCTCAGGCTTTCTGCAGTCAGCCTGCACTGTGCTAAACTAAGCCCACGCTCTCTCTTCCTCCACAGACTCAGGTTTTATTTCAACAGCCTTTTCTCATGCAGTGGTCAGAAATTGAGCCATCTGATTTCTAAAGTTCCCACTGTCATGGACAAATGGTTCCCAAATGTTTTCTATCAAAACTTGACCTGCTCTGCACTCCCAAAGTCTCTTGTCTGTAAGGTTCTACTTCCTCACTCTTAAAGAGAGCTTTTATCTCTGATTTCTTTGCATTCTGCTCTCAAAATAAAAGTAAAAAATATCTTAAGATTGTGCTGTGAACTCTTATCTGAGGATTTGTAAGTTGCTCATTGGATATGGTTTAAAATATATATCATCTGTAACAAAATTTGGCTTTAAACTTAACAACAAAAGGCTTATAATTTAAAAACTCTATGCACTAGTGTATATATGTGATTCAGCTCTTCTCTTATTTATTTATATGTATACATGCATGTATGAATTTAACTCAGATTCAATTCTATATGTGTGTGTGTAATCTGGATTTAACTCTGTGTATGTGTACATGTAACTTGGATCCAACTCTCAAACAGAGGAAGACAGTGCAACCACTCCTGATGAGAGCTGATAGACTAGGATCAAAAGGAAGGAAAGGAAGACCTCCCCTCTCAGTGGACTTGGAGAGGGGCATGTGTGGAGAAGGGGGAGGGAAGGTGGGATTCGGAGGGGAGGAGAGAGGGGTTTATAGGGGGATACAAAGAGAATAAAGTGTAATTAATAAAAATTTTTTTAAAAGATATATAAATCTACTAGGAAAACTTTTAAAATAACAACCATGTAGCTTTATCTTGGGTGATAACCCCATGTAGGCATAAGTATGGTGTTATTCAAATGCTGATTTCTGTACCCCCCCCCCATATCTGGTTGTAATTCTTGTTCTGAGACTCTCCTATCTCAATGTTGTGTAAACACTGCTCCCAATTTCCCCTTATATGCCAGTAAAGCATACAGCCAATTGCTGAGCCGAGGAGAGAATAGGGCTGGACTTTCTGTGAATCGGAAGAGGAGTTAGAAGAGGAAGAAGGGGAAACAGAACAGACATTATGAATCAAATTGACCTAACAGATAGCTGCAGAACATTCCATCAAAACACAAAAGAGTATACCTCCTTCTCAGCACTTCATGGAACCTTCTCCAAAATTTACCACATAGTCAGTCACAAAGCAAGCCTCAACAGATACAAGAAAATTGAAATAACAGATTGTACTTTATTAGAGCTGGACTTCAATAACAAAGAAACAACAGAAAGCCTAAAAACTCATGGAAACTGAACAACTCTCTACTCAATGACCACTGAGTCAGGGAGGAAATAAAAAAATTAAAGGCTTTCTAAAATTCAATGAAAACAAAGGTACAACATACCCAAACTTATGGAACACAATGAAAGCAGTGCTAAGAGGAAAGTTCATAGCACTAAGTGCCTTCATAAAGAAATTGAAGCAATCTCCTACTAGCAATTTAAAAGCACACCTAAAAGCTCCAGAAAAAAAGAATTAAACACATTTAAGAGAAATAAATGGCAGGAAATAATCAAACTCAGGGCTGAAATCAATAAATTAGAAACAAAGAGAATACAAAGAAACAACAAAACCAAGAGCTGGTTCTTTGAGAAAATAAACAAGATAAACAAACCCTTAGCTAAACTAACTAAAAGACAGAGAGACACTATCCAAATTAACAAAATCAGAAATGGAAAGGGGTACATAACAATAGACACTGAGGAAATTCAAAGAATTATTAGGTCCTACTTCAATAGCCTGTACTCCACAAAATTGGAAAATCTAAATAAAATAGATGATTTTCCTGATAGATACCATTTACCAGTGTTAAATCAACATCAGGTAAACAATTTAAATAGACCTATAACCCCTAAGGAAATAGAAGCAGTCATTACAAGTCTCCCAACCAAAAAATCTCAGGGCCAGATAGTTTTAGTGCAGAATTCTACCAAACTTTCAAAGAAGAGCTAACACAAATACTCTTCAAATTTTTCCACAAAATGGAAACAGAAGTAATATTACCAAACTCAATTCTATGAGGCCATAGTCACCTGCTACCTAAACCGCACAGAAACTCAACCAAGAAAGAGAATTTCAGATCAATATTGATGCAAAACTACTCAACAAATTACTTCCAAACCAAATCCAAGAACACATCAAAAACATCATCTACCATCATCAAATAGGCTTCATCCCAGGGATGTGGGGATGGTTCAACATACATTGAAAAATCCACCAATGTAATCTACCATAAAAACAAACTAAAAGAAAAAAATATGTTCATCTAATTAGATGCTGAAGAACAAAACAAAACAGAACAGAAAACCTTTGACAAAATCCAGCAGCCCTTTGTGTTTAAAGTCTTGGAGAGATCAGGGAGTCAAGGCACGTACTTAAACACAATAAAGGCACTACACAGTGAGCCAATAGCCAACATCAAACTAAATGGAGAGAAACTTACAGCAGTTCCACTAAAATCAGGGATAAGACAGGGCACCACTATCTCTCTATTAATTTAATATAGTACTTGATGTTCTAGCTAGAGAAATAATACAACTAAAGAACATCAAGGGGATACAAAATTGAAAGAAAGAAGTCAAAGTATCACTATTCACAGATGATATGATACTATACATAAGTGACCCCAAAAATTCTACCAGGGAACTCCTACAGCTGATAAGAACCTTCAGCAGAGTAGCTGGATACAAATTTAACTAAAAACCAAAATCACTAACCCTCCTTTTGACAAGTGATAAATGGGCTGAGAAAGAAATTAATGAAACAACACCCTTTACAATAGCCACAAATAATTTAAAATATCTTGGTGTAACTCTAAACAAGGCACTGTCATTGATATAGGAAACACCTGGGTCTGGCAGGATGCTGGAAAGTATTTATAGGCAGAAGACAAAGTGAAGTAGATTACAGAGAAAATTTCTTTTAGGTATACTTTTGAAACTTTATGGGATATCAAGCAGAGATGGAAGAAGATACAGATAGGAACCTCTGTTTACCCAAAGGAACCTCCATTTACCCAATCACTGATACTAACTTAAAAGGTTTGGGTCTGTCATCTAAGGAATACTGAGGCCAAATCTGGTTGTAGAAGCGTGTAAGCCTAGAGGCCCTTAAGGCGGGTGCTAGGTGTAGGGACACATCCCAGAGAAGAGCCTGGGGATATGGTGGAAGATGCGATTCGCATGGATGAAGAGAGAAAAGTAAATCAGTTCTGACAGACTTTGGGGCATCCCCACAAAGCGCAGGAAAACCAGAGGTACGGGGACAAAAGCTGGCAAAGCAGGTCATCATGAGCAGTGCCAGGGACCACAAGGAAGACTCCTGAGCGACACAGCTTCACCTAGTACTAGGATTTCCTTTCCAACACAAGAGGAAAGGAAAAGCCAAGAGACTGTGTCAGTGGGGAAAAAAAAAGTTTATTTACCCAAGGGAAGGCATCTTTGTGAGGGTTGTTACGAAGAGCCAACTGTAGCTTGAAGGCTGTGGTTAGAGGATAACTCCGGAGAGAAACTGGGCAGTCTGTCAGACAAAGGGGAATGTTTACAGGGACCATGGAAGGGAACTCACCAATTTGTTGGTGTTGGATGTACGGATGTAGCCATCAGGTAGCCAGGAAAGAAGAGTGCCAAAACCAGGGAAAGAGGGGAGGAATCCCACCTTTTGAGATAGAGAATAGGTTCAGTACTTATCTGGAGCCGAATTCACCTGAGAAGTGGATTTGGGTGGATTTTCTATAGCTTACAAGAATCCCTTATTAATTTTACAAAGGAGATAAAACTTTAGACATGTTAGCATCACCATTGTAATCTGTAGTGAAATATACATTGTAGAAAAGGCAGTAGACATATACCTTTGTGTTAACAGCATAAACACTCTTTAAGGTGAGCTCTGGAAAGGCAGAAGCTTTTTATGAAGTAGAAGGGGCAAAAGCTCACTTGATCTTAACTTTTAGTTTTATTGCACATTATGGAAGGGAAGCTTAACCAATTTTTAAGTTTGCATTTACCAATCTTAAAACATCTTCTTAGGCCCTCAAACATTTACAACTTGCATTTACCAACCTTAAAACACTTTCTTAGACCCTCAAACAACATTTTCTTAGAAGCTTCATAACTTAAATTTCTGTATCTGTAGGCCTTTGTATCTAGTTATTTACCATGAGACATAGGTGAGACTGCTGTGAACATTTCCTGTACTTTAGCTAAAGGAGTGGTAAAAAGGCTACGTCTGAAACTTGTTTTTTGAGTCTGGTAACAAAGTAGACTGTGTCTAGACCTGACAGTAACAGCTCTAGGAGTGAGGATTAAGGCCTGGTCTTCTGCATATGAAGACCGAGAAGGCATCTGAAGCTCCCCAAGACAGAAGTTGGCAATATGACTGTGGGACCCGAGTGTGAGGTTAAAAGAGACCTTGCATTACCCTGGGCTCAGTGAGGCTAGTAGAGGTCACTAAATCTAGGAGCCATTTGTCTTCTACCAAGGATCTTGAAGGCTGGAAGTGTCTACGATGCTTGTGTTGATTAGGCCTCTGTGTCTCCTCACAGAGGGCTAGCCTATGTGGGAGCATTTTGACTTCTAGAGGTCAGTCTGCCAGCAGGCAGGGCGTGGCTTGTTGAGGTAGCCACGGGACCCTTGTCCTCTTTGGCTGCATTTGAAACAGGTACCTGCCAGAGTTGACCTTGGCTATACCCCTGAAAGATGCAGCATTGCAGACCTCTTGTTTTTTTCTGAAGGAATGCCAGCGGCCTCAGAGCAGCAGCCAAGATCTGGAACATAGTTTTCGTTGTAGTTGAGCAGCCTTGGGGCTGGTCTCTGAGTCTAAGTGCCTTGAGCAGAGGGACAAGTGTGTCATTGGCAGTCACAGGTGCAAGACAGAGCGGAAAGTATAGATTTCAGGCATGTGGTTGAGTGGTGGTTAGTGATAGATGGAACAGAAGACAAATCTGTTGTGGGCATTGTGGTTTGGAGTAAGGGATGCTGGCATGACAAGACCAGACACTACCAGGAGAGCCCTTCCCGGCCAATGCACCAATGTTATTTTTTAAAACGTTTTTAATTACAGGTTATTTACTTTGTATCCCAGTTGTAGCCCCCTCCCTCATTCCCTCCCAATCCCACTCTTCCTCCCTCATCTTCTCCCTGCCCCTCTCCAAGTCCACTGATAAGGAAGGTTCTCCTCCCCTTCCATCTGACCCTAGTTTATCAGGTCTCATCAGGACTGGCTGCAATGTCCTCATCTGTGGCCTAGCAAGGCTGCTCCTCCATCAGGATTCGGGGGGAGGTCAAAGAGTCCACCACTGAGTTCATGTCAGAGACAGTCCCTGTTCTCCTTACTAGGGAAACCCACTTGGATGCTGAGCTGCCATGGGCTACATCTGAGCAGGGGTTCTAGGTTATATCCATGCATAGTCCTTGGTTGGGGAATCAGTCTCAGAAAAGACCCCTATGCCCAGTTATATCTGGTCCTTGTGGACCTCCTGTCCTCTCCAGGTTAAACTAACTCCCCCGTCTTTCATATGATTCCCTGCACTCTGCCAAGGTTTGGTTATGAGTCTTAGTATCTACTTTGATACACTGCTAGGTAGAGTCTTTCAGATGCCCTCTATGGTAGGCTCCTGTCCTATTTCTTGTTTTCTCCTACTTCCAATGTCCATCCCATTTGTCTTTCTAGGTGAGGATTGATCATCTTACCCTGGAACCTCCTTCTTGCTTAGCTTCTTTAGGTGTATAGATTTTAGTATGTTTATCCTATCTTATAGGTCTAATATCCACTTATAAGTGAATATATACTGTGTGTGTCTTTCTGCTTCTAGGATACCTCACTCAGGATGATCTTTTCTAGATCCCACCATTTCCAATGTTATTTTAAAAGTGATGCACACAACAGATATTATATGAAAGAGTTTTTTGGAGGGAAAGGAAGCTGAAGAGAGTTAGGGCATGAGTGAGCCATGAGGGCAGAAAGAGAGAGAGACAGAGATGGGGTAAGGGAGCAGGAGAGGAAGAGGAAGAGAGAGAAGTAAGAGGCAGGGGTCCGTTTAGAGCTTTGGCGCAGCTGAACTGTGTCTGCCACACACTTGGTGAGCAACACATAATGAGATCACAGGTTACTAGGCGAAGAGAAACATGCTGCCTATATACTAACAGTGTTCCCTACATAATCCAGACATTTTGGTTACCCGCTCTCTCTGTCCCCCTGTCTCTTTCTTTCCCTGCTCCTCTTTTGTCTCCTGTCTGGGTAGTAACTTCCCTGGCCTGGCCAGACTGCTGAACTGGCTAAGGAGCTGTTCCCAAATAAACCTGCCTCTATAATTTTAGTTCATCTTGAATTGGCTTGTCATCAGCAGAGGACCCTACTAAACATCCCACTACTCAGGAGCAGAAGTAAGAGAACCATGAGTCTGAGGTCATTCTGGGCACTGCAGTAACTTCCAGTGAGAGAGAGCCTGGGGTGTGGCCTGTATTGGTATTCTTGAGGGGAAGGCAGGCTGAGGCAGAGAAGACCACCTGGAGTAGACTGGAATATTTCTGGAAGATGTTGTATGTAGGACTGGTGTCTAGTTGGTGGGTCTCTGGACATAGGTGGTTGGGGAAAGGATAAATAGTGGACTAAGTTTGAGAGGTAAGTAAAGAAGTTGGTTTTTTGTTTTGTTTTGATTGTTTTTTGTTTTGTTTTTGTGTGTGTGTTTGGGATAGGTTGGTTTGTGACTTTGACAGAAGTTCTTAAGACTCCATTACCCTGGAAGGAGGAACTCTGTTCTGAGCAACAAGCTTTAGATGACATCAAAACATCCAAAGACACAGGACCTAAGGCAGGTATGTATGGTGGTGGCCCTCACCCATACACCCAACATGCAGGCGTCAGAGGCACAAGGAAAGCTGTTCTAGGACAGCGGGGATCTACAGTGTCTGTCTCAAACAAAAGAAAGCAAGCTGTGTTGGCACACGTCTGTAATAGCTAAGATTCAGCAGACTGAGGCAAGAGGGGCAGGACTTCACGATCATTCTTGGCTGCTTCACCAGCCCAAGGTCAGACGGGGTTATACAGGAGCCTGACTCCAAAAGCAGTCAAGCCGCCAGCCAGCCAGCAGCCCTCGTTCACCTTGCAAAGGTGTTTCCCAGGAATGTTGCACCAATCATGTACAGCCCTCCATGCAAACAGAGGATTATATTTGTTCCGATCACAACCCTTCTGGTGGGATACCACATGGTAAAAGTGAGTGCATAGTCATCTAGAGTCCACCTGCCTTATCTTAGGGGCGCTGCCTTACAAGGCAGTGCGGGCTGTCTGGAGTGCACTGTAGAAATGGCGATGGTTGTCTGCAGCTTCTGGAATTACATCGTGGTGATTGCAAAATTCCACAATTAGTGGAGCTTCCATGAGGGTGGTGTAGCCTGTGGCTGGTAAAGGAGCTGCCTGTCTGACAGCTCGACTCCGCACTCAACACAACTATCATTTTTCTGTTAGCAATTACTTTAAGGGTGGTGACATGTAGGCTTGGCTGGCCCAGAGGATCACCTTAAAGTCCTGATCTTCAGGGCTCTACCTGCTGGGTTCCAGGATGACAGGCGTGTGACACCATGACTGGCCCTAAAGAGACATGTCTGAGACTACTATAGATCTGTCTCTAAGAACTGAGAGACAGGTTGACAGGTTACCATTAGCAGTCTGTCACCTTCCCTCCCCCACCTTCCCAATGGGGAATTGCAGATGTGGGCTACTTTAGTTAATATACTCGTGTTGGAGATTTAACCCAGTGCTGCCCGCATCCCCAGCACATACTCTACTACCCAAGTTCCATATCCAGCCCTGATACCCTTTCCTGATGACCATTTCTCGTCCTTGATCCCAGGAGGCTAATTTGTGCTGCTCATTCATGACAAAGGACCTCTGAGTCTTGCCCTTCCCTATAAGGATCTCCTCAGCCAAGGAGATTTCTTCTGTATGGCTAATTTTCTGGCTTCACCAAGGCTTCCTCAGGGTGAGTTTGACATTCAGCTGTTCTTCTGTCCCATGCTCTTTTATTATTTTAAGATTTATTTATTTATTATGTATACAGTGTTCTGACTGCATGTATGTCAGCATGCTAGAGAGGGTGCCAGGTCTCACTATAAATGAGTTGTGATCTGCCATGTTGTTGTTGGGAATTGAACCCGAGTCCTCTGGAAAAGCAGAGAGTGCTCTTAACCTCTGAGCTATCTCTCCAGCCCCTGTTCCATGCTCTTTAGGTCCCTTTCCTAGTCTCCTGCAGTGTACTAAGGATGCAGATATTCCAGGTGGGATGGGAAAGATCACAAACAATGGAGAGGAGGACCAGAATGAGACTTGGAAGGAAGAGGGGCACATTTACAGAGCCATCCCAAAAATGGAGTGAATGGAGGTCAGGCAGGGTTGATGGGAGGCAACAGGTTTAGCTTAACTGAATGAAGACAAGTACGAGGAAAGAAAGCTATGTCCTCACAGAGATTATAATACAGTCCACACTAGCAGGGCATTTGACTCTGTGGCAAGTGAAAGTCAGCTTGGGTGACAGTCCCCTACTTTTCTTGTCTGAAAACTTGTTTCATGTAGCCCAGGCTGGTCTATAGCAGAAGGTTACCTTGAAGGTCCAGTCCTTTGGCCTCTACTAAGTATGTGCTGAGATGGTATCACACTATACTGTGACTGACTCAACAGATGTTTTTGAGAACTGTGAATGTTCTCAGAATTGTTAGAAAGAGGCTGCCAACGTAGCACTTGTACCCTCATCCTTATTGTTTTATTTTATATTTTTATTTTTGAGGTCTGATGCATTTTAGGGAGCTCAGGGCATCATGCATGGTATGTAAAGGCTCCACCAGCTGAGTTACCTTTCAAGCCCTAATATCCTTTCGTAGTAACAATCCCTTACCTTTGCTTTTAGGAGGCTCATTTAGACCACCAGTTGTGACCTAGGCCATTGCTGTCAGAGGTCTCTCTGCCCAGTTGCCATCTCCACCACTGCCCTGCTCTAGTAGGCTCTCCCTAAACAGGAAGATTTTTCTCCCAGTGCTTAATCAGGGCTTTCGCAGAGGAGTGTTGGACGCTTGGCTTATCTTCTGGCCTGTTGTCTCTCTACCTCTTCCCTTGGCGGCTCCAGTGTGCTAAGGATGCGAATGTTGGAGGAGGCGTGGCAACAGCCTCGTAGGCACAGGACAGGGACAGACTATGGCTTGGGTAGAAGACGGTTACACAGTCACAGATCCCACCCAGAGTGGGATGCATACAGGACAGGGCCAAGGGGAAGCACTAGGTTTGGATAAAGTGGCAGAAAGCAAGAATGAGAGTAGAAACTTGGCTGTGGACTTCACCTCAATTTCAGCATCAAGAGCCTAAGGTCATTCTGGGGCACACAGTAAAATTCTAGGCTAGCCTGAGTTCTCAAGAAAAGCAAAGTCAAATATGAGGGGAGACTGAGGTAGAACATTTATTGGCTTTTATGAGGGAAAGCTATGCAGAGTAGATTAGCATTGGCCAATAGGAATAATTAGGTCTAGTTGGCTTACTTGGCTGTGGTGATTTAGGGGTGTAGAAAGACTGCCTTGTGTGAGAAAGTTGTTAGTAGTTGCTAAAGTGCAGGGATCTACTCAGTCCCCAAAGGTATCCTCAAAGTCCTCACATAAAAGGTACACGAGGGCTGATTATTGTTTTTTTTGAATAGCATGGGATCTGAGCAAGTTAGAAATAAATAGGACAGCCTTGAAAAGCAAGCAAATCAGCATTCACTCCAGAGGTGGCCAGGGTTGCTAAGAAACCACAAAGCCTGAGGTGGGTGGGGCACCTGAGGATAAGGAATTTATCTTTGGTGGTCTCAGAATTTCCTCTGCTGAAAGTCTGGGTGCACCTGACATTGCATTTTCTCTCCTAGCCATTGCTGTTGCCAACTGCTGATGTGAGCCAGGAGTGAGCAGCACGTTTCTGTTCCCGTTAAGATGGGGCACCGCAGGATAAATATCTCCTGAAAAATTGCCCTTCCTGCTGCGCTTACATTGCTCCAGTGTTTCAGAGGTGGTCTGTGATCTTCTTGAATTATGGCTTCACGTGAACACTGGGCATGTGTCCATCCCTAAGTGCCTTCCCCACAGGAATATGTGTAAGCTTCCCAGATAAATTCTTCACCTTTCCTTCTTCAAGAGTGTGCTCTTCTTGGAAACTGTCTTTCTCTGGTGTCCTCCTGCAGGCAATAAAAACCCTCCCTTGATCGTGTGTGTATTGGTTGTGCTTTGTTGGGCCTGCACTCACCACGCCATCAAACCACTGTGTTTGTTACAGATTGATGCTAGGGGTGGGACCTTCCCTTGGGCAACTGTTGTTTTTCAACTTCCAGTAAGGGGCCTGCCCAAGACTTTCTCAGAGGATCTGATGAAGGACAAAGAGAACCTTAGCTCTGTATCCTTGTCCAGGAGCTGACTTGGCTGGTCTAGGGCTGGAGTGCCTCAAAAGAGTCAATGCTGCAGCTTCTGGGACCCATAAGCTGTGGCTACCAGTCTTTAAGTGGCTGTCTGAGGTCTCCTGTGTTCTCTTCGCCAACATTGTCTGACTTAGCTCTCTGTTGACCTTGGTCATTTTCACCCCTGAAAATAGTATATATGATGCTGTGCTTATTTGTTTGTTTGTTTTTCTGTGTTTTTCAAAACAGGGTTTCTCTGTGTAGCCCTCCTGGAACTCACTCTGTAGATCAGGCTGGCCATGAACTCAAGAGATCTGCCTGCCTCTGCCTCCTGAGTGCTGGGATTGCAGGCTGCACTACCAGGGATCAGTGATGCTGTACTTCTTAATAAACTTGCTTGGTGTAAGTCGTAGCTTATGCAAGACCTCCTGGTCCCAGCTATGGCTTTTGTCTTCTTTGTTTCTCATCCCCTGTCCTCCATTCAACAACTCATTGTCTGGGACCCTTTGTGCTAACTTGGGACACCTAAATCCAATACCACACTACTTAGAGTGACAGAAATCAGATCCAAACTGGCACAGGAAACATCTTCTTGAGGACTTGACTCACGACCACTGTGTAGTCACAGTGGGTTAGGGAATATAGTAGACACTCCAAGTCCCCTCCTTCAGAAGTTTCCTGGACTGGTGAGTGGCGCTGGACCCTAAGTCCACTGATGAAGTTTGATAACATGGTGGAGAAGCATATAAAGGGGCAGCCGCAGGCATGAGATTCTCTGCCCTGAGGTCTGAGTGGTTGGGGGACTTAGGGTCTAAAAGACTGAGGGCATTTCAGTTCCAGCTGCAGGCTGGTCAGGAATACTTATACCTGGAGAGCCTCTGTCTTAGCTGCCAACAAGTGACTGCTGACAGATAGTGTTCCCACCTAGCAAATCTGTAGTGAGACGAAGAGGGAGGTGTGCGCATGTGGCATAGTTCCGTTTATTTGGTGCATTTTTTTGTGTGTCTTCCAGAAAAATCTAAGTGTGTGATTTAGAACTCTGGTGTTTTAAGTATCAAAATGTTTACTTGTGTAAAGAATTATGGAACGTGTACCTCAGCTAGCTTTTATCTACATACCTACCTCCTTTCTTTCTCAACCTCTTTCCTTCCTCAGATAACTGGTAATGGAGATAAGGCATTTGTGCTGATAGAGACCCACTCTTTCCCCCATTCACCATTGACATATTTGGTTCCTGGCCAATGACTAGGAAACAGATGGGCCTTCCATGTTAACACATCATGGCCACAGTACAATCTGGGACATCATAAGCATCCTGAAAATAAATCTCTAAATTACAACACTATCTTGTACTTGGAGAAATTGTGCAAGAGGGAAGAAAATTCATTGAAATTCCCTGTGTATAATATTTCATAGCCTGAATGAGGGCCTGAATGGGGGCCTCCAGCAGAAATGTGGAAGTGGAATGAAGTTAAACCTTTGATCAAAATGAGAAACACCTTCCTAGTGTTTGAAATTCCTCCAGAAGAGGATGAGCTGCTATACTCTCTCCTGGGTCAGGAGAGGGAAGTATCCGCCCTTTCCATGCTCCTCAGTAAGATCTGGGGCTACTACTAAGCTCCTCAAATCCCCTCCAGAGTCTAGGCCCCCTTACCTGGAGGCCACATGCTGAGCTGATGGATGTATGAATTTGTTTTGCTCCAGAAAGGTCCTAATTTGTCTAATCCCTTTACCTGGTTATCCTGTCGTGGGAGAATTTTAGTGCCAGATAGCCTAGTGCCTTTAACTATCCAATGTGTGACTGATTGGTAGCAAAACAGTTTTAAAGATAAAAGGATTAGCCAAGCAAGTGTGGTAGAGAGAAGGGTACCTATTCAGGAAGGCTTACCTACTGGCTGGTAAGTCTGGCATCCTCACCCTCATTTTGTGGGGTTTTTTTCCCCCTTGAATTGCCCGCTTACCTTTGCAAGCAAGCATACTAATTACTCAAGCAAAGTTAAAGCACAGAAATAAGTGCTTTAGTGCCCTTAATGCCCAAGCTCCAGGAAGCGCGGGACCTGGCAGGACTGTCTCTCTACATGAGTCAAGGATGCTTGGTATCTTGGTCAGCCCATGAAGAAATATGACGCTAGATAATTTAGATACACATGAGACACCCCCCCCTGAAAAAAAAACAAGACCAAAAAGGAGAACAGAGACTAAATCTCTTAGAAATTCAGCAAAAGTTTGATTCCAGAACCAAATACCAGATAACAAATGTCGGAAACAATACCAGAAAGATGCTGGGAACCTACTTTATGGCCTGGCTTCCTGTTTAAGCCACTGACCTCTCAGGCTCACTCTGGGTGTCTTCCAAGCCTCAGCCAGAGGGGCACGTTTTAACACTGTCCCCTTTTGTCCTTATGGTCACCTGCCCTCCAGGTGAAACAGCAGGAAGAGGCCGGCCAGCTCTACCTACACCCTGTTCTCCAAGGGGTGGGTTGCAACCCAGTGCTTGCAGATGAAACTAGCCATTACAGGCGTTACCATCAGGTGGGAAACAACCAGAAAGCAAGGGAAATTTGAAGCAGTGAGACAGGAGAGGGTTTGTATTCCTACCTCCTGGCTGACTTTGCCAAATGTTAACAGGGGTTACTATCTGAACTGGGTGATTTCAAGTCTTCGACACCTTAATCAAAGAATTGAACACACACACACACACACGTATGCAGGCACACATACGTGCCTGTGCATGCGTGTTGCTGTGGCAAGGGAACTTTAATACCATAGATCAGACACACTGCAGGGGAGCAGTGGGCTCCTTGAATCAGAGTAGTCAAGGGCACTGGGTCACTGCCGAGGAGGAGGAACAGGCGGCTAAGTGGCGTGTCATGGATTATGGATTGTTCTGCATTTGAAGTGGGATGGTCCACCCTAATGGGGGCAGCAGCTTCTGGTGACAGCTCAGATCAAAAGACTAGGAAGAAGGAAATTTTACTTTTTGTCTGCTTTGCCCTCACTCTTGCTGGTATGGTCATCCGTCCTGCTGCTGCTGCTGGAAGCAGCTCCTTTAGACATCCAGTGCGTGCTGAAGACTAGCAGCTCTCCAGGAACCCTGCAAACTTCCAGCACCAGCTTGGGACTCCCGAGACATCCAGCTTCATGGACTGAGGAACAGCTGGATTCTCAGCCACTCCAGTTGTAAGACAAGTGAACTACCCAGTTAATAGACAAGACAGTTGTGAACTACCCAGACTATATATATATAGATATATATATATATGTGTGTATGTATGTATGTATGTATATATATACACACACATATATGGGAATTATTATATATACATATATTTTTAATAACACAACACACGTGTGTGTAATCTTATTGATTTTGTTCCATTAGAGAACCCTAATACAGAGTGTTTAGGGTTCATCTTTCTGTGCTTGTACTCCAAACTGGTTCAAGCATGTCTGAATGGAAACTGACCACAAAAGAGTAGTACCCACGTGGTTGCTAAGCAATTAACTACACTGTTCAAAGTAGGGTGTATGTGCAGTTCAGTGCAGGTGAGGGTCCCAGGTTGCCAAATGCATCATTAGTAAAGGGGTGTGTGTATGTGGCCCAAGTCAAGTGGGGTCCTAGGCTGCTCATCTTATCCTGTTTTGTTTAGTATGTGCGTGTGGACGTGCACTTGGTGTTCCACATGGGGTACCTGTGAAGGTCAGAGGACAACTTGTGGGAGTCAGTCTCTCCTCCCACCATGTGGATTCTGGGGATCTAATTCACGCCATCAGGTGCCCTGAAACTCCTGTTACAGTGGGTGTGATGTGCTACATGAGTGCTGGTAAATGAACCCACGTCCCCTCTCTGCAAGAGGACCCAGCACTCTTAACCACTGAGCCATGGCTCCAGCCCCAAGGAAGAGAAGCTTAAAACACCAGTGGCCCCCCACCCTGCCCAAGTCTCTAGGTAATCTGGGTCCCCCCACCCTGCCCAAGTCTCTAGGTAATCTGGAAAGAAGACATCTTGGGCAGCTGCCTCCAATCTCCATGTGGAGCCCATCAGTTACCGGGAAAACTGCGAGCAAATTAGCAGCAGCAGACGGCCATTGGAAGAGGGAGTGGCCCGGCTGTCCTAGGAGAAGGGAGGTAAGGACCAGCTTGAGCGTCAGTTCCTTCTTGCAGAATATTAAGATCTGTGGGGCCAAGGGGCTCCCAGATCTGGCTCCCCTGAGCCCTATCTAGATTTTCTCGGAGGAGTCTCGGATTTGTCTTAGGTGGTCCTGGAGAAGAAGCTTACTTTACACTGGAGCCAATAGTTAGTGTTCCCGGAAAGGACTGTCCAAGGATGACTGTAAAGAAGAGGGTTCTGGGGAAAGGAGCGGCAGCCCTGTCCAGCAGATCTAAAGCAGTGGTTCTCGCCTTCCTACTGAGGAAGCCGTTAATAAAATCCCTTATACTGTGGTGACCCCGGACCGGACAATTATTTCGTTGCTACTTTATAGCTATTAGGAATTGTACTGTAAATCTCTGAGATGCAGCACATCTGATATGTGACCCCTGTGAAAAGGTCATTTTATCCAGAGGGGTAGTGAGCCACAGGTTGATTTTTGTTTATATTGGGGCTGAGGGAAGGTACACATAGGATTTAGGAACCACACACTTTGGAGAAATATTTAGCATTAAATTTAGAGAATGGGATTTTCTTACACTATGCCAAATGATCCAGTGATTGTGAAACTAAGAAAGCTTCAGTTTCAAAGGAAATAACGGATTTTTGCAAAAGACTTATTTTTATGTGTGTTGATGTTTTGCCTTCATGTATGTCTGTGTGAGGATTCGAGATCCTCTGGAACTGGAGTTACAGTTACACAAGCTGGTATGTGGGTGCTGGGAATGGAACCCAGGTCCTCTGGAAGAGCAGCCAGTTCTCTTAACCACTGACCCATCTCTCTAGGCCCAGTAATGGCTTTTAAGCTTCATTTTTACTTTATGTTTACGGGTATTTTGACTGCATGTACAGTGTAGAAGAACCTGGGTTCTTAGCAAGAAGTGCAGGAAGTGTTATTGACCCCTGATCATCTCTCCAGCCCAGGTTTCTAATAGTAGTGTCTTGGCTGGAAAGGGTTTTCCAGTTTTCTTTCTTTCTTTTTAATAATTTATTTGATTTTGTTTTATGTGTGAGGGTGTCAGATCCCTTGGAATTGGTGGTACAGACAGTTGTGAGTTGCCATGTGGGGGCTGGGAATTGAACCCGGGTCCTTTATTGAAGAGGAGACAGTGCGCTTAACCACTGAGCCATCTCTCCAGCCCCAAGGAGCAGGCACAGGTGTGTCTAAAGAGACAGTACAGAATAGAAATCTTGGGAGGTCTTATACCCTCCAAAGGCCAGCATTGCCTGCCCCCAAAGGACACTGGCTGTTTGCCAGCTAAAACTCCAAGAAGCCAGAAGCAACCAGGGAGATTCTCAGGCATGGCCTCTTTCTGCTCTATTCGGACTCCAGTTTCTTTCAAGTAACTGCAGAGCCCTCATATTACAAGCTGCAAGAACAGGATGATGACTTACTCATGTGACATGGACACTGAAATCAAGCCATTAAAAAACTAAAGAAGCTACTGGTGAGAATCCCTGCATTAAGTAGATGAACAGCAAGAGCTTAACACAGGTGCACAGGGCTGCAGCTTCTGCCTCAGCAGCTGGGTGTAGTGTCCTACTGCCGTGCCTTAGGGCAGCTGCCAAAACTCGCCTGCTAGTTAAATAGACTAAATCTAGCCATGGACAGCCTCTTGAGTTTGGGCTCCACACCAGCTCGCTAGCATTCTA
Source organism: Pachyuromys duprasi (assembly GCA_028658305.1). Taxonomy (NCBI): domain Eukaryota; kingdom Metazoa; phylum Chordata; class Mammalia; order Rodentia; family Muridae; genus Pachyuromys; species Pachyuromys duprasi. The sequence continues at coordinate 17,597,046 of CM053751.1, forward strand.
GAAACAGAGCCAACACCGAGTGATTGGTTTTGTTTTGTTTTATGATGTGTTCATGAGCTCCTAGCCCTGACTAAGGCAGACATGTTCTGCCAAGGTTGCCCAGATGATGTTTTCCTGGTCAATAGTCAGAGGATTCTCTTTTAACTCTCAAGGGTTTTAGTTCTTTTGTTTCGATGTTCAGTTTCTTGAAGCAGGTGACCTGACAGACAAGTCCCCTGATCTGTCACCCATCCTGAAAATGTGCTTTTATTTATTTTTGCCCTCAAAAAACTAAAAAACCTTTTCCTCTGATAGAAGTATTCCCAGGACTCCGAAAGGCACAACTTTCATCTTGATGAAGAGGGCGCATGCAGGAGAGCAAGCAGCAGACCAAAGAGAGCTGTGAACGCTTGGCTTTATTCTTGTGCAAGTAGCAGCATCATTTCACCACTGGCTGGGGCTGACCTCACTGGCTTTTGCAGTTGGCTCTTTCGTTTTTTTTTTTTTTTTAAGAATCAGGGCAAAGGAAAGAGGAAAATTGGGAAGGGGTCTACAGCTTTAGTCACCAAAGTTCTGAGACTGTAGCAGGGGCTTTATGTCCAACTACAAAGGCTTACCAGGTTGTGGGGGAGGGGAGGGAAGGGGTAAACATGTCTAAAAGTCTTATAAGATGGATTGGAATAAAGAGTTGAATTCATTGTCATAACCCAAGTTTTACAATGTTTGATAGAAAAGACTAATATTTAATGTTTTTCTTTTTTTCTTCTTCTTCTTTTTGAGACAGGGTTTCTTTGTGTAGCTTTGACTTTTCTGGCTTCACTTTATAGGCCAGGCTGGCCTCGAACTCACTGAAATCTGCCTGCCTCTGCCTCCTTGAGTGCTGTAACTAAAGGCGTGCGACACCACGCCCAGCTTCTTATTTAATGTTTCTTATATATCCCTCTTTCTTTAAACTCATTAAGAAGGTGTTGGCTTCCTTTTGTTGTCATATCTTGGAATAAAAAATTCTTACCAGGAGGACATGCCTCTTTAAGTAATATCTGACTCAACAAGCCTGTAAATTAGGTCCCTAATACAGGGAATTATTTAGCATTGTTTAAGGTGAGCCTACCTTGTCAGGGGTGGTCCCTTGCCTGAAGATTGATCTGGCCTAACCTCTTGACCAGAAGGGGTTTTTCTTCCTTTCTCTCTGAGTCAGGATCTCTCTATGGAGTCCTGTCCTAGAATTCACTATGTAGAGCAGGCTGGCTTCAAATCAGAGATCTGCCTGCCTCTGTCTCCCAAGTGCTTGGATAAAAGGCACACCATATCCAGCCTGTTTTCTCTTTAACAGTCCTTCAATACCAATTTTAAACACACACCTCCCCCAACACACATACACACAAACACACACACATGTACACAGGCACACATGTCCACACGCATGTCCACACAAATAGGTAATCATAGACTCATTCAGAAAGCAGATCATATTTTTGGCATCCTTGACTTCTGGCAAGGATGAGGCTACCAAGAGTCCCAAGAAATTTTCTGGTGTTTAGCCAAGAGATAAACTTGTTACTTTTCATTTATTTGTTTCCTTAAACTGCCTAGCAAAATTTCACCTTTTATCATCCCCCTCTTCCTCCAAGAAGTAGCCCTAAGATTATCTGTATATCCACCTGGGGTAGGGAGAAAAGAACTCCTTGCCTGGTGCCTGGAAAGATATACGAGGGAGAAGAAAAGACAACAAGGCTCAGGACAAGAACCAGGGGAAGCCGGAGCACAGGGTCTTCTAAATGTCCAATCAAACTCCATTAGAGGGTCTCGGCCCGCTCACAAGAAGCTCCCTCTGTTGGGCTCTGCTTCATTTGTCTTCAGCCTTTAAGACTGGTCTCGGCGTGATGGACGCAGGGGTCTGTCTGCTGTCAGACCATTTAATGGCCTTTGGAGTGGCAAAAGTCAGCATGACGCCCCTCCCCACATGGCTTCTTAGGGAGAGACGAGATTTAACCCTCATTTGATTTTTAGGTTAAAACAGTAGTGGGCGTGTCTCTTTTTAGCTGCAGATTAGCACTGCAGTTTTAAATTGAGGCAGGGTCTGGCATCTTACATCTGGGTTGCATTTTCTTATCAAGAAGAAAATTCTTAGTGAGAAATAGTTTTCTAAATGTCATGGATTTAAGTCCAAAATCTGGGAAATGTGATCCCTTAGACTGTCAAAAAACAAAACAAAACAAAACCAACCAAACAACCAAACAACAACAAAACCCCACACTGACCGTCTTACTTGGGGTTATATTTTCTTTCTCGGTGACTTTATTGTCAAGGCCAGTTGAGGATCTGGTCCTCAGGGCGCACTTGGGTTTGAGAGGAACCTCTGGCTCCTTCAGCCTGCCTTTTGACTGTTGTCTATGTGAAGATAACTCAACAGCCTTGCTTAACCATGCTTTGCTTGGAAGCATTGAGGAAAATTTTCCTCTTGTGGACTGCTTAGAGTTCATTGGTTGGGGTCTCCCTGAACAAGACAACATATGACTTCCCACAGTTACAGAACATTTGAGCAGGCCCCCAGGACCCAGCTGACCTCGGAAGGCTAGTGGGGAAATATTCTCCCTTTAAATTCCTCTTACCAGGTGGCAGGTGGCACACACCTTTGATCCCAGCACTCAGGAGGCAGAGGCAAGCAGATACCTTTGAGTTCAAGGCCAGCCTAGTCTACCAAGCAAGTTCTAGGGCAGCTAGGACTACACAGACAAACCCTGTCTTAAAAAACAACCAATAAAACAAACACAAATCCCTCTTACACATCAGTATAGTTATTGAATACCATCTTAGTTAGGGTTTCTGTTGCCGTGGAAAGACAGCATGAGCACGGCAACTCTTAAGGAAAACATTAAATTGGAGCTGGCTTACAGTTGCAGAAGTTTAATCCAGTACTATCCCGGCAGGAAGTATAGTGGCAGGCAGGCAGATACGGTGCTGAAGATGGAGCTGAGCGTTCTACATATAGATGGCAAGCAGCAGGAAGAGTGAGCCACTGGCTTCTGCTTCTGAAACCTTCACAGCCATCCTCAGCGACGCCCTTACTGGGAGTCCTCCAACAAGGCCACACCTCCTAATAGTGCCATTCCCATTGAGCTTATAGGGGCCTTTTTCCTTCAAACCACCACGAACACCCAGAAGGTCAGTTACACCAGTCTGGTACTTTTAACTACTGTGTTATATATTTAGATGAAACCTGGGCAAAGACCAGACACTTCAAAATAAACTCCAGTTAAACTTTTTAACCAGTTCTTGTGACTGTTATCAAGAGCAGATCAATAGTTCCACTGATTTAAGCAGAAATTTAACACCAATATATTGGGCTTTGACCTTAACATTTTTAGTATCATACATATCTCTAAGTCTCAACTTTTATGTGCCTTAAATAACTTACTCAGATCTTCACAACTTGAATGCACTTTCTAAATAAAATTTTTAAAATATCCATCTCAATGTTCATACGTAAGTCCCCTTTTTACCAAAGTATTTCATTCCTATATCCTTATTACGGGTTTCCTTAATACCACAAGTCATAATCATATTAACACATAAGTTTATCACTTGTTGTGAGGATTTTCCTTGAAGGGGTAGGGGCCATTCCACACTGTCTGTTCCTGCTGGACTCTTCCTCCGCTATGCACAGGCCCACCCCCAGATTTATAAATCTGCCTGCCTCTGCCTCTCAGAGCACAGAGATTAAAGGTGTCGCCACCACGACCTGCGGGGGGGGGAGGGGCTGGAGAGATGGCTCAGCAGTAAAGAGCACTGCCTGCTCTTCCAGAGGACCTGGGTTCAGTTCCCAGCTCCCACATGGCAGCTCACAACTGTCTGTAACTCCATTCCAGGGGATCTGACACCCTCACACAGGCATACATGCAGACAAAACATCAATGCACATTCAAATAAATCACTAAATAATTACAAAAGAAACCCAAACCCTGGCTATGTATTGGCTTGAATCCCAACCTTGCCTCAAAATGTAAAAATTTTTTTACACAGCTTAGTTATTTACCTAGGGTACAGTTACAGCACAGTATTAATTACACCAGTGACACAGTCTGTCACTCAAAATAAGGATTACGGTTACGTCAATCACAGGCTGGCTGTTAGGATGAATTACTCCCTTCTGGCCAGGGTGAAAACGGCCGCGGGGTCACGGAGAGTCTACTCTGCCCTCTCCTTAGGAGTGCCGATTCCCCGGTCGATGCAGGTTTCAGCAGTGGCTCTGGCGGTCCTCTGCAGCAGCTGAGTGTCTTCACGGTGCTTATAGAGCATGGAGAACAGCAGGGCTGTGACTGCGGCCACTTGCCAGTGAAAGGGTTGTGTGACCCCCTGCTCAAAATCATATTTTTGTTGACAGTTTGCAGGTTGTTTTTGACTCGGGGACTCATGGCCTAGGCTGGCCTCTAGCAGAGGGTCACCCTGAAGTCTTGATGACGATCCCAGCTCCATCTCCTAAGTGCTAACCTGACAGGCACAGCCACTAAGGCTGGCCCTATTGGCATTTTTCAGACAATTGTGAATTTCCTCTAGTAACTCCTAAGAGAAACATACCTGTTGTAAACAACAGATAAAGATGGGGTCACAGGAAATGGAAGCTGAAGGGACTCACCCTTGATAGAGCTTTATTAGGGAGAACTACTAGCTCGTGGACAGAAGCAGCCATGATGGGGTCCGGGATGGGAGTGTATAAGGAAAGAGAGCCACTAAGTATAGCGCGATGGGGACCCTGACGGGAAAGAGACACAGTTCAGTTCCAGAGAACAGTGGGAGAGGGTGTTGCTTTCTTTCGTCACTTAATTCAAGGGTGTCTGGGCATCAGAGGGGCTGGGCTTGCAGCTGTAGGGTGTGGAGAGAACAGAACTCTGTAAGAGCTGTCAGGTCACAGCAGCTCTGTAGCTGACCTTGAGAGACAGCAGGAGGCTCCTCTGATTTGGGGGAGCAGGAGCAGCAGTTGGAAGATCCGGGTTGACACTACCCTCTGGGCACTCCTTTGCAATCCCCTTTGTTTTGTGGCTTTTCCTATACACCTTTCTGAGACTGGGGCTCAGGGAGCGCTGGCCGGCCTCCGCCCCCGCAGTGTAGCACAGGATAGCCTGTTCCTCCTACCTCCAGTTTCCCAAGAGCTGGGATTACAGGCACGAGTGGCCATATTTACATTTGGTGCTGGGGAATCCAACCCAGGGCTTCAGGCAAGTTAAGCAAGCACTCTACTGCCTGGATTACAGCCCCAACCCCCGTGTCTTTTCTAAGAACAACCCTGAACCTTTGCCTTTAGGAGCCTGAGCTGTGCTGCCAGTGCTGACTGAGGGCATTCTTGTCAGAGGACCTCTGACCTTAGAGGTCATTTCCCTTCATTACCTTTCACCATTAGGATCTCCCTTCAGAGAAAAGCCCCAAGTCTCTTCCCTCTATTTCTTGAGGTGAATTAGATACCTGGTTTGCCATCTGTCCTATGCCTGAACCAGCCCTTTTTCCCCGATACCTGCAGTGTAGACTAAGGATGCAGAGGGATTGGATCCATGTTGGAGGTGGTAAAGACTTCATAATCCCAAGAGGACCTGAAGCAGACTTGGAAGGAAGATGGTTCTACAGTCACAGACCCTACACAGAGAGGGGTTAATTCATGGCAGACAGGATCTAGGGGGAGGTCTTCAAGTGGCAGAAGATAAGAATGAGGGCCTCTAATCCCAGCAGTCAGGCCAGTGCCTGTGAGTGTTCTCAGCTCACCTGTGTTGAGAGGGCAAGCAAAGAGGAGCTAGCCTGGCATATGCAAAGGAGAACAAAAGACCCTGCCTCAAGAAAAGGCTGAAGGCAAGCTCTGACGCCCAGGGAGGCCCTGTGGCCCTGCACACATGTACCATGTCATGTGTGCACCCCCCACAGACACACAGGGATTAAAAAGAATGAGAATGAGCAGAGATTCTGAGGGAGAGCCTTTAATGGCATTTCGTGGTCTCCATGAAATGGAGAGCCATGCAAGATAGAGAGCAAAGAACTCACTATGTCCCCAGGGAAGACAACTCCTGACCCAGCTACTCTCACCTTTGGGGGTGCAGGCACACAGGGCTGAGCTACCAACTCCCTTTGCGTGGTTTGGCAGGAGAAGCTTCCCGCACATCAGGGTAGCACTCTGCCAGCTGTGTTTGTTCCTCAGTCCTATTGCCCTTCCTTTAAATGTTCTTTCACATTCATTTACTTTATGTGTGTGGGCATGCAGGCCTCAGTGCACATGTGGAGATCAGAGGACAGCTTGTTCTAAAATGTGAGTTTTGGAGATAGAACTTGGGTCATCAGGGCTTACCCACTGAGCCATCCTTCTGGCCCCTAGTATCCTTTCTTAATGACGACCCCTCCTCTTTGTTTCTAGGAGGCTTATTGGTGCAACAGAGTGTGGCCAAGTCATCATGCCAGGCCCTGACTCCTGTGGTCAGGTCTGTTGACAGCCCCCTGCCAAGAGGATCTCCACTGAAAGAGGAGAATCCCCAATAGTCTCCGAGTTTCTTTCATCTATTTCTCAAGGTGAGTTAAGACATTTGGCTTATCATCTGTCCTATGTCCTCACAACCCCTTTCCTAGACACCTGTACTTATTAAGGATGCAGATGTTGAAGGTGGGTGGTAAAGATCTTACAGCCCCTGGAGGAGGCCAGAAGGAAACTTGGAAGGAAGATGGTTCTACAGTCACAGATCCCACCCAGAGAGAGGGTGCTCCGTGGCTAGGCAGGGCCAAGGGGAAGCAGTGAGTCTGCACTAAGTAGCAGGACCCAGGTTGGTGGGAGAATGCTCACTGTGCAGGTGTGCACATGCAATCTCAGCACTCAGGAGCCTGATGCAGGAGAGTCACAAATTCAAGGTAAGTAGGCTACGTGGAAAGTTGCAGAGTAACCTGGGCTCTTAAAACAAAGAAGCAGAATGTGGGGGAAAGTCTGAGGAAGTCTCTTTTCTGGCATTTCTGAGGGAAAAGCAAACCTGGGTACAGGAAGGTGCTCAGCATTGGCAAATTGGAATAGTTCCATGGGGTTGGGTACAGGAGTTGTGGCCAGTTGCCTGATACCTGGCACTGGGTGAATTAGAGGGGAAAAAAACTGGCTTGAGTATAAGACTTCAGTTAAGAAGTTGTTGGGAATACAGACTCAGGATTGCTTGGTTTGTTCAGGATAGCCACGCCCCTGGTAGAGAGCGCTTTGTGGCCCCAAACAATGACCTACCCGAAAAGCATCAGCCTCCCCCAAGCCTTCAAGCTTTGGGAAATATCAAAACATCCTAAGATACAGAAAGTAAGTTGGGTGTGGTCATAGACACCTGAAAACTCAGCACTCTGGAGGCCAGGGCAGGAGGCTTGCTCCACCTCAGCTGGGTTACAAACTGAGACCCCGTCTCAAAATAAAAAAAACAAAACCGAGCTGTGCATGGTGGCACATGCCTATAATCCCAGCACTCGGGAAGCTGTGGCAATATGCCTGCCCGTGAGTTCAAAGCCAGGCTGGTCGATTTGGTAGTCTCAGGTCATCCAAGGATACCTAAAGAAAACAGAAACAAAAAAGGGAGGGGGAGAAATTTGTTAACAAAAGTTAGCTGGGCATGCAGTTCAGAGTTTGCCTACACTACTGTGGAAGGCTCAGTCAAGACGCCTTTACTTGGTGTCTGTTGTTTTGTCTGTCTGTCATAGTCTTAGCCAAGACTGGAGAGAAGTTACTGTGTAAGCCATTGGCTGTGGCCTCAAATATAAGGAAATCCTTCTGCCTCAGCCTCCTAAGTGCTGAGATTTCAGAGGTGAGGTACCACATCAAGCTAGGACTTCAAGTTTGAGGCCACCTTGGGCTAGAGATTGAAACTCTCTTTCCAACGATATCACCACCATGTCCCTTGCCTGCAATTAACTAATATGCATAAATACCACAGAAAGGAGCTAGAGGAGCAAACACAGGGGACAAACCCAACCGAGGAGGATTCTTTTCAGCTGTCAGTTTACCTAAAAAAGCTGGCTGAGGTACCATTGTCCTGTAGCCCCAGGTACTCAGGAGACTGAGACAGGAGGATCGCTTGAGCTCAGGGATGTGAAAGTAGCCTGAGAAACATAAGACACCAGCTCTAAAAAATTTTCATTAAAAAAGTCAAATATGAGCTGGTTGCAGTGGCGCACGCCTGTAACCCCATCACGGAGGAGGCAGAGGCAGGCGGACCTCTGTGAATTTGAGGCCAGCCTATTCTACAAAGCAAGTCCAGGATAGTCAAGGTTACACAGAGAAACCCTGTCTCAAAAAAGAAAAAAAGTCAAATGTGGTACCCTTAGGAGGCTAGGACATGAGGACTGCTGAGTTCAAGACCAGCTGTAGCTAAGATGGGAAATTCCAGGCTAACTTTGTCTACACTATTCGACCCTGTCTCAAAAACCAGAGTGCCATGGATGTGGCTTAATTGGAAGCGTGCTTAACTAGTATGCAAGAAACCCTGGCTTCAGTCTCCAGCACCAGCACCACATAAGCCAGATAAGGTGATGCAGTCCTGGAATCATAGCACTCGGGAGGTAGAAGCTGGGGGATAGGGAGCTCAAAGTCATCCTTGCCTGTACAGCAAGTCCCAGGCTGGCAGAGACCATCAACAAATATATACCAAGATAATACTGAGCAAAAGTACGGTGTTGGAGGTATGGCCGTATTTCAGGATATCTTACGAAGCCACAGTAGCAACACAGCATGGCACCTGCACAACACAAATACTTAGGTAACAGACTAGAAGGGGGACCCAGGCACAAACCTAGAGTCAGTTGCCTGAGTTTTGATAAGGGTACCTAAAAACACACTGGAGAAGAGACTGTCTCTTTTGACAGTGATGGGAAAACACACAGGCAAGTGAAACTACATCTACAGCTTCTCTCCCCACACAAAACCAAGTCAAAAGTCGACCCAAGAGCCTAAAGGAAGATAAACTCTGAAACTCTTAAGAAGTACGACACACACTATAAGATGTAGGCAAGGACTTTCTGAAAAGAACTTCAATAACTCAAATGCTGCTAACAACTAATAGGATTTCATAAAACTAAAAGGCATCTATACACCAAAAGCAACAACTGAATGAAGACACAGCCTGAAGAATAGGGGGTGGGGAGGGATCTTTGCTGACTACACATCTGACCTGGGACCCAGAGCTACAATATTTACAATTAATCCAAACAACACAATCAAAGAATGAACGAACAGTCAGTTCTGAAAAGACACATATAGCAAATACACTTGAAAAGTATTAAACATCATTAGCAATCAGAGAAATGTGAATTAAAACTGCACTGAAAGGCTATGGGGTGGGCTGGAGAGATGGCTCAGAGGTTAAGAGCACCAGCTGTTCTTCCAGAGGTCATGAGTTCAATTCCCAGCAACCACATGGTGGCTCACAACCATCTAGAATGAGATCTGTATACATAGTAAATAAATAAATCTTTAAAAAAAAATAAAGAAAAAGAAAGGCTATGGGGACAGCTAAGTAGGGTGACTGCCTAACATCCACGAGTCCCTGGTCTCCACTGAAATCTAGGTGAATAAGTAACTTGGCCACAGGAACTGGCTAATGCCCACCTTGTCCACCCCCATCATATCCACAATGTAGATTTCCTTCACAGCACTGAGGACAAACTCTAAGGCAATGACAGCCAGCACCCGTACACAGCCACATGTTTTGTTTATAGAGTGTCTAGCGTCCCCTCTAAATCCTCAACAACACATACCCTAATGTGGGTCCTTCCGTCTACAGCCCTGTAGACAGACCGAAGATCAGCCCTCTCAGGCTAGAGATGTGACTGAGTGGTGCCTAGCATGCACGGGGCCCTGGCTTCAGCCTTTAGCACACGGTCAGCTCTCTAAATTACTCTAAGTCAGTAGTCCCAAAAGAAAAGTGGTTAGCTACCATTACTAACCACCATGAGAGCTTGGATATTTAAATATGGTCACTAACTGCTATGCATAGGTACTATCAATCATAATATTTATTCAGAAGCAGGGAGTTAGGGCCAATAAACATATGTAAGTATATAAGGTATCATATAGTGATTTTGCTTATTTGATGTTAAAGAAATCAAGTTTTGTTTTTTGTTTTGTTTTTTTTAACACCAGGAACCAATATTTTAATGCCTCACATTCTTTCATTTCTTTAACAGTTCTGGGCACTTCGGAGTAACTCTTGTTATTCCTTGGGTCAATTAAGACATCGTACATGGTGATTTCCATAGTCACCCATCAATCCTGTCAGCTTTGAGGTCTCAATGTCAGCACAAGAGGCAAACACATTGTTATGAGGACTTTGTCTTATTATAGGGCCACAAAACTGTTAGGTGGCAGGCTTTTGGCAAAGCCTGGCTAAAATGTACCTAGCCATGCATAATGACATCCTTTAATAAATGTACTTGGGAGGTAAAGGCAGGGGGACCACCTCGTTTGAGGTCGCCAAGGGCTACATAGCAACAGTGAGGCCAGCTGGGCTACATGATAAGTGGCCTCTAAAAATTAAGTGGATCAGGCATGGTGGGCATGTTGAGACATACAGAGTAGGGAGGCAGAGGTAGGAAGATCACTGGAGGTATGAGGCCTGCCTGGCCTGAGGGAGAGGGGTGGGTGTGCTTTCAAAGCAGAGTTTGGGAAATGGCAGTAGCTGGCCTTCAAGATGGTGCCTACCAATAGTCACTTCTAGGTGTCACACTCTTGCCAAGTTCCCTCTTCCTGTTGACATTGGTCTGTGTGATCCCTGTTACACAGTGAATACTATATGACTTTAAGATGAGTTCAAAAGATAACATGCTAGACATCTTGTCCCTCTCATCTCTCTTTTAGGGCAAAGGGGAAAAAATCACACTGAATTTTGGAGACTGAGTAAATAAATATGTTATGGGTAATTTGTGACACAGGAAGAATAAATAAACAAGTTAAACCATATCTTAAGCATCATGTTGGGGAGAGGGCTAGCCAGTAAAATTTTTGTTTACTTGCTGCCAAGCGACACTTGTGATGTCACCGGGATTAGAACCCTCACTGGGTAGATCCTTACCTACATAGTGGCAGTTAGCTTGGATTCAGCTTGACTTGGCAGGTGAGCATACCTACTTTTGCTCTCCCTTCCTTTTTTAAGATTTGGTGATGCTGGGGGTCCAACCAGAGCCTTGCCTAACCTAGACAAGCAATGGACTGCTGAGCTACACTCCCACACTTCTATTGCCATTCTTTTTCAAACATTTTTCTTCCTTTTGGTTTTCTGGCACAAGCTATCACTCTATAGCTCAGGCTGGTCTAGAACACACAGCAGAGTCCGGACTGGGCTCTTAAGTCAGAGATCCTTCCGTCTCCCAAGAGCTGGGATTACAAGAGTGTGCCACCACACCTGCTTGCCTTCTTAATTTCCCCTAAGGAAAATAACTTAAGGATCCTCACTGAAACTGACTCTTGCTATTCCTTGGGTCAACTAAGACACCTTACATGGCATTTTCCACAGTTAACTGCCTGTAGGAGAGGGCTGCTTCAATTTCAATCCTTTCAGCTTTGAAAGGATTGCCTTTCAATGGCAGTACAAGAGGCAAAGGATGTATTATTTCAAGTGTTGTTAAAACAAAAAAGCCAAAACCATAAATCTTTCATGTAACTACACAAATCTTCTGGCAAAGCTTGAACAAGAACACCTAGCTAGGCCTGGTAGAATAATGCTGTTCTCTTGGTACATGCGTACTATGAAAGATCAGGGGTTCAAAGGCAAACCCCAGCTACATCCCAAGTTTAAGGCTAGCTGGGCTAACCTTTAAACAAGCCTTTAAACAAACAAACAAACAAAATAGAGGAGGCTGGGCAAGGTGTCTCCGCCCTGTAATTGCAGCATTGTGAAGCAAAGAGGAACAGCACTAACGTACGTCCTGTTCACAGCAAGACATTATCTCAAAAGAACGTGAGAAAAAACAATTCCTTATACTTTCAGTACCGTTGTAACAGTGGGTCCTCGAATAATGTCATTTTTGGTCAGGGTTTGGAAATGTTTATTATATTCATGCACACGCACACATTGGTGAATAAGGATGGGGTTTTACTTAACCTGTGCGACGGTCCTTCATTTGGGAAGGAGCTCTGGATGTTACCTAACTTGCACATTCCAAGTGCATTAACTACACTGGCGTATTTACAGCAGGTTCTCAGGAACTCTTACCCCCTGTTGTGATTTCCTTTGGTGAGTTCTGATCCTTTAGTCTTGGCTCCTAGGAGATTTGGTTCAAATTAACGTGCACCAATCCTTGTTTTCAGATCGATTTTAGCCTGGCTGTTAAGTCAGGGAATCTGTGCGGTGACTGTCAAGTCAGCGAATAGTTTTTTGTTTTGGTTTTTTTGTTGTTGTTGTTTTTTTAAACTTTGAGGTGAGCTGGAAACACATTCTCCAACACGCTTCGCGCGGTCCTTAGCTAGAGCCACAGCTGCAGCTACTTATGTTCATATCCTGGTCCTCCACGAACCTCATCAAGGGCTGGGTCGGAAGGGATTAATCGATAACGGGCAAGAGGGTCCACAGTTCCCGAAGCACCATGTATCTGAGGTCCCAGGGGCAGGCGCTGTCCGTTAGTAACGCCCACTGCGCGCGGGATGCAGGGACAGCCCGCAAGCGCACTGCGCTCGGCTCCACTCGGCACCCGTAGGGTTAGGCTGGGCGGAGAACCGGACGGATCCCCTCCCCCGAGCGGAAGTTCCACATTGACTTCTTACGCCTGGTGGAGATAGAACTTCCGCCCGCTCCTCCCTTTTCCACTTCCGGTAGGGAAGAATGGGTTGCTCCCACTTGGGCGAAAACTGCCTGGAAGAATTTGGGGCGGCAACTCATTAGACCGTACGGACTCAGGCCTCACCTCCTGCTGCCTTTGCAGACTGGCTTTCAGAGAGCCTAACCCCCTTTGACCATGACACCTTATTTCAGTTATTCTGCTCTGGCCAAAAGTAAGCGCTGTGTCTGGAACGCCCTCCTATTTTATATTCCTGAACACTACACATCCTTGTAATATAAATTTAAGAGCCACCCGGGTTTGATTCTTTTGTCGTACTCAGACATCATGAAAAGGGAGCCTTGTATGGTAGCCTATGTCATTAATCCCAGCACTTGGAAGTGAAAACAAGTATGTCAAGAGTTACAGTTCATTCTGGGGTATGTAGCCTATTTCATAAGAGCCTGGGCTACATGCCGTCTAGTTTCAGAAAGAGGGAGGGATGAAAGAAGGAAAGAGAGGAGAGAAGAGAAAACGAAAAAATGAAATGGTGAGTAGGTGAGAAGTCACTGGTATGCTGTTTTCTAGTTGGCCTGGACCGCCAAGTTCAAAAAATTATGATCTAAACAGAACTAAGCCCTGAGATTCATAAGTTTATGGTTCTAGGCCCTGACCCCTAACCCATAGTCTACTCTTAATATTACTACCTCAAGCCTGCCATATTTATTACAGAAAATAAATATAGCAAAATATTTGTGGGCTTATTGTTGTAAAAGAATGGTAGCAACCTGCTGCCTCTAAACATTAGCAAACCAAGTGAGGTGTCAGAGTTTGTGATCTGAACACATGAGAAGTAAAGACAGGCTAGGGAAGAGGTCATCACCTTCATGTAGCCATCGTGGGCTACATGAAACCCTATCTGAAAAAGCCGAGCCAAACAGGTTACTTACATATCTAAAAGGGTATGTGTTGCAAGGGGATTATAGCAATCATGGCATAGTCCATAATGCAAATGAAGAATTGCGTTTGCACCAAAGTCCTTCTAAGAAACTGGGGGAGGGGAGTACCATCCTCCTCTGGCCCTGGTGAAATTGGCTTTAGAGTCATCTAGAGTTTACTCCAGCCTGTCTTGTTTAGGAGTGGTGCTTTCTGAGGCCAGAGCAGGCTGTCTGGCTTGACCTTCAGCCATGCTTGTAGTCTTCTGCAGCTACTGGAATGTCCTCACAGTGACTGTGGTGTTGACAGCATCAGAGCTTCCGTGCGGCAGTGCATCTGGTCAATAGTAAGGCTCTGCTTGAGTGGCAGCTCCCACTCCACAGAGATGCCTTTCTCTGTTGGTGTGTTTGAGAGAGGGTGTCATGTAACGTAGTCTGGCCGGCAGCAGACAAAAACCTGAAATCTTCATCCTCTGGTGTGCTTCTCCCAAGTACTGAATTAACATACAAAACCATAAGGAATTTGTAAATATATTTTTGTAGATAAGTAATTTTTGCCTAATGACACAGGCTACCAACAGAGCCTTCTACCATCTTACATGTACTTTATATACCAAGAAAATCCTTCCATTCCCTGGGCACACAGACTGACACTCATTGTCAGATTGTGATCTACTAACTTAATCTAGAAGCTATAAAAGGAAAAGTATAAGGATATCTAAAACAGTCTTGTAAGGACTATATGACATCAGAGATTTACACAACATAAGGGGAAACTGATAACACACGAGCACAGGATATCCTTACAAATCAGACAGAGCAGTGAACACCTTCAAGAATGCTGAGAAGAACAGAGATCCTGCGTGGTATTTCAGTGATGCACGTAAAACCAAGGTTTAGGAGCTGGGAGAATGGTTCATTGACTAAGAACATTTGCAGCATAAAGCAAGAAAACATATCAAATCTGCAATGCCAATGTGAAAGCCAGGCATGGGTACACATGCTTGGAAATAAAGCAAAGAGGACCAAAAACAAAAATAGCGAGCTTCAGATTTAGTGAGAGGACCTCTTTAAAAGAACAAGGTGGAGTGCAATGAAGGATGACACACGGTGTCCTACTCTGGCCACACAACATGCATGAAAATGAATGTATGCATGGGAACACGTGCACACACACACACACGACAGAGAAACAGAATAAACCAAGTTTTCACACTCAGTAAACAAACACTATACAAACTAGGCAACAGGACCAGAGAGACGGCTCAGTGGATAAGGAAGCTTGTTGGCAAGCCTGATCACCTGAGTTGAATTCGTAGGACCCAAGTGGTAAAAGGACAGAACCAACTTCTACAAGCTCTCTTCTGACCTCCAGATGTATACTGTGGCTTGTGTCCACACATAACACAAAAATTATAAAAATCATTTTTAAAATAAAAAATGGGGAATGGGACAGATTTAAGATACTTAATGAAATTTCGAATACTTTTTTCTAGAAGGCTTGTTGGTCTGTGTGGACAATAGGGACCAATATCCTAGGACCTCTGACCCTTGTGGTTAAGTCCATTACTGGACCTTACCAAGAAGACCTCCCCTGCAGTAGATTTCTCCAAAGCTCTGCGTTCCCATCACCTATATCTTGAGGTGAGTTACACACTTGGATTAACATGTGTCCTAGGTGTGAATGCTGCCTTTCCTACATACTTCTGTAAGTACGCTAAGGATGGAAACATCAAAAAGTGGGAGATCCTTGAAGCAGCAGGATCTACTTAAAGAGGGGGTTGCCATACAGGCAGAAAAGTTCCAGGTTGAATCAAAAAAGGGGCCCAAAAGCAATGTGTGGTAGCGTGGGTCAAGAATTTTAACTCTCAGTATCTGCAGGCAATGAACTGAGTCCAGGACAGCCTGGGAGATAGAGGCTGTTCCAGACTAGCCTGCACTTTCAAACAAAGGGAATGGAGAAGATTGGAGAGATGGTATAAAGCACATAAAGTCCTTTCACAGTAAGTTTGAGGAACATAGTCTGGGTACCCGAAACACATGAAAACCCAGGGAGTACCAGAGGCCAGCACCTCTCTGGTGGGAGAGTAGGAAAGAGAGACTGTCTGAAAAGTTGTATGCTTCTAGCCTAAGTGACATGTTGCAGAAGAGACTCTGACTCAGAAAAGTTGGTCAGTGGGGACCAACACTAGCTCAAGTCCAATGGCATCCATTTAGAGGTACCCTGGCATGTATTTGTCACTACACAGAATTTATGAAAATAAGATGAGATTCTAAAGCAGCTGTGTTGGCTGCACCTGCAGGATGGGAATAACACATTTTGCATCATAAGGGTGTTGATAATGAAAGCTCTGGTAGGTATGTTGGCAAAAGCCTTATTCACTGATGATATTGCTGGACCAATATGTTTGTTGGTGACAGTACTGCATCTTTCTCCCAGGAGGCCCATTGGTGTGCACAGCCAGTAGGAACTAGGCCATCGGGTCCTAGGACCTCTGACCTTCTCTCATTAGAGAGGACCACCCCCTCCTCCCATTGGAGTTCCCCTGCAGGAGGAGACTTCTACAAGGCCTCCAAGTTATTCCCCCTATTTCCTGAGGTGAGTATGATACTCAGACTGTCGTCTGCCCCATGTCCTCTATCCCCAGCACCCCTCCTAGATACCTGCAGGGGCCTGCAGTTGCAGATGTTGGAGGTGGGGTAGGAAAGACCTTTCAGCCCTAGCAGGGGACCAAGAAGGCCTGGGAAGAAGAGGGTTCTAAACTTACAAATTTCACACATAGAAGGAGTATTCCTATGCTGGGCAGGGAAAGAACACTTGGTTCGATCAGGAGGTGCAGAAGACACTAATGAGAGACAAAGAACGCATGGTAAAATGCATGAAAATGAGTGTTGGGCATGATGTTCCAACACTCAGGAAACTCATGGAAATTCACCATTTAGATATTAGCTTACTAGTTAGATATTGGCCTGGAAACACAGGATGTCCTGGCTGGCCTGGGCCCTCAGCAATGGAAATGGAATGTTGAGATGGCTTAATGCGTATGGCACTTGCCAGCAAGCACAACGAGCTGAGCTTGTGTCCCAAGAACACAGCAACATTGAGTGTGTAGACCCGGGAGGCAGAGCTATAAAACATCCTGAAGCTCACGGGACAGCTAGCTGGGAAAGCACAGCAGAGAGAAGGTAGACTAAAAGGAGAAAGGGCAACCATATCTGATGATGCCTGCTGCCCTCCAAGCACTGGCATGGACATGTTGTGCCTGTTCACAGGTGAGTGTGCATGAAGACACATGTGAAGACAAGTGCAAGCACACATAATGACATGAAGCAGAGTAAGTGGTGATTCTCAGGGAGAGCCTTTAGTGGTCCCTCATGGCTTCAGGAAAACATGTGGAATGGCCAGGGATTCACTGTGTCACCAAGGAAGACTTGAAACTGCTGTGTCCACTGTCACCACCTTTGGGAATACCAAGATCACAGGTCTGAGCTCCCATGCCTCAGTGCGAGGAGGGAACTGATGGCTTCCTTCCTGCATGCTAGGCTAGCCCTCTGCCAGCTGAAATTATTCCCCAATAACACTACGCCTTCTTATATTAAAATGATTTGAATCACATGGATTGTGAGTTGTGGACCCAGCAACCGTATACCATCACACACATTTGTGGGCCTGAGGACAACCTGTGGTGTCAGTTCTCTCCCGTGCGGGTCCCAAGGATCTGGACAGTTCACTCCGGTAGCTGGACTGCCAGCAAAAGCCTTTCTCTACTGAACCCTCCACCCACACCTATATCCTTCCTAAAGACAGCCCCTCATCTTGGCTCTTCGGAGACCCATTGGTGTGTGCAGCCAACAGGGGCCTAGGACATCAGGTCCCAGGACTGCTGACCCTCTGGGTCAAGTCCATTACCGGCCCCCCATGCCCATTGGACTTCTCCAAGCCTCCTAAGTCATTCCCCTATCTATTGAAGTGAGTTAGACACTCAGATGGAAGATGCTCACGTTGTCATGTGTCCTACCTGAGAGGCGATTAGTCCTCCTCAGTGGCTCAGAGGGAGCCCTGCTTAGATGAGAAGGAACAGAAGTATGCAGTGGCATGAGCATGTGATCCCAGGACTCAGCAGCCTCTAGAGGGACATTAAGTTGTCCCTGATATCCTGGGAAATATAGAATGGCCCAGGGACCCTGTACACTCAAAACAGGAGGAGGGAGAATTCAGGGGAGATGGCTTGATGCTTTCCCGGTGAGCATGAGGACCTGAGTTTGGATCCCAAGAACCTGTGACACATTTAAAGGGTAAGGCAAACATGTCAGGCTTCCTGTCAGGCCTATGGTGAGATGTAGGCAGAGAGAGGGCAACCTTGACGTGACTGGATCAGCTAGCCAGCCGTGGGCAGAGGATGACTTGAGATCCCGACCCCAGAAAGTTAGAAGGTGAGGACCAACACCTGAGTGTCCTGTGGCTTCCACACAGACCATGGGCCTGTTGCTGCATGTTGTGTATTTTTGTTTTTGTGTTTGTATCTTTTTCTGTCTCTGTCTCTCTCCCACATACACATACATCACAATACACAAGGAAAGAGAGAGGGAGAGAAAGACACATGTGCGCCTGGTCCCTGTGGTGTTTAGAAGAGGGCATCAGATACCCTGGAAACCAGTTACAGTGGCTGGTGTGAGCCACTTTGTGGGTGTTCAGAATGAAACCCGGGTCCTCTGCAAGAGCAGCCATGCTTCTTAACTGCTGAGCCGTCTCTGTAGCTCTTCCCATATCTTTTCTTAATGGCAATCCTGCATAGTTCTCTTAGGAAGCTTTTTGGTGTGTTCAGCTGCTAAGGACTTCAGTGTTCAGGCCCCAGGTCCTCTGGACCTCTCATCTACTCCATTTCCCCCTCTTGAACCTATTGGCATCCCCTCACTCAAGAGACTTCTCCAAGCTTCCCAAATTATTCTCCCTATTTCATGAGGTGTGCCAGATACGTGACATATCTTCTGTCCCTGCAGCCCCCTTTTCTAGAAACTTTGAGATGTACAAAGATATTAGCGATGGTATGATGAAGTTCTTACAGCAGGGGACCTGAAGGAAACTTGGAAGATGGTTATACCATCACAGATCCCACCCAGAGAAGGGGCTGCTCCATGACAGTCAGGGTCACAGGGAAGTCCCAGGCTGAATAAATTGGCAGAAGACAAAAATGAAAGCCAAAAGCAGCACATCTTGGTGTAGATCTGTAATCCACATTCAGGAGGCTCCGAGAAGAGATATTCAGGTGGAAGTTTGTCTGGGAAATAAAGGATATTCCAGGCTTTCCAGGCCTCAGAAAATGTGAGGCGAGGGGGTGGGGGGTTCACGGAGGATGTGGTTCTTTGGTAAGGTTCTGAATTTGAGTCCTAAGAAGGTATGTAAACGCTGAGGGGGCAGTGCTCTCCCAGCTTCTCTCTGGCAGGAAGTCAGGCAGAAAAAGGCTATCTGGAAGTTTGTGGTGCAGCCACAAAAACCACAGAGAACAAGAGACTTAGCATAAGGCAAGGCAGAAGATGAGGAGTTGTGGCCTCCACGCTCCTGTCATGTTAAGCAGCCCTTCCCCACCCCAGCCCCTAACGTAGCACAGGCAGAAAGAATAAGAAGAATGAACAGAAAGTCTGAGGGAGAGCCTTTAAACGGCATTTCCTAGTCTGCATAGCCAGCCACGTAGGGTGGTGAACAAGCCACTCTGTGGCCATAGATGAGTTTTGAACTCCAGATCCAGCTGCTGTCACCTTCTGGAAGCTAGGAATGCAGGCCCGAGCGTGTGCTCTCCATGCAGTGTTGGGCTAGGCTAGCCCTGCACCAACTGAGCTTATCCCCAGTTCTAATGGGTTTTCTTGAAAACAATTTTGCATTACATTGATTGTGTGCACCCAGGCATCCACGCCACACCTAGGTAGATCTGAGAGCGACTTGTAGGTGTCACTGCTCTCCTGCCCCCACCAGGGCTCAGGGATCTGGGTGATCCTTTTCATCGGTTACACTTGTGGCAAATGACTTTTTCTTCTGAGCTAGCTCACTGTCCGCAAATACAAATATAGTTTCTTGATTATAGTCTCACATTTTTGTCCAAGGAGGTTCATTGGTGTCCCTAAATGAGCAGGACCCAGAACTCTGAGCCTTGAGGTCAGGTCCATTACCAGCCTCCCACCGAGAGGAGCTCCCGTTCGGGAGGAGGGTTCTCCAGGCCGCCCAGGTTACTTCCCTAGTGTTTGAGGGAAGTTGGACATACTGCTTATGTCCTATCCCGCATCCTCCCAACACCTTTCCTAGAAACCAGAGTGTATCAAGAATGCAGATACTGGCCAGGCGTGGTGGCGCACGCCTTTAACCACAGCACCCAGGAGTCAGAGGCAGGCGGATCCCTGTGAGTTCAAGGCCAGCCTGGGCTCGTTAAACAGAGAGACCCACAAAAGAACCACACACACACACAAAGAATGGAGATCTCAGAGGAGAGATGATAAAGACACTGAAGCCACCGGAGTGGACATGAACGAGGCCTGTAAGGGCACGGTTACACCCGACAGACCTCACTCAAGCAGGACAGAGTGAGAGGGGATCTCAGATTTGTAAAGTGTTGGAAGAGAATAACGAGGGCCAACAGCTCTACCTGAACTGCAGTCGGATACTCAGGCAGGAGAGTTATCAGGTTGAGGTCCCCTCAGGACAAATAGGAAGTTCCATGTTAGCCTGAATTCTCAAAAAGAGGGGAGAAGGGGCACTGGGGGACTGGCTTAAAGGGCAAAGTGTTTAGCAACAAGTGTGAACACGGGCTCGAGTCCCAAGAAAAGAGGGAAAAGCTCAGTGCATAGTGCATACCTGCACTCCCAGCTGGCAGAATACGGGAGGCTCTCTAGATTGAGACAGCCTGGTCTGTGCAGCAGAGGTCAGGAGTCCCCTTCAGGAAAGGTGGGCAGTGGGAACCAGCCCCTGAGGATGGCGTGTGTCCTTATACCCTGTGCTGTTCCATGGCACACCACCCTCGCATTATTATTCTTTCGAGACAGGGTTTCTCTGTGTAGCTCTGGATGCCCTGGACTCACTTTGTCGGCCAGGCTGGCCTCAAACTCACAGCGATCTGCCTGCCTCTGCCTGCTGAGTGGTGGGGTTAAAGGTGTGTGCCACCACGCCCGGCCAGCCCCTCACATTCTTATGGAGAGTGTTTAACAGCATCCCTTGGCTTCATGTAGCCATGTAGGATGGCCAGGATCTCAGTATGTCACTAGAGTAACACTGAACCCAGACCTAGTTTCCCTCCATTCCAGGAATGCTAGGCTGGTAGGCTTGATCTAATTTGAGCCCTATATATTTAATGTTGGGAGAGAACGCATGGCTTCCCGTATCATAAGCTAATACTCTACCAACAGAGGTTAGTCCCCACCCTTAATATCATTTCCTTAATTAAAACTATTTTCACTGCATTCCTTATTCTCTGTGTGCAAAGCTGTATGCGCGTGATACTGTGTACACAACAAGATACAGAAAACCGTGGATCTGGAGGATCAGATCACATAGTCCAGCTGGGGACCTGCGAGAGCTTTTAGCTGCTAAAATACCGTGCAGGCCTCTAAGATTTTCTCCTAACGATGAAACTTCCTCTCTGCTCCCAGGAGGCTCAGTGGTGTACCTGGCAAGTAGGGACCTAGACCCTCAGGTCCCAGGACCTCTGACCCTTGAGGTCAAGACCACTTCCAGCCCCCCGCCCTAAATTTCAAAAGCCTCCCACACAGCTTTCCCTATTTCTTGAGGTGGGTTAGATGCTCTTGGATTATCTTCTATCCTATACCCGTCCAGCAGCTTTCTGAGACACCAGTAGTGTCTTAGAGATCCAGATGTGTGAGGTGGTATCATAAGAGCAATCAGCCTCACAGGGGAACAGGAAGATCTGGGAGGGAGCAGGTTATCCGGTCAGTACCACCTGCAGGTGGGGGCGCTGCAGGCAGGCAGGGCCGCAGGGAATCCCGAGGGGACAGAGTGGCACAAGACAAGAGTGAGGGACAAAACAACATGTGCTGGTGTGGGCCTCTCATACCATCACTCAGGGCAGCCGTGGAACACAGGACCCTAAAGAAGGGAATGCTGGAGAGATGGCTTAACAGACACGTGCCTGCCAAGGAACATGAACCTGGGGTTGAGTCCCAAGACCTGTAGAGGACCGGTGGGTAGCATCCGTCTGCACTCCCAGCTTCCCTGCGGTAAGATGGCAGACATACAGGAAACTAGACTTTCTTGAGGTAGATAGACTGGCCTATGCAGCAGAGATTAAGAACCTACCTCAAGAAAGGTGGACACTGAAGAAAACTACTCAGAGCTGGTGAAGTGACACACATCTTTCGTCCCAGCACTCGGGAGGCAGAGGCAGGCAGATCTCTGTGAGTTCAAGGCCATCCTAGTCTACAAAATGAGTCTAGGGCAGCAATGGCCACATAGAGAAACCCTGTCTTGAAAAACAAAACAAAACAAAAAAATTAGAAGAAAGAAAAAGAAGGAAGAAAAGAAAACTCAGGAATGACCTGTGTCTACACATGTGCCAGAGCACACATCACCCTCATGGGGAAGGAGAGCTACCTAAGATTCTAAGGTATTTCTTGATTTTAGGTAGCCATGTAGGTTGGCCAATGGCTCAGTAAGTCACTGAGGATGAGTTTAGACTTGTGTTCTACCTGTCTCCACAATTAGGAAGCTTGGATTGCAGGCCTGAGCCACCATGTGCCCTTCATTCGGTGCTGGGGGAAGGAGCTCATGGCTTGATCCGTGTTTGGCTAGCTCTCTAACAACTGGTTTTTATCTCCAAGTTCAAATGTCTTTTTTTTTTTTTTTAAAAACTTTTTATTGACTCTTTGTGACTTTCACACTAAATTTCATTCATTTGTATACTATGTGTTTGTTACCACAAGTCTTCCATGGCATTCCTAAGGAGTTCTAGGGCAACTTAAGGCAGTCAGGTCCCAGGGATTGAACTCTGATCATCAGACTTTGAGGCCAAAGCCTTCATCCGCAGTGATATCCTGCTAGCCACTCACGTTTTCTTAATGACAAACCCACATCTTTACTCCTAGGAGACTCACTGGTGTGCTTAGACAAAGAAACCGAGGTCTTGAGGTCCCACAACCTCTGACCCTCGGGGTCAAGTGCATTGTCCATCCTCCACCTATTGGAGCTCCCCTGCTGGCACAGAATTCTCCACATCTCCCAAGTTACATCCCTTATTTCTTGAGGTAAGTAGACCCTTGGCTTATCTTCTGTCTTATTTGCCCTCAACACCTTACCTCGGCACCTGCAGTGTATTAGTGGATGGGTTGATAAGGACCCTATAGTCTCAGCAGGTGACCTAAAGGAGACCTGGAAGGAATGTGGTTATACAGTCACTGACCCACCCAGAGAGGAGGCTTCCACCTGCCAGGCCTGGTCATAGGGAGCCCTGAGTTGGATCAAGTGGTATAAGACAAGATAGGGGCTGGGAAAAAGCAGCCTGGGCAGGTAATCCCAACACTACTGAAGCTCAAATAATCAGCTGGAGGTAAAGGTGAAAACACGGTGGTTTTTCAGGCCAGCTGGGCTATCAGAAATGGGGACAGCAGCGGAGTTAGATTGATGCACTAAGCAGTCATCAAACAAGTTCTAAGACCTGACTTGAGTCCCAAGAACACATGCAAAGGCCTGACAGGCAGGAGGGAGACATCAGTACTCACATACTCCTCTGACAAGAAAGCAGGCAGACAGAGGAGACTGTCTGGAGACTTGTGGGATGGTGGTCCTGGTGTACAAAGTGGGGAAGAAACCCTGCATTTGCAGAGTAGACAGTGGGGACCAACACTTGAAGATGCCTTGCACTCTCCACGTGCCTACTACTGCACACCACATAGCACCACCCTTCGCCAGACACACAAAAAGGTAAAAAAGATGAATGAGCAGAGCTGAGAGAGTGAGAGCTTTTCATGCTATTTCATGGTCTCACTAACCGCATTGCATGACCATCATTGGTGACTTTGAACCCGATTTAGCTGCTTTCATGGTCAGGAGTTGTAGTGAGAATTTTGTAATTTTGCTTTCTTTAAAAAAACTATTATGGGACTATGTTTTTGTTTAATTGAAGGTGTGGGGATATGGGGCTGCTTTGCAGCAGCTAACTATGATTTGCCTCATGCTCTGGCAGGGGTGTGGTTTTGCCAACTGCAATTGTGTGACGTTTGGAATTCTGGGGACTTTTGAGAGGTATATAAATGCTAGAGCCCTTATAGCCTGGTTGGTGGCTGGATGCTGTTGGTTGAAGTTTAAGTAGTTCTGCACAAAGAAACAAGAAGGAGGAGGAGGAAAGAAGAATAAGGAAAGAAGGAGGAGGTAGAGGAGGAAGCAGGATAAAGAAAGAAAAAGAAAGAAAGAAAGAAAGAAAGAAAGAAAGAAAGAAAAAGCAATTAAGAAAGACCAAACTTTCCCCAAGGAACTTGATGCCTCTAATCAGCAGGAATTAGTGTAATGCTGACATTAGGGGCTGAAAGGGAAGAAAATGGGAGGCACAAAGGAGCAGGTGCCTGCCACAAGGAGCGGCACTGTGGGAAAGCCCGCTGGGCCCTCGGCGAGTGGTCTGGCTCTGAAGCAAACACTTTTATTTCTGAGCTACCTTGCTAACTTAACAATCTTTCATCTTTGCTCCTAGGAGTTTTATTGGTGAGGTCAGCCTATAGAGACCAAGGTCACCAGGTCCCAAGATCGCTGACCGTAAGGGTCAAGTTTCCTCCCCAGTTGAGAATTCCTCAAGTCTCCTACACTACTTCCTCTAATTCTTGAGGTAAGTTGGACACTTGGTTTGTCTGCTGTCCTATGCCTCCATTGCCCCCTTTCCAGAAACAGAAACCTGCAGTATATTAAGGATGCAGGTGTCAGAGGTGGAGATCTGAAGGAGGTCTGGAAGGAGCCTAGCAGCAACTCCACCCAAGGGGTTGAGAGGTTGCTTAATCAATGCCAGGCAGGGTCAGGCGGGTCCCAGGTTGGAAAAGGCGTCAGAATGAAGACAAAAAGCAGTGTGTGGTGTAGGCTTGCAATCCCAATACTTAGGATACTCAGGTTTGAATTTAGCCCGGGAAACAAAGGATATTCCAGAACTAGTCTGGACTGTCAACAACAGCCTAAGTGGAATTATGGGAGAGCCTTAGGAATAATCTTTACTGGCATTTTTAAAAGAAAAGTAACCCAGGCAGAGTTAGGCAAGTTAGCACTGGCAATTTGTAATAATTTTTATTGGCTTTTAGTGAAGAAATAGTTTGCTGTTACTTGTTTTTCATGACTTAGTGGAGGCAAAATACATATTTGAGAGTGAGTGGGGAATAAGGATGTTTTGTGAATAGAACTTCAGCTAGTTTGTGAATGAAAGACATCCTCCTGGTATATATACTGTCTTTCGACATAGAGTCAGCTACTGTAAGGAGGGGGAGTCTTCCAAAACCTGCAAGGTTTGGTTTGGATAATGTTGGTTATGTATGGTATTTCCTACTTGCACACCCACCACTCTAGGGGCTGAGGTAGGAGGATTGCTTTGAGTTCTAGGCTAGCCTGAGCCACAAAGTGAGACCGTGTCCCACCAAATACAACAGTGGAGAAGGAGATGGGTCCTTTATGGAAATGTTTTTGTATTTATTTAGTGTTAGGGGTCTGCACATATGCTGTAGCATGCTTGTGGCAGGGATCATAGAACAACTGGAGGAAATTAGTTCTCTCCTTCTACTTGTTAGTCCCAGGAACTGAACTCAGGTCCTGAGGACTGTAGCAAGCACCTTTTCCTATTTAGCCATTTCACTGGCCTGCCCATGAATCCTTCCAAGCATGAAGATCTGAGACAGATGGCCAGAACTCATGTGCAGCTTCAAGGTGTGATGACATGGGCTTGTTTGCCTAGGTCGGGGGTGATAAAATCAGGCAAGTCCCTGTGCCTTTCTGGCCAACCAGGTCTAGCCTTCTTGGCATGGTCAAGGCCAGTGAAAGTCATGGTCTCAAAAAAACAAGAACAACAACAACAACAAAAACCAAAACCCTGCCAATGGTATCTGACTAATGATGTCTAAAGTTCTCCTCTGGCATGTATGTGCACACACATACACATGTGCATGCCCCTATCACATACATGTGCTAACACGTATACACACACATACACAGATGCCAGGCATGATGTTACACCCTAGTAATATCTATTCTCCTGAGTCTGGTGTAGGAGGATCAGTAGTTCAAAGTCAGCTACAGAGTCAGTTTAGGGCAGGCCAGGAATAGATGATACCCATTTTCAAAAAAGCCTGCCCTCAGAAAAGAAATGATCAGGCATAGCCTACTCAGAGCCAGGAGTGTTATTTTTGGCAAATATTGCAAGGAAGCAATTCTTTTAGCCACATGAACTGTCTGTAAGAGGGTCTAGGATTCACTCTGCTCTTTCTTGCTTGAGAGCTGCTTTCCAGAGCCAGTGTAGGTAGCCTGAAGAGGCCACAGCTGGAACAGTGCTTCAGCCACAGCTGCTGGGGTGTCCTCACTGCGCCAGGGAGTGGGGAGGGGGCCCAGCACAGATGACAGGACATGTGGATCTCAGTGCTTGATGGATGCCATCTTGCCAAGCTCTTGGTTTATGAGAGACTCTTAAAAAAAAAAAATTGCTGCTGAAGATGCCAGAAGTTAACTTCTGTTCTCCACACACAAACACAGTGAGTCTACCTGCATACATACAAGCACACATACATACACAAAATATGGGAAATATTGAGGAAGACATCCAGAGCCAACAGTCGGCTTCCCAGTGTGCATGCACCTACAAGTGTGTCCACACATACAGGCACATACACACTACACAAATATGGTAGCAACTTAAAAAAAACACCTGATATTGACCTCTTGTCTTAACATACACGAGTATACACTCACACACACACACACACTCTGTCTCTCTCCCACACACATACTCCAAAAAGTTTTCATACTGAAGTTGCTAAGGTGATCTTAATGAAGGGATATCAAACTTCGTGTAAAATGAAATTGATGGTGAGGGACATTTGAGGATGTCCCACCCATGGAGGCCAAATTTTCTTTTGCCTTCACTCATTGAAGTCTGTAAGGCCAGCACCTGCATACGGAGGTGGAGGATGCTGAGCTCAAGCCCGGCTTACAGAACGGGACCCTGCCTTTAAAAACAAGTACCAAACCCCTTTTCTTAATAAATTCCAACAAAGCGGTGGGGGGAAAGGAGGAGAGAACCTCTGTGACTTCAAAGGGAAGCATTTTGACACACCATAAAGCTTAGTTGAATAACAACAATTTATTTCCTCAGTTCCTTAGCATTTGGATCTAGCCATCTGAAAGGCATTTGGAAAAGGCAGAGTACTGAGCCCAACCAATGTCACTTCTAGTCTCACAAATCTATTGTTGTCTTTGAGACAGGGTCTCACTATGTAGTTTTGGCTGACCCAGATTATAGACATGCACCATCACACTTAGTTTTTTTAATACAAAATATATAACTAAATATATTTATATTATTATATAACTAAATATATTTACATTACATATTAATTTTTGAGGCAGGATCTCACTCTGTAGTCCAGGCTGGCTTGAACTAATGGCAATCCTTCTGCCTCAGTCCCCTGAATTTTAGGATTACAGACATGAGTTACCTCATCTTAATGCAAATCTCTTAATGTTAAAAAGGTCTACAATGGTGAAATTCCATAATCATTCTTTGTAAAGAATAAAGTTGTGTTAATCTTAACAGGCGATGCTGAAATTTGAGCAACTGAGGTTCCCTTTTCTCCTCTTTATTTCCTCAAAGTACTTTCGCTTTTTGCCCCAAATATAGTGTTAATTTTATAGCCAACCTACAAGGACAGTAATCAATCGGTAGCATGGATAGCTACAGGCTCCTGACCTCTTAATAATTTTACAAAGTTAGCAGAACAGGCTGTGGCTGGAACACATAAAAGGAAATGTGGAGTTGGAGTTTTGTTTTGAAACTGAGTATCACTATGTAGCACAGGCTGCGTTCAAACTTCCTATCCTCTTGTCCCACTCACCTGTGTGCTGGGAATCATGGGATTTTTAATACCCAAGCTAAGTTGTTTAGCTTCTTTTCTGGCCCGAGGAAGGTTCTGAATAGAGGAAATGACATGCTGTGATCTGTCTTTTAAAACAAAACCAAACCATGTCCACAATAGTAAAGTGAAACCTGAGTAGAGTACCCGAGGAGCCAGTTAGACCAGGCTCCAGAGAGAATGCAAGGGGGTGGTGGTCAGCACCACAGCTCTCGGGGTCAGGAGAGTGGAGTGAGGGGTCAGCAGTGAGTGCACTTCAGGGCTGTGTCCTAAATGAACGCCACAGGCAGGCGCTGCAGAGGAGAGGGAGCAAGGATGAGCGGCTCTTGACAAGAAGTATTACTGTAATACTAGGGCACAGGAGCCCACCCTTGTTGCCTCAAACTGCAGAGGAAGGCTTGAGGTGAAATGTCGATGGGGTGCTGTCCCTTCGCGCAGCCGGGCGCTGTGTGGCCAGCGGAGGTCCCCGGCGATGGCCGGTGAGTAAAAAGCCAGAGATCGCGGAGCCCAGGTGTCCCCGCCCCCTGCCACGATCCGTAGGGCCAAGCGTAGGAGAGGCATCAGTGCCCAGGGATGGCAGGCTCAGGTGTACCGCCGCTTCAGGGCCCCAGCCAGGGCAGCTCCGGGGACGCAGAGCGGAAGCGGCCCCTCCCCTCCCCGCTGCCGGATGCCCGGCCAATCAGCGCGTCCCGCCAATCAGCGCGTCGGACCAATCAGTGCGCTTCCTCCGGCGGCGCCCGGCGCTTTGCTGACGCGCGAGGCCAGCCCGCGCCCCGCCGCCCTTGGGCGACGGCCCCTCCCGCGCTCGCCGGGCCCGTTAGCTGCGCGCCGCGCCTCTTGCGCGACGGCCCCTGGGCGGCGGAGGCCGTGGCGGCGGCGCGTGCGGGCGCGGCCCTGGCGCGCCCCCTGGCGGCCCGGCCGGCGAGCTGCGGGTGCGGCGCTGACCCGGAGGCGGCGGCGGCGGTGCCCGGATGGAGGCACGTCATTGTCCCCCGCCGGGCGGCTGGGCTGTGTGCGGCGGCGGCGGCGGCGGCGGCCGAGGGGGATGGAGCGAGCGCCGAGCCGGGTCAGGTAAGCTCCCGCCTCCTTCCCGCCCGCTGCAGGCCGGCGTGGGGCCGGGCCGCGTGTCCTGGCTTCGCGGCCTCAGCCGCCCCGCCACCCTCAGCCGGCCGCGGCCCGCCGGGACTGGTGCGGCCCCTCGCCCGCCGCCCCCTCCACAGCCGCCGGGCGGCCCGGGGACCCCACGGCTGCGGGACCGCCGGTGCTGCCTCCCGGCCGAGCCAGGCCCGCGAAGCAGGAGGCGGCGGCCACGGCGGGCGGGCTCGCAGCGGAGGCAGCGCTGGGGCTGCACGGGGAGGGCCGGAGCCCCCTGGTTGCCATGGCCACTGCGCTCCCACCCCCACCGGCCCCAGCCCGCCCCCTCGGCCCTCTGGCCCCACCGGGCTGCAGCCGGCAGCTCCCGGGCCGCCGGGCGGGTTTGGAGCTGCCGGGGTGGGCGTGTGCACGCCGGGACGGTGTAGCCGGCGTCTGGGGCCCGCCCGCTGCCCCCCGCGTGGCTGCCACCTCCGGCTCCGGAGCGCCCCTCGGAGCTGGGGGCTGGCTTCCCCACCCCCACCCCGCTCCCACCCCACCCCGGACAAACTTTCCCACCCGGGCGCGGTCCACTCGGCTCCTCCGCAGAACACCGGAGTTGCCCACGCCGGAGCGGGCACCCGAAGGAGAGGCGGGCGACGGGGGTGTTGGGGGGAGGAGCCCCGTAGCGCATTCCCCTCCGAAAAAAGCAAGTGTGCCTTCCTCCCTCACGTTCTTTATCTTTGGGGCTGGGAGAACCAACTTACCTGCAGGAAAAGACGGGTGGGAGGGATCAGATTCAGATGTTTGAAATGAAAATTTGACGGGACCAAAGTTTTACAATCTAGAACTTTAATCTCCCTAGAATGAATACAGTTGAGATTACTTTTGTTGAATAGCTCTTTTATATTTGAAGGCCTTAGGGCTTGCTTGTTTGTGGTTCTTTCAAGTAAATACACTCAAGTGACAAAAAGTGTTGAGACACTAGTTAACGCCCCTTTTACAGAGTAAGCACCAGCTTCGGGTTCTCATAGCTGCTTATGGGGGATAACTTTTCTTCAAAGTTTGCGTTCTAAATATTCTGCTTTTACCATGTCACTCATTCAGGTGCATAGGTCTGTGAATAATCAGTTACACTTATTTGTTTTTACTTAGGGACAGTTTCACTTTCTTTTCTGTATTCACTGAATCAAGACTGCAGTAAGTATTTGGTTTGCAGAGGTTTAAGGCTAATCATTCTGTTTACCAAAATAGAATTAAAATTCAACTTATCTTTTTAAAGTTTCTTAAAATGGAAATCTTACAAGAACTTGTAATCTACCATTGATGAAGAAGTCCAGTGTAACAGTTTTCTTTTTAATGTGTTGACCTTATTTCTTCAGTGTGTATGGAGTGACAGTGTTCACATACTGATATTCTTTTTTTAAAATGAAAAAGATAGATGTAGCCTGGCATTTACTCCTCATAAAAAAGACGTAATCAAGTAAAGGTTCTTAGTCTTGCCCGTTTATCTAACTCTGGTCCCTATTCAGGTTGCTAGAGTCTTTTTAAATGGGCTCTTGTAACTTTGTATATCATGAGAAGGTGTTGCGGGTCAGAGATTCAACTTTCATTGTAGTGGTTACTTACTTTCTCGGTCCTATTTTTGAACCCTAACTTTCAGAAGCTTTACTTAGAATAAAGAACAGGAGCCACATGAATCCTGTCTTAAACAATAGAGTTGGGTTTTAAGAAAGGTTATCTCTATAAAAGGTGGAGTTGAGGTTGATACCTGATGGTTTTAGGGTAAGATTTTATTGGTTGAGTATCTAAATGAAGATGAATTCATTTAGTCTTGCCAGAATCAAAACAATAACATACTTGTTGATGACTTGTGTTTTCCTTAATATTTTTTTTGTTTAAGCCTACCGCCTGCTTCTGGCCTTTGCTAGAAAAAGTACAATGTTTCATTTGGTTGTTTGTTAATCATTGGCTGGAAAGGTTGCTTATCCCAGAAAAATCAAGGTTTTTTTCTGCTATTAATGTTATTTTAACTAAAGATAGATTAACCCTTCCTTACTACCCAATTTTGGCTTTTTTCCTTTAACTCTCCTTCTTTTCCTTTCGCCTGTAGCATGAGAAAAGCATAAACTTTATTTGGATAATAGGCCCAAGCTTTCTTATGAATGAAGGACATTTATTTTCAATTGATTAAATATTCAGATCAGATATTATTGACTTACTTTCTGGCTTTATGTGACTGTTCCCACATTGTTAAGGTTTTACTTCACTTTAATTAAAAATTGTAAGTAAGAAGCTTGAAGCTTTTGAGAAACAACTTTATTGTTAAGCAGCAAGCATGTGCTCGTGTTCACTGAAGTGGCAAGTACATGAGTATTTTATTACCCTTTGTACTTTAAAGTAGTGACTATTTTAAAGGCCAAAATTTAGAAGTATTTCCTTAATTCAGAGTTTTTAAAGAATTAGATGAGATACATATATAAACCACTCAGCACAAGCTGATGCTAAAGCAATCACTAGTTCCTGTTTGCATGATTTCATTCATTTGTTGAATACACGTTTGGAAAGCTTTCCCCCTTTCAGGTAGGGTAGAGGAAGTTTTTACTGCAGGCTGCCAGCGAAATAAGCACAAGAAGGTTGGGGGTGAAAGGTGTTGTCAAGGAAACCCTTCTAATTCAGTCTTGTAATGAATGAATGAAGCATCACAGAAGAATGAATTCTGAGCCTGAGAACTGAAAGTGTTAACTGGCCAGAGGCAGAAAAGAATACATAAAAAAATAGTTTGCAGGATCTCAGAGCAGGGACTGAGAATGGACCCTGTGGTGGGAGCGTGCTGTGGGGGGTGTCCAGAGAGCAACCATGCCAGATTCAGATAACGGGGAGACCTATGGGGCAGTGGAGCACGCCTGGAAGGCGCTCTTCAGCGTGTGACATGTCAGCTTTGGCTGCATGGACACTTAGAGAAACATTTCTAGAAGCACTTTGCTGACTAGGTGGTATATGGTTAGACACTAGCCCCACTGGGTTTTGTGGCCTTGGCTTTAGGTCCCAGTAATTGCTTCATTCTGTAGTGCAGATTTTGATTGATCTTTCAAAGGTTTATCATGAAAACTTAGCAAATTAATATATATCTAGCAATTAATATGATGTCCAGCATATAGGAAAAAGTAGATTTCAAAATAAGATTTAGAGAGAATTAAAGACACATATTTGTGCTCAAAGTGTGATGTTAGTAAAGTTACAGGTTTCATTTTAAAAGTTAAAATACTGTATACATGGACTTCTTTGGGAAAATATATTTGTTTCATTGGTAAGACTTTTCTGCAGTTATAATTTTTCAGAACACCAAATTTCATACAATGGTATTTTAGATTTTGAGTTAAAAATTAAATCTAAATATTCTCTATATTAAAGTATAGAATGTTACTAATGATTAAGCAGCAGAAATTAAAAAAAATTAAGTATATATAATTGTGAATTGAAGGGCCTAATTATAAACTGAAAGATGGTTTTAGGGAATATGGTACAGGATAAGGTTTTTGTTTTTATACATTTATTTTATGTACATGAGTGTTCTATCTTCATTTACACCTGCCAGAAGAGGGAATCAGTTCACATTATAGATGGTTGTGAGCCACCATGTGGTTGCTGGGAATTGAACTCAGGACCTTTGGAAGAGCAGCCAGTGCTCTTAACCACTGAGCCATCTCTCCAGCCCTGGTTGTTTTTTTTTTTTTTTTAATTGTTGTTGCTATTGCTGCTTTTGAGACAGGGTCTTGTATTGAACTCTTGATCTTCCAGCCTCTGTCTCCAATGTTGGGATGACAGGCATTCAGCACTAAGCAGGTTTAGTTTTTGAGATATGGGAAATGGAATCCAGGCTTCATGAATGCTAGGCAAGAGTTTTGCCAACTGAGCTATATCCCTACCTCCACTAATGTTTTATATTGGTGATTTGTTTGAAGCTAGTTTAAAATATCCAAGTTTTAAAATTTCCAAAGATACAGTGGCTGGGTCAGTAGACTTCTCTTCTCACCTTTTGAAACAAGCATACTTTTGTCTTTTGCAGGGTTGAAAAATGACCATAGTTGACAAAACTGAACCTTCGGACCCATCAACCTGTCAGAATCAGTCTGGCAGTTCTGAGGCGGTCTCACCTGAAGACATGGACACAGGCTCTGCCAGTTGGGGTGCCGTGTCTTCAATAAGTGATGTTTCAAGTCACCCACTTCCGTTAGGGCCGGTGCCTGGTGCTGTAGTT
This sequence comes from Pachyuromys duprasi, assembly GCA_028658305.1. Lineage (NCBI taxonomy): Eukaryota > Metazoa > Chordata > Mammalia > Rodentia > Muridae > Pachyuromys > Pachyuromys duprasi. The sequence continues at coordinate 17,630,118 of CM053751.1, forward strand.
TATTCCAGTTCCTCTGTACCTGATAAGTCAAAGCCATCACCACCAAAGGAGCAAGGTATGGCTGTGGAAGTACTGCTTGGAGCCCCCTGTGAATACTTCAGAAGGGCAGGAATCTCCACACAGGCGCTAGTTCAGTTCCTCTGGGAACATTCATTAATTTACCCACCCATCCACCCACACCCCACTGTTAACATGTATCACAAACAGGGTAGATTGATTTTTAGTTATCGGGATATTAATGTTTTTAATTCCCAATTTCTTGAAGGATAAACTTTTATCTTGGCCTTAAACTCATTCTGTAGCTAAAGCTGGCTTGATACTTTTTTTTTTTTCCACAATTTTCTTGACTTTACCTCCTCAGTGCTGGGATTACAGGTAGTGCTGGGGAATCAAACCCAGGACTTTTTGTGCATTCTAGGGAAGCACTCTGTTTGAACTACATTTCCATACTATTATTATGAAAAAGTGTGAGAAAACATAAACATGTAGTTCTAATGAGCTCTCATCTAGCCATCAGCCAGCCGCCAACCATTCCTGGCACTTTGATGTACCTCCACCCCCTGACCCTCTTCAAGCTCAGTGTGCATGTGTGCACCTCACACCTTCTTCTGACCTTCACAGGCATCAGTGCTTGTCTGTGCACATGTGGCACACACATAGAAATCCAAATAAATCCAGTCAACAGTTAGATTTCCCCATCATATAATTTTTAAAAATTTGAGTGCCCATGCTGTGGTATATATGTAGAGGTCAGAGGTAACTTTTCAGGGTCTGTTGAGGGTTCCAGTCCAGTCATCACGCTTGTTTAGCAAGTTCTTTTACCTGCTGAACCCTCTTGCAAGCCCTCAAAAACTTTTTTTAAAAATTAGTTTGAATGAAGTCTACTCTCTGCTTTGGGTGAATTCTGTCTGTCTAAGAGTCTATAATTTGTAACCCTCCCCCTTTTGTCCTTGAAAATGATTGGTTGAATAAGCCAAATGAAGGTATCATTAGTCTCACCCTGGGCTCTGGACTTTCTCCTCTGTGCCGCAGGCTGCTAACAAGGTGTAAGGTCTTGATAAGATTCAGACATTGCTCTGTGTCTTGATCATTTGTTTTTAATTTTTTGCTCTTTTTTTCCGCCCCCCCTAAGTCCTAGGTGATGGCATTGCTCCTCCTCAAAAGGTTCTATTTCCATCTGAAAAGATTTGTCTTAAGTGGCAACAAGCTCATCGAGTTGGCGCTGGGCTCCAGAATTTGGGCAATACCTGTTTTGCCAATGCCGCATTGCAGTGTCTGACTTATACACCGCCCCTTGCCAACTACATGTTATCTCACGAACACTCCAAGACATGTGAGTGCCGAGTCTCTGTGTGCATGTCTGTCCCACTGTAGTTTGCTTCCTGACTGCTGTCGTCCTCTGAGATGAATATTAAATAGTGAAGTTAAATGATCATGGGCTTGGTAATTGGCTCAGTGGTAGTGTGCTCTCTTAGGATATATAAGGCCCTAGGTTTAATCCTCCGCCTGCAATAAACAAACAAACAAACAAACAAAAAACCCAGTTATATGATCTCTGAGAAGTTGGCTTGCTAGTTTAGAAACTGGGGTGGAGGTGGGAGGAATCCTTAGGAATGGAAGCCCAGCGCAATGCTGACTGGGAAATTTGGAATTAAGTCATTCAGTTTGAAGGTTGACTGCTGTCCTTGTCCCTCGCCACAGCTTTTTTGAGGTGTGATTGATACATGGTAAATGGCATACTTCAAATTCACAAGTTGAAGCATGTTGACGTTTGTGTATGCCTCTGAGACTATGACAGCAGTTATAGTCATCGTATCCAAAAGTTTCCAGGTCCCTCTGCAGTTCCCACTTCCCTGCTGCTGTAATCACTTCCTCTGCCCTAGGCCACTTCAGATATGCCTGGTCACACAGGTTAGTTTGAAATTTTTTTTTAAGGATGTTGCATATATGGCGTTAAAAGTATTTTATTTTTGCCTGTTTTGGCATAATTAATTCAGCATTATTCTGTTGGTTGCATGTATCTACCTGTTTTGAACTATCACAATTTCACAGCTACACACTTGGTAGGTGGAAGGAGGAGGGATCTACAAAGTGAGTTCCAGACCAGTCTGGGCTACCTGGGATCCTGTCTCCAATACATAATTTAAAAAAAAATTAAATCAAATGTTATGAATATTTGCAAGTCTTCATAAAACAAATACTTTATTTCTCTTGGGTACATATGTATGAATGAAATGGCTTTATCCTGAGAACTTTTAAACATTTCAGAACTGTTTCAAAGGGATTGTGATGTGTCAGTCCTGACAAAGGGGCAAGAGTGCTGTTCACAGCCTACGTTTTCAGTACAAGGTGTGCTCAGGGCTTTTACTGTTTTTTTGTTTTAATTTTGGTACTAGGGCTTAAAGGTTGGGTCTCATGCCTGCTAGGCAAATTATTCAGCTGTACCCTCAACTCCAGTCCGCACCATTGTGATCATTCTCAGTGATATTTAGAAGTAGCTTCTGACTGTTGTGACTTTTTTTGCATTCCGTAATTAGTAATGATGTAAACATCCTGTGGGGTGTTTGAATTCTGGATATTTACTTGACTGAAATGAATGCCTATTCAATTTCTCCTCTATCCCCTTCCCCAAATAGGATTTCATGTAGCCCAGACAGGCACACCCACTTCTGATCCTCCTGCTTCTGCCTCCTGAGTCCTGGGAGTCACAGGTGTGCGTCGCCGTGTCCTTTTCATAGAGTGCTGGGAGTGGAGCGCAGGGCTTCTCGCATGCCGGGCAAGCAGGCTGCCGACTGCGCTGCACTTCCCCCTCCCCTTTTAAATCTTTTGTCTGTCCAAAAACTAGTTTTCCAGTTGTTGAATTTTGAGGGTTTTATGTATTTTGAGAATGTTAGACTGAGGCTTGGAAATGTTTTCTCCATTTTGACAGGTATCTTTTTGTTCATCTCGGTGTCTTTTGGAAAGTGTAATTTTAATTGTCAGAATTTGTAGTTCATTAATTTTTATTTTTTAATCAGTTATATCTTAAGGTATTGTTAAGAAATCTTAAGCTGGCAAGATGACTCAGAGGTGCAGGTTGCTTGCCACCAGACCTGACAACCTGAACTCCATACCTAGGATCCCTGTCATAGAAGGAAAGAACAACTCCCACAAGTTGTCCTCTGACCTCCACACACTGATATGTTTCAAAACATAACACAACACACATACACAATAAGTAAAATGTAAAAAAATACCCTTACCTAGTCTGAGGTCAGAGATATTTTTAGTATGTTTTCTTCTAGACATTTCTACTTTTTTTATTTGGATCAGTGATACCTTTTTAAGTTAATTTCTGTTTGTGGTGTGAAGGAATTTTTTTTTTTCCTTTCAGTGTTGGGGATTGAACTCAGGGCCTCACACATGCTAAGCAAGTGCTTTGCCACTGTGATACACAGGTCTCTTGTGTTGCAGTTGCTCGTTTGTGTGCAGAGAGTAGCCTTCCTCTACTGAAACATCGGGGGCCTTTGTCCTGCGTATCTGTTAGTTAATGAATATCTGACTTTCTCTTGGCTTTAAAATAGTCAGTATATACTTATCACTCAGGCTTCCTGGATTAACTAAATGAAAATTAATGGTAGTAGCAAGCTCAGTGCACGCGCATCATGGGCATCTGCCCCTCGTTTCTGGTCTACCTTCCTGTTGCATATTGTCACATTTTGCTCATTTGAAGTCTCATTATCTTGCAGGCCACGCAGAAGGATTTTGTATGATGTGCACAATGCAAACTCATATTACCCAGGCTCTCAGCAACCCTGGGGACGTTATCAAGCCAATGTTCGTCATCAATGAAATGCGGCGTAAGTCAACTGCATTGTCTCACTGCAGTATTCCGTGTCTAGATGTTGTTGTCATCCATTCTGCTGCTCCCTATTTTGAGATAGGGACTTACTCTGGAGGCCAGGCTGGATCCAAACTCATGGCACTCTTTCTGCATACCTTCCACAGTGCTGAGGTTACAGCTGTATAGCCATGCAGGCATCTATACAGTTTTCTTTTTCTTACACATGTCATGCTTTTTGAGGCAGGATCTCCTGTGTCTCAGCCTGGCCTGAACTCTTGGTCCTCTAATTTCCACATCCCAAGCACTAGAACATAGAGGTGTGCCATCATGCCCAGTGTATTAATGTTCTTTTTGTACTATATCTTTTTATAATTTGAATTTGCCAAGTTGTAATAAAAATGAATACAAAACTCATTCAGGTGTCTAGCTAGGTAATTAGGTGACAAGAGGTAATTAACACAGTAACAAACTATAATCATTTTGCCTAAAACGCTGCTGAAAATGAGATTGTCTAGATGTGGTGATGCACACTTGTAATCCCAACTCTTGGGAAGGGAAGGCAGGAAGATCAGGAGTTCAAGGTCATCGTCAGTTAAATGGAGAGTTTGAGGACTGTGAGATCATAAGGTTCAACCTCAAAAAACAAATAAGCCATTCAGGGATTTTCCCAAGCACATAATTCAAGGTGTTGCTTTTAGGGGTCTTGACCTGACATAATGCAATCATTAAGCCTTGTCTTTCTTCAAATCTTGTAGGTATAGCTAGACACTTCCGTTTTGGAAACCAAGAAGATGCCCATGAATTTCTTCAGTACACAGTTGATGCCATGCAGAAAGCATGTCTAAATGGCAGCAATAAGTAAGTACAGCAGAGTAAATGTTGCTTTATTAGGTCACATTCCCAGCCTGTCTCCTTGAAGGCACACGGATCTGTCTGCAGAACCTCTTGGTGTGCTTTTGCTTTTTTTTGTTGTTGTATTATTTTAAAATTATCTGCCTACTCAGACCGCTTGGATTTGTTGATCTTAGATGCTGGGCAGCAGGCTTCAGTCTTTTAGGCTATAGTTTCCAGGTCTGAATCCAGCTGCTTTTCCTTTTTAGCCATGCCTAATGTTTTCCTTGTTCATCTCCAGACTCAGAAATGTGCCCCCTCCCCCTTCAGTTACCAGTTCTGTGGCTGCTTAAAACTCAAATGCAGACTTGGGAAGACTGAGGATTAAAGGTTCTAGTGTACCTGCTAGGCACCTGCTCTCAGTGTCTCAGGGTCTTAAGGATGGGTCTGGGTGACCATCAGTGCTGAGCAGAGGAAGGGGCTGTGCTGTCAGCTCCCTAGCTTGGCCTCAGCAAAGAAAAGAAGCACAGGTTTGCAGAGGGCATCTTCTTGATTCTCTGCCTCAAGTCCCTTCATAGCATAGTTCCTTGCCCTCTTCTTCACCGAGTCCTTATAGTGGGCCAAGTCTTCCAACTGCCACATGTTCTGACTTGTCATCTTTTGATTCTCCTCTCAATTCTTATTCCTTATAAACAGATGCTTCTACACTGTGGCCACAGTATCCAGAGTGTTTGCCAGGCCCTCCTCTCATGTCACTGTTTGACTGTTTTTCAGATTAGACAGACATACGCAGGCTACCACCCTTGTCTGCCAGATATTTGGAGGATACCTAAGATCTCGAGGTAAAATTTTGTTTGAAGGTTCATGACATAACATGTTTGTGGTTTTAGAATGTTAACAGCAGGGGCAGGATGATAATGAAAAGTAGATCCCCGCTCTGCCCAGACTTCTGTTTATAGTATATCCTTCTGCTACTTGCTTATGTATGAGCAAGCTGGGAGCATACTACGCATAAGATTTTCATAGTTCTCTTACTGTTAGAAATCTTACATGTGAACACAGATCTAAGAAATGAGTTCCATTTCATTTCCTGTTGAGGGATAAGTGAGTTTCTGTTTTGGTGGTATCAGTAACAGTGCCCTATGGAACTTTCATAATGCATACCATCGTGTGTGCAAACGTTTTCAGGGAGAAATCTTCTAATTCCTGAATCACAAGGTATCTGGAAGGTGTAGCACTTTATATTCTAGCCACTAGTAGCTCAACTAAGCTAGGCTTATCTCACTTCTACCCACAATATATAGGATTTATTTACGGGTTTTTGGGGTTGCTTTTTGTTTTGTTTTTCATTGTAATAAAGAACTTAAGTTATACTCTTAAGTTCTTTATTTTGAAATATATACTATCCATACAGTAGTTGGTGGGGCAATAAATAGATCTTACTTACTGTTCATATTTTCTTTTATTTCAGTCAAATGTCTAAATTGCAAGGGTGTCTCAGATACCTTTGATCCATATTTGGACATAACATTGGAGATTAAGGTGAGCCCAGCAGCCCCCAGTACTGAAGTTAAACACCCTTTCTGGCCTTGGACCTATGCATGCTCTGAGAAACCGTACTTAGCTCACTGAATTTTTTCACACTCCTTTTTTGGTTGTTTGGAGCTTTTGCTTTTCTGTTTATAATTCAGTTCTGTGCTTATTATACAAAGAAGAAATATTTCAGAGAAAAGCAAAACCCGCCTCTTAAAACTTGTCTCTTAGAACTCATTTTTAGTGGGGTGATCTATACTGTTCAAGTAGATTGCTTGCTTTTTAAAAAACGTTTGGAGTCTTCAACACGGATAAGTGTGTATCTGTGAAAGTGTGTATGTTTTGTGTGGGTGTGTACCTGCAGGGGCCAGAATGGAGCATTGGGTCCTCTCGAGCTAGAGTTACGGGTGCTGTGAGCAGCCTGACGTGGGTGCTGCAGACTGAGCTCCGGCTCTTCCTGAAGAGTGGCAAGCTCTAGCCTCTGAACCATCTCTCAGGCTCTAGATTGCTTTTTCTTTATGAAGATGGGCTTATGATTATGCCTTAGCCTGTCTGCCATTTTCATTTGATTCTGCTTGGAAGCCTTGTTTTCTGGGCAGTTTTATGGTGGGTCTAGTAAGTAGATATTCCATAGTTTACATGCCTACCTAGTTCCTGATGGTTTTATTTTTATCCTAGTGTAAGTTAAAACTACCATCTGCGTTTGTTCACTTTAATCTGCTTGTCTTTAAGATAAGGAGGGAGTATAATTTCTTATGTAGATGTATAAAAGTAGAAGCAACAACAACAAAATTGCATAACAATTTCCTGTTGCTTTTTTGCCAGGGGGTGGTTTTATGCACACATATTTTATCTGTCTGTCCATCTCAACCCCTGGCAGTGTGCACGCTGACATGATGTGTGTGCCCTTTTCCTAGGCTGCTCAGAGTGTTACCAAGGCTTTAGAGCAGTTTGTGAAGCCAGAACAGCTAGATGGAGAAAACGCCTACAAATGCAGCAAGTATGACTGGTGATGTTTCTTCCCTCTTTTCGGGAGAGTGTTTTGCCTTCTGTGATTAGTCCAGTTTAGAAATTGACTCAAGTTTTTAATGGTTTTTAATTGATTTTCTTTGTTCTTTTTGGTTTTGGTATTGGGTGTTGGGTCCACAGTTTCACATATGCTGGGCAAGTGCTCTAGCGCAGAGCTGTATTCTAGCCCAAGTGAGCCATTTAATATTATAAGTTACTGAGACTTTGGAATTGTCTTTTTAAAGGCAGAGTCTTCTATGTGACCCGGCATGGCTTTGGGGATTTGATCTTCCTTATGTCTTATGTCTCTTTGATGTTATTAGGCAGCTCCCTCTGAATTTATTACTGCTATGTGTATGGAGGTGTTATGGAGGATTGAGCCTGGGACCGTGTGCATACTAGGCACTGACCCACACCCCCCAGCCATCATGCAGTTTTTAATTTTAGTGCTTGACAGTTGGTCCACGGGGATGGTTTATTGTTTTTTAATTTCCTTGTTTTAAAATCTTAATTTAGGGTATTTGCGAAAAATGAAAACCAAAACACTAAAACTTTCTACACTGAGCATCCTAACACTTCCTTCCTGTGCTTCAAGGTGCAAAAAAATGGTTCCAGCTTCGAAGAGATTCACCATCCATAGGTCCTCTAATGTTCTTACCATTTCACTGAAGCGTTTTGCAAACTTCACCGGTGGAAAAATTGCTAAGGTATATATGCGATTCATGATTTTTTTTTCATCACTGTACATTGAATTTCTCCCTTCCCAATCAATGAAGGGTGAAAGTATCCAAGATGCAGTAATGTGCAAGAGATATAACACATGCTTGAGTCACTTAAAATAAAAAGTTTGGGAATGACATGAAGAGCTGTCACTGCTACATTTTGTTGATGATTCACAGTATGGATCCCTCCTTATTTATGGCAAATAAGAACAGTGGGATTATCAAGAGTTCTCTAGTCTATGCATTAGGTGCCTGGGGTCAAGGTTGTCTGCAAGTCTCTTCCTTGAACACCCTCCTTTGGTATATGACTGTAGCTGAAAACATGGGCCACCTGTGTCTTCAGAAGTGATGGACCTTTTTCTTCATTTATTTTTAGGATGTGAAATATCCCGAGTACCTTGATATTCGGCCCTATATGTCTCAGCCCAATGGAGAACCAATTATTTATGTTTTGTATGCTGTGCTGGTGCACACTGGTTTTAACTGTCATGCTGGCCACTACTTTTGCTACATAAAGGTAAGCTGTTAGGTTGTGGGGTGGCTAATAAGCCTGGTGTGGGGTCAGCAGCAGAACTTCTACAGTGAGGTGTGAAAGTCTTATTTTTCTTAGGTGGTTTTTGACTGTGGTCCTGATGTCAGACTAAATCCAGTCTCTCTCCCTCCCTCCCTGTGGTCTCTTTGCAGGCTAGCAATGGCCTCTGGTATCAGATGAATGATTCCATCGTGTCCACCAGTGATATTAGATCGGTGCTTAACCAGCAAGCTTATGTGCTCTTTTATATCAGGTATTGCCTTAAAAACAAGCCATCAGCTTCGTTGTTACTGTCGATTCTTTTCCCCTCATCAACATACTTAAGTTTAATTTTGACCTACTTTTTACAGACAGCAAGTTAAAGATGAGAGCATGAGGAGGTCTCTCTGGGTACTGACTATGAGCCTGCAGTGGCTTCTGTCTCACCAGTAGCTGCAGATGGTGGGGACAGCCTTGCAGAGGCAGCTGAGTGGCCTAGGGACTGCGGAGGCCATGGGAAAGGGCTCTGTGTCCCTGCGCACTCTGGCCCAGCACTTCCCAGATTGAGCGCAGGCTCCAGTCAGGTGCTATGGCACAGGGCCCGCCCTGTCCTGTAACTGCCCTCAGCGCAGCAGCGCTCTCTGTAGACAAGGAGAATGCCTGCTCCAGGCTATAAGGTACTTGGGGTAGAACTCACGCAGCTAGCCTAGCCTTTTCTGTCAGCCACAGCTGCCGCCCCACAGGGTATCCCAACTAGCTGAAATGGAGGCTACCCCTAGATACTTAACCTGATGAGAGTGGCTATATCCATGTGTTGATGCTACACCCATGTTAAGAGTAATTTGTTTGTTTGGGAGTTGGGGGAGATCAGGGTCTCACTCTGTTATGCAGGCTCACCTTGATCTCTCTGATGAGAGTGATTTTCATAAAGCCTGTTTTTTTTTAATACTCTGAGATGGATGTATATGGGTGGGAAACCGCTTGAAAGACTAAATACAGGTATTGAAAAGAGCAGTATGGTCAAAAGCCTAAATCAGAAGGGGAGATGTGGAGTCAGTGACAATTCTGTTACTGTTTTGGCTATTACAGATTCTCTATAATGGTATATATTTATTATTGAAAACATAAACAGAAAAATAGTGTTAAGACAGCAGAACTATCAGGATATGCTGTTTAAAACATCAGTTGAAAGCTAGGCATGGAGGCTCATGTTTGTAGTCTTAGCCCTTAGGCTCAGGCAGGAGGATTGCCCCAAGTTTGAGGCCAGCCAAAACTACACAGGTGAGTTCCAAGCCATCCAGAGTTTTAGAATGAGGCCATGTCTCCAAAACAATAACAAAAGACAAAACCTGACGATAACAACAAAAACCCAAACGGAAACAAACATTTCATTGACCTTGGGTGCTGGGTGCCGTGACGCATACCTTTAATGTAAATCTCAACACACAGAGGCACTCTGCAGATCTGTGTGTCAGGGCCAGCCAGGTCTCCATAGCCAGTTCCAGGCCAGCTGGGCCCATGTAATGTGTCAATGAGTCAGTTTTCTGTGTCCTACCTTCATCCCGCAGCACTGACAGTCTAATGGAGGTGATGTGTGTAGCTCTTCGAGACATGGAAGCCCCATTTCCCGTTCCTGTCTGACAGGCTTGAGTACTGTAGAATTTGTAAGTGAATCTTCTAAGGAGATATCCTTCCTCACACAAGCCATTTCTGTCCCCAGGTCCCATGATGTGAAAAACGGAGGGGAACCCGCTCATTCTACCCATAGCCCCGGTCAGTCCTCTCCCCGCCCAGGAATCAGTCAGCGGGTCGTGAACAACAAGCAGGGGGCACCAGGCTTCATTGGACCCCAGCTGCCTTCCCATGTGATGAAGGTAACACTGGAGAGTCAGGAAAGCATTTCCTTTCTGCTCAGAAGCCTGCTGTCACTGCACTAGTAGCCTCATTTCCAGTTGAACTTCCTGCCTGAATCCACTGGGGCCCTTATTACAAAGGTCTCAGGGTAGCAGGATAATCCAGTGGCCCCACTTACTGTGTACCCCCACACTCCGTGTGGGCTAAGTAGTGGGTTCCTAATTAAAAGTGGACTCAGGAGTGAAGGTCTTTTAGGGAGGGACACCTTGTTCATGTCTGTGGGGTCATCTTAGGGAACGTGGCAGTGTGAAAGCTGTTTGTGCTTTTAAATATATAACAGGATGGTGGGTATTTCTACAGAGGTCAAGCTTGTCTGTTACCAAGACCAAAATGAGAAGGGCCATGTGTACACTGTCTAGAATACTCACCCAGCTGCTCTGTTCCTCTTTCTAGAATACGCCACACTTAAATGGCACCACACCAGTGAAAGACACACCAAGTAGTTCGGTGTCAAGCCCTAATGGAAACACCAGCGTCAATAGGGCCAGTCCTGCTAATGCTTCGACTTCTGTGCAAAACTGGTCTGTTAACAGGCCCTCAGTTATTCCAGAACACCCCAAGAAACAAAAAATTACCATCAGTATTCACAACAAGTTGCCTGTTCGGCAAGGTCAGGCACAGCTGAGTAACAGCCTCCTTGGCACTTCTCTGGAGGCCCCCAGCAAGGTGGCGCCCTCCTCCACCGTCACTAACCCTTCTGCAATACAGTCTACCTCGAATGCACCCACGACATCAGCTCCTAATAAAGTAGCAAAATCAGTTTCCCCCAGTGAATCCTGTTCCAAGCCCATGGTGAACGGCAAGGCTAAGGTGAGCTCCAGTGTGCTGGTCCCCTACGGGGCCGAGTCCTCAGAGGAGTCTGATGAGGAGTCAAAGGGCATGGCCAAGGAGAATGGTGTGGACATGATGGCCAGCACTCACTGTGCCGGCCCAGAAGCTGAAGATGAGGACGGTGAGGCTTCCCCTCATGAGCTGCAAGACTCCGTCCTGCTAAATGGTGCTAATAGTGCAGACAGTGACTCAAAAGAGAACAGCCTGGCATTTGACAGTGCCAGCTGCCAGGTCCAGCCCGATGTACACACAGAAAACCTCTTTTCAAAACTTAATGGTCTTCCTGGAAAGGTGAGTGGCAGGGAGGGAGATTTCAGATCTCGGAGCTCACTGAGCTGGAGTTCTTGGAGCTGAAGTAACTGTTTTATTGTAGGTGACGCCTGCTCCTTTACAGTCTGTTCCTGAAGACAGAATTCCTGAGACCTTCAAGCTCGCCAACCAGGCGAAGGGCCCAGCGGTTGAGGAGAGGTAGGAGTTGTGTCAGTGAGTGTGCGAGTGTTACCTCTGGGAGTTTCAGTGACGCCTGAGATAGTGCAGCGAACGGCACGGTCCTCTATAGGACTTGTTAGCCTTCCCCTTGGAAGAGTAAAGTCCCAGCTGAGAAACTGCTAGTCAGCTGACATTTCCTCCTGTACATCCTCTTCAGATCCAATGGCGTTCCTGAAAATGTGTTTTAAGACAGGGACTGATGTTCAGATTGATCGTCAACTCCCCATGTAGCTGAAGATGGCCTTGAATTCTCAGTCCTCCTTCCTCCTCCAGAGTGGTGGGATACAGACAGGTGTGCACCACCATGCCTGGTCTGTGGTGCTGAGGGCAGAGCCCAGGGTTTTGTGCATGCTAGGGGTGAGCACTTCCAACTGAGCCACGAGCCCCAGTCCCTAGATGGTTTTAGACAGGCTGGCCTGGAGCATAAATGTCCACCAGGCTGCCTTCGAGGTGGCCCGGTTTCCCAGGTGCTCGGGTCACAAGTGTGTGTAGCCACCATTCCTGGCTGTACTTCACTTTTCAGATGAGTCAGATACTTACCTGAAAGTATGAAGTTGCTAGAACTACAGAGCTGTGTAAGTAGGCCTTATTTTTTACTTAATGAGGGAAAAGAAAGATTTGGTTCCCAGGAATGATAAGCCTGATAGTGGTTTCATCAGATAAGTCACAGGCTGTTGAGTAGAACTGCCAGGCAGTCCTGTGCAGCAGGCAGGCCTAACCACACCTTGTGCCTTTGTCTTGATGCAGCTGTAGTTGGACTACAACAGGGGAAAGCCCCCAGAAGGACCCTGTTTCACAGCTGGAGCCCATCAGTGATGAGACTGGTCCCCTTGAGACCCTGGAGGCAGTCACCAATGGGAGCATGAAGAGCCCTGCGACCATGTCACCCCTGGGGCCCGCCGGCAACTGTACCAAAGAAGACTCCTCCGTCATCGTTCCAGCTACCCCTGTGGAGGTTCTGCCCTCCGCCACTGCTCTTTGTAATAGCACCGGTACTACCTTGGGGGATGCCCCACTGCCTGAATTGTGTGACCCTGGAGACTTGACTGCCAACCCGAGCCAGCCAACACAAGCAGTGAAGGGGGATATAGCTGAGAACTCGCAGGTCTCCACCTTGACTGAGCCAGTGGAGAGGCTGAGCCCTGCTCCCTCAGGACTCATGGGTGATGGCTGTGAGCAGAAACTCTTCCTTTACCTCAGCACAGAGGGGTCAGAGGAGGCGGAAGACTCTTCCAGAAGCTCGGGGGTCTCTGCCGACACGATACCCCCTCAGCCTGACAGGACCACCGCCAGCTCTTGTGAAGGGGCTGCTGAACAGGCTGCCGGGGACAGAAGCGATGGAGGCAAGGTGGGACCCAAAGCTCAGGAGCCCTCCCCAGCCAAGGAAAAGATGAGCAGCCTCCGGAAAGTGGATCGAGGGCATTACCGAAGCCGGAGAGAGCGCTCCTCCAGTGGGGAGCACGTTAGGGACAGTAGGGCCCGGACAGAGGACCACCACCACAAGAAGCGGCGCTGCTACAGCCGAGAGCGGCCCAAGCAGGACCGCCATCTTGCCAATACATACTGCAATGGGGACCAGCACCTGGGCCACGGTGACAGAGCCAGCCCTGAGCACCGCTCCCTGAGCAGGTACAGCCACCATCACTCACGGATTAGGAGTGGCCCGGAGCAGGACTGGAGCCGGTACCACCATTTGGAAAATGAGCATGCCTGGGTCAGGGAGAGATTCTACCCAGACAAGATGCGGTGGGACAAATGCAGGTATTACCATGACAGGTACACCCCATACACGGCCCGGGAGGCCCGAGAGTGGCGGCCTCTGCATGGTCGTGAGCATGAACGCACTGCCCAGCTTGGGCGGCCACACAAGGACAGCTACTGGGGTCGTAAGGGCTGGGAGCTACAATCCCGGGGGAAGGAACGGCCCCACTTCCACAGCCCCCGAGAGGTCCCTGGCCTTCCCCTGCCCCTCGAAAGGCATCCCCAGGAGAAGGCCTCACTGGGTGTGCAGGACAGCACCCACAGCCTCCCTGAGCGCTTTCATGAACACGAAAGTGTCAAGTCGCGGAAACGGAGGTGCGAGACTCTAGAAAACAGTGACGGCCACCTAGAGAAGAAAGTCCACAGAAGCCTGGAGAAGGACTCACTAGAAGAGCCGCGGGCCAAGAAGCACAAAAAGTCTAAAAAGAAAAAGAAGTCCAAAGATAAACACCGGGCTCGAGATGGCAGGTGAGCTGAGGAGGGGGCGGTAGCTGAGCCTGGCGTGGCTGCAACGCCTGCCCGTCCTGCCTGCCCGTCCTGACAGCGCCAAGCCAGAGGGCCGGCTCACTGCTCCACCAGCCGGGTTGGCTTCGTTTTTTCAATCATTTCAGTTTTGAGATTATTTTACTATCTAAATTTTACACAGTTGGTCCCTAACAACTCTTCCAGGCCTGTCACATCATATTCTTGTACCTGTTGTATTGTCCTCTCTGCCTGTTTGCCTACATAGAGTGAGCTTAAGACACACCATTTATTTCTTTGGCTTTTATCTCCTTTTTAAGGCACCATTTCTCATTTTGAAGTCTTTTTTTTTTTTTTTTTAAATCCTTGTGCGGCCCGAGCAGACTTCCTTCTGGCTCAGTGATGCCGGGATTGTAGTACTGTTGCACTGCAGCTGATGGTTCTCCTCATGTAGGAGCTCACCTGCTGGCAACGTCTGAGCCTGAGCATGGATGCTACAACGCTGAACACTAAACTGCCATCGCCATTTGTAACCAGGCAGCAGGTTACAGCTGCTTTCTGTCCAGCTGGGCCTGGACACATGACAGAATAAGGCAAAGCACTGTTGGGGAGTGCCTTGCGCCTTAAACCTTGTTTCTGCGAAAGGAAACCACATGTTAGCAGGAGAAATTTGCCCACGTATGCATAGTCAGTGTCCTGGGGAATGGGGCCTGGATGGCAGGTTTCCTTGGTTCTGAACTCTGACTGCTTCTTCTGCAGGCACCAGCAAGAATCTGATTTTTCAGGAGCATACTCTGATGCTGACCTCCATAGACACCGGAAGAAAAAGAAGAAAAAGAAAAGACATTCAAGGAAGTCGGAGGACTTTATGAAAGATGTTGAGATTCATTTACCGAAGCTCTCAAGCTATGAGGCTGTTGGCCATTTCCGGAGAACAGACGGCACCTTTCTGCTGGCTGATGGCCTGCCTGTGGAAGACAGCGGCTCTTTCCGGGAGAAAAGCAAGCATTTGAGGCTGGAGAGCCGGCCTGACAGATGCCATCTGTCAGAGTATGGCCAGGGTAAGAGGATGGGGAACTAAGGAATGGTGATGAATGCAGAAGAGAAACAAAAAGGCCATGGCAGGTATGAGAATAGACTCGAGTCCCCAACATAGACCCGCCCTGTGAGCAGAAGTGTGCTTTGACCTCTGGCCGGGTGTGTCTAGTTCTGTGGAAGGCCTGAGTTGCATGGAGCTGGGCTCAGCACAAAAATCTGCAACTTAGAGCGCCGTTGTGTCACACAGTAGAACTTTGGCTT
Organism: Pachyuromys duprasi; assembly: GCA_028658305.1. Lineage (NCBI taxonomy): Eukaryota > Metazoa > Chordata > Mammalia > Rodentia > Muridae > Pachyuromys > Pachyuromys duprasi. The sequence goes on from CM053751.1 coordinate 17,645,302, forward strand.
TTGAAACAGTCTGTGCTTGTGTACGTGTGCGCACGTTATATCTCTGTGTGCTGTTTAACTTCAGAACCTCTAAAGGCACTAGTGTACCCCAGGTCCTAAGTCATCAATCAGTAGTGTGGTCTCTAGAGTTGTAGCCACAGTCTTGAGGCTCTGACACCCTCCAAGCTGCTGGTTTCTTCCTGCTGATCTCTTCTCCCTTTGACACTGATTATATCTAGGGCGGCCCCTGCACCTTCGCCTTCCTATGTAGTCTAGGCTAGTCTGGAACTCAGTCCTCCAGTCCTCCTGCCTCACCATCCTGAATGCTGGAACTATAGGCCAGTACCAATGTGCTTGGCCGCTCCTTTCTCTTCCTGACCTGTTTCCAGTGAGCTTTTCTCCTAGATAGGAGCATTGGCCATGTAAAAACTGTATGGGGCATCTTGGTGGCGAAGAGGTACACTGCCTCAGGTTGCCCCAAACCGGTGGCTGATCTGTAGCTAATGCCCCTGCACCCACACCTCCACCCAAATTTCTCTCTGGGGCCTGACCACAGATCCTTTCTTGCAAGACCAGCAGTCCTTCCTCCTGCTCTTTTTTGTGACTCTCAGCTCATTTCTTTGGCCTGACAGAAATGTTCGTCCTCACATGAGAGCGTGCAGCAGTGCTGGGGCAGAGAACTGGTCCTCGGGCGTGGCTCTTGAGCATCCTGTGCTGGCGCTGTTTGTAGCACTGCCGGCCAAGGCCTGCTTGCACATCCCCTAGAAGTGATTTTTCAGCAGCTGATACCAAACTGCAGGAATTGATTATGGATACAGTCTACAGGTATGCACACATACTAAATCGTTTCCTCATTTTGCCTTCCAGGTGATTAAAGCCTTGGTCTCATAACAAGAAGAAAATTACGGTAAGTTATCTTCCTGTCTGTGCTTTGGTCATTTGTGGGATCGCTGAGTGGATATAGGTGGGTTTCCTTGTGAAGAAAATGGTGCGTGTGTGTTGGGGGGGTTGTTCTTGGCGTGTCTGTGCCTTCAGCACATAGCCACTAGCTAGCATCCAGACAAGGAAGTTGTGTCAGGGCTGTATCGCGGTTCCTAATGCTGGCATTTTATCGGATAGCCCTGAGACACAGGAGCTCATAGCCCGTACTTGTTGAAGTGAAGACTGTCTTTCAAGGTCCAGTCAGCATAGAGGGTTTTGAAGTGAGCTGCTACAGAAGCTCAGTTTGCAGCTGGTTGACAGGCTTGGTCTGTGTCATTGAGACAAAGCCTCTAACCCCAGTGAAAGTGGCATCTGAGATCTGGGGCCCAGCAATGGGTTCCCTAGGCAGTTGAGGAAGGTAGAGAGCATAGTTCAAGAAAGGTTCAAAAGCCATGGGGGCGTGTCCAGAGTGCCTGAGAAGAGACCAGCCTCCATTTGGCTAATGCCTGCACCTCTTACCTTCCAGATTCGACATTCGCAACAGAAGCCATCCCCAACTCAGCTTAAATTATAAACATAGAAAATAACTGTCCAAACTGCGTGGTGCTTCCTTAGTAAATACTGTACAGATTTTACCATGGACAACTTTTCCTTTTTTCTTTTTTTTTCTTCAGTTTTTACCTTTTCTTAATTGCCCTTATTCCAAATGGATACTTTCTACACTGCTGAACGTTGTAAATTACCGTGTACATAAAACCACACTGACAATAATGCCCTGGAATAGACCATCTCAAATGCTGCTTACCCACAGACTCAGGTTGACTACTTGTATCTCACGTAATGTTCCTCCACGCTAGACACCTGGTGCACGGCCAGCTGGGAACCATGGACTTCAAAAGGACAAACGACAGTGCGTCTATTTAATTTAAAGACTTACGTAAAGACCCAAGCTCTCAACTAGACCTTCGAGGGCTTCCTCTGCAATGTCTGATACTAGAAACTAATTTGCTTCACATTTTAGTTGTATTCAAGATTTGAAGATGTATTTTATAGACAAGTTCTGTTTTTGAACTTTGTGGAATTATTCCAATCAATTTACCAGTTATGATGAGTATTTGCATTATGAATGTATAATCCAGACATTATTTGTAAAGCTACAGTATGTTTTTTTTACCTAACACTTTTTATACTGTGTCTCGTCTC
>CM053751.1:17647904-17729590 GCA_028658305.1 Pachyuromys duprasi
TGTATTTTATAGACAAGTTCTGTTTTTGAACTTTGTGGAATTATTCCAATCAATTTACCAGTTATGATGAGTATTTGCATTATGAATGTATAATCCAGACATTATTTGTAAAGCTACAGTATGTTTTTTTTACCTAACACTTTTTATACTGTGTCTCGTCTCGACAATATGATATTGGAGTCTGAGTCGTCAGCTTGATCCCTTCAAGTTTCTAGTTACAGACAAAAATCATACTGTGATTTTATTTTTAATATGGATATGCTATAAAACTGTGATACACTTATAATTCACTGGTCCTGCATCAGGAGACGGGAGTGGGGAAAGACTGTATTTAATACAGTGTGTATCTGAATAATCTGTATGGTTTATACAGTTTGTGTTGTTCAGAGATGTCTAAAGTTGATCTTTGTTTTTTTAAGATTAAAAAAGCACTTGCCCCACTGTATATACGGCATGTAAGATTTATATAGTATATAAATGGCAGCAAATTAAACAGTTCTGTCTCAGTTTTTACTCTGTTCTCCACAAGCTCACAGCCACATTTGTTTTGAAGAATTGAGTCTTAGGCATTTTTGTTTTAGCAGTACGTTTTTATTTAGGGAACACAGTATGACAGCTGTAAGCCCTCCATTTTGCTAGCTGTTTGCAATAAAACAGCCAGAAATTCTGATATCAACATTAATAGGATATTTCTTCATGCAGACTGTAGGAGTATGTACACTGTATAACAAACACCGCAGAAATTAATACATATGTACATTATTTACATAGTAACTATTTATTGTAAATAGAAATGTTTCCTAAGATAGATAAAAAGAAAGAAATCACAACTTGTGGTTTCTGGTCTGTAACGACCTAACATGTCAGCACAGCACACCTGTAGCTCTGAAGTCAGTGTGACACAGAAGCACAGTAGGCGGCTGCATCTCCCAACGGCTCCTGGTTACACTGCGGCACCACATCAAGTGTCCTGACACTCAAAAATGGCGACCAGGGCCAGGCAGGACAGGAAACTGTCTTTGGCCAGAGTGGGGCTTAATGCTTCAGTGATGAGTGCAGACAAAGGGTGACGGGCATGGGTGTGCCTGAGCCTTCGTAAGCTCTGGAAATCGCCATGTGCCCTTGGGGCTAATACTGTCACAACATAACCTGAGTTAGGTGACTCCATGTGGATACTGAGAGCCAGTAACTTAGGATTCTTAGCACCAGCATCCCTTCAAAGATAACTACGGCATTAAAGACAGCATCGGGTGGCCTCATGCTTAATGTCCCCAATATCCAACAGAGAGCTCTGTTCCCCAGGGCCACACCTGGGCTGGACATGAGAAGACAGGTTCACCATGGTCCTGATGGGAGGAATGCCGGTTCACACCTCCCAACAGGTACCAAACCAGCAGTGGGTTCAGGTTTGGGGTCGAGGGAGTAAGGGGGTAGGGACCACGGAAGACTGGAAGCCAAGCTGCATACACACCAGCCAGGCAGCTCAAAAGCACAGGTTTCAGATTTGAGGTATTAGTAAAAGTAAGAAAGCCTAGAAGCTTGGGAATAAACCAAAAAGTGATCAGTCTGGTACATGAGGGAGTTTTTGGCCTCCAAGTCCCCCTGCACCATCTTACATGACAGCCACTACCACCAAGGTCAGAGGCAAAGAGCCTCAAGCCAGCTCACAGGAAGACATGTCTAAGTGTATGTGGTTGTTGGTTTTCAAGGACCGTCGGGATGCAGACAGCAGGGGAGCAGTTCTGCACAGGAAAGCCATTTTCCAACAAGCCACATGCAGCCTCAAGAGGTTCCTTCAAATTATGAATGGGCCTCCCAGAGGCGCAACGGAAAAGGCCCTACCACCTTACCCAGTCTCAGCCCAAGCACACGGTGCCCTGGACACATACCCTGGTATACACAGGGTTCCATATGCTACAGGAACCCCTCAGTGCCATCTTCATCTTTTCCCTCCTCAAAAGGGATGTCAGGTGTTGGAGAACTCGGCACTGCCAGAGGCTGGGTGGGTTATTTCTGGCTGGCTTATGCCTACTCACTACATCTAAACACACGTCAGTGAGCACTCAAAGTTTGAAACAGCAAGCAACAAAAGTACTGAAGCCATGAGCCGTGTGCGGTTGGGCCACATGGAACTGCCATGTCTGAAGGTCAAACAGCAGTTTCATATGGTTCCACACATAAATAGGAAGGGACTCCGTCCCCCAGGTCTCAGCACTTAACAGGATAAACACCCCGACCCGTTGCCGTATTTTAGTGAATCAGTGGTCTTAGAAGCTTGTGAGGGAGTAGCAGTTTACCACAGCTCTTCACCCAGAGTGGCTACCTGGGCCCGCCTGACACGCCAGGGCCCCTGCTCCCACCGCAGTGCCTGGGGCTGCATATATAGACTGTATCAGTGCACAGTACATACTTGTGTCCAGGAGTTAGGGTTATAGCTGCCACTCTAAAAATACTACTGTTAGAAATTAAGTATCTTTCATTATAATTTTCAGAATATAAAAAGGCATATAAAAGCTATAATCCTATATATCTGAGAAAAATTCTGAATAAAAAAAGTGGTAGGTTTTCCTTTCCCATTTTGATATAAAACAGCGACTTGTAGAACAGCTAGCGCTGCCCCTAAGAGCAGGTGTGGCATGGTGTGGCTGAGGCTCTGGCTCCAGAAAAGGAGTCCCATGTGGGCTGTGCAGATCCGGAGGCTGTATCACCAGGTGCTGTTGTGGACAAGGGTCCCCCCAAAGGTCAACGCCAGGACAGTGACAGGAAGGAAACACTCACAGCTGACCACCCAGAGCACAGCACAGGCTCTGAGGCTTGGCTGGCTGTTCTGGAGGACCCCGGCACCGCACCGCCGCCTCGTCCCGCCGCTCGAGTAGCCGGTGTCTCTGCTGTGGAGCCTGGGTCTTCGCATTTACCTATTTCTTATTGGCAATCCTCCTTTTCCTTGTGGCCAGCATGTCATAGAACGGGTCCCTGCTGATGCTTGCTCTGGGGAAGAAAGTTCAGCAGTTTGAGGCTGCAGGAAGGCCTGGATGCCCAGCCCCACCACCCCACACATTCCCAAGTAAGCAGCAAGTTCAAGAGTGAGGTAGCCGCGCAGGCCTTCTGAGTTTCTGACACACTGAGGAAAGGCATCCCACATACACACATGTGTGCACACACTCCTGCTCCCCCACGTGCCTGACCAGCCTGGCTGCCCTCACTCACTTAATGGACTTCATCCACTCCTCCTTCTCTTCAGGGCTGGGGGCGGAGATGCGGTACACGACATGGTTCCCCTCCACCACACGGCCATCGGCCTCTGTCTTGCAGGCTTTGATGACCTGCCCTTTGTGACTGGGGTTGTACAGCTCAAAGCAGTTCTGGTAGAGAGAAGGGAGCTGTCACGGGGTGGCGGGGTGCATGCAAAGAATCCAGGAAGAGAAGACGCAGACACAGGGAACCCACGTACCGGTTTCCGAGGGTCCTCCACCTCCCTGATGCTGAGGTTCTCCAGTGGGATGATCCCCCTGGGCTCCTTGTCCTAGGAGAGAGACCTGTGAGGCAAGGCCCAACAGAGCGAGGCCTTGGAAGGGCTATGTAGCCTACTCACCGTGGTGTACTCAAAGTAGTAGAGGCAGTTGTCTGTGAGGATGAACCAGCGCCGCTTCCAGGTCTTCACACGGCCCCCTAGGAGCAGGAGAGGCCTGTGAGGCAGGTGCTCAGGCAGCTGGAGCCCGAGGGCCCAGAGAGGGGCCCAGAATCCCCCCTCCCCAACCACCACCACCTCACTACCCTGCTCAAAGGCCACAGGAGCCAAGCTCGACTGGGCTTCCTTCCTCTTCAAACCATTCGCTACTGACCCCAGGTAAAAGTCAAGGGCAGGCGCTGAGGCTTGGCCATCCAGGACAGCCGGGTGCAGGGCTGGGGCCCCATGCATCCCCCGCCCGGGGCCCGCACAGGTGCCTTTTCTCCATGGCCACCCAGGGTCACCCTAGGTCACACACTGCTTTCAGATCTGCTTCTGGAAAAGTTAGTTGTAATGAATGGTCGTAATTTCCCCATGAAATGAACACGATGAAGCCGGTGCCGCTCACCCAGTCTGTCCAGGCTTAATCCCGTTACGTCAGGGCTGCTATCGCATTACTGGGACTCTGAGCAGCCCTGGGGTCCATCAAAGCCAATTACTCTTGGCCCAGGGAATTATTAGATTGAATTAATCCTTTAACAAGATCTGGAGCACATGAACACGAACACACACACACACACACACACACACACACACACACACACCTGTACCTGCTCTTTACTACGGAAAGGAAGCCTTTCGCCCTGCCATACTTGGTGTTATCAGTCAAAATTATTTGTACTGACAGCTTTTGCTTTGGACAAGAAGTTTAAAAAAAACAAAAAGGCTGCTTGTGCCAACGAATTCAGGTGTTACCATGGGCTCCAGGTGAGATGGCTCTGGAGGTGCCTGGATCAAACAGTGGCAACACAGAGGCACAGGCTTGCCTTTCTCCACACCATGCCAAGAGGTGGGGAGTGTGCCTGGGCTGCGGTTGCGGCCTCCTAAAGTAAATGCAGAGTCCTGGGAGCGCATGGGCTGTGGGAGGCAGAAGGTGCCCAGGTGAGACCGGAGCTGCCCAGGCTCTAACGGTGCCTCCCACTAGGAGGCAGTAGGGCTAAGGGGAGGGAGCTTGACCAGGGAGTGGAGCATCTGCAGAGCACAGTGGGATGCCAGGCCAGCCCCAAGCTCCTCCCCCTCAAGTTGCTGCCAGGGCACACACCCATGCCCTAAGAAGCCATAAGGGCCTTTCCTCAGGCTTCTCCAGCCTGGAGCAGGTCATACCTTTTCCTCCCTCCATCTTTCCTGAACCCCTTGCTTGAAGTCGGGCCTGTCTGGCTCCATTCACTCAGGAAACTTGGGAATTATGGAAGTCCCATCCCATGCAGGGGAGCAGAAAAAAAATATCAGTTCAGCCTCTTGTCCCAAAGTCCTCCAGTGAGGAGGAAGAGAGAAGGCCAGGCCAGGATCTAGCCACGTTAGCTTCTCTCGGGTGTGCTCCTGGGCTGAGGCTCACAACTCAAGCCCGTCTGTTGCTTCCTCTTTCCCCAGAGATCCCCACCACGTTCCTCCTAGCCACACTGGTGCCTCCAGCCCCAGGCCGGCCACCTTCCCAACAGCAGTGCTTGGAAGTTAACATGCAAACCCACCCCTCCCCCGCCACGGGCCCTCCTTCAGCAGAGCTGCTCCATGTCTCTGTGGTAACAACGCTGCCAAGCACCTGCCTGTTAGGCCCTACACTGAGCAGGGTCAGCTGGGCTCTAGGCTTGCCCAGCAGGTCTACCATTCAGCTCGGATACAGGTCTAGCAGGGTCTATAGAGAATGCCCCAAACTTGAAGCCACACAGATTCTGCTACAAGGTGGCGGGATGTCCGCTTAGCAACCCTGCAATCCTGTACACAAGAGTTGTGCTCCCAAGCACGTCCACATTTTTATGTTTTCACTTTCATTACTGTCTGCAGGGATGTGTAGGTGGCTGTACACATAAATGCATTGACAAGTGACATACACCTTTTCCTCCTTGATAATTCAACTACATCCTATGTTTCTGCTGAATGGTTCAAAATCCAATACTGTAATAGCCTCGCAAGACCCCAGAGTGCTTCCAGCACATCTCCCAGCCTCCTGATACTTGGGAGAAGTACTGGCTGGTTGTGGCAAATGCTGGTCTGTGCTCTATACAACTGAGGGAGGCCTACAGGCAGAGTATCCAAGGGCACCAGGAGAGGTCACCCTGGGAGAGGCCAGCGCAGGCTAATGCTGCCCACCAGCTTGCTGGAATGCCGTCTGTGGAGAGTGCCTCATGCAAACATGGCTTTGGCCTCAGACTATATCCCTAGAGCAGAGTCAACACAGCGGCTACTGTTATCAGGGTAGGAGTGGCCGCGTCCACTGCGAAGGCGGACCCTAGGTCCCTGCACCCTCCTGCACTGGGCCCTGGGCATGGCTAGAGCGCTCTGCACGTTTACTGCAGAGCTCCTTAAATGCCCAGCCTCTGCCTTGGTTTCGTTCATTTCTTTTGTCTTAGGGACTGGCCTCTTTCCAGTGGCAGAAGCTGCTGGGAAGCTGATAGCGACACCATCTCTCCCGGGGGTCTTGGTAAGCAGCCGGTGCCTCAGGCTGCATTCCTTCCTAGTCCACGTCCACAAGCACACTGGAACTTGAGGGTGCAATGTACCTATGTCACTCAGGTGTCCAAGTTCAAGGTTACTGTCATAGCTTTTAGGGCCAACATTGAGAACATTTCTGAACTTTGACAGTGAGAGCAGAGTAAAAGAACAACAGCCAAGGCCAAAATTCCCCAGGGGAGCACAGACCTTTCTAGGGAGTACCCCATCAGGTAAGGAGCTGTATCTGTCACATGCCTCTATGTCCCTGCCCTTCCTCCTTTGATCTGTCTTTAAATAAAATCATCAGAAGTTTAGCCTTCATGTCTTTCCTACTACACAGCAATAACAGTGCCCAGATAGGGTACTGTCACATGTCACAAGTTTTACTGTCAATTTGAGGTGATACTTCATCCCCCAGAGTCAAATGAACCCTAAAAATCTTAATTGTCCAAATGCAGGAAACTATTAAGGTTCCAATGCGGAAGCCTTTGCACAGCTGCAAACACTCTTGGTTGGGGGGGGTGGGGGTAGGGGTGGCGTTGTTATGGACAGGCTGGTTACCAGCTTCCTCACTGCTGCAGGGCCCTGAAGATGGGGGCCAAGCTTGTCCCCACACAGTCTCCCCATGCGCCTCTGGCCCCAGGTGCTCCGGGCCCTGTCCTGGAGGGTGGGTGTCACACACACTACGCCTGCATGATGCTGCCCCAGCCATGTCAAAAGCCAAATGGATCAGATGAATGGCAACCACAGACCGGAGCTTCACACAGACCAACGTGGGGGAGAGAATGAGCCGCTGGGGAGGGGAGGAAGCCACTGGGTACCTACCTCCTAACGCAGGACAAGCAGGGACAGCCCGTCACAGAACAGAAAGGTGGGAGCCACAGGCAGAAGGAAAACAACAAGAAGGCACATTTAAACCACTCGTCAGAATCACAGCCACGCCAAAGCACGAGAAAGCACACAGGTTCTGAGGTAAAGGCACTTGCTTCTCAGGCAGAGAACCACCCAGATTCACGTGGATACTAACTCAGTAGCTGTCTGGGAAGGGTCGTGCAGTGAGGGCTGCAAGCCTGGCCCGCTCTGGGAGGCCACAACTTAGAGTGGGCTCTGGCTTCACTGCATTTTCTTTTTAATCTTTCTGCCTTGCAGCTGGGGGCTGTGGCTCCACTGGAGGAGCAGGACAAGGAGCCCTCGGGAGGTGCTGCTGTGGGCCGAGGGGTGCGGGCCAAGTCCCGCCCTGCCAGGCTCACCCAGCTTCAGCAGCCAGCCTTCTCGGTCTGGGTTGAAGAATGTGTGTGTCAGGTCGTTCCCATCATCTTCTGGGATCTTAAACGGCTCGTTCTTGATGCTTTCATACAAGTTCTGTAAGGGGGAGAGCAGCCAGTCAGGGACTGCCACGGGAAGCAGCCATCCTCTCTCCCGCATAGAATGGCCATGCAGCCTGAGAGGCCGGGTGGCTGAGGAGATGCCTGGAAGATGCTGTTGAAATCAGTAAGCAGTACTGTTAGATTCTTATTATTAGATTCTTATTAGATTAAGAGTATTTGAGGCCCCTGGAATGGGCCCGGAGATGGCTTGGGAGAGGAAACACTTGCCGGCAAGCATGAGGACCTGACTCTGGAGGCTCTGACTCTGGAGTAAGAGAAGAACTGAGGTTGGGTAGGACATGTGCCATCTCTCAGGACTCTTGGGACTTAGCAGCCACTGAGAGACCCTGTCTCCACACAACACCAGAACACCTGGAAGTGGTAAGCCGGCTCGGCAGGTTCAGGCACTTGGGCACACAAGCCTGGCAACCAAAGTTCCATCCGCAGAGCTCACATATATGTGGAAGGAAAGGACCAACTCCACAACGTAGTTCTCTGACCTCCACATGCCACTACCTCACACACCCCATGCACACACACATGACTGAGGGAGAAACTCAAGACTGAGCTCTACATACACACGAGTAGGAAAAACCCCAAAAGATGTCAAGGAAAGAGACTATGGTTAGTCTCTACAGCTAGTCTTGGTTATCAGCATGACACATTCTAGAATCTCCTGAGAAAAAAAGTCTCAGTGGGCAGATCAGGCTAGATCAGGCTGGCCTGTGAGGAGGAAAGTGGCTGCCACTGTTCCCTGGGCATGGGTCCTAGAGTGCATAAAAGAGAATGTGAGCTCTCTGAGACCGGCTAACACGCATGTGCTCGACCAGATGTGAGGTGCTTCAGGTTCCTGCCCTGACTTCCCCACAATGGCGGACCCTATGGAACCTAGACAAACCCTTCCTCCCTTAAAGCTGCACTTGTTGGGGTATTTTATCACAGCTGCAGAGATGAAAGCAGGACAGATGTACAAGAGGGAGGCCATCCATGGGCTCACCCTCAGCAGTTCCTCAGGAAGGTCCCCACCCTCGTTGATGCCGCGGTTCATGGTGATGAAGCGCTCCGCAGTGGGCTTGTCCCGCACGTTGTGGTTGTGCAAGCTGGTGTTGAGCATGATGATGGCAAACGACAGTACGTAGCACGTATCTGCAACAAGCCACAAGAAGGGAGGCTTGGAGCTCAGCTTGCTTTTCCACACGGGAAGTGGGGGTCCCGGGAAGTATTGCCTATGCTGCCTCCCTGGCAGGATGTTTGCTCGATTTGAGGGGTGGCTCCCTACAGAGGCAGTAAGGGTGATGGGAAGTTTTGGGTAGGAGGGCCTCAACTCAGGAATGTGGCAGGCCACTGACCTGTGGACTGGAAGACACCAGGGTTGCACAGGCAGTATCGTGATGCAAAGGCCTCCATCATGCGGTCGATCTTCTGCGCCTCTCCAGGAAGTCTGAAGCTCCACAGGAACTGCCTGCAGAGACAGAGGATGCTTCCCTGAGTGGCCCTTGGAGGACAGCTCCAGCCAGGGCCCCAAACCACAGTAGGAGCGTGGCCTGCTCAGTCTAAGGGCCAGAAGTAGTGCCATGAAGTCAGCTGGTCTCCTCCTATCCAACAGCTGACTGCTGACGGCTGCTTTTGTGTAACTACAAACAATTCTTCACGAGCTGCTGCAGATGCCTTAAACCTCTCCAGGACCCCAGCATGTCTGCCCTTCCTGTTATCTAGTACACGTACCAGCTGATCACCAGGGCACGCTCCACCCCCATAGCTGCCATAGTTCTGACAGATGAGAACAGGACCCCTTGACATAAGGCCAGTCAGCAGTCAGTGTCCACCCATATCTCCCAGGTCCCAGCCATGGTTGGCTGCTGTGTCACCCCTGAATCAAAGGCCCAAGCACAGAGATGCTGTTGTCTTCGAAAGTCGCCCTATTCGACACTATGGCTCCTGCCCAATATCCCCAACTCCCCTGTGCCTGGCTTTCTTGGGCAGCAAGGCACCCACCAGCACTTCCCGCCTGTCTGCCTTAAGCACTGAGGGCAAGGTTAGACCTGAGTGGCTGTCCTGCTCCCTCAGGTCTCTCTGGCCACTGAGGCTCACACCCAGCTGCTCAGGGACAACCATTCAGCAATGGCTCAGTATGAAGGGGAGAGCACAGGTCAGATCTACAAGCTGGAGAAAACCTTCTGCACTGCATAGGGTCTTATGACATGGCTGCTACCGTGATACAAGGGAGAAAGACCTGTTCCCTTTGCTCTGGGCTCTTCCTCCTATGCAGGCTGATTAAGTAGGGCTGTTTCCTCTGGGCCTGCCCCCACTCCAAGGGTATTCCTGCCACAATCAGGCCCTCACTCTGCAGATCCTGGATCAACAGCACCACACCCTGATGTCCACACCCGCTTTCAAGACAGAGAGGAGCCAGGTCCATCTCTGACACTGCCTCTCCTCCACATGTACACCAACAAGCCACAGACACTCTCCCTGCCCCTCGGCACTGCAGACCAGCAGCACCGTCCTGAGGGCAGCAGCACCGACCTCAGGCCACTCTCCTCATCCCAGTGCTAGCTCCACCCTCGTCAGCTTCACCCAACCGCGCCTTCCCTCCTCCCATTAGTCTGAGGACCTCTTAGCCAGCCTCACACGTTACTCCCACAGCAAGCAGCTTCTCTCAACAGTGACACGGGCATCAGCAATGCCTGCCATCTTCCCGCACCACAGTGGACTCCGCATCATTCTGAGCAGCTGGAGCAGCATCCAAAGAACACACCGTAGTCACCAGAACAGCACTGAACACGGATGGCCATCCTCTTTCACTCACATACGGTCTACAGTGACAGGGGCTTTCCTCAGACAAGAAAGAAGCCACAGAACGACACCTGATGGTTCAAGAGACATCCTCCTTGGCACACATGCCCATAAGCTTGGGGCCTGAGGGCAAATCTAGTGAGAACGGGCCAAGGCATGGGAAGCCAGCATACAAGGTGTGATGGTTAACCTCCACTGTCAACCTGTGTACAGAATCACCACAGAGACACACCTGTGGGTCTATCCATGATGGTGTTTCCAGAAAGGTATATGTGAGGAAAGCCTATCTTGAATGATGACATCATCCCATGCACCGGAACTTATCCCTCCTACCTCCCACCTCCATGAAATCTGTGTGAGCAAGAAAACGGTCTCTGTTCTTAGAACGCAAGGCTCCGTCTGTTTCTTTTAGGACTCCACCATGCTATACATGGTGGTTCTGCCATTTCAAAGACACGTTACAGCTGGGAGCCGGTAGCTCTAATAAAGCCCTATGGAGAACACCTGAGCTCAGCTTCCTTTCTGCAAAACTGTCACTATCTTTTATTGTCTATACTTACACCTTAGGCAGCAGCACTATGCCTTCCCCATCATGACAAACTGGGAGCCAAAATAAAGCCTTCCTTAAGGCCCTTCTTACCAGGGCATCGGCTACGGCAACACACACGGTAAGAGCAAGTACAGGGGATCCCCAGAGCAAGTCTGGTCTCTACCTCAGACTGCTGAGTGTCACACAGGAGAGGGAGAGGCTGAACCACCAGAACTGCAGGGCTTCTAAGGGTCCATCAGAGTCACCTGGAGTGACTCAATGGCTGCTGCATCTGTCTACAGGTGCTGCGAGGCACATGCTCACCTTAAAGCCTGGACAAGGTTGAGATCAGCAAACTCATGCAGCTCAACAAAAGCCTGAAGAACTTTGATATTAAAGTCATCCCTAGGAAAGAACAGAAACAAGGCAAACACATTACATCTGAGTTACTTGGAGTCAAGGCTTATTCCACAGCAGGCCTTGGCAGATAATGTTAGCTCACTACAAGCAACCATGTTCTTCATTGTAAATTTTGTTTTCAGAATTTTTACGTGTGTTGTTCTTGAGACAGTCTCTCACTGGGCTGCAGAGGGCCTGGACTCAGGGTCCTCCTGTCCCCACCTCCCAAGCGAAGGGTCACAGGCACGCACCTGTGCTCCCAGTTTCTAGGCTCAGGCAAAGGAGACCTGAGAGCTGTCTGGAGAGTGTTTCTACCATAAACCCTCAACACATCTTCAGGCCAGCTCAAAGCACTCAATGACAAGTTCACCCAGGTTCTCTATATCCTGGGGCCTTCAAAATGGGCCTCGGTGAGGCCCTGTCATGGCCTCTGCTTCATACACAGGAATTGGGGTCTAAGAAGAGGTGAAGCAAACTCTCAGGCCATAAACCTAAGATGCACTAGACCTAGGAAAGTTGGGGGGGGGCACTACATCACATTTGGGATTTTTGAATTTTGTTTTTGGAGGATGGTGAGATCAGGTGTCATTCTGTAGCCTTGACCAGCATGGAACTATACCCTAGGGAATTCATTTGAATCCTCCTGCCTCAGCCTCACAAGTGATTGGATATTGGGCACAAACCATAAGTCCAATCATACAGGTTTTTAAAGTGAAACATGAAAATATAATAAGGCAATTCTTTAAATAGCAATAAAAAATGATGTGTCAGTATGTCTCACTGGATTTTAGCTCAAGTCTTGCCATAAGCCTGCTGACCACATGCTCTGCAGACATCGCTGAAGCACAATGCCCGAGTTCATCTGCCTTGTCACAGGACTGCCACTGGCCATGGGTTGTATGAGGGTCAAATACCTATAGCCTTACAGGACATACCTGGCATCCACCATCCATGGAGAAAAGACAAAGCCTGGCATAAAAACCACAGTCTGTGCCACACAAATACCAGACACATTGTAAGCTGTAGCCATAGTTTAATGTTGTCTGCCCACAGGACCCCCCACCCGCAATGGAGGTTTCAAGTTAAAAGAAAGGAGCTGGGAAACAGCACTCTGGCTGGGAAGATGTGACACTGTTCTCTCTTGGGCCCTTAATGGTTCCTTAGCCTGTGTCCCCAGAAGAGGGCATGATGAGACCTTCCTAGGAGGCATACTGTCCCTGAAGATGAGAGGGTGTCTTGAGTTTCTGATCCCACAAAACACACTTGTCAGATGAGCCACTAAACTGGCAAAGTGGCTCAGCATCAGACACATGGAGCCCCACTGCTGCTCAGTGTGGAAGGAACACAGTGGCACCAGGTTAGGGTCACAGCTCAGGACAAGACCTGTGACCACAGTAGCTTACCAGAACCTCTGGGAGTGGTAGACCCAGAAGCTGTGTCAAAGGCAGACTCCCATCTCTACAGCATTTAGGGTTTGGGATTGGGGTTGGTCAACCTGCCTCTCTCTTCGAGGGAGCTGTCACGTTCTCTGTCTATCTCTTTGTCTCTGTCTATCTCCTCTCCCCGCTCTTATCTCTCTGGTTTTTTGAGACAGGGTTTCTCTTTGTACACCAGGCTGGCCTCGAACTCAGAGAGCCACCTGCCTCTGCTCTTCCGAGTGCTGGCATTAAATGTTCGCCACCACCTCCGACTTTTTCTTTTCTTCTCTTTTCCTCCCTCTTTCTTAATAGTATTCTCTGAAGCGAACAATAATAATTTGGGCCTGATGAACTGACTCAGCAAGTAAAGAACTTGATGCAAAGCTTGACATCCTGAGTTTGCTTCCAGAATCCATGTGAGATAGGGCCAACTCCCACAGGCTGTTCTCTGACCTGCTGAAGGGACACAACATGCTATCACCCACACAGCATGCTATCACCCACACACATACAAATAAAGAAATGCTTAATTAAAAAAAATTTGTGATGTTCAGTTTACCTCAACTTCTTTAACTACTTAGGCTTTGGCCACTAGACTCCTGCTATTACAGGACCATGACGATCTGCCCCTGGCTCTTTCTAAGCATGCAGTGGCTTCACATTAGTGTCTTGGACCCCTATTAACCCTTGTGTATAGTGAGGGGCAAGGGGGACCTCAATTTAAGAAGTTTATCAATCAGGCTGGTTTGTAGCCGTATCTGTGAGAGATTGTCTTGGTTGATGACTGTCCCCTGTGGGCAGTACTGTCCCTAGGCAAGCAGACCTGGGCTACAAAAGAAAGCTAGCCAAACAAAGACCAGCAAGCAAGCCAGTTAAAAGAGTGCTGCTCTCACTTGAGTTCCTGCTCGAGTCCCTTAGCTATCGACGGGGACATAGACACAGACCTCAAATAAACCCTTCCCTGCCCAAGTTGCTTTTGCTGAATATCTTACCACAGCAGCAGAATGACATCAGAGCAGCATGTGTATGTAGGTGTAGTGTGTGCACATGCCTGCTTGCAAGTATGTTGATGTGCAGCTGTGTTTAGTTACATGTATGTGGAGGCCAGAATTCGACCACTTTCAACTTTACTTTCTGAGGCAGGGTCCCTCAGACATTCAGCTACAGCAGCAAGCCAGATTTCATGGGTCCCTCCCCAGCCTCACCTCTGTCTCGAGTGCTGGGACTACAGGTGGCCACATAGCTGCTTGGCTTTCAGAAGGATTTTCTATACACATGCTTCATATTATCTGCAAACTGCTCTACCTCGCCAGCATGGACATCTTAGTTTTTCATTTTGTGGCCCATGTGACCTGCCCAGTGCCATGCTGAAGAGCAGTAATGAGAGCATACTGTCTTGCTCTTTGCGGAGAAAATGTTCATTCTTTCACCATTAGGCCTGGCACGAGCTGTGGGCTTTTCACAGGAGCCTTCTTTCATGTTGAGGAGAGATCCCTTCTAGTCCTAATATTCTGTGAGGGTTTTAATCATGGAACAGTGTTGAGTTCTGCCAAACGCTTTACCACATTTACTGAGATGTTCCTATGAGTTTGGCTGTGCTCTACAGCTGTATTACTGTAGTGTTTTTTCAAAACAGGTCTGAGCCAGCCTAGGCTAGCCAAGGACTCAGGCTATAGCTAAGGATGACCTTGAGCTCCAGAATGCTGGGAGTAAAGCATTATATGCCACCACGACCAGCTCATGCATGCGTGTGTGAGCATGCGCATGTGGGCTCATGTGTGTTGCTCAGATCTGAACACAGGGCCTCATGCATGCTAAGCAAGCATTCTACCACTAAGCATCACTAAAACACTTTAACTGACTTGTAAACTGCACTAACTGCCCTGGGCTAGAGATGCCAGTAGCAAACAGATGAATGAGTGACAAGCAAAAGTAAATATAGTCACTGGAGACTGTGAGGGCACATGTGAGTCCACTTGGTACAGAGCTTTCATCTGCTGCTGAGTATCATTTGTAAGTTTGCTAAACAAAATCATTTCTATGCTCAGATGCTGGTCTGTGACTTTCTCTGTTGATCTATCTCGTGTTGGTGTCAGGTAGTACTGACCTCCTTGAACAAGCTGGAGAGCGGTCCACTTTAGATCAAGTGTTTTTAATAAAAAGCTAGAAACAAAACTGCATGAGTGAGGAGTGCTGGGCTTTAAACAGCTCCCTTCTTGCCTAGCCTCAGCCAAGTACAGCAGACGGCCCTTCAGGGAATGCTGGTACGCCCATTATCCCAGCCCTTAGCGGAGGAAGGAAGATCACTAACAATGTGAGGCCAGCCTAGGCTACACAACAAGATCAGATCTCAAAATCCACAACGACAAGCAGAGCAAAACCACCAGCAGATGGACAGGGTTCTTAAGAAAGCCCTGGAAAGCCTGGAATATTTCTGGGCCAAGCTGCAGAAGGCAAAGGTGCATTATAGTCCAGGAGGGAAGGACACTGGTGACTGAGAGGAAGACTCCCATGGGACACAGTGCCTACCTGAGCCTCAGTCACCTGCTCCTTCTTCTGTTGTGTGTGCTTCTGCTGTATATCTAAGAAGCCCTTGTGTAAGCCCAGACCATGTGGGCTCACCCTACCTTTTCTCCCTAGTACTTAAGCCTTAATCTTCTCTTTAGGTCTTAGGTCCACTTTAACCTTTGGTGTGGTAAGATCCCAAATGCCTGGGTGTCTCAATACCCTGTCCTCACTCGGAGACCTGTTGCCTCTGTTCCTATAGCTCAAGGGCTGTGAGAGGCCCCTCTGCTTACCTCTCACCCAGGTAGTCTCCAATGACGGTCTTGTTCAGGCCCTCTCCTTTGTACAGGAACTGGGCGACATCCTCTGGGGAGCTCTGCAGCAGGTCATTCTCAATTAGGAACTGAATGCCCTGGAGGAACAGTGTGAGATGGAACATGTAGGTCAGCAGGACTGCTCACGGCCCATTTTCAAAGTTGGAAACATGCTTTGTGCAGTAACCTGGACTCGATGAAAATGCCAGAGACCTATGGGGCCCACATGGTCTCGTCTCCGAATCACCACAGTGTGTTTAATCCATTCAAGAGCAAGCCACTGTGTTTGTCAGGTATTACACAAGCAGGAAAAACCCGTCATCAGATTTTGGTTGGTTTTTTTTTTTTTTTTTTTTTTTTTTTTTTTTTTTTTTTTTTTTGAGACAGGGTCCTTTCTGTAGCCTTGGGTATCCTGGACTTGCTCTGTAGACCAGTCTGGCCTTGAACTCACAGAGATCCATCTGCCTCTTCTTCCCCAAGTGCTGGGACAGGCACGCACCACTGTGCTCGGCTACCACCATCAGGTTTTTAATGCTTAGGGAAACAGCTTTTTCCTGCCTCACAGGACCTGACCATGGTGAGAGATGCTGCCAATTGAGCAACCAACACCTGACCCCAACCACCAACCTTTTTCAAATGTTTTATTTCTATTCCATGTGTGTGACTGTCTCGCCTGCAGGTATGTCTATGCCCTACATGCATGCCTAGCACCTGCAGAGACCAGAAGAGGCAGACAGACCCCCTGGAACAGGAGTTACAGATGTTGTGAGCCACCAGGTGGGTGCTGGGTATTGACCTCAGTCCCCGGGAAAAGCAGCCAAGCCAGCTCCCTGGCAGCCTTGGCCCACCTTTTTAAAAAGAAATAATTTTTAACTTATTAAAATTTTAAATTACATTTATTTATGTGGGTGAGCCTAGGCCATGGTCAGAGGACAATTTGACATAAATTGGGTCTCTCCTTCTAGCACAGGGTCCTGGAGAATTTCTACCAAGTCTTCAGACTTGGTAGGACCTTTACCTAATAAGCTAGCCCTCCTGATTCATTACGACTGTGTGTGTCATGTGTGTGCCTGGGCTACAGTGCATGTGTGGAGGTCAGGAAACAGCCTTCAGGCTCAGCCCTCTCCTTCCACCTGAGCACTAGGGACTGAACTCAGGTCATCAGGCTTGTGTGGCAAGAGCTTTTTTCTCATCTTGCCACCCTTCCCAGCCCAACCCTTCTATTCAGCCATCTTACTCCAAATAATTGCTTTATAGGCCGCTCTATATAACAAGTGACCTTGTGACCCAGATCTGGGCAAGCCAACATAAATGGAAGCCTATAGGGATGTCTCCCACCGTCTTTCCTCTTCTTCCTACTTTGAACTCCAATGCCCAGAAACCCAGCTTCCCTCATATGAGGGAAAGACTGAGCATCTTGCTCCTGTCCATTGGAAGCCTCCAATTGCCACAGCAACTATATGAGAAAATAAAAATCCATTGTGTAACAATTTGGAAGGGAGGGGCGGTCTTTCTGTTACCTGGTGCACTACCATTGAGCTCACACCAGCCGAACACATGCCTACTTGAAGAACATGCAAAAAGTGTAGCTGGAAGCTCCATGAGACAAGGACTGTCCCGGGCTTAACTCAGAGGCACTGCGCCATCCCTCAGACTCCCAGGACCCACCATAATAGCAAAACTACCTTTTGCACAAGTTGAGGGCTAGTTTCAAGCTACCTTATACCAGGCTAGTGAGAATACAGGGAATTCTGCTATCTACGTGCCAAGAGGTGTTTCTACAAATTCAGAGAGGCTTTTCCAGCTCAAACTCCCAGGCCTAAGCCTGCTTTGGCTTCCTCACACCCACACCCATCTGGTAGCCTTATTTAGCATTTCCAAAAACTTCAGACAGCAACAGACAACCAGTAAGAGAAAAGATAAAGATAGAAGACGGAAGATTGTGGCTAGATTAAAAGAACAAAATGAACAAGAGGGCTCCCAGACCTGGTACAAAGCAAGAGACAACACAAGAGAATGTAAATATATGCAATTATTGTGTATGTGGTGCATACATGTGGATGTACACATGTAGGTTCTCATGTATGGAGGCCCTGAGTTGATGTCAGGTCTTCTTTGATTGTGCTCCATTTTTAATTGACTGAGGCAGGGTCTCTCATTGAACCTAGAGCTACAATTCTAGCCAATCGATTCAGCTACCGTGACCAGGGCTTTCCTGTCTCTGCCTCCAGCGTATGGGGAGTGCAGGCAGCTACTGCACCTGCTCAGGTTTCATGCAGGTTTGGAGCATCACTCTCTGGTCCTCAAGCTTGCCCAGCAAGTGTTGCATCCACTGAACCCTCTCCCCAGACCCAGGCAGATATATTTTCATTCTGCTTACGCAAGATTTAAAAAAAGCAAACCTAATTTTGGTGCTAGTGTGGGATACCTGGGGAATGGATTTGTAAAACAGTGGCCCCAGAAAGGTGGCCTACAATATTCTGCACGCACATTCTGTTCTGGGTTGAGAGTTTTGTTTCTTAATTTGTAAAGATGCTCCAAGACTAAAATTTGTGTGCCATGTAGTGTCATTTAAGTCTGAAAGTCACACGTTAACTCTTGTGGTTTCTGGTAGGAGCACGAATGTACACATCTGCCTGGGTGTGACTGTAAAGCCACACACGCTGCACACCCCATCACTAACCATCCAGGTGAGGAGAATTAGGCATAAGCACAGACGGCGAGCCAGAAGCCAGGAGAGAGCAGTACAAGGGTAGACCCTTGGGGTCAGCAAGGGAGGGGCAGTAATTATAAGGTAGTACCCAGGGTTCTGGAACAAAGGGCTCATGTTAGCAGAGATAGAAATGGGTCTGGTCCAGGCCTGGTTGCTGGAGACTATGAGACTATGATGCCCCAGAGGTTGAGTTTGTAGTCATTCCCCCTTAAGAGCTCAATGACCCCTAGCACACAGTCCCAGTGCCCTTAAGAGGTTCTTGCATCTTTGCCACCTGGCTTTTTCTCCCCTTCTACTGTCTGGTAGCTTCAGGGTCTGTGGTCTCAAAGCTGAGTGCCAGACCCTGGGACCCCTGGCCTGTGCCAGGTCACAGTGAGAGTGTAGAACACACTAGATGGTCAGGACTTGCCCTGGACTTTGGCCCCCTCCCCCAAAGACCTAGGCAACAACTGATCTCGACTGCCAACCTGACAGCACTCAGAAACCCTAGGAGGAGAGCTTGCCTGAGAGGGAGTGTCACAAGAGTTTTAACTGACGTGGGAAGCCCCAGCTCGAGTGCTGGTGGCACCCTGCCCTGGCTCCCTGCCTGCACTGAATAAAAAAAGAGAGGGCAAGCTGAGCACCAGTGTCCCTGTGGGCGCTGTGTGACTGCAGATGTAGTACTGTGAGCAGCACCTCACACTTTGCCACCACGCCTTCACACCACCACAGACTGCACGCCTTGACTTGTGAGCCTGTATATATCCTTCCTTCCTTAGGCCGATTAGATCAGGCATTTTTGTCACAGTGGCGAGAAAAGTAACCAACACAACTGTTCTGGGAGAAGTAAGAAAGTCAAAAGGGCAGGGGGGCTGGAGAGGTGGCTCAGAGGTTAAGAACACCGGCTGCTTTTCCAGAGGTCTTGAGTTCAATTCCCAGCAACCACATGGTGGCTCACAGCCATCTGTAATGAGATCTGGTGTCCTCTTTTGGTGTTCAGGTGTACACGCAGAAAGAACATTGTATACATAATAAATAAATCTTAAAAAAAGTCAAATGGTCAGAAGAAGGTCATTTCTTCCTTATGAGTCACAGGAGGGACACATGTCAGATCCCAGCAAAGAAGAGTTCCCTCTGCAAGAGACACAAAGCCCTGACCATGGAAACAAGGAGCCACTGCTGAGATCAGGCCAGAGAACTTGTGATGTTCTCTGTGGTCAACCTGAGTGGACCGGGAGACACCTCGGGCAGAAAAGGACGTCTCTTGATGTGGCTGTGTGTTTCCAGACATGATTAGATTGGACTAGCTTAGATTCTGAGTGTTCTGGCCTCATTTATGTTAAGCTTCTTTAAGACAGGTTGAACACAGCAGTGGAGATAGGGTCTGCTTAGAGGAAGTGGCTGATGGGGCCTGTCTTTGAAGGGTCTTCATGGCCTTTCCTGCTGCTTTTCTCTGCTTCCTGTCTACATGAGCAAAGAGCCTCTGCCACACCCTCTACCATATAATGTTCGGCCTCACCTCAGGCCCCAAGTGATGCATCCAGATGGCCATGACTGAAAACTCTAAGACCATGGGCCCAAACCCAAATCTTTCTTCCTTTAAACTCAGTCAGTGATCTGTCAGAGTGATGAGAGTCTAATATGGATCATAAGCAGATGTAGAGTCAAAAGCCAGGGACAACGCGAGTAGTTTTAAATAAGAAAGGGCTACATCGAGGCGTGAGACATGGTAAGCAGAGACAACAGGAGCAGGCCGGCTTTGAGCTCAGCGATGTGTGTCCTTAAAGAGCAGCTAAGCCAGGTGTAGTGGCACATGCCTGCAATTTCAGCACTTCAGAGGCAGGACTGTCTCAAGTTCTAGAGCAGCCTGGACTACACAGCAAGGGGGGAAGGGCACAGCAGAGAAGGCACAAGACACCAGAGGGTGTAGCCACAGTTAAGAGCACCCGTTGTCAATCACCTGAGCTAGGGGAGAGGCCTGGACAGACTCTGCGGCCAAGTTTGAAGGGTACTCTGCCTGCACCTTCAGCTTGGACTCCTTGTCTTCTGTAGGAAGGTATAGTTCTGTGTCTCAAGTCATCTGTGTGGTAAGTGCTGGGATAAAGGCCTGTGCCACCACACCCAGAATAGAAGATACTTAAAAAACCACAGTAGAAGTGGAAAGGCACATCTAGCCCTCTTGCCCAGTGCCTTCTCCTGTCCCTTCATTCCAGTCTTCCTGGAAGGGCATCTTAACAGAGAGACAGCTGGTGTTTGTTTTTATGAGCATTGGTGCCTGGCTGCCATGCATGTCTGTGCACCACGTGCATGCAGTGCTTGCAGAGGCCAGGAAGGGCTTCAAGGTCTCTGGAACTGGAGTCATGGTGGATATGTGCAGTTGCCTGGCTGCTGGGGATCCAGTCTGTCAGTGTTCCTACCCACTGAACCATCTCTCCATGTTTATGGTAAGAAATCTCTCCTTGCATCTCTTATCTGGTAGACTTTTAGGAGGGGTCTTTCCGAAGGAGGATTTGCGAAAAGGTCCCATTGTGCAGCCAGGCCACCTCAGCTGTCATACAATGCTTTTCTAATTCTACCTTTCCCACTAATTTATAAACCTTATTTCATCCCTCGTTTTAATGGCAACCCAAACATTTTAACTTGTATGTATCTATCAATACCTCAGCTGTCTTTATTTCTCTCCTTTTCCTTTCTTATGAAATATACCAAGATAAAATAAATTTTTTTCACATAATCTTCTTGTTTAGATTTAGGTTTGCTGGTCCCCCCCCTCCCCCCGCTATTATAGGAGACAGTGGTCCAGGCTGGTCCTGAACTTATGGCCCTCCTCCTCAGCCTCCCCAGTACTGGATTACAAACATGAGCCACTACACCTGGCTCTGTGTACCTTCTGAGCCCTATGGGTGTGTTTCTTGGTTTTAGGTATGTTTACTCAGCTTCTCAATGAAAATCAGACGAGGTCTTAGTGACTAACTTTTTGAGTCCCCACATATCTAAAAAATATCACTTTTTTTCCCACTAGGGACAGTCTGGACAGAGTTCTCAGTTTTAAATCATTTCCCTGCTTAAACCTTAAAAGATATTGTTTCGCTGTTGTGCCTGACACAGCAGTCTCTGGTAATATAGCTCCAGACTCCCTTGATCTAATCAATTCTTTCCTGACTTATTTATAAACCCCAGTGCTACTTCTAGACTCCAGCCCACTCAACAAAATCAAAGCCCCTTGCTTCAAGTGTCCCCACTCAGGGACGAACAGTCCCTGCTAACCTGACACTAATCACGCTGATGACTTGGTGCAGTGAGACACGGGACTGAATAGGACTCTGAGCCGAAGGGGAGAGCACTGGTGTGTCTATGGGCTAACTGTGTGTCTCTCAAAACTCGCACACTGAGGCTCGTCGGCAACAGTCTGGAAGTAGAGCCTGTGGGGGCAGCCGGGGTGAGATAAGCTCATCTGGGCAAGGCCCCAGGGTTGGGTTGAGTAGCCTCATGAAAAGAGAAGCTAACCTCAGCTTGCTCCACACCCAGGTTCACAAAGAGGCTGCTATCTGCAGCCTCACCAGAACACAGCCTCGTGAGCAAGCATGAGCTCAGATCTGCAGGCAGGGAGCCGTGACAAGTGTCTGTGGTCTCAGCCCTCCAGTCTGGGTTCTTTCCTTATATGCAACCCAGGCTGGCCTCCAGCTGGCTTTGTAGGTCAAGATAATGTTGAGCTTTTGATCCTCTTGCCCTCCTGTTTCTACCTTCCAGTGCTGGGGTTACAGGGGCACCACCTGCCCTGGTTTTCAGTCTGTGTTATTTTGTTACAACAGCTTAAGCTGACTAAGGCAAGTCTATAATACCAAATGATTTTGGTAATTTTTCCTCCAGCAAAAAGCCATATGCAGACTAAATGAGCTCTTACTTTTATTGAGCAATTTAATTATAAATAGTTAAATAGAATCAGTAATTAGCATAAAATACATAAAAATACTTTTCAGGTCAAAAGGAACACAAAGTGAAGCCTATTATGCAATTCGCCACAGCCTGACTAAGCCTTGAGTCCCTTGAATGTCATGGGCAGACACCACAGGGTTCCTGAATCTGGAGCTCTCTACACAGTGAGCCCAGGGGCCCCCACTGATTGCACCTGCACTTAGAGCCCCACACTGTGAGAAGGGCCTTTAGGCCCTGTTCACAGTTCATCCCAGCACCTGCTTCATCCTGCTTGTCACAAAATGAAACAACAATCCATATTTTCATGAAGTGATATTTTCACCTTGGTCCAAATAGAGTCAGTCACTAAAACCAGTCAGTCGATTGCATGCTGGAAGGCCAGAACTATTCTCTTACCTTTTTGGGGTCCATGTTGAATTTCTTTCTTCCCATGGCTATTTGCTTGTTCCTCTGAGTAGTTTTGCTATTGGTTTTAAACAATTTTAAGTCGTTAGTGATTATTTCAGAGTGTAGCAGAATCACACCCTCCTGTGCCTTTTCCAGCTCAGATCAGCAGAGCCCACCACTGTCCACAGCCAAGACTACTGTCGTAGCAGCTTTTCACACAATACTTTTTCAGAAAGGCTAATGGTGAAGAGCAGTGTCTTTCTGAAAGAACTTAAAAGAGCTGTTCCTTGTGATACAGAAAGGTTACAGAGTCCCCATGTTATTCCCAGACCTACAAAGTTGTTGAGGACACAGGAGGCAGGAGGAGGAATGGGCAATTCCAAAGGGGCCCCCACTTCCCAGCCCAGGACTTGAGGCTTGGTGAGCCCAGTTGGAGGAAGGTGGCAGGAATAAAGAGGGTGAGTCATCAACACTTTACCTCTCCTCCACTGAGGTCAGGTTATCAATCTCTGTCATCACTTCTGCAATTTCATATTTCAGCCTCTGCCAGAAAAGAAGGAACTAGGTCATCTATCTTAACTATCCTGCACTCATAGGTTTGGAGACACCTTTGTCTTCCATTTTCTCGGATGAGCATTATAAGGCCAAAACCCAACACCTGTATCAAAGTCAGAGGCAGCACAGCAGCACAGAAAACAGCACATGCACACACGCATTCAATGTTCACCTTCTGTCAGATACATCGTAGGGGTCTTAAGTACTTGTGTGAAGAATCAGGAAGAAAGTAAAACATGAAAAAGCAGGTAACGGCAGGCAATGGGTCTTTAGCGCCCTCACTGGAGTCTCGACAGTGTAGTCTTGGGCGGCCTGCACTCTAAGGGGAAGGGGAGACCCAGATATGTCTAGGTAGACATCAGGTTTGCCAACCAGTCTCGTAACTTCCCTTCATAAGAGAAGAAACCTCACAGGGCTAGAGAAACGGCTCAGAAGCTAAGAGCACGTGCTACTCTCGACAACAGAGAACCTAAGCTCACAACTGCCTCCGTCCAGCTCCAGGGACCCCCACTGCTCTCCTCTGTGGGCACCTGCACACACAGACACATAACTTAAAATATTATAAAGATTTAAAGTGATAATTTGCTATGATTCTTTAAAGTGAGAGACATGAAGACCCAAGGATAAGGGACAACTCAGAGACATCAGAAACAGAGGGCACAGAAATGGTTGAATCCCTGCTAGCTGGCTTCCCCTCAGTAGCTTGCCAGCCTCTCTGAGCCTGCATCTGAGTCAGCATCCTCAGAACAGGATGAAGTAGCCTGAGTGCACGGAAGAGTCCATACTACTGAGTAGTATGATCCAATGCTACTGTCCACACTTACTATCCGTTCTTATTCTTTAGATAGAGGACTGCTCTGGTTCGCATAAGTTTCTATGAATGCAGGCTAACCTTACAGCCAAACCGCCACCAATTACCCAAGTACAAAGACATTTTATTCAGAACCCTATTATGTGTGTGCCAACAAGTTCAGACTCAACAAGTTCCTAGAAAGGAATCATTGTCTAGGACAAAGCCTGTGAGGTGACATTTACTTTGGCATCGACAATGACTAAGAAGCACCTCCCAGAGTCACAGCACTGACTTTCCTAAGGAAGGTCTACACCAAGGGACCCAGGAGGCCTCTTAAGCATCATAGATACCTCTGCTCTGAAACTGTGGCTTCATTCATTTATTCTCCTGTGATCTCCAAGTCAAGTACACAGATGTGGGAAGGCAGTGTTCGTCTATCTGCTTTATTCATCTTTGTTTAAATTTGTCATTCTGCTCTTGCCACCAAGTAGGTACTTGGTATGCAGTTAGAATCCAATATATGTCTGTTCATTCAAAGAATACAAACTGCCAAAAGTGTGGCAGGCACCTCTCTACGTGCTTGGGATAATATCCACAGAGAAGAGCAGCATGCATCAGGCTGTGGCCACTGTTTACACCAATACATGTAACCCTGTGGCTACAAGTCAACTACTGAGAGTGCTAGTCCTATAGAGGTCTCTACGTCCGAGCGTGTGCTATCTTGGATGAACAGTCTGCCTCAGCAGCCTGGAGAAGCCATCTCTCTGTCTCTGGTCCTCACACACACACACACACACATCCTGAAGACTCATCCCCACATTTCTTGCAGCTACCCCATTCAGTATTCCACACGTCCAAACACCAAGACTCTCCACTCTTGTTTACCTCAATGTCATCAATAAGTTCCTTTTTCCTTCGGCGAATATCCAAAAGTTCTTCTCGCTCTTCTAATGACAGGTCTTCAGGCACTGAGAAGGAGAAAAAAGAAAGGTCAACAACTTCAGGGGCTGGTAAGGCAGCCTGGTAAGGCTGGACACTGGAGGTGGGAGGTCGGGTGGGGAGGCCCCTGACCCTCCTCTGACCCACCCTACAGAGGCTTCTCTAGAGGAAAACAGAAGCTAAAGAACACAAACCACATGTGTGCACACCTCACCCCACCAGAACGCTGCTTAGCCTGCCCCCAAGTCTTATCGCAGGCCTTCCCCAGCTACAGAGTCCTGATGAGAGGTTAGTGTGGCCGGTGCTTCTCTGCTCCCTCTCACAGGTTGTAGCTACACACACGGACATGGAAGGCAGCCAGCACAGCCTCTGGTGCCCAGCAGGGAACAGTGGGCAAAGCCATCCTGTAGTACTCAGCTCTCCACTGCTTCTTAGCCTTGCACTCCTGAAGCGCTGTATCTGTACCACATACAACATGCACTGAACCCAGCACACAAAGCTAAGAAAGGTCAAAGTGGTTACACTCTGGGGAGTGAGAAGTGCAGTGGGAAGGCAGCTCGGTGCTGGCCTCCCACACTCAAGTTCCACCACAGCCTTATAGGACTAGGGACTTTCTTCACGTCTCTAACTGACAATATAAAAATGCATGTCACTCTCACTAGACTGGCTACCATGGGAGTGGGCACAGGACATGAGGAGCACAGTCGAGCAGAGCCTTTGGGAGGCACTCAGGCAGCTATGTCAGACAGCATCGAGGCTGCATATGTTATGCTCAGCTGCGCTCCTTGAAGTATATACAGGAGAAAACACTCCAGCAGGGCAGCAGGAAGTTCAGTAACACTGGAGAAGCATAGCTCAGAGTAAAAACAAAGAAGTTAAATGCCTATCCACAGTAGGATGGGTAAATGTGCTGGACTCTCTCAGAGAAGCAACAATCAGGTGATTTTGGGACATCAGTGTAGACATCAGACACATTCTCTTATGAACTCAAAAACAAAACATTAAGTAGTATATTGCTTAGATATTATGTTAAGTCTTAGTTTTGCTCCCCATTGCCATGATAAAATACCTTGACAAAAGCATATTTAGGCCAAGAGCCATGGCATACTCAGTGAGGCAGAGGCAGGTGGATTTCTGTGAGTTCAAGGACAGCCTTGTCTACAGAGTGAGTCCAGGACAGCCAAGGCTACACAGAGGAACCCTGTCTTGAATAAATAAAAAAATTAGAAGCATATTAAGGGAGAAAGGGTATAGTTGGCTCACAATTCCAACCCCCTGTGGGATGCCATAAATGTTTGAACACAGTCAACAGCAGAGAGCAATGAACGTGTGGGACTGTTCTAGTACACAGACTTGCTCTCTCACGCACAAAATGGTGCTGCCCATCTTCAGAGTAGGTCGTTCTCACCTCAACCCAATAGAGAAACTCCCTCACGGCCGTGACCACAAACAGATCTAATCTAGATAACTGCTCACCAGAGACTTCTTTTCCAGGTCATTCTATATTATGTCAAGTTGACAACTAAAACTAACACCATGGCTGAAGAGATGGCTCTGTGGTTAAGAGCACCAGCTGTTCTTCCAGATGACCCAGGCACAATTCCCAGCACCCACATGGCAGCTCACAACTGTTGCTCCAGCTCCAGAGGATCCAACACCCTCACACACATATACAATCAGGAAAAACACCAATTCACAGAAAATAAATAAATCTTAAAAAAAAGAAAAATGTAACCACCACAGGCATATAAACAGATGTCAAAAAAGAATTAGAACAATAAATACAGAATTCATAATAAACATGACTTCTAAGGGAGGGAAGGCAGAACATGGAGAAAGGTGGGAAGCAGAGACTAAGTCATATTACTAATTTCCTTCCTCCTCCATTAGCTCTACACTGAAACTGAATGACATCTTAGCAATGATCTTAGGCAATCTTCTATGTCAAGATACTACCAAGGAAAGAGTTACTGTTCTCCAGACAAGACAGGACTACAAAACAACCAAGCTCTTCAAAACACCATGAAGACAGCCATTATAGTACTTCTACTTTATACTGGAGGCCAAGAGAGAAGAAATATTGAAGACATAATAGGGCTGGAAAGATGGCTTAGCAGCTGAAAGCACTTGCTGCTCTAGCAGAGGCTCAGAGTTTGATCCCAGTATCCACATCAGGCATTTCACAAGCATATGTGACTGAATCCAAGGGTTCAGATGCCTCTTCTAAAATCACTGGATGGACAGACAGATTCACTCACACTTACACACACATACTGAGAAACAAACAAGCAAGGAAAGAAAGAATCTTTTTAAAAAGAAATAATGGTCTGCAATACCATATAGCTGGTAAACGAGAACAGCACAATCCAAGATTTTCAGCACATGCCAGCCATGGCAAACTCAGGTTTACAAGCTGTGCAGCATGCGGCAAGAGCTCCACAAGACCCAGTGACTTCCTCCTACTTTGCAAAGTGGCAGCTTCATCATGAAACTGACTTCTGCCCTGCTAGACAGCACCCAGGCACTAAGGCTATATGCTTTCTCACCGCAGGGCTCCTCAAGCCTCTTCCCAGAAGCACCTATAGATCCTTTCCTTAATTCTCACTGGTCCAATTTGTCTCAGGCCTCAGTTCATACCGATTAGCAAAAGTAGGAGACATGCCCTCCCCAAAAGAGAAGACATACAAGGGCCAAGAATTTACATTGCAGAACACCAGCAATGCCCAATACCCAGAAAGATGAAGCATAAACCAGCATACACTTTTTAGTCTCTTACCACAAGCATCCACAGAGAATATCTGTCAATTTAGCCAGCCTCCAGAGTGGTATTAGCCCAATATAGTTAACTACACAGATCAGCCTTCTGAAAGGAACACCTAAGGAAGTCTCTTTTCCTGCTGACCTCTCCAACACACACACAAGAGTCTGAAGGAGAAAGCTGTAGACTTCAATCTCCTGCAGATGGGCTGTCTAAGAAAGTCTACCAACAGTCTTCCTCCTCCCACCGGAGGACCAGAGGGCTACTAAGAATGAACAAAGATGAATGGAAACACCAGGATGACTTCATTCTAAAGATGCCAATGAACCTCCATTGGAACCTTTCCATGGACTGCCTGGTTTTTCTCTCCTACAATGCCTGTCAGATCCTTTAAAGGTAACGAGGAACTAAACAACACAGTGCTGCTCATCCATGTTACCAAGAATTCCAACCATAACCTGCTTGTCTAAGGGAAGAGCTGGCAAAGTGGCCCAGCCAGTAAAGTCTTCCTGCTAAACCCAACTTCAGTTTGAGCCTGAGGACCCACATGGTGATAGGAAAGAACTGACTCCCGTATGTGCACACACACACAAACTAATTTTAAAAAGATAAGTTTTTTTCAGGTAGAATAATGATGTTGAAGTTATCACAGGAAATATCCTTATTTTCTAGAGATTCATACTCAAGTATTTTGTGGTAAAAAGCTATTACATCTAAATTTTACTCTGAAAGACTTAAGAAAAAATGATCAAGCTAAAAATCACTGAATCTAATTGATCGGTTATCAGTTCTAAATTAGAAGTTTGAAATTTTTAGGCTGGGTATGGTGGGGCACGCCTTTAATCCCAGCAACGTCTGCCTGGTGTTTATGAGTTCCATGCTAGCTAGGGCTAGTCTGTGAGACTCTGTCTCCTGGATACAGTGTCAGGGAAGAAGAGGAGGAGGAAAGGAAAAAAAAATGAATAAAATATCTCATAATAAAAAGTGACCCCCCCCCAAAAAAAACCCTTCTGACCTGAGATGGCTAGTAGCATCTCTGCTTGTATCAGTTTCCGGTATTCGGCAGAAGCAGGCATAGGAAATAGTGGACACTTCATCACATTAGAAAGACTAACAGGTCTGGGCCCTGTAACCCAGTGTATGCGTTAATACACGGAATAAAGGAATGCGACTGAATATTCCTGGGCCAATCTCTGCACTGCTTCTGTCACTCCTACATCTTTCTGTGCTGGCATGTTGTCCGGTGCCGGCAATGCACCATGAACACGCACAACTGTTTGGTAAGCACAGCCAACATCCATCTCTGTGGCCACAGGATCTGCTGACACACAGGCCAGTTCACATGCTTAGCTGTCTTTGTACAGGGAAGTCGATACAGGGCTTGGACCCACTTCCTGACATTCTGCACCTGTTGCTCTGAGTCTCTTGGCTTACGAGAAGCAAAGGTATCATAATGAAAAATACTTCTAACTTCAAGTAAGAAAAAAGGGCAATGGTGTCTATCCAACATGGTCTGTAACATTTGGGCATTTCCATTTTGCAAGAGGTATTAACAGAAGGTGTGCTTTCGCTTTCTGGCTGTAATGCTAGGTGACAGCTTCACTGTGGTGGGGCTTGTGTCGTCTGTCTGGGGTGTGGCTGGTAGTCACCTGACACTCCATTGTTTCTCCTTGAAGCCAGCCTGCAGGTGAAGAGCGGAGCAGCAGAGGTTCTCTGCGGGCGCTGTTGGCGTGAGGAGATCTGGCCTCGCTCCGAACGTTACCCCCACATCTCTTAGCAGTAGGATCGGGACGCTGCTGCAAGTTCAGGACTTCCAGCCTACTAAAGCAGATCTTTCACACAGACCTTCCCAGGAGTCTCTACACTGTTTCTCACAGTGTGGAAACATGTCTCAGACAAGTGTTGGGCTCATGGTGCACATTTGCTATCTGTGTATTGTGCTTTTGTGCATCCCTGTCTTTTCTGTAACTTATTAGTGTCACCATTTCTTAGGTCTCAGCAGTTTAGAAAATTGTCAAACATCAGTTCATTAGATTAGAAGCAATCCATTTGTGGTAAATTTTTCTGATAATTGCTAAGCTAAGGATCTGTGAGTTTAATCCCCCCTCTCTTCTTTCTCTCCTTTTCTTCTTTCCTCCCTTTTATTTGTGATGCAGGCTATGACAGTCCGGGTCCTGCGCATGCTAGGCAGTCACCTACCACAGAACTATACTCAAGCACAGTTTGGGTCCTTTTTGGTGGGGGAGGGCTGGGAGTTGGGGAGCCTTGCAGATGCCAGGCAACTGAGCTACGCTCCTAACCCTTACTTTGAGACAGTCGTGCTAAGTTAACCAGACTGGCCTTGAACTCACTGAGTTTTAATTTCTTTACAAAGTTTTTAGGTTGGTGGACAAGCAAAGTTGGGGATTACTTGATTCATAACATTTTTACCATATGTCCTACACAAAGGCCATAGCAATAAATACAGAGTGTGAGTGAGAAACACTTCCTCATGATGCCAAATCAGTGGAGGCAGAGAAGTAGGGAGGGTCACTGCCTGAGCATGCCCACTTACCTGTACTCTAGTCTCATTGTGGGCGGACAGGGTCTACACTTTTAACATGGCTTAAAAGAAGAGGATTCTGGTGGGATTGGGAGAGAATGAGGGAGGGGGCTACAGCTGGGATACAAAGTACATAACCTGTGATTAATAGAAAAAATAAATAAATAAATAAATAAATAAATAAATAAATAAATAAATAAATAAGAAAGAGGATTCTTGGATGAACCTTCCCAGAAGTCGAAGTGGTTCTGGCACTGTGGTTTGTAGATTGATGCGCTGAGAGAACCATCAGGTTTTGCTGTCAGGAACAGAACTGCCCCAGCTCTCAATACCAGGAGGCTGCAAAGCCCTCATTCCAAGATCTCCTTAGCAAGTCTGAGGTTGTGCTGCTCATCTGAAGTATACCTCATATAAACCCTTCGACACACAACTTTTTCATATCAACAGGTATGCTCTGAGAACAAAATAATGTTTTCCTGACACTGGCTTTCCAGGGTGACTGGTTCTGAGTCTACAGCTCTGACCTGTGTTTGACTCGAGGTTCATTCCTAATGGGGGAAGGGGGTGGTAACGTCTGGATTAAGCCATTTAAGACCCTGGGGTTTGGGCTATAGTTTTGTTTGCTTGTTTTCTTTTGTTTTATTCCAAGCCTGGGTTGCTTTCTCTGTTCAGGGTCTCATTCGGGGTCAGGTTTGTGTCTTTTCCTTGATGTGAATTCTTGTTTCTAAAAATGTCTTTGAAAGTTCCTGTTCATGTTTCATTGTCTTGCCTCAGGCCCACTCTCAATTCTTCTCCTTTCCCTACTAATATTACTATTTCTGAGTGTTCTAAATGCTGATTTTTTTTTTTAGGCAGTTGGTTAATGTTAAGCTTTTTACGTATAACACTTGAGGCTGTATTTTCTATAGAAATGCTTGCAATTTTTATTTTTCTCTAATGGACTTAAGCTTCACTATTATTTACCATGAATCATTAAAATATCTGTGCTTGTAAAAAAAAAAAAAAAAAGCTAGTTAACTACAATCACCGGTCTACAACGAAATCTCTGAAGCTGGTTGGCTCTCGCACAGAATTCTGACCACATGGAGGCAGGCCTGAGCTCTTTGTTTGCAGTGTGAGGAGGTGGACAGTCCAGATTTCTGAGAAAGCAACAAGCACTGACAGAGTGAGTGCACCTTAGTTGTAAGACAGCAGGTATACTTTCAATATCTTGGTCCAAATTCTGGATAGCAAACAAAGTAAGAAAAAAAGCAAGGAAGGAACACAAGAAATCCTGCATTTCTGCTGCTAGCACAGCTTCAGAGAAGATTCTTAACAAATCCATGACCTAGACCAGCCCTTGCCTTTCTCAGTTACCTGCCTCCCTCAAACTAAGATTTGCAAATCAAAGCAACTTAGGGTTGGTAAAGTCTGCTGCCAGCCATGATATGGAAGTAAAATTGGACTTATGGTTTTGTCCAAATTGAAGGGGAAAGTGGACAAAATTCCAAAGCTTGCAAAAAGGTGAAATGAGCTACTTTTCAGACAATAAAACTTTAAAATAATCATTAGCCTATCTGCAGGCAGGCAGGTGAGGAGTATCAAATGAAAATCTCTATCTATACAAAAGTGTGTCAAGCGCTGAAAGGGCAGCTATGTGAGGAAAGGCTGTCCAGTCCTGACACAAGTCTCCTGAAAAGATTTACCACTGCTATTAAAAACCAAAGCAAAGAGAGTACTGCTTTAGTGGAGACACAGAAGTAGAACATGAGACGGGGAGAGGCAATAGCACAGCACTTTGGTGCACACCTGTAAACGGCATTCAGAAGGCCAAGCCAAAAGAACCCACCTAAGCTGAGGGCCAGCTAGAGCTACAGAGTGAGACTGCCTCAAAAACGAAACAGTGACAACAAAAACAGGAGAAAAATATTATTTTTCTGGTGTGAGAAATGGCTTGACATATTTGGTGGGAGACTAGGATAAATTAAAAGCACGTATTGCAGGGCTGGAGAGATGGCTCGGGGTGAAGAGCATTGGCAGCGGACCTAGTTCAGTTCTCAGGCTCCACCTGGCAGCTCACAGCCATTTTTAACTCCAAGGACTCTGACGCCCTCTTGTGGTCTCTGCAGGCTCCAAGCAAGCACAGGGCAGACAGATATGCACACAGGCCGAATGCCCACACATCCCACACCTGACCCCACCGTCTCTACAGACAGAGGACACAGTGGCTGGGGAGACTGCCTAGTGGGTAAGAACCCTCACCTCTCAAAAGCGCAGACTGAGCGCAGACCCCAGCTCCCACTTAGGAAGCTGGTGTGGCTGTGCGCACCTGCAACCCAGCGCTGTGGAGGGCAGAGGCAGGAGGGTCACGAGGGCGTGCAAGCCACCAGCACGGCTCTGGGCCTGTCTCAGGTGAATGAGACAGAGAGCTGTACAGCAGGACACTGGACAGCCCGCTCTGTCCTCTACACATGCTGCCACACAAACATGCAGCCCGCCCCACGCGCACAAGCAACTAACACACAAGAAAGCAGAACTGCTGCTTTGTTTACCACATTCAGCAAAATTCAAGAGTCCATCCATTATTCACCGTCTCTTCACAGATATTAAAATATAGAAATACTTACATCTCAGAATTAATGAAAATAAGGGATTTTGTACATAGTTTAGAAAACACTGGTATTTAAAAAGTATACTGATATTTAAAAATAAACAGAATCTCAAAGATAAAGAACTTTCTAGCAATGACATTATATTAATAGTTTCATTGTGTGACAAATTATACATACCAAGAAGCTGTTTTATTTTTTTCAGTTCTAGACTGTTGCTCTTCCTAAGACTACCCTTATAACTCACTTTCTCACTCCCACACAAACATTCTCTGTGTCTCTCACACACACACTTTCCAAAAAGTTAGCATTCTGTACTACAACTCTCCTGGGAAAAGATAAGAGTTATGAACTGTGACCATAAGGCTGTGTTTTAAGGCTAGAAGTCAAATATAACAAATCTAATGAACAGAAACTCGATCACCTGATTACTCAACCACACGTTTTCAGCTCTCAGCTGCAGACTGAAAATGGTGCCTGTGACTTTTGAGTTTGCTTTCATTACAAGTAATCAACAATAATGCAACAAAGCTAGCCTTCCTGTTGCCATTTGATAGTTTTTTAGATTTTTTTTTTGGGGGCCGGTTCAGGGACAAGCCAGTCCTACAGAATATTGATAAGGCATGAACCTAGACATTGGTCGCTGCTGATCCACTAAATGGCAACTTTGTACACAGAAACAATAGCTTTCCTGCACTCCAAATTCTGATGATTCAAACGTTACTAAGCATGAGTTCTGAAGGACACCCAGGGAGATTGACAGCAAGAACAAAAGGGCAGCTGAGGGCCGACAGGAGCAAGCACTGACCTTTGGATCTCATCACCACCAAAAGCCACTTGACCTCTAGCAGGTGATGAAGCCCGTCAACACTCTCACATCCAAGTGGGTCACTTGGCCAGTCACATGTTAACTACAGCAGGAAGGGATGGTGG
Source organism: Pachyuromys duprasi (assembly GCA_028658305.1). Taxonomy (NCBI): domain Eukaryota; kingdom Metazoa; phylum Chordata; class Mammalia; order Rodentia; family Muridae; genus Pachyuromys; species Pachyuromys duprasi. The sequence goes on from CM053751.1 coordinate 17,681,513, forward strand.
GGAGTGCTTCAGCTGGCCAGGGTGCTGGGCTGAGCCACAGGGCCAGGTAAGAACTGAGAGCCTCAAGGTTACGTGTAAATTGCTAGTGAAGGCAGGGGCTATGCCAGCTCCAGATACTGGGGTACCCTCTTGGCTCTTCTCATCTTCTACTGCTCCTCTTTATTGTGGTGGGACTCCTGGTCTTCTTTAAATTAAGTAAAACAATTACAGACTATCAAAAACTGAATAATTTGCCACCTGTGCACTACTGCTAAGGAAAACCCTAAAAGACTATTGAGAGAAAAGATGTGAGACAGGTGGTGAGGGATGCCAGAGAGAAGGAGCAGACTCCCTCGATCTACTCTGAAGGAAAGCCACACATAAACAAAGAACTAGGAACCACCGCCAGAAGCTAGTGAACAGCAAAGCAAACAAGCTTCTCTCAAGCTCCTAAGAGTTATGAACCAGAAAGTGTAGAATTAACAAGATTTTATAAGAAAATGTCCAGGCTATGCCAGAAAGGAATTGAATTTCAAATTCCAAAGATGGGAGGGTAGACTAAGGAAGGTCAGAATGAGGAAAATCACCAACATAAAAAGACAAGTGGGTCAAGGTGGTGGCTCAGTACAATGCTGGCCCTAGGTTCCTTCCCCAAAGACAAGAAAGAGACACAATACCATCATTAGAAATATAAAATACAAAATGTTCCCACTGTTGGAGATGGGAAACAAGTCCCCAGGAACCTACAGTTCCTCCTGTCATGAAGCGGAATCTCCCCAGTATTTCCAGACTGTCTTAGAAACTTCCCGTGACCAAAGGAAGAAGGCAGGTGTGACAATGTGCAGGGTCCAGGCCACAGCGCCTCCCACCTCCAATATCTTGAAACCTGAGATAACCAAGCTCTGGAGAAGCCAAGGCCCACAGCCTTGTGGGAAGAAACTACACAAGAGACAGAGCTGCAGACCACCCTCCACCCCCACCCTGGCTGTCACTGTCACCTCAGCTAAGTCCCCAAACACCAGGGTGTCACTGTGTGGATGAGCTCAGGCCCCATATGACTTTCTGGCTGAATGCAGCAAGATAAGTGAACCCATCAATTCAGGAGACAAAAAGGCTGTAGGAGACAACATGCTACCGCCCGTTTGCAACAACTGCGCTAGAGAACATAATGCAGGAATGTGTAACTGATACTTGTACAATAAATATAATAGGGGGAAAGCTAAGTTTAAAACCCAAAGTTAAAAAACTGAACAAAATTAAAAGTAAAGCTAATGTGGAAAAGGCCCATTTACAGGAAACATGGTACGTAACAGTTAAAAATAAAAGCAAGAAAGCAGGGGTGGGGAAATGGTTCAGCATGTATAGTACTCGCCATGTAAGTGCGAGGGCCTGAGTTGACATCCCCAGAAATCACATAAAGCCAGATGTCACAGAGCATGGCTGTAGTCTCCATATAGCTACAGCAAAATGGGAGTCAGAGACAGGAGAGTCTCCAGAAAGGTAAAGCCACCTGGCCTGGCACACACAGCAGTGAATAAAAGCCCTGTCTCAAGGCAGAAGGCAGGCAAGGACTGGGGATGTTTTCTGAGCTCCATGTGTACCATGGCACACACAGATGCAATCACACACATGTATTCACACAGACATGGGAGTGGGCAGAGGGAGAGAACGAAAATCTAAAGCAAGAGAAAAAAGTATAAAAAGTGCTATACCAAGAAAACCCTTGCCTAAAGAAGCCTGGCATGTTGTTATGCACGTAAAAGAGACTTTAGGGGCAAAAAAGGACTAAAGATGATGAAGCCATAGCTAATCACGAAGTTAGTAAGTCTGAATTATATGTATCTAATAAAATTTTCAAAATATATCAATCAAAATTGGACAAATGGGGATTTAAAAATGAACCCCTCCCCCCAAAGACAAAAATAATACTGTGGTATAAAAGATTTGCCTAACAATAATATGCTCACTCTAGCCGGGCATGGTGGAGTCACCTACAGGCTCAGCAACAAGTAGGCTGAGAGAGCAAACTGAGTCCAAGGCCAGCCGAGATCAACAAGCTCAGTCTTAAAAACATGACATACTTTACAACCATGAGCCACCTTTAAAAATAAAAAATAAAAAACCAAAGCATTTTAATGCCCCAAGACCTACCTCTCTGTGATTTGCTTATTACAGCTAGAATTCTAAACAGATGATCGCTACTGCTGGATGCTTCTGAAAAAGAAAGAAAAAGGGGCACAAGGCTGCTCATGGGGATACACCTCCCAGGGACACCTTCAAAAGACAGTCTCACAGAAAGAAAGGAAAAAAGTATAGACTGGAAGAAACAAAGAATACAATTAGGAAATGGTGTGTCACTCATCCTTCAGTAGTGGCAATGCTGTTCAGACACAAGTATCAACTATATGGACTAGAAAGCTGTTTGCAAAAGAATGAGGCTCTAAAGGTATCTTAGAAATATCTTGACCTGCGAATTCTGCAAATATTTCACCTTTTTTCCCTAGAGAAAAAGTCCTTAGAGTCCTGTGTGTGCTTGACATGCACACAACCAATGATCTACATTTCCAGCTACACGCACACGTGTGTGTGCGCGTGCGTGTGTGTTTGTGTGTATGTTTGTGTGTATGTGTGTTAGAAACAAGGCTTGTCTCAAACTCAGCAATCCTCCTATCTCAGCCTTCTACATGCTGGAATTACAGGTTTACAGGTGTGTTCTATCACCCTGGTAGTAAATGTTATTTTAAAAATAAATGTTTAGAGACTAGAGAGATGACTCTGCAGTTAGGAGCACTGGCTGACCTGCAGAGGACCTGGGTTCAATTCCCGCACACACACATGATGGCTCACAACCATCCCTAACTCACTCCAGTTCCAGGGGATCTGATACCATTTTTTCCTGGCTCCAAGGGCAACATGAGGTATGCACGTGGTACAAAACATTCATACACATAAAAATAAATCTTTTAAAAATGTTTTATGTTTAAGTAACTCTTGCATTGTCAGTATAAATAAAATTTCTAAGTCTGGTTTAATTTTCCCCTCTTTGCTGAAACACGTATAGGGATTCCTGGTTGATGTCAAACTTGTGATCTTCATCAGCCTCCTAAGTGCTAGGATTACAGGTGTACATGGAACCTTCCCAAATAGGCTTCTCCTTCTTACTGGAACCTAAAACAACAATGCTCCTTACACTTGATGGAGACAGACCCAACAAACTCACTGCGCCCGGTGCCTGTGGACACGCTTTCTTTTGAATCTTTCATGAGACACTTACTCAAACTGCTAGAAACTTTCTAGGAGACTGGGGAGATGGCAGAGGGGCCAAGAGCAGCTGTATTTGCAGGGACCAAGGTTCAGTTGCAAGCACTCACATGGCATCTGTAGTTCTAGTTCCAAAGGAACCAATACATCTTCTGGCCTCCAAAGGCACTGCACACATGTGGTACATTCACACACACACACACACACACACACACACCATGAAATAAACCTAAGTACCTTTTAATGTCCTGGGGGCTTGGTGAAAGCTCAGTGTGGAAGAGAGCATGTAGTGCAAGCATATGTGTTGTGTGAACACAGGGGCCCAGTTCTGAATTCCCAGCACCTACATATATAGCTAGAAATGACCACATAAGTATGTAGCCCAGAGCAGGCATTGAGGCAGGATAATCCCAGCAGCTCACTGACCAGTCAGCCTAGCAAAACAGCAAGCCTCAAGTTCAATGAGAACCTTGCTTTAGGGATCTAAGGTGGAAAGTAATATTAATGCGTTAAGTACATGCACCTGTACATATACAGGTACAACACAAACACCATATACACCTTTAAGACCTTCTTAAGTGTTGATGGATGTACTATGGATGGAGTGTTGGGGTCCAGATTAGATTCTACCTCTCTCTCTCTCTCTCTCTTCTCTCCTTCTCCCAAGGGACTGATGGGAGAGAACTGATGGGCTTCTGTGGATGACTGGACTCTGCTGACGAGTCAGTACACAGGTCAGACACATATAAGAACAGAGTCTACTGGTTACTTCTTAGAGGGCAGAGGCTGGAACAGAGGGTTTCTAGGTCAGCATCTATCTATCCATCTATGAGTTTACTCTCAAGACTCCTAGCACTGGTGAGTCCACTGCAGCAATGGTGGTCTCCTAACTCAGACGCTATAGACCTGTGTCACCCATTGGTGAGTGTGGACCTGAAATATTCCAGGGATGACCACAGAGGTGGGAGTTCCTCCAAGAACTCTGGAAGCCAGGCTGAGCCCTCTCTTCTAGACCACAGCAAGTATCCCATTCCTCGAAGCATATCCATTCCTGACTAAGTTACTCACAGGGCTTTGTTTCTTGGGACTTTCATGGAAAAGCCACATTCTCTAACCACAGAACCATTAAGTTAGAATTCAGCAACAAAACAGTTACTAGAAAAGCCATTTGTTCAGAAATTAAAAAAAACAAGCCTAAAAGGACATTATATTAAATGAAATAAGACAAATACTGTATGTTCTTTCTCATATATGGAAGCTAACAAAATGGATGTCAAGTAGAAGAGAGGGTAGTCATTATTACAGGCTAAGAAGGGGAGGGAAAGAAGAATAGAGTAGGTAGTACACACCAAAGCACAATTAGCCAGGATTTACCAAAGTACGATTAGCTAAGAAGAAGGCACCTGGTGTTCTATGACACAGCAAGGTGGCTAAGTGCTGGCACCTGGCACTTAAAAAGCAGAAGGCAGCCAGGCGGGGTGACACACGCCTGTAATCCCAGCACTCAGGAAAGCAGAGGGAGTTGGATCTCTGTGAGTTTGAGGCCACCCTGATCTACAAAGTGAGTCCAAGACAGCCAAGGCTACACAGAGAAACCCTATCTCGAAAAACCAAAAAAAGAGAGACAGAAAGCAGGAGTTTCAGGCCACGAGGGGCTACATAGACCCTCTTACAAAAGGTGGAGACAGAGGTGGGAGAGGAGACTTGGAAGAACTGAGTCTGAGATTGCAGAGTAATGAGGACAATGTTAATTACCTGATTTGATTAGTGTACATTCTAAAAAGGAATTAAAACTTTACGTTGTACCCCAATAATATGTGCAACTACTACATTAATCAGAAAAATAAAAGCTAAGAATCCCAACTGCAATTAAGCTATTGGTCAAAAAAAGACATAGTAAAAAAAACAACTGTTTTTCACATTAAAATTTTATAAAGACCAAAAATGGAATGAGTGTGTAAAAATGTCATATATCAATCTTTATACACTATAGCTCTAACACTTAGAAAGTCACAAACTAACACGACAATTTTAGAAAATAAATTGAAACATAAGGTAGGCACTCACTTTTAAAAATCAGAAAAATATGTTATTTAAGCTGAAAGAAGAAAATTAAACACTTAATTTTTTAAATGTGATACATTATAGCCATTTTGGAATAGAGCTTGGCAGCTCTTCAAAGAGTTAGTCTGCATAATGCTGCAGCAGTTTAATTCCTAGGCCTGTGTCTCAGAGAAGTAAAGGTACCTGTCAACACAAGAACCTGCATGCCAATCTTCAGAGAGCATTACTGACAACAGTCAACCTGTGCAAACAACCCAAACGTCCATTAACAGAAGAGTTGGGGAGGGGGAAGGGAGAAAGGGACATACACACACACACACACACACACACGAAGGAAAGAGAGAGAGATGGAGAGGAAGAAGAGAGGGAGGGAGGGAAAGAAGGAAGGAAAGAGACACAAACACAGAGACAGACACACAGAGAGGAGGGGGGAGAGAAAGGAAGGAAGGAAGGAGGAGAGAAGAGGGCATATGTGTGTGAGCCTGAGTGCGTCTGTGCACCACATATGTGCAGGAGCCTAGAGAGGTAAGAAGAGGCCATCAGATTCCCTGGAACTGGAGCTACACGAAGTTATAACCACTATGTGGGTGCTGGAAACCAAACCTGGGTCCTCTGTAAGAAAAGCAAGTACTCTGTACTGCTGTGCCATCTCTCCAGCCCTCAAGATCACATTTTTATAGGGACCATTAAGAACAGGCCAAGAACAGAGAAGCCAGTTCATAGTGACAGAAATCTGAGCAGTAGTTAATCCGGGGGTGGTTAGGTGCTGCCTGAGAAAGGGCATGGCAGAGCTTTCGTGGTGGTGCCAAGTGTTCTCTATTTTGGCATGGGTGGTCACTACACACTGCATGTATCCAGCATATGCAGACATAAGACAGCTTGACCTCTAGGGTACAGTTAGCATTTGGGTACTGTGTTAGTCAGATTCTTGTCACCATGACAAACATCCAAGGTAAATAGCTACAAGAGAAAAGGTTTATTTTGGCTTTGGAGTTTTGGAGGTTTTAGTCTTAGTTGTTTGGCCCTGTTGCTTTTGGGTTTGGGGCAAGGAAAAAATGGTCAAGAAGAAACCACTTCATGGTCAGGATTGGACAAGAAAAAGAAAAAAAAGAAAAATCCCTCTTGGTCCCCTCCCTTCAAGGTCCACCATCTCTCAAAAGTGCCATACTGTGAACCAAGCCTTTACCATACAAGCTTTTGGGAAGTATTTGAAACCCAAACTAGAGCACATTTAATCAAACTTTAGCACACACTTTGTTACCCTTAAAAGTCTCCGTCTAGGGGCTGGGGGATGGCTTAGTATGATAGAGTGCTTGATCTGAAAACATGAAGACCTGCTTTCAAATGCCTAGCACCCATGTGAGAACTCAGGCATGGTTACAGAAACCTGTAAACTTGGCATCAGAAGAGTGGAGACATGTGATACCAAGAGCCCCCTGACCAGCCAGCCTAGCCAAACCAGTGAGCTTCTGGTTCAGAGAGAGGGTCTGTTTCAATGTTCTGGCCTTCACGTGTGCATACACGGGAACATGCATTGCACATATGCACACCGTTCTTAAAAATTTTTAAGACAATACCTAAATAGTTGATTCTTTCAACCCTTGACAGAGGTGGGGGAAAGTGTTTCCTAAAAAATAAAGGCACTCATACAGCACCTGAGATCCAGACAGTAAAAACCAGGGTTAATCATCAGCTATCAAGAACACTGACCTTGAAGCCAGGAATGGCGGTGCATGCCTTTAGTTCCAGCACTCAGGAGGCAGAGACAGGTGGATCTCTGGAAGTTCAAGGCCAGCCTGGTCTACAAAGCAAGTCCAAGACAGCTAGGGCTGTTACATAGGGAAAACCTGTCTCGAAAAACCAAAACCCAAACAAAACACTGACTTTGTATGGGATAGTCTTTTTTTTCACCCAAAGTTACTACCTTTATCTCACAGTAGATAAAAAGGTTTAAACATTAGCACATTGTATAGATAGATAAAAACAGCAAAAACTGAGAATCAGAACAGTCATTATCATTTCAAATGGCTGCCTTGTCTTCACACAGTGTTGTACATTAAAAAAAAAAAAACAATCTGGCATTGCAATGTTCCCACATCAGCCTTTTGGACTCCATATAAACATCCTCTTGACAACTGGCATGCCAAGCCGCAATTGTCGCTCTTCCTGTTTGGTGATGCAGTCAACCACCACCAAGGAACAGAAGACCCACTGTAGTCGTGTTGCTGAGGCAGTGGTAGAGGGCAGTTTACTCCCTGGCTCCATCCAGCAAAGCTAAACACAAGAACCCCACACTCAGCCAGCTCTCTTCAACATGCAACAAGAATGTTCCTTTAGAGCCTCTGAATCTGGCTGATTTTCCACAGAAGTTTTTTACCATGTAGCCTGTAAACCTTCTCCACCAGAACCACCCAGAAGAACAGATCTGGGGCTGGAAGGTACTCGGTAAATAAGTGCTTACTGCACAAGTATGACAGCTGGAGTCTGCGTTCACAGCAACTAAATGAACAGCCAGGTACAGCTACTCAAACCCGTAAATCCCTGGCTGGGGAGGCAGAAACCACAGACTCCCTGTTGGGCTGCTAGCTAGCCCATCTGGCCAACTGAGTGAGCTCCAGGTTCAGTGAAAGATCTATCCCCAAAGTAAGGTAAAGATACTTGACCCTGACCTCTGTTCTCTATGCAACGCCCCAACACACACATGTGCACACACATTCACATGCACACACATACAAGTACACGTTTGAAATACAGTTCCCAGACCTTTCAAATCAGAACCTCTGGGCATGATTCCAAGGATTCTTAATGTTAATGACCTTTTGGAATGATTCTATTAAACAAGGAAAATTGAGAATCTACTAAGATGTACTGGTGAACATAGAAATCCAAATGCATGAACACTGTGGGCCGTGTATGGAAGCAATGCTGTGGTCTGGAGCTGGGCAGGCCTCTCTCCTAGGCTTCTGTGTTGAGGACATGATTTCCAATGCAGCACCATTCAAAGCTGGAGCTTTTGGAAGGGGTTAGATCACGGAGGGTCTGATCTCATGTGCAGGTTAATCCCCTCACACATTCATACTTTGATGGCCTTATCGTGAAGTGGTGAACCCTCTTAGGGTGGAGCCCGACTAGAGTAAGTAGGTCACTGAGACCACCCCAGGAGAGATCCCAGCTCTTTCTCACTCACTCTGCTTCCTGGCAGCCTTGACGTACATAGCTTTCATCTCCCACATATTCCTGCCACTATACTTCTGTCTCACCACAGGTCTATAGCATGAATTCAAAGTTCTAGAATTTCAGGGACTGAAACCTCTGAATTAGGAGCCAGAACAAACTTTTCTTCCTTTGCATTGTTTGTCTCAGGCACTTTGTAACAGCAATGTAAAGCAGACAAAAACCAGGAAACTAAGTCAAATGTAGTGTTCACTTTAGGAATACTTCACACACACACACACACCCAAAAGAAGCCACAGTAGAAACCTGTGCACATCACACTACATAAGCCAATATGAAAAGGTGACAATACTATATGATTTCAACCACATGACAGTTTGAAAAGACAAAACTATAGCAATGATCACGGGCTGAGGGAGATATGGGAAAGGATGAACAGGCAGAGTACAGAGAATGCTCTGGGGTAGTGAACCTGTCTCTGACACTGTGACAGTGGACACATTCATCAAGGCCAGAGAACACTTTCCCTAGAGGGAACCCGGGTGTCAACCATGGACCTGGCTAACACTAGTGATCAACACTGGCTCATCAATGGTAAATAGGTCATACCAGGTAACATGTTAACAGAGAAATTTAGGGGCTGGTGAAAAGCCTCAGGAGGTAAAGCACTTGCCAAGCTGGATGATCCAAGTCAAATTCCCAGAACTCACATGGTGGAAAAAAAGAATCAAGTGTGTTTCTTTCTCTGTCTCTCTTCCGAGGGCCCCCACACCCTCCCACCACACACACCTGGGTTTTGGTTTTTGTTTTTCCTCCCACAGAGGAATTCTCTGTGTAGCCTTGGTGTGCTGGACTTGCTTTGTAGACCAAGCTGGCCCTGAACTCACAAAGATCCATCTGCCTCTGCCTCCCTGAGTGCTGGGATTATAGGCATGAGTCACTGTGCTGGGCTGGTATTTTTCTCATTAACACAGTATTATCTTTTCTTGGTCAAATCCTAAGCCAAGCAACTTTGCCTAGACTTCCAGGGAAAATAATAATAATAAACAGGTCAGGCAAGACATGGCTCCTAGTTTAACTCCAAAGAGTTCCAACCCTAGCCCAGAACCAGCCACCAAATTGTTTGAGCTTTGCTGTTGTGTAGATGCCACTTGTAATGATGCTGGTTTAGAAGCTGCAGCAAGGAAGGAGGTTGGGGAACTGTGGAACTGCCAAGCTGCTGAGGCTCCCGTCCGTCAGGGTCCCTGGTTGGCTCAATACCACTTGTAGACTGAAGACAGCTCAGGAGTGGAGAGGAGCTATTGACCAAGAAGCAAGTACAGAGCATCTTGGAGCAGAGGTACATTTTCAGGTGTGAGGGGTCAAGGTAGGAGAGCTGCTCCCAGAGATGAGAACAGAGGTAAGAATGGTAGTGAGCAAGTTAGTTTGTTTAATAACAAATGTAGCTGGGCACAATGGCATCCGCCTGTAATCTCAGCACTAAGGGAGGCAGAGGCAAGCAGATCTCTGCAAGTTCAAGGCCAACCTGGTCTACAGAGTGAGTCCAGGACAGCCAAGGCAGGACAGAGAAACCCTGTCTCAAACACACACCCCCGCAAAAAAAAGGGGGGGGGGGAGAAAGAAAGGTAAGCCCCACTTGTCCAGTGACAAATGCCTGCAGTCCTGGCTACTGAGGAGGCTAAGGCAAGAGGATCCTGAGTACAGGAAGGAAGCTATGATGTGGAAGGGAACAGTGAGACCTCTGCACTAGCAGCTCAATTTTTATGTAAATCTAAATCTGTTCTTAAAAAAAGTTAAATCAGCCTATCTGAAAAACAGGGACGCCATCATTAGTAAGTGCTCTGAGTGAGAGCCTGATTGAAGACTCAATGCTCCAGTATCCAGCCTTCATTCCTGGCTCTGCCCCTGGCTAAGCTGCATAAGACTATGCCATGAGTTTCCTTTTCCTCACTTAAGAAAACTGAATTTTTTAAAGTTGTTATTGCACAAGACATTATTTACCATCACAGCTAGGTACTGTGATATGCCTGCAATTCCAGCACTTGGAGGGAAGAGGCAGGCGGAGCCCAGCATACTTGAGGCCAATCAGGATAACATAAAGCGACTGTCTTTTGAGAGAGCAAAATGACCCATTACAACCATTTGTGGGAGTCAGAATGCACAGGGGAATATGTGTGTACTTAGGAACTGAACATAGATCCTGATTCATACAAGTGAAGCCAACGGAGCTACATTCCCAGTTCCTTCGTAACCTTTTTAATCATCTACATTTTTATTTTATGTGCATTGGTGTTTTGCCAGCGTGCATGTCTGTGTGAGGGTGTCAGCTCCCCTGGAGCTTGGAGTCACAGACAACGGTGAGCTGCCATGTGAGTACTGGGAACTGAACCCGAGGCCTCTGCAAGAGCAGCCAGTGCTCCCAACTGCCAGGCCATCTCTCCAGCCCCTTCATAACCATTTTTAGGAGTACAGTTCAGGGAGCTGGCAAGAAGGCTCAACAAATAAAGGCACATACATGGTAGTTCCAACCCGCATGTGAAAGAAGAGAACTGACTCCCACAACTGCCTTCTGACCTCCAGCATGCTGTGACGTGTGTGACAGCACAACACACATGTATATATGCGACAGACACACAAATAGCACAGTTCTGTAGTGTTAACTCATTCACACGTTTAGTCAGCTTCTGCCACTAAGAACTGCACTATCTGCAGACATTTCATGTAGGGGTTTCTGTGAGGGGCTTGCTGTACTCAGTGCAATGTGCCATCAGGGCTTATCTAGGTTCTAGCAGGTCACTAGATTGACTATTTTTTTTTTTAAACAGAGTCTCACTTTGTAAACTCAGATTAATTCAGAAATTCAAGGTGATCTTCCTGCCTCAGCCTGCCCACAGTACTGGGATTATAGCCCATACCAAGTCTAGAAAAAAAAGCAAGTTCTTCCTTCTAAAGGCTGAATAATTCAATTATATGGACCTGCCACATGTTGTTTAATCATCTGTCAAAATAAATTTTTATTAGATTAATTTATTTTATGTGTGCTTTGCCTGCATGTATGTATGTACACCACATGTGTGTGGTGCCTGCAAAGATCAAAATGGTAACTGGATCCCTTGGACTGCAGTTACAAATGGTTGTGAACTACCTTGTGGGTGCTGGGAAATGGACCTGGGTCCTCTGCAAAAGAAACAAGTGCTCATAGTCAGGTCCCCTTGGACCACTGTTAAAGAGGCCTCTAGGTGCTTCGCTGGGTGAACATAGAAAAACATTTACCTAAGTGGTTCTTTGTAAGTGTAATAAACTTAAAATATTCTCTATTTAAAGAAAAAAAAAAAGAAACAAGTGCTCTTAATGGCTGAGACATCTCTCTAGCCCACAGTTTCCCAGTTTCTATGATCAGGGTCATGTGGTATTCCACTTTTAGTTTCTCAAGGAAGTTCCATATTACTCTCCATAACAGTAATGTCTTGTTACATTCCCACCAATAATGCACAAGAGCTCCAATTTCTCCATTCCACCATCTTTAATGGCAATAATAAGGATAACTTCTTTGCCGTAACAACAGGAATGCTATGTATTAGTATCATCAGTAGCATCATGCTAAATTATTTAGTTAATTCTACAATAGTGTACAGTAAGTGCTCACAAATTATTTGCTGAATTGGATGCAGGCATTACTCCCTTGCAGCATATTTAAACAATTGAGAGAGGCATACAGAATTTTTGGAATACACAGATCATAGGTTTTTCTGTTTTTTGGTTTTTGTTTTTTTCCTTTTCAAAAACTTGCTCAAGGGATTAGAGACATTTGCTTGCCAATGTCTTGCAACATAAAGAGCTGTTTCATGGGGCTGGGGAAGAGGCACAGGAGTTATGAGAGCATCCTGCTCTTGCAGAGGACCAAGATCATCCCCAGTATCCACGATGGTACACTCCAGCTCCAGGTGATCTGATGCCCCCTCTGACCTCTGTGGGTACCTGCATGGATATGCACATACCCATACACATAATTAAACATAACAAAAATAAATCCTTTCTTTAGAAACAAAAAAGTTGTTTCAACCATTTCATGGTCCTAGTGAATTCCTGAAAATCGGTCCCAGACGTGACTGCTGTGTCAGATTATCTACAAAACAAAATTTGGGGAAGAGAAAAAGACCTATAATGGTGTGTCGGAATATTTAACTATTTTTGTGTCAAATAATTTTAAAGACGGGATGCCTTTAATGACACCAGAGCCCAGCATTTTAAGGTCTACAACACAATGAGGCAATGTGATTCCGGTTTGTGAAATACAGCCTCAATCTTGGCAAAGCATCCCTCTTCCTTTTCCTCCTGGTCTTTAAATAACCAGTGAAAGTAGTCTTAATCCTCTTGGCCCTCAACCCCCAGGGCCTTGAGAACCGATGATCTCAGCAGGTGCAGCTCCTCCGGGTGACTCTCTCACTGCCCTCCAGTGCCTTCTAGTTCCACCCCACCTGTAGAGAGAATTTCCGTTTCTTTAAAACCCAGTTATGTTGTGTGACTGTTTTTGTTTTAATCCCAGGTGTTGGATGAGGCTCTTCAGACTGTCCACAGCAGCTAACTATAATGTGCTCTGGCAGGGGTGTGATTTGTACCCGCTGCCGATAGTTTAATTCCGGGAACTCTTGAAAGAGCACAATGGGAGAGGCTATGGTGGCTGCTGCTCCCCCGGCTGCTGCTGGTTCATCCTGCTCCTGCATTTGCTATTGCTGGTCTGCTGGAGAGCCTCACAACCACCTCTAACTCTTGCTCCAAGGGATCTGATGTTCCCTTCTGGCTTCCACAGGTACCTGCACAGACAGCCAGGCACACAAGACAGTCTCTCTCTCTCTCTCTCTCTCTCTCACACACACACACACGTTGAAAACCTTTTTAAAATTAAGTTATTAAAATGACTTCTTGGCTATAAAGAAACTATTAAACTTTTAAAATATTAATGATATTCTCCCTTAACATTATCTATATAATGAATGCTTTGCAAAAGATTACTTTTATTTATCCTCAAATATCACCAAGTACCCCTTAATAGCATATCTTTAACTCAGGACACCCAGACTAGTAGAAGTTTCATTTTTAGTCCTCAAGTACCCAGCAGGATCTTTCCTCAACACCGTGGCATGAGAGCACCATAAATCACATAAATTGAGTATGGCCTCACCAAACTCTATGAAAAAAAGTTAGGAGTTAAAAAGCACCAAGCATGGATAACCTGCTAGCTCAAGAATCAAGCATGTTGGGCCACGTATAGTGGTGCACACCTTTAATCCTAGCATTCTGGAGACAGAGAAGAGTAGATCTCTGTAAGTTTGAGCCTAGTCTGGTGTACCTGTTGAATTCAGGCTAGCCAGGGCTACAGAGAGTCCCCGTCTCAAAAACAAAAAAGAAAAAGAAAAGAAATGAAGGAATAAAAGATCTCTAAGGTCCACTGTGTTATCTCTTCTACGCTGACGGACACACAGAACTGCCAGGACTTCCCACAGAAATCTAAAATCTCCACTGTGATACCAGCAGACTTAAGACACAGATTGCCACCAAGGAGAGCACCCCCTGTGGAGGGTTGAGTTTCTCCCCCACTGCAGTCACACTGTCAGGGCAGAGACAACAGTGTCCTGATTTCAATCAGCTTTAGCAAAAAACTAAGATTCCTTTAGCAAGAAACAAATTTTCAACCAAATAAATACCTAACACAAACACACAGTTATTTTACATGTGAAGAAAATAAACCAGGAAGGGAGGTCTCTTTGAGAATTCTGCTTGTATGCGTGTTGGGGTAGGAGCAGAGAGTATGGCCAAAGGTCAATGTCAGCTATCTTCTTCAATCACTTCCCACCTTACTTTGAACATTGAGTGGGCCCTGGGTCTCAACTGTTAGGTTAGACTTGCTGACCAGCAAGCCCTGAAGGATTGGTTTGTCCCAACTCCAAATTCCTCATCACATGTCGTCTGTAGTGCCACACACATTTTTTACATGGATGCTGAAAGCTTGACAGCAATCACTTTACCCACTCTGCCAGTCCCAGCCACTATCCTCGAGCTCATGATTTATGTCTTTCCAGACATGCGGGGCGCTGCCAGACACAAGATGCCAATTTGCAATGGGAGTACCTAAGTCGATAAAGAAAGGCCCAGTGAGCAGAGTCTGAAGGTCCCTGATGGTCCCTTCAGCTTCAAGGAGCCACAAGAAGGAGATAGTCCACAGCTGAAGGACACCGACATCCAGAGCTATGGAGAACCTCTCAACACAAATGCAGACAAAGACTGCAAGCTGGAAGAACACTTTTTATGGCTAAAAAAACCTTCCCGAATTTGGCACAAACTCTCCCATAAACCTATAAATTCAAGAAGCTGAACAACCTCCAAACAGGATAAACCCAGAGATCTATGCCAAGACACATCATAAATACACCTCTAAAGGAGAGGGGAAAAGAATAAAAGTTTCCAGCCAGAACAAAGAATGCCTTACCTAGAGGAGACAGACGCCCACTCCACAGTGCATTCTCACCAAAGCCTTCCCAACCCAAGGAAACAGCACAACATTTTTCAAGTGAAGAAAGAAAAGAACTGTCAACCCTCAACTGCACATCTGACAAAACTATCCTTTGGGAACACAGGGGAAACTAACATTCTAAGATGAAGGAAAAGCAAGAAGCATTTGCCAGGGGCGGAACTCCCCTTGAAGGCCAGGAGAAAAGACATGATGCAGAAGGAACCTGGGTATCAGAAAGAGCAAGTGGAATGCATGACTATGATTTGCTACCTGAGCTTTTCTCAAGTATGGCACTGAGGGGGAAACTCTTAGCTTCCTGCTGTGTATCATGAATTAGGGATGGTTATGGGACAAAATGAGAAATTCCTGGACTGCATCTGAGCTGGTAAAACAGCAACAATTATAGAGTAATCATATGAACATATAATTATGCATTATATGCAACAGATAAATACACACATTCACAGTAACGCATGTGTACACACACACACACACACACACCTATAACAGCCAATAAAGCACGTATACAAGTTGGACATGGTGGCACACACCTCCCAAGTTGGACATGGGAGGCAGAGGCATGAGGATCCTAAGTCTCAAGTCATCGTGGTCTGTATGAAACCCTGTTGCTGAAATAAAGGAGAAGGAAGAGGAAACAGACAGACACTCAAGAACAGTGCATACTCAGATTCACAAAAGAATTTAAATAATGTGTGGAAAAGAGGGGGGGGAGAAGAAGGAAGAAGAGGAGGAGGAGGAGTGGTGTACCAACAGGCTTGAGTCCTAGAAGGCAGGTACTCAACCACTCACCTACAGTCCCAGCTGTCTTTTTACTGTTTTTAAATAGGGCTTCACTAAGCTGCCCAGGCTGACTTTGAACTCATTTTATAGCTGGCTTTGAACTCTCAACCTCCTACCTGAGCCTCCTAAGTACTGAGATTACAGGTATGTACCATGACTTCTGACTCAAGACTTTCGAATCATTGATGGCAAAAGCTAAAAGAATTTTGAGAAAAAAATTTTTTTAAAGAATCCTAGAGTTTAAAAAATCATCAGTGAGGGACTGGAGAAATAAGGCACAGTGATTAAGAGACTTTGCTATTCTTGCAGAGGATCTAGGTTCAGTTCCCAGCACCCATATGGCGACTCACAACCATCTGTAACTCCAGTTCCAGGGGATCAGGTACTTTGTTCTAGCATCCTTGAACACTAAACTCAAATGTGGTACAGACACACATGCAGGTAAAACACCCATAGATATAAAAAAAATTTAAAGATTAAAAAAATACTCTGCGATAGGGTTGACCAGGCACTGGTTGGGCATTCCCTCAATCTCTGCTCTGTCTGCTCTATCTTTATCCCTGCACATTTTGTGGGCAGGGTAAATTTTGGGTCAAAGTTCTGTGTGGGGGTTGGTGCTCCCCTTTTCTACTAGGAGACTAGTCTAGTTAGTGGGTGTCCTTTTCAGTCTCTATGGTCTCTGCTACTAGGAACTCACCCTATTGGAGAGTGCCCTGACACTATGAACCATGCTCTGCTAAACTTGCAGACAGGAGCCTGACAGAGCTGTCCCCTGAGGCACCTCAAAACAGACTCACAGCCAAACACTCGGTGACATGTAGGGCATCTTGTGGAAAAGTGGAAGAAAGAGAAAAGGACCTGAAAGTGATAGGCACTCCACAAAAATACCAATAAAGCCAACTAACCAGGGTCCAGAGGGGCTTGCTGAGACTGATGCATCAACCAAGAACCATGCATGAACCGGACCCAGGCCCCCTACAGAGATGTAGGAGATGGGCAGCTTAGGCCTCATATGGGTCCTCTAGGAAGGGAAGTGGGGAATGCATCAGACATGGACTCACTTGCCAGCTTTATCGCTTTCCCCTGGTGGGACTGCCTTGCCAGGCCACAGGAGAAGGACATGCTCAGTCTTGATGCAACTTGATGATCTGGGCGAAATGGGAAAGGGAGCTCCCCTTTTCTGAGGAAAAGGAGAGGGGGAGGAGGGGAAGAAAGGGGAGGAGAGATGGGGTTACAACAAGGATGTAAAGTGAATTTTTAAAAAAGATAATTGATTCTTTATAAACTCAAACAGCAGCCTGCTGGTAAAGAAAATCTGGCTGAGAAATTAACTTGCTTGCTTGCACTTTGTTAATCTGTAGCAAGTTGCTTAGCTGCAAATGTATATGGGCTCTTGGGAATAATGTGTGTTTCATATTTGTTTCTCACCCATAAAACATAAAGCATATGATCATGTGAGGGTATTGGGGAACAGGTTTTCTTATGTATACTCATTGTAATCATTAACTTAAATAAAAACAGTATGTAACCACAAGAAAAGATTAAAAAAATAAAAATCATCAATAAAAATGTGGATTTTAGACCAGGTACAATGGTGCACACCTTTAATCCAAGCACGGAGAGCAGAGGCAGGAGATCTCTTGAGTTTGAGGCTAGACTGATCTATATAGTGAGTTCTAGGCTAGCCAGGGCTACATACTGAAATCCTATCTTTAAAATGAAAAAATTATGCGGGAGAGGGCTACAGCTGGGATACAAAGTACATAACCTGTGATTAATATAAAATAAAAATGTTAAAAAAAGATTACTTATGAAAAGAAAAGAAAAAAATTAAAAACAGCCACTAAAGACAAGGAGGAAAGAAAAGAACAACAGAGAAATTGGTGTTGTTTCACAGAATGAATCTTGTTATATTTTATTTTGTATGTATGGAGGGGGTTACACATGTGTTATAGTGCCCATGTGGTGATGACAGGGCAACAGTTTTCTCTTCCACATGGAGCCCAGGACTCAAACTCAGGTCATTAGGTGGCAAGCACTTTTACCCAGTGAGCCATCTTGCTGGTCCAAGAATAATTCTTCATAGACATACTACTGGTTTAAAAAAAAATGACATGAAAACCCCATTGGCAGGCCAGTGACATGGTTCAGCAAATAAAAGCACTTGCCAAACCTGATGACCTGAACTCCATCCCTGGCATCCATATGGTAGAAGAACAGAAGTTATCCTCTGACCTCCATTTGTCATGAGACAAGCATATGCATGCATGAGCACACATGAATGCACACGCACACACACACACACACACACACACACACAGAGGATATTTAAGTATTACTGATGAGGGTCAAAAACATCAGACAGTTCTTTTTAGAGAATATTATACACCACCAGAAAAACTTGCTGACAGACTGGCTGGACGGTCTCTTCTGACTGACCACAGGGAAAGCAGAACTTCGGACACAGTTCTGAAGCGTACAGCTAACGGTGCCACCTAGTTTCTTCTTGTTGATGAAAGAAAGGCGCTAGCAGAAAGAGATGAACTGGAAAAATTTATGCACAAAGGGACTAGGAAACTTCAACCCTTTTTGAAATGCAAAAGATAATACAAACAACTCTAACAAAAGCATGCATGAGACCTGTATGCTGAAAACCATACTGAAGAAAGAAATGAAATGTCTAAAACAGATTCACAGCCCAGGATCATGGATTGGAAAACTCACCAGAGTTAAGATGTCAATTCTCTTGGTACATAGGTATAATGTCACTTCAACCAAAACTTCAGCAAATTTTTCTTTTTGTAAAGGCAGGTATAGTACTGCACACCTATAGTCCTAGTGTTCAGGAGGTTGAGGCAGGAGGGTCAACCAGCTTGATCTACCCAGCAAGACAGCAAAGGAAAATTAAACCAACTATCCACACCTTACCAAGGCCAATTTCCTGATTTGGGTTTGTATTATAGTTATGTAAGACGGTGCTACTGTGTTACAGTTATATAAGATATAACCAATGCCAACGAATGGGCTAGGGGTTATTAATACCTCTGTACGGAATCTTTGCAACTTTCTAAAAACCTACAATTACTTCCATATACAATTAAGCCAAACAAAACCTTTACATTGCCTAAGTGGAAAGCGGGTATTTTCTATATTCTGGTGACCTGACAATAGGACCTGGCCTCCCTGGTCTCTAGCGGCACAGATCCTAGAGCACCTGTGGTCTGAATGTCACAGAAAACTAGCAGCGGGTAGAGGGGGCCAGATAAGAACAACATGAGGCTCAAAAGCAAATAACTAAGGTCACCCTGCTCATCACAGCCACTGACTAAAAGGTGATCAAAATGCTAATAAACACCAGCCAGAATTTCCAAAGCAGAGGCGTCAAAGTCCACCTCTGAGTGGTCACTAGAGCTTGCCAATTTAAATATGTGATTTTCACTGAGACAGAGTTGGTAACACACACTGTTGTCTCTGTTGCAAGGCCCAGCTTTCTACACCCATGAACCTGTCACAGTGATACTGAGCTAGGAGTATCACTGGCATCTTTAAATTGTCAGGAAGAAAAACACACACACACACACCACGTACATGCACATATGTTCTAAAACTTTAGATGATAGTTCATTTTGTTTAACACATAGCTAACATGACAAAGGAACATTTTAAAGATTAGTTCTAAAAAACACTGTTATTTAGGCAGGTGTGGGAGTTTAAGACTACAATCCTAGCACTTGGGAAGCAGTATGAGGCTAGTCTAGGCTACACAGCAAAATCCTACAAAACAAGAAAAAGAAGGAGGAGGGGGAAGAGGGGGTGCTGGAAAGATGGCTCAGTGGTTAAAAGCACTTTCTACTCTTCCAGAAGACTTAAAGTTTGGTTCCTGGTACCCATAGTCAGTCGCTCACAACAGCCTGTAACCCCAGCTCCAGGGGTTCAGATATTCTCTTGCGCACATGAGGTACACTCACAAAGGCCCAAGGGCTCATATTCTTTTTAAAGGGAGCCTGACCATGATGGTGCACACCTTTAATCCCTGCACTCAGGAGGCAGAGGCAAGTGGATCTCTGAGTTTGAGGCCAGCCTGGTCTACAGTGAGTTCCAGGATAGTTAGGGCTACACATAGAAACCCTGTCTCAAAAAAAGGAAAAAGTCCACTTTGGTAGCATGTTTACCCATCAGTAATTAATAAATTTAAAGTACACTAAACATCTGAAGGTCAACCTTTACTGACAGCAAACATTAAGGGTTTTCCCTTCATTACTTGAAGTTTGCAAAAGTGAAGAAGACAAGTCACTTCTCCACTTAAATGCAGATCAGATATTTACAACCAGATTAGCAAGGAGAGAAGTTTGCAAAACCTGACAGAGATGTAAAACTATCTTACTTTCTATATGCAAAATTCTCATGGATTCACAGCTTCATCTAGTCATGTGATCTTTTTTTCTCCCCATTGCACAATAAAAGCAAAATACAAGCTCATGCAGACAAAAGCCAATGAGAGACAGAGAGGGAGAGAGAGAGAGAGAGCAAGCAAGCAAGCAGGGTCATGGCTATACAAAGACAGTCAACATTTCGGGCACTCCAATATACAGACAGAGACACAGAACTTGAGTAAAGTACAGTCCTAACAACGGGACAGTCATAATGAGGAAGACTTCAGTGAAGGAAGCATTTGGTCCAGGTTGCAATAGTGCGGCTTGGTCTACTCTTTGTACTGTTCATTTGCTGATAATTACAGCCATGCTGTCACTTTCCTCCCCACCACATAACGCCAAATCTTATAAAAAGCAAATGCCACTATTCTCTAGAACAGTTAATGTTAACTGTCAGCTCACCAGCATCTAGAATCCCCTAAGAAGTGCACCTGCTGGCACACCCTCGAGGAACACTCTAGATAGCCCCTTGGCAAGTCTGTGCAGGTTTATCTTGAGTACATTAAGTGATACATTAATTTTGGACAAGACAGTTCTTTCCTGGGCAGGGGATCCTGGGGAAAGCTGAGCATCTATGTGTGTGCACCCCTCTCTGCTTCCTGACTGTATACCTAGTGACCAGCTGCTTCAAGTTCCGGAGGCCTTGACCTCCCCATCATGATGAACTATAACCTACAACTGTGAACCAAAGTCCTTTCTCTGCCAAGTTACTTTTGTCTGAGCATTTCATCACAGAAAAAGGAAAAGTAACTAAGGCATGTGCTTTTTAAAAAACTTTGTGCAAAGAAATAATAATTTATCCAAGCATGATGATGCATGCCTATTAACCAGCACTTGAGATGGAGAGGCAGGAGAATTATAAGCCCAAGGCCAATGTGAGCTCCATAATGAGATCTAGTTTCAAATTTTTAAAAATTAAATTAAAAAACCAAACCACAACAAAGACATGATAACTTAAAAGTAAAAATCTCCCAGGTGGTGGTGGCATGTGCCTTTAATCCCAGCACTCATGAGTCAGAGGCAGGGTGGATTTCCACGGAGTCTGAACCCAGCCTAGTCTACAAAGTAAGTTCCAGGACAGCCAAAGCTACAAAGCAAACCCCTTCTGGGGGAGAAAGTAGTTTTGGGTGTGACCTGCCTAAAACAGGGTGTGAAGCAGCACTCTGAATGTGGACACCAGGGGATCATCAGTTCAAGGTCATCCTCAACCACCTGTGAAAGTTGAGTCCAATGTAGACTGCATAAGACCCTAGCTCAAAAATCTTTTAAATTTATTTTTATTATTTTGGTTTTTTCAAGACAGGATTTCTCTGTATAGCCCTTGCTGTTCTGGAACTTGCTCTGTAGACCAGGCTGGCCTAGAACTCACAGATTCACCAGCCTCTGCCTCCACAGTGCTAGGATTAAATACATGCACTACCATCACCACACCAAAAAAAAAATATTTTTTTTAAATAAACAGCAAGGTGTGAGAAAGAATGACTATTCCTGTCATGTACCCAATTAACTTTATATACCTAATGTTAATCTAACCGTCAAGCCCTTCACAGTTAATCTACAAATTTCAAAATGTGTTAATGCTGTTCTAAGGTAATTTTAGCTTTCAGAGAATGTAAACAGTCAGAACAGGGTCAGGCAAAATCAGGCCTCTTTCACCACTTTGAGGTCCACACTATTCTGCGCTCATGGAGGTCCATGTCCTAGACATTAACTCTTTCCTACTCTAAGACTCTGCTCCCCCTGAGCCATCCCTCTCTCCCAGTAACTTTTCTCCTTCCTATTCACTCTATTCTGCCAATGATAAACATGTTCAAAGCCCTCCCACCCCCATCCTTCAAGATACACATTCTTCTACTGGCATCATACAGTCGTCTTCTCCTATACACTATCTGAAAACATACTGATCTTGAACTCTGCTTCTCAAAAACAAACATGACCTAAGTGTTATCAACAACTTCAAATTGGTAGGTAAACAATGCTACATGTAAGCATTCAATGATACCCTGCCAAATGAATATGATACAAAAAATAGGTAAAGAGAGCAACAGACTGAAATACAAAGCTTTAAAACAGATAACAACACATAAAAAGTACTCAACTCAGAATCGTGCATGTGTGTATGCAATCTAATGTGTGTATGAAATCATCAAATAACAGGGAACAGAGACTCCCAACTGCCATCTCTTGTCACTAAATGAAGCTTCCCAAGCCAGGATTGGTTATATCTAGCTGAATTGTTGGCCAAAGAAGTCCCATGGGAATCTATATACAACCCAGGCTATTGTCACGACTCTATGTTGCTTTCCACAAACTGAGAGCCTTTTATCTAAATGGTATGCAGTTGGGGGTTGGTCTGGTGCCAAGTAGTCTAATGTTAATTATTGGCCCCCAAGATCTGTTTGCCCAGATGAGTGCATTCTCACATACGCCAGAGCTTTGCTCTACCTAACTCAAAGTTAATTGGTTAATAAAGTTGCTGAAGCCTGTGACTGGGCAAAAGTAGGCAGAGCTTAGGTTCTGGGCTTGGGGTCTAAGAGGAATGATGGAAGCTGGGAAGAGGAGAGAGAGGGAGCAGGAGATGTAGAAGCAGGAGAAGAAGGAAGTCGCTTGGGGCAGTATAGACCATCAGCATGTGGCCATGAGGGCTGGCCTGATGGAACAAAAGCAGCCTAGGCAGGAACAATTGTGGCAAGTAACTCAGGGTGTGTAGCTGGAAAATAGCAAATTAGCTTAGAGCCCAGGTATAGTGCCTTAAAGATTTTATAAAACCAAAAGGACTCTGTCTTGATTCTTTGAGAACTAGCTGGGATAGGAAAGCCATCTAGAGTCTAATAACTTTTCCACAACAGAATACTGCCTGCAAGATAATGCTAAGACAATAAAGCTTGTGGCACAAAGATTACATATCTGATTTGACTTAACCATGAGATGGAACCCATACCAGACACTGCTTGGGTGACCAAAAACCAGAGACTAGCTAGCCCAGGGACCTAGGGTAAAGCCAAATACTACTGTTCCAAAAGCAAACAAACAACAAAGTAGCAATAAAATGACTCCTAATGACATTCTGCTATACCCATAGATTAGTGTCTTGCTCAGCCATCAGAGAAGCTTTCTCCTGAAGCAGGTAGGCACAAATGCAGAGATCCACACCCAAACATCATGCAGAAAGTGAGAGAGACCTTGGAACACTCAGCCCTAAATGGGTAGTTTCTATTCCTCCCCTCAGAACTCAAGGAACCCACAGAAGAGGAGCCACAAAGAGTGTGAGAGCCAGAGGAGATGGAAGGCACCAAGAAAACAAGGCCCTCTAAATAAACATGATCAAAGCTTATATATACTCACAGAGACTGAAGCAACATGCACAGGGCCTGCACGGGTCACACCAGGTCCTCTGTGTATATATTATGGCTTCTTATTTAGTGTTTTCATGGGATTTGTGAATGTGCAAGCAAGTGGTCTCTGATTACTGTCCTTCTCTTGAGCTCTTTCCTTTCTACTTGTTTGTCTTGTCCAACTCCAACCTGTTTGGGTTTTGTTCTTTTCTTTGTTTTTCCAGACAAGGGTTCTCTGTGTAGCCCTGGCTGTCCTGGAACTTGCTCTGTAGACCAGGCTGGCCTCAAACTTACAGAGATCCACCTACCTCTGCCTCCCAAGCACTGGAATCAAAGGTGTGGGCCACCACTGCCTGCCTCCTGTTTGTTTTCTAATGAGGGACAGAAAGGGAGTGAATCTGGATGGGAGGGGAAGTGGGTGGGAACTGGTAGGAGTAGAGGTTGGGGAAACAATCATCAGGATATATCACTGTGAGGGGAAATCTATTTTCAATAAAAGAAATTAACTCAATAGTCTCTTTAATAAACTATGCTGGGATAATGGGGTATCAACATGAAAAAGATCAGGTTATACTTCTATCCCTTATATAATATTCAAAAACTCACTCAAAATGGGTTATTTAAGCTCAGTGTAAGAGCACAAACCCCTGGAAGAAAGGTGGAGGTAAGTCCACATCACCTTGGCTCCATTAAAACACTGTTACATATGACAACAAAAACAGGAGCAATAAAAGAAATACAGCACATTCCTAGAACTTCAGTTGTTGAGAAATTGAGGGAGGAAAGATGCCAAGTTCCAGGCCAACCTGAGCGACACTGTGAGCCCACAAGAAAACAACTGGCAGAGGGCAGCTGGTACCTGTGGCAACAGCTCATGGTTAAGAGCACTACTGCAGAGGATCTGGGTTCAGTTCCCAACATCCACATGATGGCTCACAATCATTGGGAACCCAAGTTCCAGGGGATCTGACACCCTCTTCTGACTTCCAAAATCATTAGGCATGCACACGGTACACAAGCAGGCAGAGCACTCATAAACATAAAATTAAATTAAATTTTAAAGAGTATTATGTACAAATGCCAACAAACACATGAAAAGAGGCTGAGCACTGTTAGTCACAGAGAACTGCAAATCAAAACCACAACATTCCATTTCATAGGCATGAGAATGGCTGCAATATTTTTAAAACATAAAAACTAGTGTTGGCAAGAACGTAAGGAAATTAACAGTCCTACATTGCTAGTGGCAATATAAAATGGACTAGTCACTGTGGGAAAGTCTGCTGGCCTCTTTAGAAAGACACTGGATGACCCAGCTTCTCTGTTATATACCTGAGAACAAATACTTTAAGCAATGTTCACAAAAGCACTACAATAGCCAAAGGTGGAAACATCCACCAATCCATGACTGGATAAAAACTGTTGTGGTAGGGGGTTAGAGGGGTGGCTCAACAGTTAAGAAAGCGTGCTGCTCTCCCAGAAGATGCAAATGTGCTTCCCGGCACCCATGCCAAGGCTCTCACCACTCCTCCCACCTCCTCCACTGCCCCTACTCCGTAACTCCAGCTCCAGGGGCTCTGGTGCCCTCTTCTAACTTCCTTGGCACCCGTACTCATATGCACAGCCCCTGACACACACACTCATGCATGCACAAACAATTCTTAAAATAGTAAATCTTTTTTTTAAAGTTGTATATCCTTACTTATTCTGGAACCCTATTCAGGAAGAAGGAGAAAACACTAATACATGCTACAATATAAATAAAGCATGACAAGATTATGCCTCATTAAAGAGGACTGGCTGAAAACTTACCACAAAACCAGAATAAGGGACCTTTTGAGGATATAAAAATTTTCTAAAGCTGAACTAAGGTAGCAACTGTCCTTGAACTGTACACTCAAAATGGTAAATGTAGCTCAATAGAGCTATTTTAAAGTACAGGTTTTTAAGGGCTGGAGACATGGTTCAACAGTTTAGAGCACTGGCTACTCTTTCAGAGAATTCGAGTTCAATTCCCAGCACATAGAAGCTCCACCACCACCTTCTGGCCTCTGCAGGCATCAGGCACACACATGGTACAGTCATACAACACATGGTGCACTACAAACACATGAAAAGAGTCTGAGCACTCTTTTATTCATACATCCAGGCAGAACACCCACATGCATAAAAGAAAACACTAAATCCAGGTTGTGGAATTGATCTTTTTGCTTTAGAATCTAAAATTCCTACTTTTCTACTCTGTCCTCTTGCCTCTGTTCCATTTTCACATTCTGTGCAGCACTAGACACAGGGAACTGAGTGCCTGTGATACTACCTATGTGAGACTCTGAAGCAGGAGGATCACTGACGGTTAAGAGTTCAAAAACCAGCCTGAGGAACTCTGTCAGATCTAGACTTGCACACATCCCCACACACCTCTAGAACACACAGAAGTACCCAAAGGCAGTCCTAGAAGTCCATCATTACTAAATACAATTTTTAGTGTTAATATAGTCTATAAATAAAACAAATCAAGCCAGTACAATCTGTCATAGCATCCAGTAAGATGATTACGCACTCTCTACCACACATCCAACCAACGGTTGCAGAAACTGCTTTGCCTATAAGGAGCAAACTATGGGATAACACTGATGAAGCTCACAAAAAAATTAATCTGCAGATTATCATGACAGAAAAATTAAAAATAGGTTTTGCCTTTAAACAAAGAAAAAAACAGTCTTAAATGTTTGTTAATCAGTGTCCTTTGACCTATGCCTAACAAAGCAAGTCACAAATCTAACAAAATGTACTCAAGCAGAGAGCATATGAGAGAGAAGGGGGAGGGAGAATAAAATGGCAGAGAAAATGGGAGAGGGTGTACGCAAGGACACGCATGCACACACAACGTACCTGTGATTAGCTCCCTCACCCCCACCTAGTGAATGTATGTGTGTGCATGCCACAGGTCCTCTGGAAGAACAGTAAATGCTCTTAACCACTGAACCATCTCTCCAGCCCACCAGCTTCTTCTGAAGACTCTGGGCAGTCTCCACACAGACTGTGGTGTCTCCCTGCACCAATCACACATCCACACACAAGCACAAACCATGTTTCCCAGTAAGTTGCCTTAAAAGCCTTGGAGATGCTTCCTCCCTTCTTGCTGGGAAAGCCTGAATCACAACTCCCTCTGAGGCAAACTGGATACAGATGCAGAACATCTGGCATTCCATTTCCTACTCACAAACATCTAGAAGGTAGAACACTTGAGGAATTTAATGTTGGAGTGGGGGTAGGAAAGTGCTATTTTAGGACACAGTGGGCAAAGAGGGGTGTAGACCATCTGGTTTTCATCTCACAACTCAGGAGAGGAGGCAAAGTGAGTAGTTTGGGCTGAAAACTCCCCAAGGATGCTCCAACCACTCTGGGGCAAGGCCTTCAAGAAGCTTGAGGTCACGACTCCACACTCTGATTCCAAGCCCTCGCTCTCCGTCAGGCCTCAAAGGAAAGCTATTATTGCAACACCTCACAGTTAGTCAGAACACCACAGTTCCTATGGAGCAGAAAGTAAGCCAGAAAGGTTGGCAGCTTGGATGCAGGCACTTGGTGGAGAGGGCAGGGCTGGCACATGGGTGGGCTCTCCCTCTCTTCTAAACCCCAAGTGGCGGAAGAGGCTTTTATTTTTTTACAGAAAAATCATTCACAGCTCAGAAATGTTATTTAAAAAAAAAAAAAAAGAACATACTGAAGAAAAGATTCCAGGAGATACACACACAGACTAGAGAAGTTGATATTTTAGAGTTTAAAGCCTGGAGTCAATCTGAATGCCATTCCCACTCAAGTCGGGACCAAAAAGAAGAGGCGCTATGTCCTGGTTCCACACAGAAGATTTGCAGCAAGTTTTCCAAAGATGAGAAGCCTTTCTTTGGCTAAGGGCATCAGTCTACCAATCCAAAGACAAACATTGCCAAAATTAAGATTTCAAAAATTTGGGACTGAGAGGTTGCTTAGCAGGTTAAAAGGGCTTGCCACACAACCCTAACACACTGAGTTTGGGTCCCCAGAACCCATGTAAAAACAAGACACAGAGAAGCGTATCTGTAATCCCAACAGACCTACATTAGACGGGAGGCAGAGGCTGGGCTGTGCCAGGAAAATCCGGGGTCAGCTGGCCCCAGCAGGAAGCACAGTAACAACAGAAAACCCTGCCTTAAACAACCCAAAGCTGTCCACTGACCTCCACACATGTACTGTGGCACATGGGAACTGCCACACACACATACACACACACGTACACACTCATACCTAAACAAAATAAAATTTTTAATTAGCAATGACCAGTATGTTAGCATATGTTTTAATCCCAGCACTTAGGAGGCAGAAACAGGCAGAGGGAGATCTGAGTTTTTAAGTCAACTTGATCTACCAGGACCATCAGCACTACACAGTCAGATCCTGTCTCTCTCTCACTCTCTCTCTCTCTCACACACACACAAAATTAGCAATGAATATAAAAGTATGAACTGTTCCCTTATTTTACATTCTAAAATGCTTACTTTTACTGTAACTCAAGGACTATAGAAGAATGGTCTAAGAAGTGCCTTTTCAGTGGTGGGACTGAACCAGAGGCATGTACACACTGAGCAAACACTCTAGCACTAAATTACACCCTAGCCCAGAAGTCATCTTCTTGATTCTTTATTCTACCGAGTCTAGAGATAGCTCTCCAGTGTCAGAGGCATGTCAGAGAGAACAGATCTCAGGTGAACAGTACATTCATGAAGACAAGACTGTTTGCTGGCTTCAGAGTGCATGCTCTTCCACAGACACGGGACAGAACACACTCAGCATGCCCTCTGGCCAGGCCTCTGCTCGAAATACTCAGCTCCAAATGTGGAGGTTTGGGGGGAGGAGACGGTAGAAAGAAAAGTCTTTGTGAACTAAGGATTGAGTTCTTGATTTGTGTGGGAGGGTGGGATTCAGGGGTCAGGCACACTGACAGAGCTAGGCTGGGAGCAGAGAAACTCCCCCAAAATGACCTTATTAAAAAGAACTGTTTTAAGCTGAAAAGTGGAGGCAAAGGAACTTATCTATAGTCAAACCAACACTCAACTTTAACATTTAGCTTCTGGAAATCCAGGCTGCCTCCTCCAGCTGAGTGTCCTCCCACACTTTCCTCCACAAAAGGATTCCCTCAACTCAGGCACTCTGCCTCACTTTTAAGAATGTAGAAAGTGCCCCTTTTTATAGGGGACTTCCTCCTCCCACTGGCCTTCTCTTCCTTTCCCTCCATTTATCTAGTGGGACAAAGAGTCTAACTTTGTCAGACATTTTTATCAGTGACTCGTGAGTTAGAGGTTGCAGTGACAAAAGGCTGCTTCGCTCTGAAAGCACTGAGTGCACACAAACAGGATACAGGGAGCCACTGTAGAGACACAAACAACTGCAAGTTTTCTGAGCAAAGTAACAGATGTGGAACAGCTGTCCAATGACAGCCTGAAATGTGGAACAGAAGGTAAAACTTGAGTTAGCCAAATGAAGTGTAGAGGGAAATCCAAGGAGGAAACAGTTATATGCAAGTTGGCTGGGGAGCCCCGGTGCCCTACTGACTTGTTTCTCCCATTGGATGTTCAGCTACAGCTAGAGAAAGGAAAGCAGGCCTGCTGCTTTTAAGTGCCCAAAAGGTGATAAAATCTGCTTCTACTTTTAAAAATATGGCACTGTTTTAGCCTTCTGAAGATGTGGTATTTCACTACTGCCAGCTGTGCCTTAGCTCAGAGAGCATGCTTGCTTGTCAAGGCTTGAGAACCAGCAATCATAGGCCTATAGCTCAACTCAACCTTAGGAGTGTCATGAAGGTTATTTACACAGAATATTTTATCTGGTTAAGTGCCAGTTTCCTGGTCTAGTGACTGGAGTTTATATTCTTACAGCTATTCCTCCTAATCAAACCATTTCCTACTGGAGGAGAGCAAATTCAGACTCGGGAAACTTAATAAGGCGTATGTAGAAAGCAAGCAAAACTCACAACTATCAGGAAGCTCCTAAAGCCTACAAGATTTATAAGGTCTCTTCCCAAGACTGTACAAACTGTATCAACTGCTAAAGGGAGATTCTGTGGCCTGCCAAACTGCCTGCATGCTCATTCATATTAGGGTGAGTTTCAGGTGATACAGCTTGCCTATGTGTCATTCATACTCTTCTAGAAACACCAATAATCTCACTGATTCATTAAAGTAGAGTTGTTCATGTCTGGAAGAAGAGAAACATCTCACCAAGAAAAATCATACAATAGGAGCAATCATCTCAAAAACTGCAGTAAGGATTACAACTGAGCCAGGCAGTGGTGGTGTACGTCTTTAATCCCAGCAGCTGGAAGGCAGAGGCAAGGCCTCTGTAAGTTCAAGGCCAGCCAGGTCTACAGAGTGAGTTCCAAGACAGCCAAGGCTACACAGAGAAACCCAGGAAAAAACAGGAAAAAAAGAATTACAAGTGAGCTCACAGTTCAAGTGGAAAGCAACATCTCTGCCATTTTTATTGCTACTACTTAAAACCACATCAAACTCTATAACATCCTTCAACTGTAAACTTGTAAGGAGCCATGGGTCCCTAAAGCTAAAGTACATATCACTGTTCTTGATGGAGGAAAAGGGAACTTGAGGTGAATGAAGAATGCCAGATGACTAATGCAAATGCCAGAGACAGAACTAGTCAACAATAAAAATGAAGCCAACTGTGACAGTAAATGCCTGTAATCCCAGCACTCAGAAGCTAGAAGCAGGGGGATTGGGAGTACAAGAACAGCTCAGTTCCTTGTCTCAAAAACAAAACAAAACACACAAAAACAAACCAGGATTCCAATGTACATTCTACCTTATTAACAACCAGACTTAGAAAATTCTGTGCCCTGGGGGACTGACATGATGGCTGAAAGAATAAAAAAGGTCTGCATGTCCACAGGGACGCTCACAGCCACCTGTCACTTCAATGCCAGGCATCTGATGCCCTCTTCTGACCTCAGTGAACGTAAACTCACACGGGCAATGCATTCTTACACAAAACATTTTTGTTGTTGTTCTTTAAGTAGCAACTGATGAACAAAAAGGGGCTTGGGGTACACCAGCATTTTCTCAATCAATTTATAAAGATAAGCATGTCATGGGCAAGAGACTACTAGAAATTCACATGAACAGGAATTATCGCCCAAGAGTGGGGCCCACTGAGAATGAGAAACTGCTCAAACTTGGAGAGGGGCTTAATACTGGCCTGGCGAACTCTCTCACTAACGACACTTCCCAAACACCTCTCAGGCACCAGCTCATCACCCTGGAGAAATCTATAGATTTCTTGATAAACACTACCCTTAATGCCTGCCATTCCTAGCAAATTCACAGTTGGTTACTATTAAAACAAGCCAGAAAACCAGTGGGCCTCTGGCCTTGGATATGCCAACAAGAAACTCCTAGCAGGACTGGAGAACTGGCTCAGTCAGTAAGTGCTTGCCGACACAAGTATGAAGACATAAGTCTGATACCCAGCACCATGTAAAGGGGGGAGGGGCGTGCTGGTGGCATATGCTTGTAAACCCAGTTCTGGGGAAGTGGAAATAGGCCAATCCTTGGGCTTCATGATAAGCAAGTCTAGCAGATTTAGCAGCCTAAGTCTTGATGAAAGACTCCTGTTAAAAAGAAGATGACCCTTTCCCTAGTCCCCTGATAGGGGAGGATCTCCTCCCCTTCTTTCTGACCCTAGCTTATCAGGTCTCACATCAAGGCTGGCTGCATCATCTTCCTCTGTGGCCTGGCAAGGCTGCAACCCCACCTCCACCCCCAGGGAGAGGTGATCAAAGAGCCAGCCACTGAGTTCATGTCAGAAACAGCCCCTATACCCCTTACTAGGGAACTCACTTGGAAACTGACAAGCCAATGGGCTTCTTTTGAACAGGGGGTCTAGGTCCTCTACATGCACTGTCCTTAGTCCGGTTATTGGTCTCTGCAGGCTCCCCTGGGCCCCAGTATTTTGGCTCTGTTGTTCTCACTGTGAAGTTCCTGTCCCCTCAAGGTCTTTCAATCTCCCTCTTCCATAAGGATTCTGGCACTCTACCCAAAGTTTGGCTATGAGTCTCCGTATCTCCTTCGATACCCTGGGAGTATAGTCCGACTGGGACTGACTTAGGCCTTCAGCACATATTTAATAATTGTGCAGCTTGGCCTTCATGTGTTACTCCTAACAGTGGGAGCAGCGGATGTCTCTGATATGTTGCCTGCCTTTGGGACTCTTTTCCTCCTACTGGGTTGCCTAGTCTAGCCCTAATAGGAGAAATTGTTCCTAGTCTTGCAACTTGAAATCCTGGGAGGACTCCTGTTTTCTGAAGCGAAGGGGAAAAAGATGGATGGGACTGAAAAAGTGGGGCTAGAGAACTGGGAGGACTTCAGTCAGGATAAAAGTAAATAACTAAAACTCAGAGCCTACTGATAGCTTTGGTTAGGTCTGCAACAGGAGCTCATAAAGATCCTACCTGGTGTTCCCATGTCTCACCCTCCAACTACTCTTCTCTCCAGCTGCTACTTCTCTTCTCCTGTGAAAACTACCAAAATCACAGTGACAGATGGATGCCAAGGTCTGTCATGATGGGCGAGCTGCCATCATAGAAGGAAAAGATCGGTGCCATGGTTTCTAAGCCATCCTGTTGTGAGGCTGACCAGTATGTGTGCCCAAGGCTTGGATAAAAAGAATCCAACAACCAAAACAAAAAACAAGTAACTCAGAAAACCTTTGCCAGCACTAGCTATAACCAGAAGCCTGTGGTGGCAGCTGCAGCAGCAGGCAGAGGGCTACCTAAGCCAGACTGCTCATGTGCCCTGGCTCCAGCTGTAGCTCTGGTTCTAGCTCTAATGACCACTTCCCTTACCTCTGGTAAATTTTCTGGGTATAGCTTTCCAGACTGCCTGTGGGTTCTGCAACTTCCCCACATCCCCTTCCAGTGACTTCCTTACATACTGAGATGAACTAACATCATCATCATCATCTGTGATTTACAACCAAGAACGATGGTGGGCACAGACATCAACTGTCAAGGGCCAGCCCTGCTACATCACCCTCTCGACATCCCACCCTCCTGCTCTCCTACTGTGCTCACTCATGACCACTCTCTCCTTTCCTTCTACTGACTTCTCAGATACCTTTTTGTTCAGGTAACCCAGAGTTGCCTTCTTCCCCAAGTACCTTAAATATTACTTCTTGTTCTTCAGACATCCACATTCCTCATTCTAAGATGTCTCCTGGTTAGTCTTATCTCCAGTGATGTTGCAACTTCTCCTATGACCTGAGTACTAACAACCTTCAACTACAACATACACACCTTCACAAGGAAAAACCATACAGACATCAAGGTGTTGGTAGAGTCATTTGTTGCCTTATCCTCTACAGTCCGTTCCTACTCTGTACTCAAGCCTCTATTTTCTACCATGTCAGACAAGCCCTAGCTTTCACTCTGTTGTCTCAGTTCCTACCCATTTCACGCCCTTACCCTTTCTCCAGCCTTTCCACTTCTGTCTGTCTGGTCTACTCTAACAAAATGCTCTAGGTCGAGCTACTTAGAAACTACAGAAACATGTATCTCACGGTTGTGGAGGTTGGAGTCTATGAATGGTGTCTAGAAGGAACCTCTGTGTCTGGTAAGGGCTGCTCTCAAAGTGGCCATCTTTTCACTGTGGCCTCATGGGGTGGAAGATGCAAGCAACTCTCTGGGGTCTCTTTTATGAGGGCACTAATCCCCATTCATGACCTAAGCACCATCAAAGACCCCAACTCCTAACACCATCACCTTGGCGGCTAGTATTTTTTTTTAAAGATTTGTTTAATGTATGTGACTATTTTGCCTACATGTATGTATGTGCATGCCTGGTGCCCGTGGAGGCCAGAAGAGGGCATCTAATCCTCTGGAACTGAAGTGACAGATGTTTGTGAGATGCCATGTGGGTGCTGGGAACCAAACCTGGACCTTCTGCTAAAGCAGCAAGTGATCTTAACCACCAAGCTGTTTATCCAGCTGGGTGTTGGGGAGGGAAAATGGTGCTGGGATTCAACAGATGAATTCTGGACTGGACAAGGTGGTACACACATGTAACCCCAGCTACTGAGGTGAGGTGAGAAAGCTGAAGTGAGAAGATCACTTGAGCTAGGAGCTCAAAAGCAGGCTGAGTGTGCTTGTCGCTGGCTGAATCCAGAGCCACATGCCAACTAGTAGGTACAGCCATTCTGTATCACAAAGCACCTTGAGAATAATCTCAACCTGTGGGAAAACTCTAGTTTTCAGAAACCTACCACAGAATCTTCCTTTTACAGGGATGTCACTTACCTTGAAATAATAAACTGACAAGACAAGGAACAGCAGACAGGACCTTGCTCATTTATACAGTTTCTTGAAAGTGAAAGTCAAGCACACTGTAAAATCCTCAAAGACAGACACCCCATTCCAGTGTACGCAGAGTCTCCTTTCTCTCCTCAACAATCTACAACAGGCCTATCTACCTATTAGGGAATACTGTTCTCAAGAGCTCCAAGTACAGAGATAGTTCCATCCATCAACTGCCTGCCATTCAAACATGACTTGAGTTCAGAACCCTAGCATCCACATAAAAAGCCAGGCATGGCAGCATGTATCTGTAATTAGAGAGCTGGGGAGACTGAACAGGGGGCTTCCTGAATCTTGATGGCTAACCAGCATAGCTCAATCATTCAGTTGGGAGATTTAGGAGAGATTTTGTCTCAAAAATACGCTGAAAAGCTGGCTCAGTGGTTAAGAGTAGCAGTTCTTACAAAAGGCCTGAGGTCAGTTCCCAGCACCCATCCTGAGAGGCTTACAAGCACCGACCTCTAACCTCAGGAGTTCCAAAGCACTCTTCTCCTCTGGCCTCCTTGGGCATCCACATGTGTACAAAGACAAAAGCAAAC
This sequence comes from Pachyuromys duprasi, assembly GCA_028658305.1. Lineage (NCBI taxonomy): Eukaryota > Metazoa > Chordata > Mammalia > Rodentia > Muridae > Pachyuromys > Pachyuromys duprasi. The sequence continues at coordinate 17,716,006 of CM053751.1, forward strand.
ATACATATATATGTATAAATGTATATATATATTTATATAAATAAATATAAAATATAAATTTCAGGGGCTGGAAAGGTGGCTCAGCAGTTAAGAGAACTTGCTGCTCTTTTAGGAACCTGGGTTCTCCTCCCAGCAACCCCCACATGGCAGCTTACAACTAGCCTTAACTGCAGTCTCAGCAGATCCCATGCCCTCTTCTGGCCTGCATGGCTACCAGACATGCACACCGTGCACAGACATATATGCAAGCAAAACATCCCTACACATAAAAATTAAAAAAATAAAAATTCAACTTAAAGCATTAAAATGTCTTAAAAGTAAGGTGAAAGATCTCGAGAAATGGCTCCATGGTTAAGAATACTAATGGCTCTAGAAAAGGACCCAGGTTCAATTCCCAGCACCCACATAGTAGTTCACAAGCATACATAATTCCACTTCCAGGGGATTCAATGCCTTCTTCTGGTCTTTGTGGGCACCAGGAGGGCATATGGCACACATACATACATTCAGGAAAAATACCCATACACGCAATAAATAATAACTCTTTTTTTAAAGGCACTGCATTGGGCACAGAAACTTATCTGACTCCAGCACTTAGGGCCTCAGTTCTCTCAGAACTCCACACACAAGCTACCTTAACAGTCAAGTAGTGAAGAGGAGAATGGCTGGGGTCAGGCATGAAGGCACATGGGGAATGACGAAGGCACAGACAGTAACCTGGAGGACAGCCTGGGCTCTATTAGTTTTCAAAGAACATCGTGGGTCCCACTGATAATAAATCTCGGGAATGTATGATATCACTAACTGAGACAAAGCACCAGCTCTTCATCCATTCTGTTCTGATTTCTACTTTAAGACATGTGCAGGGCTAGAGAGATGACTCAGTAGACACAGTGAGAATCTCAGTTTGGATCTCCAGCAGCAACAGAGAAAGCCAGGTGTCCAAGGTCACATCTATATAATCCCAGTCCTGAGAAGGCAGAGACAGGAGGATCCCTGGAACTCACTGGACACCTAGCCTAGACAACTGGTCTAGTGAGAAGATGCCTGGTAAAGAAATACAATGTGCAATGGAATGTAAATAACCTATACATACAGAGAAATGTACTGTGAAAAATAAAAAATTCCGGGCTGGAGACAACTCAGTGGTTAAGAGCACTGCCTGCTCTTCCAAAGGACCTGGGTTCAACTCCCAGCGCCCACATGGCAGCTCACAACCTTCATACCAATGCACAAAGAATAAAATTAAATAAATTATTTAAAAAAATAAAAGAAATATAAAAAATTCCATCAAAAAAATAAAAAGGTAGAAACGGAGGGGGAAACATGGACAACAGCCTTTGGTGTTCACACACATGCACACATACAGACACACAAGAGCATGGCATGTTTATTCTCATAAGAATCACTGCTAATAACATGGGTCTCGTCGACTCACGGAAACTGGTTACTCATGTGTGTTCACTTCCTCCTGGAAGTCTCAAATTCACCTAATTTCCAAGGAAGGCAAGAAAGGCAAAACACAAAAGAAAAAAAAAGAATTTCATGATGCTCAGGGAAGCATTTGCCCTCTATTGCTAGAACAGGGCCTGTACACCAATTTGCCTGAAATGTTATACAATTAGTGGAATTGGCTCTGTGCAAGCATTCTAATTTATAAAGGAAAACAGCCTAACTATCTGAGGCAACTGTTCTATCTTATCACCCTTACAAATGGTTGTCATTCAAACCCAGGAAATCAACCAGGACACAAATTAACTATTAATAATTTAAGTCAGATGTGTTCTTTTTTAATTAATTGTTTCTTAAGTACATGTCCATAAAAAATGTTAAGCATCATGAAACTTTGTATCTATGTAATCGCTTCATCTGTAGTCAAAAGCAGCAACTCTGAGGCTGGTGGTGGAGCACAGCTGTAATTCCAGCACTCGGGAGGCAGGGACACGCAGATTCTGTGAGTTCTATAACAGGAGTCCAGGACAGCCAGGGCTACACAGCGAAACCATCTCAAAAATGAAAGAAAGAAAAGAAGGAAAGAAAGAAAGAGGAAGGAGGGAAGGAAGGAAGGAGGAAAGATGAACGAACTCTGGGGTTTGCAATCAAGCATAGTTCTCCCCTACACATAGCTGCTTAGCAGTTTCCATCAAAAGAAATTGTCTTACTTTTAAAAAGAAAAGAGTGGTAGGAAAAAAAGGTCAGATTAATAAAGAAGTGACTGCTAACACCCAAGATGAAGCTCAGAGAAGACTAAGAAAACAATGTGTTTAATTAGGTACAGTAGGGGGCTGGAGAGATGGTTCAACAGTTAAGAACACTGGCTGCTCTTCCAGAGGTTCTGAGTTCAATGCCCAACAACCACATCGTGGCTTACAACCATCTATAATAAGGTCTGCTGCCCTCTTCTGGCATGCATGTGTACATGCAGATAGAGCACTCATATACATAAAATAAATAAAATCTTAAAAAAAATAATAAGGTAAGAGTAGGAGAACACCCAGTAAAGAAATGTGATGTGCAGTGGGATGTAAATAACCTATACATACAGAGAAGTATACTGCGTAGACTTCGGGTTCCACTCTCAGCACCAAAGTCAGGAATGGGGAGGAAGGGAGGAGAGTAGGAAATGGGAGACCTTCAATGCAACTGCTCTGTGCACTACAATGAAAGAGTGCACGCTGTGCACTTTCAGATTTGTAGAATACACACCATCAAGGTGAAAACCTACCAGTAAGGTGAAATCCAGTCTATATCATGGACCTTGGTCAATAGTAATAGAGTAGAGGATTTCCACATGGCTACAGTTTGAATCCAATGAACAAGGTGTGTTAAGGGCTGGTTGTCAGGTGACAGGCTTTTGAGAGCTAAATGAATCAACAAATAGTCCATGGTAGGGCCTGGTTGGAAGAAGTAGGATGCCAAAAGGCAAGGCTTCCATGAGGTGAGCAGTTTTTCTCCACCAATGCTCTTCTACCATGATGTCCTTTCCATCACGGGCCCAAAAATACCAGGTCAAGTGGCCACAGACTGAAACTTCTCAAGCTGCAAGGTAAAATAAATCCTTTCTCTCTTGTCAAAGCAACTAGCAGGTAACTAACAGATGAACTTCATCACACAGCTGCTATGGCATGGGGTATTAACACTGGCGCAAAGAACAGGGGGAGCCAAGCACAGAAGTTCCTGCTTATCTTTAAGAACATGTTCTAAGACCTCGAAAAACTACACATAGTGCCAATTTGTATATACATAATTTTTCCTACCTAGATATCTAAGTAAGATTTAACTTATTATTTAGGTACTGTAGGAGATTAAAAACAGTTCACTGACAGCTGTAACATTATATTGAAAGTTGCTTAAAAACTAATGGATATTTCTAGAATTTTCCATTCAGTGTTTTGAGACCAAGGTGAACCATGAGAAATGAAACTGCAGAAAATAAAACCACAGACAACCACGGACAGAGGCTGGAGGTGATTACTAAATAAGAGAACTCTCTACAGACTGCCCAGTTTTGTTAGTACCTAAAACTCCTCTAAAATCAAGGCTGTTCAAAGTCTCTAGAATCAGGAGGCTAAGGCAAGACCAAGTTTGAAGCCAGCATAGGCTACTCAAGACCTTGTCTCAAAGAAAAAGAAAAAAAGAGGGAGGGGCTTCTTTCCCATCCTCTCTGGTCTCCACATCACCACCCACAGCACCTAGGGTCACTGGGCCCTCAGCTCCGTCCTCTTTCCCTTTAGCAAACACTAGTCTCCAATGTTTTAATCGCCACCTCCAAGTTAATGCCCTCCAAAGTTGATGTGATAGCTAACACGGTCAGCTTGACAGGATCTAAAATCACCACGGAAACAAACCTCTGGGCATGTCTGTGAGGGACTTTCTTGATTAAGTTAACTGAACCAGAAAGACTCACCCTAAATATGGATGACACTATCCTGTGAGCTGCATAAAAAAAGAGAAAGGCAACTGAGAGCCATCATACATCTCTCTGCTTCTTGACTACAGAAACCATAACCTCTGCCTTAGACTCCTGCTGCCATGCCTTCCCTGCAATGACTGTACCCTCAAAATGTTAGCCGAAACTCTTTTCCCCTTAAGTTGCTTTTGTGGGGTATTTTATCACAATGAGAAACGAAACTAACAGAGCTGAGTCTAACCTATTGCCTCTGAACTAGAATACCAATGGCCTCTCAGAACAACACCTTACAGAAAATACAGGGCTATCTCTCTCTCATCCCTTTGTAGTAAAATGCCGCAAGACTTTCATGTTTGGAGATTGTCATAAGCTAAAGTGGGCAAATAAAGTGCAGAAAGAATAAGAAAGAACCAAGACTATAAAAGAGCTGTTATTTTTCCAAGTCTTGAGTTGTTCTTAAAATGATAAATTATTGTGACTTCTTTTCCATTACAACTCAATATCTGAAATCTACATTTGTATTCTTTTCTTTCCTAAACAGGGTCTCCCTGTGTAGCCCCTGGCAGGCTGAGAACTGAATGTGTAGACCAGGCTAGCCTCAGACTCAGAGATGTCCCTGCCTCTGCCTCCAGAGTATTACGGTTAATACCAGGTGGGTTAATGCCAGGTGGGTTATTTCTCTTAAAGAGGGGCTTCCAAATAAGTTTCAGGTCCCATAAATCCTCCCTCCAGCCCTGCTGACTTCAGTTGCTGCAGTGGGGCCTTCTCACACTACTGTCTCTCCGGTATTGCTGTTTATTGCAAAAGTCAAGACCCTGGAGAAAGCCTTTGAGAGAATATGCTCACACCTTCATTCATCTCCAGCCTCTAAGAACTAGAGTCATAAAGATCTATTTAAAAAGATCTCACAAGTATTTTGGGTGAATCATAGATATCAAAATTCTAAATAAGTAAATTCCATGTCCATCTGAACAAAAAGGCACCTGCTTAAAGACTTCCTAAATCAGAGCTGGGGAGATAACTGCACCAGGAAGAGTGCTTGCTGCACAAGCATGACCCAAGTTCAGATCTCCAGCATGGAGCAGCCACACACCTCCGTTACCCCAGTGCGGTAGGGGTGGAGGGTGGAGTAGAAACAGGAACATCCCAGGGTTAGCTAGCCAGTCAGTCTGGCCAATGAGCTCCAGGTTCAGCAAGACTGTCTCAAAAAGGTGGAAAGCAGCAGAAAAAGTCGCCTGACGCTGACCTTCACACTCAGAGACATGAATTCACAACACATAAGCACACAAAATCTCTAAAATATAGTCAAAGTCTCTAGCTAGACTCTGAACAAATAGAGGGAGAAGAACAGAGCATAGCACTTTTGCCTGGTAGGACCTGACCCCATAATCATTTCTGCTTTCTTATTCCTCTGATGTAAAATGCCTTCATCTTACGTTGCCTTTTCTAGTTGTTCCCTTTATATTGTTTTTTAAGCCACACTACTATTATATTTTTGTAATTATCAATATCAAAAGCAAAACCAAATCTGGGTCCTTACTTCTTCCAATAGTTCCTGACCCATCTTCACCACCAACTCATCGGCTTCTCTAGTGCCCATTTCACTTTATTAGAATTGCTAGTAAAGAAGCTGGTACCCATCATGTTGTTTTATCTTCTCACAGAATTCACTCTACTGGTTAGGTTTATAATTAGACAAATTTATGTTTAAATTTCAATTTGAATATCGTTTTCTCATTTAAGTTATTTCAATGTTTTTCGCCACTAATAAGACAGACTCTTACTATGTTGTCCAGGCTGACCTTGAATGCTGGATACAAGTAATCCTCCCATTTCAGGCTTTATGGAAGGAGGATTTTCAGGCACACCAATTAAGTCTTTCAGTTGAGTGTCTGGATCTATGAAAAAGTTATTTCTTTTTACAAAAAAATCTCACAGATGGCATCAGGAAGATTGCAGGGAGCCCCATGTCCTTGAACCGGAAGACACTAGCATCTTTTCAACCCAAGGAAGGGCTGAAAACTCACACTGAAGCCCACATGCTAGCCCCACCTTTTGTGTGTGCACGTGTGCAGGCGTGCCTGCATTCAGAAACCAGAGGTCAGTGCAGGGTGCACTTTTCTCACTTCCGCATTTCGTGGAGACAGGCTCTCCCCACAGGCTACCCTGGCTAAGTGAGCTCCAGGGCTTCTCTGTATGCCAGGCACTGAGCAGCTGATGCAGCCCCACACCTGGCACTCTGCATCAATGCGGGGATCAGATGCAGCTCCTCAGGTTTATACAACTACTTCATGGGGAGCCGTCCCCCCACTCCCCTAGCTCCACCTTCCCTGCCTTTTCAGAGGCTCTTTTCTGTTTTCTTCACCAATTAAAATTTAGGGTGATCGATTCTTGAATATAATCTTTTCCCTCAAAACTCTGTTTTACTCTATCCAACGTCATAGCAAATCTAAGTGCATCCTGGTGGCCCCTTCCTAAGTAACTCCCATCTCCCACAAACACATTTGCTTTAGTTGAGCTACTTTAAAGTACTTTATCCTTGAAACTTAAGATTTTCATCAGAATACGTCTTTCCACCAATTTCAACTAATGCAGAATTAGCCCATTGAATATACAAAAACATCTGGTGTTTTTCTTTCAACTCAAAGGTACTTGTTCCATTGTACCTCTGATTACTGTTTGTTTTGGTTTGGTTCTTCTCAGGAACAATACTTATTTAGATCACAGTACTAATTTAACTTCCCACATGGCCAATTTTCTTCCTCATGGATCCTAGTAGAGTTGAAAATTCTGCAACTGCATTTAGTAATAGTTTCTTTTTCTTGGTTTATTCATTTTACTTCATAATTCTGTCTCTCAATCAACTAGTTTTCAACTTGGCCCATGGCCTTGTCATCTTTTTTTTTAAGAAAAGGTTTTAAAGTTCGTATGTACGGGCGCACAACATGCCTGTGCCACATGTGTGCAGGTGTTCATGGAGGCCAGAAGAGGGAGCTGGAGCCACAGATAGTGTGAGCCATGAGAAGAGGGTGCTAGGAACCTTGCAAGAGCCACAAGCACTCTCATTTACTGATTCATCACCCATCCCCACCCCCTTTTATCTTTTAATCCACTTCTTCTATTTTATTAAAATCAACAGAAAGTACATTTCACCTAAAATTTTCCTCAAGTTTCTATAGTTCATTTTTTCTTAGTATCACATCTCAAAATCTACATCCCCCTTCACTTTATTTTGGCAGCAGACTGTTTCTTTCTATTATTATTTAACAATGGTTTCCATGCCCAAGTTTCCCCCCAAACAGAGTGGCTGGCCCTGCTTGGTACACTGCCAAGTTTGGTGGAATTTATTTTGTTTTACTTTTCTTATTTTCTTTTCTCTTTTTTTTTTTTTTTTGAGACAGGGTTTCTCTGTGTAGCCCTGGCTATCCTGGACTTGTTTTGTAGACCTGGCTGGTCTTGAACTCACAGAGATCCGCCTGCCTCTGCCTCTGCGAGTGCTGGGAACACAGGCCTGTGCCACTGTGTCTGGTTGTTTTACTTTTCTGCCTCTTAAGAATAAGTGGGAGGGGCTGTGTACACCTAAACACAAAAGCACTCCTGGGGTAGTCCAACTTCATCCCTCAGACACTTTGCGTCTCTGAGTCTCCTTGGTAGACCTATCCTGTTGATTCTGGGTCCTGAGGTCTGTACCTAACTCTGGCCTGGTCTCCACTCCAGGCGGCTGGAGCTGCCACTGCTCCAGGGGAAAGGCTGCCGCATGAAGAGAGCCTTAGCAGTTCTGGGCATATGGAGCCCACATGTGTCCTCTGGCCTCCCAGCCCAGCAGCTCCTGAAGCTAATCGCTGTGCGGGAACAAATCCACCCCTGGCTGCCCAGAGTCACTTGGGACCCATCATCCAGCCTTTATTCTTACTTCCCAAATTAGCAGAATCCATATCACAGTTTACATCATTTCTTGCAACCCTGCACTGAATGCTTAGGAAACATAGTGAATGAGTCAGGCCCTAATATTTCTTCACCCTGATCCCACCTATTATGATTCAGCTTTTCACTTTTCTCTCAATCACTTCTATCAGAAGCTGCTGATTCAAGAGGAAGGAAGATGGGAACTTGGAGGAATTATAGTACCTATTCACTTATTTCCCTGCAAGTCGCCAATGAGCGCTTTTTAAAGTGTTCTTCCATCCTCTCAATTCTCCTTTTGGACCAGCTATTCTAAAAATATTTTGCATTAAATTCTCTCTCGTGCTGCTGGGTTTTTCCTCCCATCTGGATATCCTCGCCGTCTACACACATTTAAAAGTGAGATGAACTTAACTACGTGGCATACTTCAGTGTTGTAGCCAAATGTCTTCTCTCAGATTTCCCTCTTCAGTTTGCATTTTGAGTGAGAAGGTGCGTTAACTTTGAGGTTCATAAGCAAAGCCTAGCCACTGCCTTCTATCATGGTGAAAGGTCAGATAAAGGGCTGATAGGCTCAGACACCCTCAGAAAGCAAAAATAAAATCTAGGTTGTCAGGATATGCCCAGAGAGTCCCAATTTTCCTCCAAACAGGGAATTCAATTTTTAGAGAGAAATATTTGCCTAAGAATAAATAACTGTGTCCTCAATAAAGAGGAAAAGGAATGAACAGAGGGAAGAGTGGGGAATATTCTGGCACAATGGCTTCCAGATGGCCTTCTGAATCCAGCTTGTGTGAAACAATTCCCACATTTGCCGCCCTCGCCCAAGCCTAGCCTTGCAAGGGGCTGCCAAGAGTCAAGTAACCTTCTTCTACATGCCCATTCTCTCATAAGCTTGGTGGCACAAACTTGTCATCCCAGCACTCTGGAGGTGAAGGCAGGAGGAACAGTTCAAAGCCCATCTTGGCTACAAAAGAACTATATCAAAAAATAGTAACATTCATTCTGCTTGATCTATTTGTAGGTTTTCTTATTCCTTCTAACAGCTTAGCCCTCTGCAAAAGGGTCTTTCCTTGTACTTCTCTTTCTCCACTTAAATTACAGTATAGTTGACAAATAAAGTCATCATATATATCAGATGTGTGTAGTGGCACACACCTTTAGATCCTGGGGGCAGAGGCAGGGGATTCTATGTGAGTTCAAGTCCGGCCTAACGTACATAATGATACCCTGTTTCAAAGAGCTGTTTGACATACACATATATTGTGAGATCATTCTCATTCAAGCTGATTAACATGACCACCTCCTCAGTTACCTAATGTGATAAAAACTAAAGCTGATGAATTTCAAGTACATGATACAGCATTAACCAGGTACCATGCTACATGAGGTATCTAGAACTTACTTATCTTACAACGCTACTATCTCTTACTCGCCCCACCCCCAGCTTATGTAAGACTAGGGATGAAACACTTGAATTCATTCATGCTATGAAAGCATTCTGTACCACCTGAGCCCTTCTACATTCTACACCCTCCACCCTGCCCTCAACTGCATACTTTAAGAGGGTGACATTCATGGACTGGGAACACAGTTCTGTGGTAGAGTGTGTGCCTAACACATGCCCAGCCAAGCCTAACACCTTCCAGACCAATTCTAATAGTGTGTCCCCCACCAAGCATTACTGTTATGACGTGAATTTTAGCACTTAAGGGGTGGGGGGTTTACAGTGCCGATTCCTGTTACTTTGTAAGATCTAAAACTTCTAACAGAACTTTGATGCTATTAAAATCAGCAAATCAATCATTTCTAAATAAGTGTATATGCTACCAGACCATCCTAACTTTAAACAAACAAACAAGGTAGGGGAGCATTAATGAGGCAAGAAGACTTGCAGGAAGTATCTCAGTTTTGAAAACGCCCCTGTCAGCGGACTGGGGGAGGGGCATAGGAGGAGGAGAGGGAGGGAGGGCAGGACTGGGAGGAAACCAGGCAGGGGGCCACAGCCAGGATACAAAGTGAATAACTTGCAGCAAATAATAAGTAAAAATTTAAAAGAAAACACACCTCTCAGTGGGAGGCAGAAAATGAAGCTTACTATGAGGACCAAGGAAGCAGGACCCTTCTTACTGTAAAGCAGGAGAGGAGACTTCAAAACTCTTGCCTGAGCTGGCACAAACCCAGCAATACTCTAGGAAGTAGATTCTCTTCCCTTAAATATGGCCAGCACTGGTGGCTAGTCCATGACATCCATGAAGTACCACTGGGTTACTTTTCCAGAAAGTCTAAATAAGCTTTAGCTAGTGAACATTTCTGTGCTAACATGTATGTGTTCCTAATGCCCTGAACCACAGGAATGTAGATCTAAAAATAGTGCACAGGGGTTTTCAAGGAAATCTGCCTATAAAATCAAATCTAAGAAGAACAACTAAGAAGGCTTCCACAGACCGCATGACTTCTTCACAGCAGAACTGGTCTCAAATAGCCCCCAAACAGGATGTCTGGCTACAGTTAGAAGAAATATGAGAACTGTGACTCACACACACACACACACACTCTCTCTCTCTCTCTCTCTCTCTCTCTCTCTCTCTCTCTCTCTCTCTCTCACACACACACACACACACACACACAAATGTCCAAGATGCACAAGCGTGTGAAAATCACTAGCTTTAGTCAGCCCACTAATCACAAAACTATTTACCTTTAGCTACAGGGTGACAATCTATAGTTGGTCCTTAAAAGACACCAAGACGAAATGGCTTTCTAGCAGGCAGACTGAAACAGATGCAATCCAATTAAACTTCTGATTGAATTGCTGATTTGGAACTTAATGGCTTGATGGTACATGCTCACATAGGAGTATTCCAGAAAAAAAAAAAAAAAACGAAAGAGAACCTGGCTTTCTTTAGTGGAGCAACACTCCCTCTACCCCACCCTGAGCATATACAGTATTTTGAAGAATTCTCACTCTGTTTTACAGGAGCGAGCTGGGTCCTCTGGGTTCTCACATGTTACTATTTTCTGCCTCCCACTGAAAATGTGTCAGCCTCACGCACACTCTCTGGTTACATGGTGTGTGCATAATATTAAAAGGGGAAAAAAACCTAAAACGCCTACTAGACTAGTCACAAACAGAATTAATACTTCAGAATGGAATTTAAATCAACCATTTGAACGGGAGACTCCTAGATCCTGTTGCTATTTCTTGAATGCTTTTATAGGGTGTCATTTTTTTCCCACCCTGCCCTTTTCCTTTATTGAATTTTCATACAATGAGTTTGCTATGACCATCACCGGATGTAAGAACAACAACAAAAAGTTACAGCTGGATCCTGTATTGGCTTCAGCTGCAGCTAAAGTTAATGTCTTTTTAAAAAAGAAAAAAAAAGCCAGCAGGAAAGTGCTAAGGGAAGAAAGACTCAGTTCAAGTTTGTTCTTATCTAAAGATATAACGACAAAGCATCTCTTTTGTATATTATAACTACAGTTTGTCTAAATTATTCAATCCTATAGTTCATTTCATTATTAAAAACCCTGGCCAAATATGCATATAAAATCTTCACTGTGAGCTGGGCTTGGTGGCACATGCCTGTAATCCCAGCACTAAGGGAGGCAGAGCAGGTGGATATCTGTGAGTTCAAGGCCAGCCTGGTCCAGGACAGCCAGGGCTACACAGAGAAACAGTGTCTCAAAACAAAACAAAATCTTTACTATGGTTAAGCCAGATGAGTAATCACCTTCTTATGGGTGTGGATCTAACAAACCATTGTGCACACAGGTTCCAAGCTCACCCACACACATGGACCACTGACATCTAAGCCATCTTGTCACTTCCTTGGTTACCAACGTGGATCACATTTACCACAAATAACACAAAAAAATAAACACAACTTTGACCTTGAATTAATAAGATTACTTTAACATATTTGTAAAGAAACTAACATACATATATTTCTTGCTCATGTGCATAATCTAGTCTATACTATGCAAAAAATATTAGACTATACTCATCAAAAAAGTGGGAAAACTGGAAGAGACTAACTATAGGATGTAAATCTTAATTAGAACCTAAATATGTAAGACAAATAAATGGTTAGGCTGGAGAGATGGCTCAGCAATTAAGAGCATTGGCTCACTCTTCTAGAGGACCCATGTTTAGAGTGCCAGCATCCACACAGCAATTCACAACTTTCTGCAACTCCAGTCCCAAGGGATCTGACATCCTCTTCTGGCATCTACAGGGACCAGGTACATATGTTGTGCATAGATGAACATGCAGGCACAACACCCATACACATAAAATGAATAAGTAATGTTTAGAAAAAAATAGTTTGAAAGACACTTTGAGAATGATCAGGGAAAACTGAATTTGGACGATCTGTGAAATACTATGGAATTCCTCTCTCTCTCTCTCTGTGTGTGTGTGTGTGTGAGAGAGAGAGAGAGAGAGAGAGAGAGAGAGAGAGAGAGAGAGAGTGTGTGTCTGGCTCTGTCCCCCTGCCCAGGTTGGCCTAAAACTTACTAGGGTAGCACAGACAGTGTCCTGCTTCAGCTTCCCAAGTGTAAGCCCTGGTGCCCATGAGGAATTGCTATTACTATTTAAGTGGAACCACAGCTGTGGGTCTACAGAAGAGTGCCCACAGCAAACCAAAGTATTTAAGGAGAAAATGTAATGGTACTTGTAAGTTACTTTCATAATAGCTCCTATACACACACACACATACATACATACACATACACACACACACCATTTAAGTGATATGAAAAGGAATAAAATGAACAAAATTTTAGCAATTCATGAAACTATAATTAAGAGAACATAAAATGAAATTTAACCAAACTGATTCTGAACTGAACTGCTCAATGTATTTATTGTACCATTCTTTCAAAAAAATGTGTATTTGAATACTTTCAAAATATAAAGTTCGGAGAGAAAAACTACATTAATTATATTGCCAATCATAAGTTTTTCCCACACCCCTAAAGCAGAAGCTACTCCAGCTCACTCTGCTTGACCCGTGAATTGGAGCAGGCAAGGGGCTCGAACAGGAAGGGCTATATCCCTACCCAAACTAAATTCTTCCTACTCAAAAACCTTCATAGGTAAATCGGAAAAGTCAAATAAAAGTTTCTGAAGTAGAACTCATGAAAACACTTCTAAAATAAATGGTCTCCACCCCTCTTCAGATGCAAGACCACAATAATCCATACTAACTGACAGGAAGACAAGTAAGTTCAATTCTCCTCCACTGTGAAGGAGAAAGGCAGAGGCATGTGAAGGTCAAGAAACTTAAGATCTAAAAACTAAACGTCAAAGCATTAATAGCAGCAGAATCCCAGGGGAAGTCTCATATTCTTTCCAGATTTAAAAAGAAAAATTAGTCATGTTCTGCATGTCCAGCCACATTATTAGGCATTTTATGAAACACAACTTGTACCCCAGCAGCCAAATGAGGGTGGGACACATATGTCCTACTTTGGATTCTATTCCTCTAACTGCTGTCATCAGGAGTGAAGGCCATAGGACAAGGTCTGGGGAGCAAGAGACATAGCATGCAAAGAGCAGACAGAAGGAAAAGAAGGGCAGGGCCTGCAAACACCCTAATGCCTACTTGACTCACATAGAGCCGAGCCCCTATTTTAGATGAAAATACCTAAGGGGCAGCCAGGGTAACATGGCAAGAAACAGACTTTTAAAAAGCAGAAGGCACCAGGCATGGTGGAACACGCCTGCCAGCAGTCCCAGCACGGGGGGGGGGGGGCGGGGGGGGG
>CM053751.1:17729690-17774794 GCA_028658305.1 Pachyuromys duprasi
GTTTGGCCCATGTGAAGATTCTCTTTCTATATGGCAATGAAAGGCATTTTTTTCTCAAATCATTCATGTTCTCAGAAATGCAGTATGTATTGAATTAAAAGTCGGCAATCACTCAGCCTCCCACACTTGGGATATACAGCCTTGTCTTGTGAACAGGCCAAACGTTTAAAAGATGCTAAACCCTCTATTTTCCCATACTCCAACACAAGCAAAAATGAATTCATTTGTCTGATTTTTTTCTCAACTAAAAAAAAAAAAGACTTAATTTAATTAGTGAAACTTGGCAAAAGGCATTCTTGATCATTTTCTTTTCTTTCCTCTCTGCTAAGAACTAAAAGGGAGACCTGTCTTCTAACAGAATGTTAAGTTGTCAATGCCAGCACCACTATTCCTTACTGCATTTAAAAAATATTTATGTTTGAAAGAACTGTAATCATAAAAGTCTGCCAAATGCAACTATAAATATATTCTAAGCATATGAAGATAATTTTGTTTATACATTTCATACAGAAGAACAAAGTGTTAATCTCAAAAAGAAAATATAACCTAGCTCAATTCTTAACAAGACAAATCTATATGATTAATTGAATACTTACAGAAAAGGAAGCTGCTTTTCTCTCTGCAATCTACAGAAATGTGATCTTTGCTCAGTGAGAAAAAGGAAATGTACAGCTGCCCACAGCCTCAGGCCAGTCACCTCTGGCTCTAAGAAATGACACCTCTTCCTGGCCATTCTAATAAGGAATTTATTGCCCTATGTGACAGGAAGTATAGAGACAGTGATGCTACTAGGGGGAAAGTAAGCAAAATCGGTCATCCATAAGTGTGTAGGCTTAGAACTCAGTGGGCATAAAGGACACCATGTCTGGAATCTGGCTTACATCAAGGCTCAATAAAGCCCAGTGTGAGACTTTATTTTATACAGCCTCCTATAATTATTTAACATAGGAACCCCCCTCAAGAAACCCCTCTACAAACAGCCCTTCAGGCTGGCCCTCCTCCCTGAAAACTGGTGATGAGGAAAGGGAGACTACCCACACTATCAGACTGTGGTGATGAAAACCCTGTCCCCAGCAGGGAGATAGTTTCTGTAAACTCCCTGGTTCTGCATACAAGGAAGTCGGTGGACTTAGCATACCAACATAGCAATGATCACAAGCTACACAGTAACAAGGAACAGGAATCAACAGGCTGGTCAAGCCTCCTCTCATGATCCCATGATTTCAAATAACAGAGCATTATTTAGGTATTGCTTTATAGAAAAGAAAAAAATTACTTAATTCCATCAGCCACCCTATTATTTAAATCAACTCTAGAAATAGCTGGATAGTTACTGCTTTAATGAACCCTCATATTATCAAATTGTGGTTTTTAAAGAACCTCCAGAATGTGAAATAATAAATGCAACCCAGATGTTCACTGAAAAAAAGAAAGAAAACAAGACTGTTTTTATTTCATAGCAACCAAATAGGTCAACCCATTTCCTCCTTCCGAGAATCCTCAAGGGACTGCACGCGCTACTCCAAGAGCATGTGTTTCATATGCATCTGTGCACAGAAATAGGAAATGGCGCTGTCCAAAGTAAACGGGGAATATTGTATGTTCCCATGAAAATGAAGCAGAAACTACTAGAGAACATTAAAACTGCTTCTCTCTGCTGCCAAACATCTGAACAAAAACAGGAGGAAGGGGAATCAGTAATTACTTTTCAGTCATCATCAAAATGCTTAGTTTTATAGTAAACTGTTCATTTTATTTATCAATTACAGGAGTAAGTTTGTCCAAGAAAAAAAGAGGCCAGCTCCCTTCAACAGCCCAGCTGAGAGCTTTCAGCACGTGTTTCACTGTCCCTTATTTGAACAGCGCTCTGGTGACTTACTAGAACTGAGGCAGCCGAGAAAGTCAATTTACTCTGTGAAAGTAAATTACAGAACCATCTTAGCCAACTGAGTAGACTAGAGTGAGTCTCTCCTAATATTTACGTAGGGCTGAAAGACATTTATCCGAACTAAAATGGTTACCAGACTGTGTCCAGGCAGAGTATGCAATTTTTCTGAATCCCAGAATCTATCCTATCAAGCCATTTGAGAGCCAGACATCAGCTATAAAGTTTAAGAGCACAGTTAATTTCAAAAGTCAGATGGAGACAAGAAGTATTTTCCACACTTACGTAAATCATTTACTGTTTTCCCAAAAGGTCAAAATATTTTATGTAACTTCAGCAGACTTTAGGGTAGATTGATAAAGTCTACTTTAATTTTTTTTTTTTACTTTAAAAGAGCTGGAGAGATGGCTCAGCAGTTAAGTACACTAACTGCTTTTGCAAAGGATCAAAGTTTAGATCCCAAAAGCTATCAGGAATTGTAGTGGCTCACAATTGCCTTGTAACTCTAGCTCCTAGACAGCTAATAACCCCTCCTGGCCTATGCCAAGACGCTCTCTCTCTCTCTATTTCTCTCTATCTCTCTCACACTTGCATGCAAACCCCTACCTTTTCTTCCCTCAGCTCTGACCTCTCTGTCCCCTACACTCGACTCACTACAAGGCTTCCATTTCAACAGCCGAAACCTGCCTGCCTGAGCTGATTTCCAAGACACACATGGTGAAGAGACCTACCACCACTCTCTAAGCACACCAACACACACACAGAAACAGAGACAGACAGACACAGAGAGAGTGTGTGTGACAGTGTGTGTTTTAAATAATAAAACACACACAAAAAAAAAAACCCTACTCTCAGATAGACATATAACAACCCAGAAGGCACATCTAATTCCATGTAATCAGAGTTCCAGGAGAAGGAATCAGTGAAGAGACAATGCCCAAGAACTCTGCTCATCTCATTTAAGATCAAGCCCTGGAATGGCCCTACCAAAAAGAAAAACAGTGGCAGCAAGTTATCCCAAGCAGGACAGGATAGAGATGGACCTCTGGGCCAGCACAGCTGAAAGGCAAGCAAGAAGACAGCGGAGAGGCGAACTGGAAAAAGAGACACACTAGCTTCAAAGGAGCAGTGAGACTCAGTGACTTCTCCGCAGAGGCACTGACAGCCCACAGTAAAGGGTGAAATGGTCCCGTCCCAGGACCTTGAGAATGAACTTGGTAATCTACAACTGCACACTCAGTGAAAACAGCCTGTGAAGGTGTAGAAGGCTAAGACATTTTTGACAGAACACATGAACCCTCTCTTCTGCTCTCTAAGCCTACAAAGATAAGCTAAAAAGCCAGTCATCTTTATCTCCGAAGTTCCTGCAACTGCTAACCCCTCCAAGCTATCAGTGTCCATGTGAACCCTTAAAACATATTTCACTGCTAGAAAAGCAACAAGAGTCACAGCTATGGGGCTGGAGCAATGGATGATCTTCCAGAGGTGTCCTGAGTTCAACTCCCTGTACTCACACAGAGGCTCACAACCATCTATAATGGGACTCAACACTTTCTTCTGTTGTGCAGACATACATCCAGACAAAACACTCAGAAAGGAAGGAAGGAAGGAAAGAAGAAAGCAAGGAAGGAGGGAAGGAGGGAGAGGAGAGAGGGAGGGAGGGAGGAAGGAAGGGAGAAAAGAAAGGTACAGCAGTGTATCATATTCCTGAAACAGGCAGGCATTCCTGAAACAAGAGCCTGAACAGAGTGTGGATTAACATGCTGAGGCTACTGGGAAATCAGAGTAGCACACACCAGCTCCTAACTAGAAGGCAATCTGCTGGAATCTAGAAAAACCAAAAGCAGGCCCAAAACTAGTGGACTATGATGTCAATGCAGACACAGCAACAACAGACCCAGAGAGCCTCACTCACTTATGAGAAGACACATGACAGCAGAGCTCGGCTCAGAGTTGTCTGTAACAGAATCAATAGAAAAGCAACAGAGTTCAACACAGGTCAAAACAATGTGAGAGAGACTAAGAAACAAGAGTCTGTACCATTGTGCGGGTAACTGTACATTTACATGCAAGCTGCCAAACATCCATACAGCTGACACTAGTTTTATCATGAAAAAGACTTACATAAATACAAACCTATGTCCAAGCATGAAAAACATACCACAGAGCTCCACAACAAATTTTAATGGCTACCTTTAACCATTTAACCTAATGGAGAATAGGACCAACTGACTTGAAAATACTTACCAAGACCTGATGGAAGTGCCCGCTGGACAAGACTGAGGACCTCCAGTTGAGATCTCAGGCTGGGCATGATGCTGCATGTGGGCAGGCCTGGTGCTGGGCAGTCAGAGACAGGCAAACCCCAGGAGCTCAAAAGACAACTGGTGAGCCCTGGGTTCTGTGAGCAGTTTTCTCAGAGAATAACAGCAGGGGCTGGAGAGATGGCTCAGTCATTAAAAGCACTGGCTACTCTTCCAGAGGACCTGGGTTCAATTGCCAGCACTCATATAGTGGCTCACAACTCCAGTCCCAGGTGAAGTAGCATCCTCTATTGGCCTGTGTGGGCACTGCATGTACTATGGTACACAGATACACACTCACGAAAACTCAAATATGAAATAAAAATAAATGTTTAAAGGGTAAAGTGGAGAGCCCTTGTACAGGTCTTTCTCTTTTATTGAAATTGATTTATTATTATATTCTTTATTCACTTTACATCCTTGTTGTAGCCCCATCCCTTCTACCCTCCCTCTCCTCCCCTCTTTCTTCTTTTTTAATGTAGGTCTGGGTATGTGTGTGTGGGAGACAGAGAATCAGACATCAACCTCTGACCTCTACATACAGACATGCATATACACATAAAGACCATATCCAAATAAATAAATAATTTTACTGAGGACCTGATTTACACAGATGCACAGTGCTGTATTTTAGATCTTAAAGGCATAGCAGCAAATAATATTTCTTCATATGTACAACCTACATCCTTTTTCATTTTATTTATTTATTTGGTTTTTCAAGTTTCTCTGTGTAGCCTTGGCTGTCCTGGACAACTCACTTTTGTAGAACAGGTTGGCCTCAAACTTTCAGAGATCTGCCCGCCTCTGCCTCCCAGTGTGCTGGGACTACAGGGGTGAGCCACCACACTCAGCCAGAACTTATATTCTACGACAGAAGTACAATATAAACAAATACACGAAGGGTGATGAGAACTAAGAGAAACAGAACTAGAAGTAAACTGAGAAAAGGGAAAGACTGACACTGGGTGATGTTTCGAATAGGACCCTGAAGGAGATCTCAGCGGTAAGGAGATACTGCATTCATAAAATCCTGAATGAAATCAGGAAGGCGCCAGGTGCAGCTAGGGGAAAGGTCCTGAGGCAGGGGTGTACCTGACAAAGAGACCCATTAAGTATAGCTGGAGTGAAATGAGAAGGTAGCTGGAGAATGCTGAGATGGAGCAGCAAAGAGCACTTGTGGTTCTTGCAGACCTGAGTTCAGTTCCCAGCACTCAGGTCAGGAGGCTCACTCTACTTCCAAAAGATCTAACACTCTCTTCTGACCTCTTCAGATACACAGGCAGACATACACACACAGACACACACACACATAAATTTAAAAAAAAAATTTAAAGAGCTGGACTATACGGGGCCAAATGTGGTGGTAAACACCTTTAATCCTAGCACTTGGGAAGCAGGTCTCTCTGAGTTCAAGGCCAGCCTGGGATGTACAGTAAGAACTTGTCTCAAAAACAAAACAAAAAACCAACCTAAAAGGGGTTAAGGAGAACAAATGGATTTCTTATTTAGTGTATATTAAAGTTTATAAATTAGTAGATCTGTATATACATGCATACATATATATTAAAGGGTTGTTAAAGCAGGGGAGGAAGAAGATTTCTGACAGTGCGTGTGGCCCACAAAGCCTACGGGGCATCCTTTCTGAAGCTGACCCTTTGACAGACAGAGCCTGTAGCCCTCTGGAGGACATGGGCCATAGCAAGGTATGCAGGCAGGAGTCCGGTTAGGGGCAGGGCAGGGCAGACTGTGAATGGTGGGACATGCTCTGGCTGCAGCATAAACAAGGATGCCGAGGGTTTGGGCGTGGGAAGGTGTCTGAAAGCTAAGGCAGAGGAAAGATAGCACCCGACAGTTTGGCTGGAGCAACTAGAAGGATGACACTGCTGAACAGTGAGACGGAGGGACGGCTTCTGCTGTACAGAAACATGGAAGGACTCATCTGCAATGATACCTGCAGTCATTCCACCTACTGTCAACAGCTATTATACTAATTCTGAGCAATGGGGCCATTACGTATGCTTGCTGGTTTGGCCTGGAACTCAGAGATCCGCCTGCCTCTGCCCCCAGGGCACTGCCACACTGGGGTTTTTGTATGGAGATAACTCACATATGTCTCTCATCCCCTTTACCACCATGTTCCTGAAGCAGCAAGCTACTGTAACTATCACCTGGACCATTGCAACTCTTCGCTGTGGTCCCCACTCCATCTATTCTTCTTCCAACCCGTTCTTCACTGGGGACCCAGAGTACCTTTCTTAAAAAGGCAAGGGGGCAATAGTCAAGAATATGGATCAGGCATGGTAGTGGTGGCATACAACTTTAATCCCAGCACTCAGGAGGCAGAGGCAAGTGGATCTCTGTGAGTTCAAGGCCAGCCTAATCTACAGAGGAAGTTCCAGGACAAGCATAGCTATGCAGAGAAGCCCTGTCCCAAAAACAAACAAACAAACAAACAAAAACCAGAATATAGAAAAACAAGACAGATAAAAGTCATGGATCCACAACTTACCAGCTGTGAAATCCGAAGTAAACTACTTAGCTTCCTTTCTACCCCCATTTTTCTATCTGTAGCTGGTAATATTTGGCAGAGTGAATAAATTAAGATCTGTAAACCTCGGGAGACAGGACCTGACAATGAGTACTATATAAACATGAGACAAAATTACTGAAACATATTCTAATGTTGTTGTCCTGTTTAAAATGGGCTTCCTGCACTGTGAGTAAAATCTGTTGCCTGTTGCTCTGAGCCACACACTGGGCTCTGCCAGCATCACCAACGCTACAGGCTAACCCTGAAGGAGTCCTTCCTCCACGAGGCTGTCCAGGCCAAGGGCTTTCTCCCACCTCCCCATCATTTCCATGCTCCACCTCCACATCTCTTTCAAGATATTTAATCTTCCATTCTCTTGGAAATCTATTGGCCTTTTTTAAATTTAATTTTTACTTTATGTGCATTGGGGTGAAGGTGTCAGATCAGACAGTTGTGAGCTGCCATGTGGGTGCTGGGAATTGAACCCAGGTCCTTTGGAAGAGCAGACAGTGCTCTTAACCGCTGAGCCATCTCTCCAGCTCCTCTATTTACCTTTTAAATCTGTTTCTCCATGCAAGCAGTAGGTTCCATGAACACAGGAAATTCACTGCTTTACTCATGATGACAGCCCTTGTGCCATGCATAGGGGCTGTCTCAATATCTGAATTACTGCCAGAACATGCTCAATGCATAGTCTGAAAGCACCTATCCCATTCATTTCTTAAGTGCCTCAAAAGCAGGGCAATTACAGTTTCTTATAAATACAAAGAGTGCATTCTGGGAACACTTGGCATTACGTTTACTAAATATTTTATCTTATGTAAGAATTCTCAAAAAAGGAAGTTTTGAGATATAAATCTTTTCTGTGAAAGGGGGTATTTTCCTTTGTCTTATAGGGGTAGGTGTGTGCTTCTTTGTTTTGTTTAGGGTTTTGTTTTATTTTTGATTCAGAGTCTCCATATAGCCCTGGCTATCCTGGAACTCACTATGTAGATAAGGCTGACCTCAAACTCATAGAAATTCACTTGCCTCTGCTTTATGTGCTGGGATTAAAGGTGTACTCCACCACAGTGGACTTTGTAGAGATAGGGTTTTTTGTTGTTGTTGTTGTTTGTTTTAAGAAGGGTTTATTCTGTAGCCCACACAATCCTTAGGTCCCACTACATAGTTCAGGCTGGACTTAAACTCACTGCAAGTCCCCTGCCTCAACCTTCGAGCACAGGGATTATAGGCATCCACTGTGCCAAACAAAAGAAAAAAAAAGTGTTTTCTGACTAGCACAGCATATTTTTCCCTGAAACTTGTTTTCTAATTTTAGTAAGGTGAAGACAGACTTATGTCAGCTTTATCCAATTTCAAGAAATAAAAGGACAGAGAATGAAACATTTCCTCCCAACTTAAATTCATCAACTTCTCTGAACAGGTGATCATTGTTCTTAGTTCCTTGTTTAACCTTCCAGAAAAATGTTCATTCCTATACATGCACTTCCCTTTAAAAAAAAAAAAAAAGAAAAAGAAAGAAGCACACAATGCATATTTTCCTACTTTGCTTTTGTAACTTAACAAAACCTCATGGAGGTCTTTCTGTATCGATGCAGTTGCCTTTTTCCTCAACTTTGTAGCTTCAGTCCCTATCCCTTATATTAGAGTTTATTCTCGGAAGAAGTCTGCTGATGGAGATTCATGGCAATAAATAATCTTTTGTCCTTATTGCCCACACAAGAACAAATGTATCCCCATGTTAAATGCCTAGATCTGCACTGTTGGTCTAAGGACTTAGAGTGTGATTTTAAAAGCTATTTCCTAGTGCTCCAGTAGTCAGAGTCTAAACAGGGAAAATAGCCATCTCTTTAATCTAAAGTAGAGGGAAATTGGCCTAGGGAATTGGTTACACATGTGACAGAAAAACAGGAAACAGTAAGGCAACCCAGAGACCAGGAGGAGTCACAAGCTCGCCCTTCTGTTGGAAAGCTGAAGGCAGAGATATTTTCAGGGCTGGGAGGCTAGGAAGGACAGAGGCTAGAAAAGCAGAGACTCCATGGCAGGAGAAGGAGCCTAGAGGAGGAGCAGCTGCAGAGAAACTGCCTAAGGCAGAACAGCTATAAGAGAACCGTTTCTTTCTGCCTCCAATCTCCTCAAAAGCTCCCACTGGCCAAACCCTGCCCTGAAAGACCACTCCCCCAGTCTGGGAAATACACCTGCAGAAGGAAGTCCCTCCCCAAGGGAAGGGTAAGAAACAGATCTCAGCCAACAGGAAGGACCCAGGCTACATTAAACCTTGAGAGCTGGGTCTAATTGGCACTGCTGCCAGCAAAGGCGAAAATGACCTTACCAACACTGTCTTCACACTTGAGGCTTAGTACCTGTCTGACAGGTGAAAGGTGGGATCTCAACCTAGCTTTACTTTCATATTTGCTACGTATCCTGAGCCCCAGAGCACTTGAGTACAAACTGCACCCCCATCAACACAGATAGGAATGCTGGGGGTACAATTCATGCCCAATGACACATTCAAAAATCAGGTAGTGGCAAGGAGCCAAACTAGCCAGTAACTTTTTAAAGTAGCAACCTACTTCAAGAACTGTTCTAGAAAATCTGAAAAGCACCAAGAGCCAAAGGAAGCAGAAATACCTTAACTACACTCTGCACACGTTACAAGGAACAATGTGTACTTGTAATCTTGTACCCCACTTGCTCCTCCTTGTAACGCCTTCCAGCCATTCATGCGCCATCCTTTCCTTATCTTGCATTGCAAAGAACAAATAATTAAAGCCTAGACAAAAAGTTCAATTATAAAAACTGCAAGTGCAATCAACTTCTGAAGTCCTTTTTACCTGACCAACACACTAACAATAAAAAGCTCTTTTAAACTATCTTTGGCCTCTGCTATAACTACTATTGGAATAAATTTAACTTTTATCTTCTAAACAAACTGAAACTGAGTTCCCAGATGCAGAGCAAACGTCTTTCCTATACTCTAATGATATGCCCAATACTGTTACGCTTTGTAACTGCCTGGAAACTGAAACAGTTTTATCAAAGGGCTGAGGGTTTTTTTTAATCTTTTTTTTTTTTTTTAGAGAAAAGGAGTTTATTTGTTTGTTTGTTTTAAATGGAAATGGAATTACTACAAGAAAATGTATGATAACCTCAAACCTCCATGGATCAAGAGTTATACAGAAGCCATCAAGTTCATACATTTCAAAACTGTGAAACTAAAATTAAATACGCTAGGATTGCCGAAAGTCTGTAAGTATCTTCTCATAATGTGAGGAAAGATATTTGATAAGCTGAATCAATAAAAGTTAAAAAGTTGTTTTCTATCACCTAGCACACTGTCTGGCATTTCAGTAGAAAGATCAATAAATCTTTTTGTTACTGAATGTTGCAGGAAGGTGAATTAAACAATACTGTATGTTTCAAATATCCACATGTTTTATAAGCTGAGGTAATTTTTTTTCAAATTTGAAAGTAATGCATATTATTCTTATTCAAGAAACCTGAAAAATATAAGAGAAAAATCCATGAGGACACCAGTGTTTGCATTGTTTAGACCAGAATGTATAAAATAACTTCTTATTCTTTTTAATTCTTATACTTTTTAATTGTGTGTGTGTACAAGCTTGTTGCAGCTTGCCTATGGAGGTCAGAAGACAACTTGTGGGCGTCAGTTCTCTCCTTCCAACACGCAGCTCCTGAAGTCTCGGCTGTCAGGCTGTCTTGACAGCAGGCCCCTTAATTACTTATTTCTAATATCTCCTTGAAGCAATCTTACCTGACAGGCAATACTGTTTCCAATTTTTTCCAACTTTTTCCCATGGAATGCAGTATCTTTTTTTTAATTTTAAGAGTTTCTCTGGGATACAGTCCCAGAGGAGATATTAATAATCCAGAGATAGTTTTAAGCCTTTTTTATATTTAATATCATCCTTTATTATAATTCTCAAATTCCATAAACTGCCGAAACACATCAGCGTCTGAGTTTTTCCCTCTGTATCTGCTCTTACCTTCAAATGTATCACATTTGTTGACTCACAGAACCTGGAGCACTTGCAAGGCAATCGCCAACACAGCTTCCTGGATTCCAATGTCAAATTGCCACTGTCTTTTCTAAACTACTGCGGTCAGGCTGTGACATAGGCGGCAGGCAAGGCATCCACAGGGCTCCAGCGTCTCAAACCGGCAGCTGGTATGTAGGAGGGTTTGCAACTGGGCTCTTTCTTTTCATAAACAAAACACCCACTCGATGCCACGGTGCTACCCCTGACTTTTACTATGAGAACTGAACTTGGCAAATGCCACGAGGAGTGGCAACTTCCTACCAGCCCAGCCACCTCGTTTCTTTCACAGAGAAAAAAAAAATTCTGAAAAGCTGTGGAATTCTAGAAGGCACCTTGATTAGCCACTCCACCAGGAAGCCTTCAACGAGGCTGATTCTTACAGGCAGCTGCTCCAGCAGACTGTAATTAAGACTTTTTTTCCCCCTAAACACTCCCTTATTACATGGGATTCTGATCATTCTGTCAGCAAAAAAGGAAGATCGTTACTCAAAGTCCAGACAGCTTCAACTTGGGGTGTTTGGTTAAAAATGATGGGTCATTAACCCTTTGCTTTCTCAATCAACGATCCACTCCATTATTGTTTTGGGAAACCAAATTCACAGGATGACACAACAGCAATTTGTATTCCATTGAGTAGTTTACAGGCAACACCATATTTGCAGCAGGAGGGAACGCAAAGTCAGGCACACACAGCCTAAGCAAAACCGAGAACTGATAACCCGCCTCGGGAAGGCTGTGTGTCACCCGCACCTGTCCTGCAGTCTTCCAGCCTCGCTGGCTGTGCTCTGCGTTCCCTCCCTCGGCTTTAAAGCGATCCCACCTGATCCCTTTCATTTCTTAATTATATTTTTCTTTTGGTGTGTTGGGGATCGAGCCCAGACCCTTGGGCATGTAAGACAAGGATTCTATCATTGAGCTATTTATCCTCCTCTTTATTTTCACCCCCCCCCCCTTCTCTGTGGCATTTTTTTCAGTTTGATAAAAATGCATGCTCAGACCTGGACTCGAGCTGCCTGTCTGTCCCTCTTGCCGCTTAAGCCATTCCCAGCGAACACTTCTGATCTAAAAACCAGAGACGTGGTCATGATTCCCAACCTTCCTCCTCTCCCCCACGGACCGGATCCCTCCCAGACGTCCAGATTGAAAACTTTCCCCTCCCCATCCACGAGCTCCCGAGCTCCAGACACCTGAGGAGAGCTGAAAAGGAGAGGGGCCCGTCCGAAACAGCTGGACTAGGGAGGGCGTGGACGCCCTTGGCAATGAGACGCGGGGAAGGTCGCCCCGCAGTGTGGCCTCAGCTCGGAACGGCGACCTGGAGCTACGCCGCTGAGACCCCGGCCTCGAACCCGCGACCCGCGACCGCGCCGGGCGACGACCCCGCGGTCTCCGACACGTCCTCTCGCCGGCGCTGCGAAGCCCGCGTCCCGGCCTCACCCCGCGCGCCTCCCCACGCTCGCCGCCAGCCCACCCCAGCCCCGGCCCCACGCCTCAAGCCCGGGCTCTCCTCAGCGCGACCCCCGGCCTCAGGGCCGCCCGGCGAGCCGGCCACACCTCCATCACTCACCGCTGCCGCCCTCGCCGCCACCGCCTTCGTCCATCTTGAGGCCACTCCCCGCCAGCCGGCGAGCCCGGAGCCGGCGGGAGCGACTGGGCTGGAAGCCGGGACGAGGAGAAGCGGCCGCGGAGAGACCTGACGAGCTGCTCAGCGAGCGCGGCCCGGGTCGCGGCCGGGCCTCCTCGGAGGGCCGGGCGGGGCCTCCTCGCTCCGGCGCCGTCACGTGACACAAGGCCATGCCCCTTCTTGTCTGTGTGGGCGGGGCCTCGGAGCCGAGCGGACCCGCCCCCCCAGGCCCCGCCCGGCCTTGCAGTCGCCGCAGTAGCTGCTAGCCCGGAGACTTGGATCCTGCTGCGCAGCAGCCTGCCACCAACCTCGCGTCTCCCACTCCGGAGCATCCTGGAGACGCAGCCCTGTCAATGAGGAGCACTGAGACATCGAACTCTGCAAAACCAGGTGGCTAGGGTTGCGACTCGCACGAGCATGGAGTAGGAAAAGAGCTAGGCTGATGATTGGCTCAACTGGCCCCCCACTTAAAGGTAGAAGGAAAGAAAGAACTGACTCTGTAAAGTTGTGCTGTGACCTCAGCATGCGTGGCCATCCACACATTACATACACACAGTAATAACTGTGTGAGGAGATAGTTCTTCTGTTAAGAAGAACTTAACTGTGTTGAAGAGGACCAGAGTTTGGTTCCCAGCACTCACATGGGGAGGCTGAGAACCCTTGTAACTCTAGCTCCAAAAAGGATCCAGTACTTCTCGGAGCCTGCGCCCATATGCACATATCCACACACCACATATTAAAAACCTAATTTAAAGAAAAACACATTTTTTAAAAAAGAATAAAGAGCAGGAAAGATAGCTCAGCTCGGAGATTGGGAACACTGGCTGATTTCCAGAGCATCTGGGCACGATTCCTAGCTCCTGCGTGGCTGCACACAACCGTCTGTAACTCCAGCTCCAGGGTATCTGACACAGTCTTCTTACCTCTACAGGCACCAGGCATGCTTGTGGTGCACATGTATATGTGCAGGCAAAGCATCATACACATGAAAATAAAATCACTTTCTGAGACAGGGTCTCTCTGCGTAGCCCTCGATGTTCTGGAACTCTCTGTGTAGACCAGACTGGACTTGAGCTCAGAGATCCACCTGGCTCCCGAGTGCTGAAATTAAAAGGGTAAGCCACGATGCCCAGTTAAATAAACATTTCTTTTTAAAGTGCTTTTAAAAAATCTTAAAAATTGGGTGTGCGGGTGAATACCTTTGATCACAGCTGACAGATCTGTATGAATTCAAAGTGAACTTGATCTACATAGTGAGCTCCAGGTTAGCCAGAGCTACCTAGTGAAAACCTGTCTGGAATAATAATAATCATCATCATCTGAACATGAGCCCACTGAGAAGTCAGCCCCTTCCCAACCCCACCCCCGCCCTTCTTCACCCTCAGGATGTTAGGGTCATTCCAGCCTTTTATCCTTTGGCTGTACAATAATAATGGAGTCTCGTTCTTCCTGAGGATTGGATGCATTTTAAGATTAATGAAGAATTAGGTTTGTAAATGAATGCAGTTATGAGACGCTGAAGCCTAATCCCAATCCAGCACAGCTGGGACAGAGCTCCCACAGAGCATTATTCTAGGGGTTGGCCAGTCTGGCGTCAGATGCCCTTGGAGTTGAGCTTTAGTCTCCCTTGGATTGCTGCCAGCTGCCCTGGATTTATGAGACTGTAGGAGCTCTGAATTCAATTTCCCGTGGGCACAGCCCAGGGCTGGGCAGACGGCCTCAGTTCGCCCCTGTTCCAAATCTATGGCTTGTTTTTCTCATTTCATATGTCTCCTTTCCAGTAACCTCTCCTCAGCACTGAATGTGGGCCTTTCCCAAGCCTTTCTGATCGAATTAAATTGCATTAAAGAAAAGCAAACATTATAAAGAAGGAGATAGCTCATCTGTAATAAAATTTTCCAGCAACTGTTTTATATTTACAAATTGCCCATTGAATCAAAGGATACTTCCTCCATCATCTATCTATCAAAGCAGACAGCTTTGCCTTTTTGCTCAAGGTTAGAGGATGATTTCAAAGAGTCCAATTTCCTGATAACCTCAAGAATTATAACACCGGATATTCTGGTGCTTCCTAGACCATAAGGTATGCTTCTGCAAGTTGATAAGAGGTTTAGCGGTTTGTGACAAAGATGCATAGAGAAGCGATCTGGGAGTCAAGAGATGTAGGTTCAAGTCCTAATGAACAAAAATGTGACTTCCTGATCCTGTTCCTGTCAGTTTTGTTATCTCAAGATAACAGCTTCATATCTGAGAAAAACGACAGCACTCTTTGAACATGGTGATGTGCTAGGGTGCAGCTTTGGACTCAGATGTCATCAATTATAAATGCTTTTCAATATTAATCCCCAGGCTGGTGAAATGGGTCAGTGAGGAGAGGGGTTTGCTGCCAAGCCTGACTACATGAATTTAATCCCCAGGATCCACTTGGTAAAAGGAGAGAACTGACTCTAGCAAGTTATCCTCCGACCTCTACATGTACTCCATAACACACCCGCCCTCACACACACAAACACACATGCACACACACAGTACTATTGCAATTTAATATATATTAATTCCTAATGCTTCCATTTTCTCAGAGTGTGATCTATAAGTACTTCTCTCACAGTCCAAATCTAAAAATCTGCTTCTGATATCCATCCAATCCAATTCCATCAGCATAATGCAGGCACAAGGTATTTGTAAACACTGCATTATCCACATGGGTTACCCTGAGCCCCCATTTTGACCTGAAAGAATGTTGAGAGAAAAGATGGCTCAGTGTGCCAGGCGCTGGTGGTGCACGCCTTTAATCCCAATCTTGGAAGCAGAGGCGGGCAGATCTCTAAATTCGATGCCAGCCTGGTCTACAGGGCGAGTTCCAGAACAGTCAAGGCTATACGGAGAAACCTTATTTTAAAAAAGGACATTGAGAGAATAAAAAAGGCTTAGGGTGGTGTTTCTGCCATTCATTAAAGAACTTAGAAGACTTTAGGTTCTTCAAATTTCACATGCATTAATATCAGGAAAAAATTAGATTTTTGTTTTTGAAAAGTGATGTTTTCTGGTATTTCAAAAATATCTGCTGTGCCTTTTTATAGGGACATTTAATTCATTGGCCACTAAGACACTCGGTTGTGGCTAGTTTGAGTGGCTTTCTCAGATGTTAAAAAAAAAGTTTTATTACATTTATTTATTTGTAGGGGGCAATGCATATATGTCATGGCCCAGGTGTGAAGATCAGGGGACAATTTCAGGAACCATGGGATTAAACCTGGGATTAAATTTAGGCTGTTAAACTTGATAGCAGGTGCCTTCAACACTGAGCCAGCCATGGTACTGAAACTTTTGTAAATAAATTTGTAAGTAAAAGGACTCTTATGAAAAGCCATGCTCCAAGATAATTGTATTAAACACAATTATTACATTGTTGCAATTATTGGGTCAGAAAATAGATACAGGTAACACTCTATTTTTTTTTTACATTTCTTAAATTTGTATGTATAAGGGCACAGGTGTGGCTGGCATATGGAAGGCAGAGGGCAACTTTCAAGAGTTGATTCTCTCTTTCCAATGTGGGTCCTGTGGAGTCAAATGCAAACCCTCATCCTGGGACTAGAACTCAGGTCCTTCACCATGGCAGCAGGCACCTTTACCCATCGAGCTACCATACAGGTTCCTTAGACACCTCCTACATTTGCTCTCTGGATGGGGTGCTCAGAACACAAAGATGAATAAGATTCAGCTTTTGTCTTCCTGGGATGGATGGACTAGAAGGGATAGCGTCATCAAGTAAGTAATTACATTGTCACCCATCCCAGCTGCCGCCCCAACACACACACACACAGTGGTTGAAGGGATGGGACCCAGGCAGGTGCTAAGGACTCACTTTACCATTATAACTTTGATGTCCTCTCTGTCTATAGCCATCCCTGTGTTTGCCTGTGTCAGGCCTTACTGACAGATTGCAATCTGTCTCTACTATCTCCTGCAGGGCGTGACCATGTAAAAAGGAGAGAAAACAGCATAATTGCTAGAGGGACAGGCATTGAAAAGTGAAAGACATTCTGCAAACATGTTGAAACCTATTTGTCAGTCCCTTAGCCATGGAGGAAATAGTTGAAGAAATCAAGAATGTGTGCATTCCATCCTGGTTGGGACTTCTTTTTTTTTTTTTTTTTTTTTTTTAATAGCTTTATCTCTCTCTCCCCCAAGCAAGTCTGTGGAGGCAGAGAGAGTCTCTTCTAGAACTAAGGGCACATTGACTAAGACCTGCCTAAACCAGGCTTTTTCTTTTCCTTCCTTCCTTCTTCCCTTCCTCCCTCTCTCCTATCTTCTTTTCTTTCTTTCAAGTAGCCCAGGGTGGCCTTGAACTTGCTACAGAGCCAAGGATGACCTTGAACTCCTGTCATCCTGCCTTCTGGAATTAAGCAATATCTAGTTCCTTTCTCTCTTTCTCTCTCTCTCTGTCTCTCTCTCAGTGTGTCTCTATCTCTGTCTCTCTCTCCCTCCTCTCTCTTTTCCTTTCCCCCTTCCTATCCCAACAACCTCTCCTGTGTAACCCAGGCTGGCCTCAGTGGCCTCCTACTTCACCCTTCTGTATGCTGGAATCAACAGACCTGCATGCTGCTCTCAGATGCCCTCTTCTTTTGGACCTTTTCTCTCTTCACGATCAGGAAAAGGCCCGCCCACACTACTGAGCTATGGCTGCTGCCAGATCCGGGACAGAACAGTTCCCAGCTCCTTTGATAACGGTCAAAGAATGCAGACACAGTGGTGACAATCAGCAGAGCAAGACCTCAACTAATCTGTTACATGTGGTCAGGGGTCTGGTCCAGTCTGGGAAATGCACATAGCGACAGCCAGCTAGCTCCCTGTGGGCTCACAGTCACGAAAGGAAAGTAATGTTTTCCCAAAAAGAAAAAAAAATCTAATTTCACCTAGGAATAGAGAGGATCTTGAACAGATTAGCAGGCTCCAGGCTCTGCTCTGCCCAAGCAAACAGGAGGATTTCACATGGCGAGTCATAGCATTCATTAAATTTTCAAAAGCTGTGTCTTTCAAATCGTTCAGCACCATCCACCTTGGTCTCATTTTCCCCCTGGAATCCAGCGTTGACATCAGTTCCCTGGCCTCCCATTACTGAGGGCAGCTTAATTTGTTTTAGATTGATTCCTTTTTTTTTTTTTTTTTTTTTTTGGTTCCAGGAACAAAGGTGGCCGGATTTTTTTTTCAGGGTAAACTTGGAAAGAATAACTGACCCGTATTCCCATCTGTTTGTCCTTGGAATAAAGGCATGCCAGGCAGCACCAGTTATTATTATTATAACTGAAATTGTTTTCTACAGTAATAAAATGCTGTGCTTTTTATTGTGCTTCTTTTTTCTGTTTGTGTTTGTTTGTTTGTTGAGAAAGAATCTCTAGAGACAGCTATCCCTCACCACCCTATCTTGCTCCTCTGTGGCTGAAATTACAGGTGGGCTACCACATCCATTAGATATTTATTTATGTGGATTCTGGAGGCATGATAACTCCTGTTATCATGATTGCACAAAGAACACCCTAACTGCTAAGTCATCTCCTCAGGCCCCACACTGTTGCTATTGCCTTTGAGCTGGACATTCTCTGAACATTCCATAAGGGCTCAGGAAATCAAACTTGCAAGTCCTAGGAATTCCCTAAAACATAACAGGATTCCCAAGATACCCTTCCCCACCAGGTTATGTAAACATCAGGAATTTTCTGGGAAAGAACACTCCTCTAAGAGCTCCAGGGACACAGTTTTTCATGAGTCATAACCCATGGTGGAGTAGGATTTTTGGTGATGCAGCTACCTTTGACTTACCCATGCTTCTGTGAGAAACCTCAATAAATTCATTGCTTCACCAAGCTAGACTCTGGGTGGAATCCTTTCTTCCATCTGTCTCCATTTCCTTAACAGGAAGATGAAGAATGTGGTTTTTTTTTCCGTGTCTTCCTAGGAATACTCACCCAACAGTAGCTTCTGCAATCCTTCAAATCATGATTCTGCTGCTTCCACCCAGTAAATGTGTGCCAGCACACCACACTGGGTAATGTTCCTATTATCTTTACCTAGTTCTGTAGTTTGTTCCTGACCTACTGAAAAAAAAAAATAATTAATTTCCACACACAAAAAGGTAAGTCACAGTCTATGATACACAGCTTCAATTGTCATTAGATGTTGTCCCAGAGTGCAGAGTATCTAATCAGTCAGGTGATTAAAAAGCCAAAGGGTGAAATGACAAATATACAGATATATGCAAGAAGCGTGTTCCTTGCCAGCAAGTGGCATGGTCCTGTAGTATAAGGACTGCGACTCAAAAGGGCTTAACTGTACCCAAGCAACTGTGACTTCGAAATTTGGCCTCTAGAAGAGCAGAAGCTGGGCTGGAGAGATGGCTCAGAGGTTAAGAGCACTGCCTCCTTTTCCAAAAGACCTGGGTTCAATTCCCAGCACCCACATGGCAACTCACAGCTGTCTATAATGCCAATTTCAAGTGATCTGACCCCTTCACACATAAAATAAAAGATGAGAAAAAAAGAGAAAGAAAAAAAAAAAGCAAAAGCCAATCATGAATTCTGGCCACTCACACCCAGTGATTCTTTGGGTCCTGGCCGTGAAACATGAAACATCACAAAATATTACCACTGGTGCCTGGATACTGCACACTGTCAAATTAGAAGGACAGGACACTTTTCTTCTTGTATAACTTGTACAAATTGTTTCACTTCTCTGTGCCTTAGTTTCTATAAAATGAGATCAGCAACAATCCCTGGCTCATGAGAAACTGCTGTTGGAAAGCTGGGTGTGGTGGTATATGCCTGTAATCCCAGGCGCTTGGTAAACTGAAACAAGAACATCATGTTCAAGGCTAGGACTAGAAAGAGCACTGGCTGCTCTTCCAAAGGGCCTTGGTTCCATTCCCAGCACCTACAGGGTAGCTCACCATCATCCATAGCTCCAGTTCCAGGGGACCTGATGCCCATTACTGACCTAAACATGCAGAAGGCATGAACATGGCTTAAAAATATACATACTTGCAGACAATCTACCCATACGCATAAAAGTTAATCAGTCAATCAGTTAAAATGTGCCCATCCCCAGTTCTCTCCTCTGCTCTCTAGAGAACACTCTGGGCTTCCTAAACCCTTAGTACTCTGCTCAAAATGGTCATTAGCCCAACATAAGTTCTTGCCCTCACTCTGTTGCTAAGGAAATGCCATATCTTTTCACTTCAAAGATTACGACCAGGGCTTCCTAGTGCTCACTGCAGACATCACCAGCAATATTTCCAGGGTCCCAGCATGGAATACCAGTTATTCAGGAGGCTGAGGCAGGAGGACCAAAAGTTCAAGACTAGCTTGGATTACAGAGAGAGTGCAAAGTCAGTCTAGGCAACTTCATGAGACCCTGTCTCAAAAAAAAAAGAGGACTGGGGGGTGGCTCAGTGGTAGAGAGAGCCACTGCTTAGAATCCCCCAGTGAGGGGCTGGGGTGTGGCTTAGAGGTAGAGCACCTGCCTAGAATCCCCCAGTGAAGGGCTGGGGTGTGGCTCAGTGGTAGAGCACCTGCCTAGAATCTCCCAGTGAGGGGCTGGGGTGTGGCTTAGAGGTAGAGCACCTGCCTAGAATCCCCTAGGGTAGGGATGGGGGTGTGGCTCAGTGGTAGAATGTTTGAGTACCTAGCATTTCAGGGCCTGAGTTCAATCTGCAGTACCACAAAAAAAAAAAAAAAAAAAAAAAAAAGTCATTATAGAGAGTCCTGATTCCAGATGGAGTAAACGCGATCTCTAATCCTCTCACTAATACAAGTGACATGGGTGAACATTGTATATGGAGCAAACATAAGAGGATGGAAAATTCAGGGAGAAGGCAGCAGATGGACTCTGAACATAGGGACCCAAGCAACACTAGACCGTAAATTCCCTCCTTTTCTTTCTGCCCATCTACCCCAGAGTGGAGGCTGGTGAAGCCAGACATTCAAATGCATTCAGAAACACCAGCTGGCATCTAGGGGTCTGTGGAGGGTGGGGTGGGGAGGAAAGTTCCAACAAAAAAGGCTGATCTCGTCAGCCAAGACCAGGAAAGGCGTAGCCGGACAGGACAGGGAATGTTTAGATGATAAAGCTCAGCCCCTACCACCCTATTCCTACCATACAAACAAAGGGCTGGGTAGGGAGTCCGTCCCCCACCCTCCCAGGGCTGCCAGGACACGTGGCAAACCCTCCCTCAAAGGCCAAATGGATTTGACTCCAGCTGCAAAGTAAATGAGGCTCCTCCTCTCCCTCCCCACAGAGGTGATGTCAGGGCAAATATATGGGAAAAATCAGACTTTCCCCCACCTGCCAAGGCCTAGGGGTAGCCAGAAAGTCTGTAATCCTGGTGCCATAATAAAGTACCCCTGCAAGCAGAGGTCAAGTGCAAAAACTCAACTTCTACCCCAAACTAGTCCTAATGAAGAGATGCCCCTGCTTTGACAGAATAACTGTAAGACCCTGAGTCTCCTAACATGTAACTTATGAAAAATTACTTATCAAAACCTTAGCATGGCTGTGGAAGCTATAACCTCAGTACTCAGGAAACGGAGGCGAGAGGATTTGCCATGCTGGAAATCTGGGTCTTCTGGAAGAGCCGCCAATGCTCGTAATCTCAGAGCCGTCTCTCCAGCCCTTTCACTTATGTTTTAATTCACCTGATCTGTTAAGACATCATAGGAAACTAATATCCTTTGATTCAGTCAGTCACTTTTTTTTTTTTTTGACAGCTTTCACTCCCTCTAGCTGAGGACTGCCTCTGAACTTCGGGTCAGCTGCTGGATTGCATGGTCTTTTGCAACATGAGGGATCAAACACAGAGCTTTGTCATGCTAGGTAGCCACTCTGCCAATGAGCTACAAATCTAGTCTCTATCTCTATTTCCCCCTACTCCCTTTCTTAAAAGACAGGGTTTCGCTACATGGCTCTGGCTGACCTGGAACTCACAGAGATCTGCCTGCCTCTTCCTCCCAGATGCTGGGGTTAAAGGTGCCCACCATAATAGCTGGCTATTTTCTATCCTTTTATTGCTCATGACAAGCCTCACCACACAGCCCAGGCTGACCTCAAACTCGAGATCCTCCTGCCTGGGCCTCCTGGAGGCTGGGATGGCAAGGCACACCACCATGCCTGGCTGAAGGGAATCTTGCTAACAGCATCACCGGGAGAAAGCAAGGCTTTATGTGGAGACTGTTGGAGCTGACACTGTGGTTGTCTCTCCAGGAGAGACTACAGGATCCCTGATTTCATCTGCAGCTAAGAACTGGCTTCTACGAAAAGAAAGAGGGACACTCCCTCAATCAGGCATCGTTTTTCTGTGTCTCAGGAGGAGTTAGAAAACAAGAAAACAAATATCACTTTCTAGGGCGACACCACATCGATGGAGGGCCTGGAGCACGTTCTTCCCCTGGAGTCTGCTCTCTGTCAGGAGGCCTTGGGTCCACTGGCTAGGAGCTTAATCTTCGTGGCCCTTCAAGCCTCCTCCACAAGGCCAAGTTCAAAGGAGGCTCAGGAAGACACTCTGAAGGAGCAGGTGAGGCAGGATGAAAGGGTGCATTAATTTCTAAATGGTCTTTCCATTCCTCTAAATGTCTCTCTCACTCCTCTCCTCCTTCCTCCCTTCCTCCCATTCATTTGTTGTTGTTTTGTTGGTTGGTTTTGTTTGTTGTTTGGTTTATTGGTTGCATTTGTTTTGTTTTTCAAGACAGGGTTTCTCTGTGTAGCCATGGCTATCCTGGAGCTTGCTATATAGACCAAGCTGGCCTGGAACTCACAGAGATCATTCTGCCTCTGCTAGGATTAAAAGTGTGTAACATCACACTCAACTGCCCTTTTGCTTCCTAAAAAGAAAAAGTTCTACCACTGAGCCACACCCCAGCCCCTCACTGGGGGATTCTAGGCAGGGGCTCTACCACTGAGCCACAGCCACAACTGTTTTTTTTTTTTTGTTTTTTTTGTTTTTTTTTGGTATCTTAGAATGTTTGTGTGTGGTATAGGAATATAGTGCATGCACACATGTATGTACAGATGTGCACCCGTGCATGTTCACAGAGGCCAGGGGAGGACACTGGATGTCCTGCTTTAGCACATTCTGCCTTATTGGTCTGAGACCAGGGCCTTTCCCTAACTCTGAAGCTACAATGGTAGCCAACAGATGTTCCCTGTCCCCCATAGCTCTGAGCTTACAGGCACATATGTCCACACACACACACACACACAATCATGGCCTTTTTTTTTTTGAGACAGGGTTTCACTGTGTAGCTCTGGCTGTCCTAGAACTCACTTTGTAGACCAGGCTGGCCTCAAACTCACATATATCCCCCTGCCTCTGCCTCCTCAGTTAAAGGCGTGTGTAACCATGCCCAGCTCATGCGTGGCTTCTTAGTTTGGGGGTTCAAAGCCAGGCCTCACACTTGGGTACTGAGTGCTCTTACCCACTGGGTCACTGCTCCAACCCCTTTCCATGTTTTGTTTTTGTCTTGTGCTACAGACTAGACTGGCCTTGAGCCTGCCCTCTGTCTGCCTCCCAGATTTAGTATGCAAAACGAGAGACCTCAGGCTCGATGCAGCCAACACCCAGCAAGTCCATCAACACCACCACCGTCACCATAATCTCGGCTCCCTTACTCTTTCTGACCTTCTGGAGACTAAGCACAGCTCACACTTTCCCTGGAGTCTTCCCAGTACCCTCCCGGTATCCACCAAACAAGGCAGATATTGTCCCATTTAGAGCCTGGGAAGAGGCTCCCAGACAGTAACTTGCCTAAGACCACACAAGATGACAGGAGAGGAGCCAACAAACATATTGCTTCCACTGGCCCTGTTCCTCAGGAATCTAAGAGAAACAGAATATTTCTGTCTCAGAGAATGTTTTTGCCTACCTTTTCTTCCCCCCTTATTC
Source organism: Pachyuromys duprasi (assembly GCA_028658305.1). Classification (NCBI taxonomy): domain Eukaryota; kingdom Metazoa; phylum Chordata; class Mammalia; order Rodentia; family Muridae; genus Pachyuromys; species Pachyuromys duprasi. The sequence continues at coordinate 17,753,024 of CM053751.1, forward strand.
CTCCCTCTCCAAATCCCAGAGTACTGGGGATGGAGGCCAGGGCCATGCACATGCTAGACCATGCTCTACAACTGAGCCATAGTCCTTGGCCCTCACCAAAGGCTCTACTCCTGGGCCACACCCTAGCCTCTCACTGTGGACTTCTAGGCAGGTGTTCGACCACTGAGATATAGCCCCAAACATTTCTTTTTTCTTTTCACTTATTCTGACACAGGGTCTCACTAAACTGCCTAAACAGGTCCTGAACTCACTCTGTAGCCCAAAACTTGACCTTATGCTCTTCCTGCCTTAGCCTCTGGGGAACTGAGTGAGATTCCAGCACTATGTCATCAGGCCCAGCTTTTGGTTTTGTTTTGTTTTGTTTTTCTAATCTTCTGGCTGTCCTGGAACTAATTCTGTAGACCAGACTGGCCTAGAACTCACAGAGATCTGCCTGCTTTTGCCTCCCAAGTGCTGGGATCAAAGGCATGTGCCACAACACCTGGCTAGTGTATGTTCACGTTATGGGCTATGTCCTCCAAACTGAATTATCTCCCTCCTAGAAGGTAGAGTGAGACTGAGGAAGCAAATGCTACTTATAAAGTACCAGAAGTAAACAAACACCCAAGTCTCAGGAAACTCCTGAGATTTTTAACATGCACACATACACACAAAACACATACATACACACACACACAAACATATACAAATATACACAGAGACACAAACATATACATACACACACACAAAATAAAAGAAATCTCTTTTAAAAAGTAAGAAGTGAATGCATGTGTCGACACACACGGTAATCCCAGCATTCAGGAGACAGAAGCAGCCAGCTCTGTACAGAGCAGTGATTCTCAGCCTTCCTAATGCTGCGACCCTTGACTACAGCTCCTCACATCGTGGTGATGCGCAGCCATAACATTATTTTCATTGCTACTTCATAACTGTAATTTTGCTACTGTTATGAATCTCAATGTCAATATCTGATATGCACGATATCTGACATGTGACCCTTGTTGGATGACCCCCAGAGGGGTCGCACCCCACAGGTTGAGAACTACTGACATGGTGCGTGCCAGGACTACACAGAGAGACCCTGTCTCAAAAAAAAAATCAAAGTAAATAAATGACTAAATGAACAAACAAATAGATGAATATTAAAAAGTGGTTGTCTCCTAAGGAACTACCCCCAAGGTTGACATTCTCCATGTAGGTCTGCATGTTCACACGCACACACCCACACACTCACGCTTTTACAAACTAGCTCGGGAAAGAAGAGGTGTTTCTGTTCTCAAAGCTGTCTGCGGGTTGGACAGAGATGTCTGGGGGCTTAGCCTTTGTGTGTCCCATGCGTTTTTCAATGATGCAGTTGCCATAGGAAACCCCTCACTCAGACCCCTGTATATCACCCAAAAAACCCCACTGGCAGCCTAAGCTCCACATGGGGAGTTCACGCCCATCTCCCCCAGGAAATGTCACACAGCAAAAGTCCCAGACCCCAGAGCCAAGCTTGGATAAAATTTCAGTCACACTTAGCCCCTCCCACTCCTGTGTCTCCACGCCTGCCGCATCCTGTCGGCATGCATGCTCAGGTGAGCTGGACTGACCAGAGACTCGAGAGGTGAGTCAGGACGGTGGATTCTCGTTACACCTGTCACACAGAACCTGGCATTCCTTCTGCTCGCTTCTGGAAAACTAATAACAGAAATGTAAACCACATCCCAGGGCTCCAGTCCCAGGGCATGTGACAAGGCAGCTCACTAATGAATGGGTGGCCACTGAGGGCTGTGACCCTCTGAGACATGCTACCCATCAGGTTTGCCAAGAAGGGTGGCTTGTCACAAAACGTCCAGGAGGTCACAGCAGGATCAGCCTGGCTACAAGTGAGGGAAGACAAGTACCAGCCTTTTGTTCTGTTTTGTTCTTTTGATTGTGTGTGTGTGTGTTGACATGCATGTGCTTACATATTCATGAGTATTTCTCTGTGAGGTACTATCCTCTTTCTTTGACAGTGTCTTATACTGTCCTGGAACTCACTAAGTAGAGTAGGCTGGCCAGCAAGCCCTTTCCTGTCTTCTCCCCTACACTGTGCCAACACCCTGAAATTTCTTTCTTTCTTACTTCTTTCTTTTTTTTTCTTTTTCGATAAAGTGTTTTTTTGTTTGTTTGTTTTGTTTTTTGTAGTGTTGGCTGTCCTGGAACTCGCTCCATAGACCAGGCTGGCCTTAAAATCACAGAGATCTGCCTGCCTCTGCCTCCCAGAGCGCTGGGATTAAAGGTGTGTGCCACCACCACCTGGCCCCAAGCTTTCTTTTACATGGCAAGCACTTTAGCATCTTAGCTAGGCCCCTGTTTTGTGAGTGAGGTACTTGACCTCCCACACTTGCTTGAACTCCATATGTAGACCAAGCTGCTTTTTGAACTTGTGTCCCTCCTCTCTTAGCCTCCTGAGTGCTGCCACCACACCTTTTCCATAGCTGGGAGCAAGCCTCGTGGCTAAGGCAGAAACTGAGAACAAAGAGCAGACAGTCAACATAGCAGGAGGCATCCAGGCCAGTCCTTGCTGCACAACATGCTCAAAGCAGCAGCATTCATAAGCTGCAAAAGGAGGAAGCTGCCCAGACATCTGTCCATGAGTGTCTAGCTGCCTCAGCAAACGCCAAGCTATCGGTGTAGTGGAAGGTTAACTGGAGAAAGGAAGGCGTGGGCCTCCAGCCACGGCTCAGCAGGTAAAAACACCCTCTAAACCATAAAAAGGACCAGAAATCAGATCCTCCATCCCCCATATAAATGCCAAGTAGGTGTGGCAGCCCGCCTGTAATTCCAGCACGCAGGATGGGGAGACAGGGAATCCCTGCAGACAGCTGGCTAGCTGGATCAGCCTAATCAGCTCTGTGTTCAAGTGAGATCCGTGAGCTGGAGAGTCATCTAGGAGACACTTGACATCCGAGTGTGTCCCCCACACTCACAGGTACATTCGTGCACATGCACAGGCATGAATATGCACACACACACACACACACACACACACACACACACACACACACACACACATCCCTGCCAAAATAAAAGGGAAGGCGGGCTTGATGCATGATGCCGGGTGGACAGGCTCCAAAAGCAAGCTAAGTGACAGCGCCAGACACACAGACCACAGATTGTGCGATTCCATTTATAGGAAATAGCTGGGATAAGAAAATCCATAGAGACAGGGAGTGAATCAGGGAGCCAACGGTGGCTGCCAGGAACTGGGACGGCGGAGGGAGGAAATGACTTCGGAGTGGGTATGAGGCTTTCTTTGTTGAAAATATCTGGGAAGTGCATGTGATAGAAACGTGAAGATTTTTAGCCAGGTAATAACACAGCACCTAATTCCTAACATATGGGAGACTGAGGTAGGAAGATCTCAAGGTCAGACCAAAATACACAGTCAATTCAAGGCAGGGGCTGGGCAGCGTAGCAAGCTTTCGTGTCAAAAGAAAGTGGAAAAGGAATACTGGGGCTGGAGCTCAGCGATAGAGTGCTCACTAGTTTGCTTCATGCCTTAGGTTCTGCAAACAACTCCCCCAACCCACCCACCCCCACAAAGAAAAAGAAAAAGAAAGCCTGATATGGTAGCCCACACGCCTGCAATCCCAGGGCTCAGGAAATGTGATAGGAAATTTAAGGTTATACTTAACTACATAGCAGGAGGACAGCCTGGGCTACTCAGTCTCAAGGAGGTGGGGAGCTGTGCGGATGGCTCAGTGGGTGGCGGTGCTTGCCCTACAACTGCGAGGACCTGAGTTAGAATCCCACATAGAAGCTGGATTGTGGTAGCGTATGCCTAGAAGGTTCATAGACACGGGAATCCCCAGAAGCGCCTGGGCCGGCTGGTGTGAGAGATAAAGGGGTGCACAACAAAGAGACACCCTCCTCACACACGGCGAAAGGCAAGAACCAGCAGCCAAGGCTGTCCTCTGACCCCCCGCCAGCGCGCTGCGGCTTGCACGCGCCCGCGTGCACGAGCAAAGTAAAAAGGAGGGCGGGTGGGGGTCAAGTGGCAGAGCGTGTACGTGTGCAAAGTCCTGGTCCCTCGCACAGAAAACCAACCAAACAACATAATCCAGCCGGGCCCTTTCCTTAGGGGAGAAGAATGCGGTCCGGGGTCTGGGAGATCTCAACTTGGAGAGCGCGCGAGGCGGAGCGGCGCTGCTGTGGTTTCTGATCTAAGTGTTCGGGGCAGACAACTCATCCCTGCTAATGGAAGGGGCCACATCCGCTTCCTGGATTTCGTGAACCGGGTAAAGACCCCTGAGGAAAACAAACAAAAACCTCCCAGGCAGCACTGCTGCCGGCCCCGGCCCCGGCCCATTAGTTTTCTGGGCGTGACTTCAGGTTAATTATTTACGAGGTTACAGGAGAAGAGAGCAGCGCGCGGCCTTCTTGTAATCGCATGGGTTCTCAGAAGGAGCCAAGAGGGACTCCGTGATTAGCATGAATAATAAAATAATATACGGAAAGTTAGGGAGGGGCGGGTTTTATTTTACATTTCCACATCACAGAAGGCAGCAAGGGCAAGAACGCAGAGCAGGAACTGGGAGGCAGGGGCTGACGCAGAGGCCATGGAGGGGTGCTGCTTACTGGCTTGCTCATCACAGCTTGCTCGGCCTGCTTTCTTATTGAACCCAGGACCTGCTCAACGTTAGCCCTACCCACAGCGGTCTGGGCCCTCCCACATCAACCACCCACCAAACATATTTTTGTTTTTGTTTTTGTTTTCAAGACAGGGTTTCTCTGTGCAGCCCTCACTGACTTGGACTTGCTCTGTAGACCAGGCTGGCCTCAAACTCGGAGATGTGCCTGCCTCTGCCTCCCGAGTACTGGAATTAAAGGCCTGTGCCATCAGGCCCAGTTTCATCAAGCACCAGATTATGCAGAACCCTAAAACATCCATCAGTTGGGGAATCGGGAGAAAAATGGTTTATCTGTACAATGCATTATTATCATGGAGTTAAGGAGAAGAATTAAGAAAGAATACATACAAAATATGTGTATGAAACTCACAAGAATTGATAAAAAATATATTTTTTAAAAAAACTGAAGTGAGGCAGTGATGGCACAGGCCTTTAATCCTAGCACTCAGGAGACAGAGACAGGTGGATCTCTATGAGCTCAAGGCCAATCTGTCTATATAAATAGTTTCAGGGCAGCCAGAGCTATATAATGAGGCTCTGTGTCAAATATATATTGGTGGGGGCAGGGTTGAGGAGGGTTGACTGGCAAGATGGCTCAGTGAGTAAAGGATCTTGCTGCCAATTCTGAGGACCTTAGTTCAACCCCAGGCCCCACATGGAAGAAGAGACCTGACTTCTATAAGTTGTCCTCTGACCGCCTACATACATACACACACACACACACACACACACACACACACACAACAAAACAAATTAATAAAGATGAAGCGTGCTTTGGTCTGGCCCTCAAATTGAGAATTAAAGGGAAAAATTAGGAGTTGGCTGGAGGGATGGCTCAGCACTTGTAAGAGCCATTGTCATTCTTGCAGAAGACCTGGGTCCAGCTCCCAAAACTCTCTTTAGGCAGCTCACAAGCAGAGAATCTGATGCCCTCTGCTGTTCTCCATGGGCACCTGCACTCACAAGACACACATACGTACACATATATACATACATACATACATACATACATACATATATATATATACACACATAAAATAAAACACAAATTAAATACATATTTTTAAAAAACAATTGCTCATACCTAAAGTATAGGCAAAAGGGAAAAGCAGGAAAAACGTTGTTGCCTTCACTCTCTCTGGCTCTTATCTACATCTCCTTCAACCAAAAACTGAATGGAGCTGTCCAACAAGCCACCCACCTGATGTGAAGCAGATTAGAGGTTGATTCTGAGATCACAATAGCATAAGCCTCCCTCCCACTAAAAATTCTAGTGCTAACGATGGGGGAGGTACATGAAACAATTGAACTTCCACTTTTTAGTAGATAATATTTGTTATACCTTATTCTTATTTAGTGTAGTACTAGGGGTTGAACCCAGAGCCTTGTGCACTCTAGCACACTCCTTGTCACTGACCCACACCCCATCCCGTCACTGGGGGATTCTAGGCAGGTGCCCTACCACTGAGACATACCTCCACAAGTTTATCATGGAAGAAAGAAACATAATAAAAAGAGAAAAAGAAGCCTGCGCTATGGTTCAGCATGAACCTTAGCCCTGGGTTAAATCCCCAGCACCATATCAAAATTTGATGTGATGATGCACACTTGTAATCTTACCACTCAGGAGGCTCAGGCAAGAGGATCATGAGTCACATGACAATGTGGGCTACATAGCAAGTTCAAGGCAGTCTGGACTACATGAGCCCCTGTCTGCAAGAAAAGAAAGGGAAGGAGGGGAAGATAATGGAAGCAGGGATCAAAAGAGGGAGGGCAAGCCAGGCATGATGGTGCACACCTGATATCCCAGCACTTGGAAGGTGAAGGCAGGAGGACCCTAGGTTCAGTGTTGTCCTGGACTACCTAGAGAGTTTGAAGACAGTATGTCAAGAGAAGGCAGGGGAGAGGGAGAGAGAGAAATGTGATGTAATTTGAATATGATATGTTTATTTATTTAGCATCCCATCCCTAGCCACTGTTGACAACTAAAACCTGACTTGCAGTTATCCATTTAAATCCCAAATATTCTTCCTTAAGAGCAAAGAGTCGCATATTAGAACACAATGAGAAGTCCCATGGAGAGGACATGATCTGAAACTCAGCCCCCAGAGGAGGTTTCATTTCCATCCCACTGGGCAAGGCTGCATCTTTATTGATTCTGAGGCATACTGCACTCCCCACATCTCAGCAAGAACCACTCATTTAGGTGTGAAATTTAATAAGTGACACATTTAATTATGGATGTTGACTTTGCCTGTCCTGGAGGGTGGAAAACAAAATGACTCTTATGAAACCCAGCACAAGAAGAATGAAGGAGCTGCCTGTTGGACCAGGAAATGTAGCCACCCACCACTGCATACTGAAGAAATGGAGAGGGCTGAGGATGTACTTCAGTGGTAGAGAACTTGCCCCAAATCTCCCGGTGAGGGGAGAGGTGAGCTTCAGTGGTAGAGCACCTGCCTAGAATCCCCCAGTGAGGGGCTGGGGTGTAGCTTAGTGGTAGAGCACCTGCCTAGAATTCCCCAATGAGGAGCTGGGGTGTGGCTCAAAAATAGAATGCCTGGAATCCTCTAATGAAGAGCTGGGGGTATAGTTCATATGTAGGGTACCTGTCTAGCATGCACACAGCCCTGGGTACAATTCCTAGTACTGGCTGCTCTCCCTACCAAAAAAATAAAGAGATGGAGAGAGGAGGCAACAGGGAGGTGTTCTGAGGCATGATGATGCTCTCCTCTGACATTATCCACCAACTCATCCATCCTGAGGAGCCTTGATAAGAGTCAAGTTCAAAAATGTTGCTTGGTAATTTTTAAAACTTTATTATTGTGTGTGTAAGACTTGTGAGTATGAGTGCACACATACCACAGTGTGCATATGGAGGGAAGGATAATGTTCAGGGTCAGTTCTCAGCTTCCACCTTCTTGAGACAGGCTGGCTCTTGTTTCCACCATGCAGCATATTCAAGGCTGCCTGGGCCTTGAGCTTCCAGGCATTTTCTTGGCTCTGTCTCTAGTCTCGCTGTAGGAGTGCTTGATTTCCAGATGTGGGCCCACCATATTCAACTCTCTTTCTTTTTTCTTTCTTTCTTGCCTCCTCCAGGGGAGCCTTCTTTTGTTGGTTTGTTTTGTGACAAGGTCTCACCGTATACCAGGCTAGCCTCAGACTCCCTATGTAGCCACAGATGACCTTCAACCCCAGCTCCACCTCCCAAACACTAGGATTACAGGCCTGATCCAATATAGCAAGTGCATGCATACCAGGATTTAGTGCATGCTAGGCAAATGCTCCAACTGTGCTACGGCCCCACAATTTCTTCTGGTTTTTTGTTTGTTTGTTTTGTTTTGTTTTGTTTTTTTTGAGACAAGAACTCATGTAGCCCAGGCTACCCTCTGATACACTGTGTAGTGGAGGACAACCCTAAAGTCCTGATCCAGTGCTTCTTTTTGTTTTGTTTTGTTTATTTTAAGACAAGGTCTCACTGTGTAGCCCTGGCTCTCCTGGAACGCACTATGTAGACCAGGCGGGCCTTAGTGCTGGGATTAAAGGCATAAGTCACTATTAAAGAAATCAGCTTGGGCTAGGCATTGGGGTGCACTCAAGAGGCAAGCAGGTTTCTGTGAGTGCAAGGCTAACCTTGTCTACATAGTGAGGCTGCCAGGCAGTGATAGCACAGGCCTTTAATCCCAGCATTCGGAAGGCAGAAGTAGGTGGATCTCTGTGAGTTCAAGGCCAGACTGGTCTACAGAGCTAGTTCCATGTCAACCATGAACTAAATAAAGAAATTATTTCTCAAAACAAAACAAAAAATAAATAAACAAGCAAATAAATAAATAAAAAGGACGGGAGGAAGGAAGGAAAGAAGAAAGGAAGACCTGAAATTCTGAAAATGGAATTGTCTGCCACTTAAGAGTTTTGAGCATCCTAGCTCAGGAGGCATTCATGTAGAGTTCAGGGACACCATGGCTGAACTACACTTCTTCCAAAGTCACTTCTTTTTTTTATGATGGAAAAAGTATAAATTTAGAATTAGCCAGCTGGACTCAGTTTAGATGATCCCAATCTTGTTTGCAACATCCAGAGGGTCATAATCAGGAGCCAACCGAACATTCGCCTTCTTCTCTCCTTCAGGCCTTATCAGGGTATTAACTTTGGCCACATCAATGTTATAGAGTTTCTTCACGGCCTGTTTGATCTGGTGCTTGTTGGCCTTGGCATCCACAATGAACACAAGTGTGTTGTTGTCCTCTATTTTCTTTATGGATGACTCAGTGATCAGGGGAAATGTGATGATGGCATAGTGGTCAGCTTGTTTCTCCTGGGTGCACTCTTTCTAGGGTATCTGGGCTGCCTCCAGAGCGGCAGGTCTTGGGCTGCTGGAAGGTGGGTGACTTGCGGATCTTCTTTTTGTGGCTGAGGACACCTTTCAACACTGCCTTCTTAGCTTTCAAGGCCTTCGATTTGGCTTCAGCTTTGGGAGGCGCAGGAACTTCCTTCTTCGCTTTCAGTGCCATCTTGGCAAAAAGACCCAAAGTCACTTCTTTCTCTAATGACTCTGAATATTGAAGTTAACAGAGTTCAAAGCCATCTCGAAGCCACAAAGCTGCTCATGCATCCCCATTTCATAACATGGGGCACAGATGCTCTCTGAACCTTTAGAAGCTAGAACAGCAAGGGGCTACGGGAATGGTTTGATGTAGTATCTGCCGCTAAACCAGGATCTCCAGCACCCCTGTAAAAGCCAAGCGTGGTGGCACACGCTCATAGTCCCATCACTGGGGACACAGGTTCAAGGAGAGACAGCCTCCATGAACCAGGAAGCTCCAGGGTTGCTGAGAAACCACGTCTTAGGAGATAAGATGTGGTTGATGAACACTGTTCAATAATGAACAGTGCTGTGGAAGTGTAAGTCAAATAAACCATTCCTTCCCCCCAAAAAAGAAAGATGGTGGCGTGCCAGGAAGGTGGCTCTTGGGAAAGTACTTGTCTATCCCAACAAACTGCATTCAATCCCTGGGACCCACATGGTGGATGAAGAGAGCTAACTCCCTCAGGTTGCCCTCTGCCCACCACAATTCTGCCCATACTCACACATATACATCACACACACACACAAATAAATAAGAAAAACATTAAAAAGAAAATAAGGAAATAAAGTGGGTGCTGGAGAGATTCCCCAGTTCTAAGAGTGCTTGCTGCTCTTGTAGAGAACCCATCCCAGGTTGCCCACAACTTCATGTAATTCCACCTTCAGGAGCCTCTTTTGGCCTCTGGCCGGGGCTTGCCTGGCCACCATAAGAGCTCCAGGTTCTCGGAGAGGTCCTGCCTCAAAGGGATAAAGTGCAGTAAGATAGAGTAGCGTGCTCATGCACATGTACATATAAAATTAGTCCCAACTTGAGGCACGTGCCTGTGACCTCAGTACTTGGGAGGCCGAAGCAGCTGCATTATGACTCTGAAACCAGCCCGCACTACACAGTGAGGTCCCTTTTCAAAAAACTGAAGAAGGCGGCTAGAGAGGCAGCCAAGAGCCTGAGAGCACTTGCTGCTCTTTGAGAGGACCAAGGTCCAGTTCCCAGCATCCATGCCAGGTGTCCTGCACCTATCTGCAACTCCACTTCCAGAGGATCCGATGCCTCTTGCTTCTGTGGGCACCTGAACACACCCCCCCCCACGAGGAAACACACACACAACACTTAAAAGGAAGAAGGGAGGGAAGAAGAAAAGAGAAGAAATTTGCAAGAAGCAAAACAAAAAACCAAACCCTCAGATTTGAGGTCTGATAACACAGGCTGGCTATGTGCACGACTGAAACTTGACAATGAGCCAGCCGAAGGTCATCTGTCACGTAGTTGGGGAATGTGCCACCGCGTTCATCACTGATTGAGCTAGGGTTGTTCACCTGAGGGAAGTCTCGAAGCCATCGTGAGATGAACAGACCTGTTAGGAGGGGCAAATGCACATATCTTCTTGTGTGGTTATTATCAGCTTTTGAGACAGGGTCTGACCCTCTTGGCAGAAGCTGAGAACTGACTCTCAAAAGCTGTCCACTGAGCCGGGCGGTGGTGGCACACGCCTTTAATCCCAGAGGCAGGAGGATCTCTGAGTTCCAGGGCAGCCTGGTCTGCAGAGCGAGTTCCAGCCAGGGCTACACAGAGAAACCCTGTCTAAAATAAAATTAAATTAAAAAAATGAAAAATTGTCCTCTGATGTCTACACACATGCTATTACACACATACACATTCAGTAAATAAATAAACAAAATTAAAAGCTGTAGAAATGTTTGTGCCCTTTCAGCCAGTAAACATCACCTCTCAGAATTCAATTTAAAAAAAAACTACAAAAGTACAGATGAGTCTCTTTATATCTCATAAATAAATAAATAAATCAGCTACACAGATCTCTGCTTTGCAAGATGAGCTGTATTTTTTGAGAAAATTGTTATTTTGTATGTTTATTCGTGTGTGTATGCGTGTGTGTGATCATGATCACACAAAGCACAAATGACAACCTTGTGAAGTTGGTTCTTTCACCCCCTGAGCCAGTTTACCAATCCTAAAGTGGTCTTAATAGAAGGAAAAATTACCTGGCATTGGTGGCGCACACCTTTAATCCCAGCACACAAGGAGAAAGAGGCAGGGGATCTCTGTGAGTTCAAGTCCAGCCTGGTCTACAAAGTGAGTCCAGGAGAGCCAAGGCTACACAGAGAAACCCTGTCTTGAAAAACAAACAAACAAACAAAAGGAAAATAATCTATGTTGTTAAAAAGACAGAACAATAGCCTATAATCCTAGCAACTGGGAAGCTCAGGCCAAGCTGATGATCTGAGTTGGATCCCCAGAACCCACATGGTAGGAGAGAATTGACTCCCAAAAGTTGTTCTGTGACCTCCATGCTTACACTGTGCTCACACACACGCACACACACATCCCTCCACACCCCCTACATACACACCATACACACCCACATGCATCCCCGTAAACACCTCCATGTCCTCACCCTACACATGCACACCACACACACCCACACCTGCATCCCTCCACACCCGACATATATACACCATTCATACACCTCTACCCCGCACACAGGGTAACAATAATAAATATATTTTTGTAAAAAGAAAGAAGAATCTTTGAAAGTTTGAGGCCAACCTGGGCTACATAGCAAGGTCCTGTCTCAAAAAAAAAAAAAAAAGAAATTAAAATAAAAATCAGGCAGTGGTAGCCCAGGCCTTTAATCTGAATATTTGGTAGGCAGAGGCAGGCAGATCTCTGAGTTCAAGGCCAGCCTGGTCTACAAAGTGAGTCCAGGACAGCCAGGGCTACACAGAGAAACCCTGCCGTGAAATAAAAAATAATAATAAATTAAAATAAAAATCATGCCAGTACTCACAAATACAACCTCCATGAGCCTTCTTTTTAGATATGATAACATGTTTTACAAAACTATAGATAAGGAGCTAGAGAGATGGCTCGGTGGTTAAGAGCACTGGTTGCTCTTCCAGAGGACGCGGGTTCAATTCCCAGCACCACACGGCAGTTTCCATGGGATTCCAATGCCTCTTTCTGTTCTCAAATGTGGTGCACAGACACACATGTGTGCAAAACACCCACACACATAAAATAAATAGAAATCAATCTTTATAAATAACATAAATAAAACCCCAATATCAAGGTGGGAAGATGGCCCTGTAGAAGAGGATGTGCAAACCTGATGGCCTGAGTTCAGGTCCCCAGGGCCCATGTAAAAGGCCAGGCATGGTATCTGTCACGACAGCTGGAAAGGGGTGAAATTAGGATCTCTGGGGCCCGCTGGCTACCAGGCTCAGCTCCGGGTTCGGTGAGACATGCTATCCCAAGGAAGGAATAAAGCAGGACACCCACTGTCTTTCTGGCCTCTGGGTATGCCTGGGTGTGGACTCTTGCACAAATTCATTTTCACACACTTCTGCCACCAAAAAAATTTTCAAAATTTTACCCCCAATAAAGGGCTGGTAATATGGTTCAGGTGGTAAGGGGGCTTGCAGCCAAACCCTGCAACCTGAGCTCAGTCCCTGGGAATGAGAAGGAGGAAGGAGAGAACCGACTCTCTCATATTGTCCTCCAACTCCGAATGCCATCACACACGCGTACACCTAAGTAGATGAAATATAAAAAATAAAATAAGAGGGGGCTGGAAAGATGGCTTGGTAGTTAAGAGCACTGACTGCTCTTCTAGAGGACCCGGGTTCAATTCCCAGCCCCTACATGGCAGCTCACAATTGTCTGAAACGCCAAGATCTGGCACCCACAGGCATACATACAGGCCAAATGCCACGTACATAAAATTAAGAAATAAAAAATAAAAAAAGAGATCGGAAAGATGGCTCCGGGGTTAAGAACACTGGCTGCTCTTGCAGAGGACCTGGGATTGATCCCCAGCACCCACACAGTGGCTCACAACCACCTATAACTCAGGGCATCTAACACCCTCTTCTTGCCTCCATGGGCACCAGGCACACTTAAGATGCACAGACATACATGCAGGTAAAACACACACATAAAATTACGTTGTAAAAGGATAAAATAAAAGCCCAACAGTGTGTTTTAAAAAACCTTGCCTGTGAGTTTTCAGTGTCTCAATTTGCCGTGTTGGGGCTAAGTGTGGTCCTACTCTCTTTCATCCCCATGAACTCAGAAGACACGGACACACTGCAGCTAAAAGCATGCTTTTGCTAGTGAGTTGGTTTATGGGTGTTATAAATATAATTGACTTGTAAAGGAGAGAGCACATTCTTTCAGGCTCCACATATCTCCTCAGATGGGCTTAATTAAGACGAAATACTCTGTAAATAAAACGCCTCATCAGAATGCATGACATTTTTAGAACTTAAACATGACCATGGAAGCTTCAAGACACTAAAAAATATGAAAAGCAAGCATTCTTTCTTGTCAAGAGTCCCAAAATATGTCTCAGTATGCACGAAGATCCAAGACCCCAGAACAAAGACTCTGGACTTGATATTTTAATACTCACATTAAAAAGACCAAGAAATATGACCACAATCTGGATGAAATTGGATGAAACCTGGAAGGCGATCAACTAACAAAAGGAAGTACCTTTCAACATAAGAATTTTCAGTTTGATTAACGAGATCTACAACAGGACAGGGCTGGGTAACCATTTCAAGGCAAAACTTTCTGGTTAGAGCCGAGTAGTTAAAAAGTTTGGACCCCTGCCCCCCCCCATAACCCACATGTGACAGTGAGCTTTGTCAATGTGGCACAACTAGAATCACGTAGGAAGAGAGTCTCAGTGAGGGGCTGTCTATCCCGAGCTGGTCTGTCGATGTGTCTGTGGGGAACGATCTGATGTTAATCGACACAGGAAGAATCAGCCCACTCTGGGGGGCACCATTCCCTAGGCAGAGGGAGTCCTGAACTCAATGAGGGTGGGAAAACTAGCTGAGCACAATGGAGCATGAATGGAGTCATTTCTCTCCACTCTTGACTATGGATGTGAAGTGTCTGAAGTTCCTACCTCCACCATCCCGCATTGAAGGACTGTGACCTGGAATTGTCAGCTGCAATCAGCCCCTTTCTCCCCTGAGTTGATTTTTGTCAGGGTATTTCATCACAGCAACAGATGCTGGGTGGGTATCTGCAATACCAGGCATAGGAATTCTAATGCTCAGGAGAAAGAGATAGGGGAACCTCAAGAGAAGCTGGCCAGATAGGGTGAGTTCCAGGTTCACCTGAGAGACCCTCCTTCAATGAATAAGGTGAAGAAGGACTGACAAAGACAGCCAATGTCAATCTTGGGGCTCCACACATAGGGTGTACATACACACACACCTAAACACATGCAAACAAACATACTATCTTAGTCAGGGTTTCTATTGCTGTGAAGAGACACCATGACCACAGCAACTATTATAAAGGAGAACATTTAACTGGGGCCGGCTTCCAGTTTCAGAGTCTTAGTCCATCATCATCACGGCAGAAAACATGGCGGCGTGCAGACAGACATGGTGCTGGAGAAGGAGCTAAAAGTTCTACATCTTGACCCACAGGCATCGGAAGGGGACTGTGTGCCACAATGGGCACATAGCTTGAGCATAGGAGACCCCAAAGCCCACCCCCACAGTGACACACTTACTCCAACAAGGGGAGATCCTCCATTCCTCGGGATAGATGCCAGACCCCCATAACCAACAAAGACGAAAGCTTGATGCAACAGCAAGAGATTTTACTTAGTAGCCGGCACGCTGGGGCTCTGCACACAGCTCCCACACAAGAGCCTTGAGCAGCAGAATCACAAAGTTTATAAAGACAAAAACCACAAAACAGGAGGGGGTCTAGGGGTAAGGGATTTTTCTAACGGGGGCGGTCAGTGATTGGCTGTGCCCAGGTGTGGTGACTAGGGGATGGTTAGGGACTGTCCAGGAACAAAGAAGGGCATTTTTATAGCTCACAAGTTTAAGTTCCCATGGTTAGGGCCAAGTTAAAATTTTCTACCCTTACAATATCTCCTAATAGTGCCACTTCTTATGGGCCAAGCATTCAAACACATAAGTCTATGGGGCCCATAGCTATTCAACCCACCACACATATGTCACATCCAAATACATACAAAAGAGAGAGGGAAAAAAAAGGACATTTTTAAAGTGTCTCAGGGCCAGGTAAAACAGTCTTTAATGTCAGCCCTTGGGAGGCAGAGATGAGTAGATTTCTGTGGCTCAAGGCCAGCCTGGGCTATATAGTGAGACCAAGTTTCAAACCAAAGCAAACAAACAAACCAAAGTTGTCCCGGACTGGGGACGTGGCTCAGTTGGAAGAGTGTTTGACTAGTATGGGTGGAGTCCTGAGTTCTGTCCCCAGTGCTGCAGACAACCGTGCACGGCTATATTCTTAGCACTCAGGAGGGGGAGGGCAGGACCATACTCCGCCACATAGTAAGTCTCAGGCCAGCCTGAGCTATACGAGACTCTGTTTCAAAAATGCAAAACAAAACAAAACAAAAAGTTATCATTTCCAGTTTACAGCCTGTAAGGGCTTTGTTGTGGCACATTCTGTTTGATACATGGATGTTGAAGGTTTGCTACATTGCCTAAAGTGATTGGAGCCTACACCATGTAAGGAACAAAGAATGAAATGGCTCCTTTCTATCTCACCACTGTTTGTGTGTGTGTGTGTGTGTGTGTGTTCGAGCTTGGTGATACACAGTTTTGCTAACTAGTTTTCTGTGAGGATTCCCATCTCTGCTGTCTGAGGCTGGGATTACAGGCCATGCCCACCCAACAGTCACAGATAAACAAGGGCTGTCTGTGTCTCTCAGTGGAAGAACACATGTGTAGCATGTGTGAGGCTCTGGCTTTCTTCCAGTGCGTTTGAGCACCACACACATTCTGCTAATGAGGCTGGGTTTAGCATGGTTGCTAGTGTACTTGCTTAGCACACACAAAGCCCTGGGTTCCACGTGTGGTGCTGAACACTTGCAATCCAAAAATCAGGGGTGTGGAGGCAGGAGGGTCAGAAGTCGAAGGTCATTACCAGCTACATATCAGATTAGACGCCTCTCTGGGCGCAGGACTGCCGGGTATAGGCTGTTTTTCGGCTTATACCCAGGTGGATGTTTTGCTAGTGAGCCTCTTGGGGCAGAAATTCATGGAGAACAAACAGGAACACCTGCGCCTGTTTCCTTGGCCCCCACCCCCACTCTTACCTCACGTCCAGGGCCACCGTCTGGCTGAGTTGTCTATGGATCTAAGAACAGCTATGAGATTTTGAAGCCTGGGGTCATATTTCACTTCTCAATATGCCCATGAACTTGCAAAACGATTAAAGGACAAATGTTGCAATTTAGTCTTTAGTCAAAAAAAAAAAAATCTTTTTTTTTTTTTTTTAGAGTATGTGTGTGTGTGTATGAGAGAGAAAGAGAGAGAGAAAAAAAGAAAGAGAACTTTGACCATGGCTGTCCTGAAACTAAAGTAGCAAAAGATGACCTTGAACTCTTCATCCTATCCCTTCCACCATACCTGGCTTAGTGATGCATTCTCTTAAAGAACATTTTTACATGGATTGATTGATTGATGTGAGGGAATCGTGAGAAGAAACAGCACCCATGTGGAAAGTCAGAGGACAGCCTGTGACAGTCTGTCCTTTCCACTGTGTGGGGCCCAGGAATGAACTCAGGTTGTCAGGCAGCAAGGACCTTTACCACTAACCACCTCACTACTGTATATTCTTTTGTTTGTTTTTGAAACAAGGTTTCTCTGTGTAGCCTTGGCTGTCCTGGACTCACTTTGTAGATCAGGATGGCCTCGAACTCACAGAGATCCACCTGCCTCTGCCTCTCAGAGCGATGGGATCACAGGTGCGCCACCGAACCAGGCTTAGTGTTTATTCTTGACAATGCAGCGGTGACAGGGAGATGAGCAGAGCCCGGGGCCTTGTGCATTACAGGCATGTGCTCTGTCCTTGAGCTGCAGAAACCAGCCCCATTCTGAGAACTTGCCATCCAAAATTCTCAAGGCCAAAAAAAGTTCACAGAAAACATTTCAAAGATGGGTGGACTCCGTGTTCACATGTTTCCCAATAAAGAATCTACTTTCTGTTTCCAAATATATCAAGTGCTCTGAGCATGACCACACTCTTGATTCTCTTTTTTCCAGGGAGGGTTTAGCTGGAGTAGAATCGAATGAGGTAAAGCATCCGCTTATAGAATCATACGTTTTCTAAGTTATTCGTCTATTAATGTGGTTTAAAAAAAACCACTTCTTTTGAGACAGTCTTGTGGCCCAGTGTTTGCTTCTTTGTGGGTTCTTCTTTCTCCCACTCTTTCAACCCCCCAACACTAAATAAGAGAGAAAAAAAAGGATGGAGGGAAAAGGAAAAAGATTCCTGAATGAAGTCCACGGTCGGGAAAGGGGTGGACATCATTATGAGGCTACTTCCTGCTGATTAGGGGCATCAGGTTCCTTGGGGCCAGTTTGATCTTCACAGTCAGGATATCTAATTTCTTCTTGCTGTTTCCTCTTTGTGCCCGACCATTTCAACTGTGACCGGCAACAACCAACCAGCAACCTCCCATGCCTCTTGGAGCCCCGGCATATATATACCAACAAAAACATCACACAATCACGGAAACTGCAGCTGGTACAATCACTCACACTGCGAGAGCGCGAGGCAAAGCAGGGTCGGCTGCCGCGCAGCAGTCCCATGTCCCCGCACCTGGGATTAAAATGAAAACGAAGAAACCAAAAGTCCAGAATTCTCACTACCAAGCCCCATCCCAAGCTGGCTTCCAACTCACTATGTGAGCTCTCCTGCTCCCCGCGCCTGATCGCTGAGATTACCGGCGCGGCGCACGCCATGTTTACGGTGCGTGCTGCGGATAGAACCAGGGCTTCGTGCTGCGGATAGAACCAGGGCTTCGTGCATGCTAGCTGAGCACTCCACCCGCTGAGCTGCAGCCCCACCAAGGTTGTTAAGGAGGTAGGATGAATGAGGAAAAGAGAAAGCTTTGTCGGGGGAAGCAATGAGGTGTCCCTTAGCACTAGGAGCCCATCCCAGGCGTGCCTCAGTAGCCAGAATGGGTGATTCAGGGTCCAGAGTAGCTGAGAGGAGAGAGGCTGAGGCAACCCCAGAAGTCAGGCTGGAGGGAGGGGGCCCAGGCAAGTATGCAGAGATGAACCCCAAACCTGGCCAAACAGTCCTACTAACTGAACATATCGCCCCGAGAGAAAGAAGCCAGACACAGAGACTATATGTTACACGATTGCACTCAGAGGAGATGGCCGGAACTGGAGAGCCCACAGACACAGGCAGCAGGGGCTGGAGGAGGATCGGCAGGGCATATCTGGCTCCTTTGGGGGTGATGAAAATGTCCGGGAAGCAGACAGTAGCAGTGGTTGCTCAACAATTCTGAAAGAACCAAACAACACAAATGGTGAATTATGTCATGGTGCTTTACTAGTATTAAGGGGAGGCTGGGAGGAAGCAGGAAGTAGATGCCTTGCCTGCGGATGCTGGTCCGTAGTCCAAGCACTTGGGAGCTGGCAGAGGTAGAAGGTGCAGGAGTTCAAGGTCAACGTCGGGGAGGTTGAGCTGGAGGCCAACCTGAGCTACACGAGACCCTGTCTCAGACACACACACACACACACACACACACACACACACACACACACACACACACACACACACACAGAGAGAGAGAGAGAGAGAGAGAGAGAGAGAGAGAGAGAGAGAGAGAGAGAGAGAGAGAGAGAGAGAGAGAGAGAGAGAGAGAGAGAGGATGTTGGCTGTTAGGAACTATACGAAAGGTACAGGAGTCAGTGCTTAATGAACTTCCATTTCAAAAGATGAAGAATGTTCTGCTCGTGATGGAGGCAGCAGATGTACAACAGACTGAGTACATCGGGGCCAGTGGACTGGTCACGTGGAAATGGCTTCCAAGGCAGCTCCGGTGGTGCAGCTGTTGAACCCAGTGCCTTGTGCTTGCAAGACAAACGTGTCTCTGGGCTACATCCCTGGTCCCTAAATAACACTTTTTACATACATCATGTAAGCAATGTGATCATTTGAATTTTAAAAATATTGAAAAAAAATCTATGTGTGTATCTACGCATGTTCTGTCACTAGTGAGCAGTCCTGGAGGAGCCAGAAGAGCGTGGTCAGCCCCTGGAGCTGGACTCACGGGCAGATGAAAGCTGCCAGGTAAGAGTGCGTGGATCTGAACTCGGGTCCTCTGCAAGGGCAGCAAGTGAGTTTAACCGCTGAACCATTTCTCCAGCCCTCCTTTTTAACCTTTCCAATTACAATTTTTAAATTACGCTGTAGCTATCAGTTGAGAGGGCACTTGCCTAGTAAGCACAAAGCCCTGGGTTCCGTCCCCAGCACCACAGTGTGTGAGTGTGCGTGGGTGTGTGAGTGTGCACGCAGGCCAGTGCAAGCTCGTGGAAGTCAGAGGACAGTTTATGGGAGTTGGTCCTCTCCTTCCACCTCGTGGGTCCCAGAGACCGAACTGGGGTCTTCTGGCTTTGGGGCAGGGGCTGTTGTCCCCTGAGCCATCTCCCTGGCCTACTGAGGAGATTTGTGAAACTGCTCTCTGGAGATGCAACTGTGTCATAAATTATTGTGCAGGCCAGGCATGGTGGTGCACACCTGTGATCTCACACTCAAGAGGCCGTGAGTTCCGGGCCAGCTACACCACAGAATGAGGCTCTACCACACATACATATGTGTGTGTGTGTTTATACATCTTTATATATGAACACATATGTAGATATATATTTATCTGTGGCAGCGCCTCACTATATATGTGTGTATACATATATATTAAATCAGTTGTGAGGAGTCCTACTGCCAAGTACTCCATGCATAGTCCAGAGAAGAGGGAGACAACAAATCTGAATTAAATAGTTCCCCATTCCATGGTGGACGCATCACCAACCTTCCAATAAGGCATATGGGGAAACTGGAGAATCGTGCTGTTGTCCTAACTTGAAAAATCAGGACAACTAGGTTGTGCTTTATCGACAGAGTGCTGCACAGAATGCCCAAAGCCCTGGGTTCCCTCCCCAACACTACAGAAGAACTGAGCACGGTACAGCATGCCTGTAATTCCAGCACTCAGGAGTTAGAGACAGGGGGATTATAAATCCAAGGCTATCCCCGACTGCATACTGAGTTCAAAGCTAGCCTGGGCTACATGAGACCCTGTCTCAAGAAAATTATTTGGAGCCAACCCCCACCTGGTGCCACATGGCCCAGGCAGGGAGCGAGCCTGAAACAGCCTCCAGTCTGGAGCTGTGGGAGGCCTGGTGGGGAGGAAGCCAGAGTTGACCACCAGTCTGGTGCCAGGCAGGCCCCGGTGGGCAGACCACACCAGAGAGGACCCCCACAGCACTCCTGAGACCACTCCTGAGATGACCCAGACACTCAGAGACCCCAGGCACTGCTAAGAGGAGCAAGTAAGTGGCTGAGAAATGGAAAAGAAAGAGAGCAGAGGGATGGGGACACAATGAAGGAGGCAGAACCGGAGACCCGAGGGCAGTGAGGGGCAGCCTGATGTGAGCACCTGGCGATGCCACCTGGGCATGGTGGGTCCTGGCCTGTGCTGCCACCCCCATGTCTGGACGGGGAGACGGGGGAGAGGGCTATTTGTTACCACCAAAGGCCAGGCGGACTTCCCTAGTCTGGGCTGCTACCTGGGGCCATGTCGTTATGGAGGGCTGTGCAGAACTGGCCCCGCCCCTCACCTGGGCGTCAAGGCAGAGTTGGTCCCAGATGCCCCGCCCATCACTAGCTGCAGCGCTCACGGCCCTGCCCCCTGCTTAGGCAGCACAGCAGAACTGGCGCCGGTGGCAGGGATACGGGTGAGTCAGCCCAAGGGCATGCGAACAGGAGAGTTGGCCCCCTGCCAGCTCCAGCTACAGCTTGGGCTACCTTGGGCAGTGCTTTAGAGCTTGGCCCTGTGGTGCGGGTGCGGAGAGCATGTAGGCTGACCAGCTCCGATACCTCTCAGGCCCAGATCCAGGCTTTGAGATGGTCCACCCCAGCATCTCCCTCACGCTGGGGCGTGTGAAGGGGCCGGTCCACAGGTCCAAAGCTGCAGGATCTCCATGACACAGCAGATCAGAGAGGAGGCCCAGGGAGGATCCAGACTGATAGAGTAGCAGAAGCCAGAGGCCTGAAGCAGCCCAGTGACTCACTGCAGTGAACCCTGTGAGTAAAAACGTGCGGACAAAAGCCTATACTGTGGGACACACTGGGACACACTACCGCTTCCACAACAAGACTAATTTTTCTTTTGCGGGAGGGAGATTGCAAGGGTGGAGTGCAGTATGAGAGGGTGGGAAGATGAGTGGGACTCGAGTGCATGATATGAAATTCACAACTAATAAAAGGTTGTTTTTTTTTTTTTAAGAAGAAAAGATAGCCCATATCAGCTCAGTCTCCAAGTGGGTTCCCTAGTAAGGGGAACAGGGGTTGTCTCTGACATGAACTCAGTAGCTGGCTCTTTGAGCACCTCCCCCTGAAGCGGGGGGGGGGGAAGGGGGGGGACACGACGACACCCTTACCAGTCCACAGAGGAAGACAAAGAAGCCAATCCTGATGAGACCTGATAGACTAGG
>CM053751.1:17774894-17857524 GCA_028658305.1 Pachyuromys duprasi
CTGTTGTTCTTATGTTTTGTCTGATTTGGTTTTGTTTGGGGGTTATATGTCATTCATTATTATTGTGCATATGCACTGTGTGTGTGTGTGCCTGAGTGTGCATGAGAGAGGGGGAGCATAGGTGTGTATGTGTGTCTGAGTGTGTGTTTGAGTGTGTGACCCAGAGGTCAACACTAGGTGTCTTCTTCAATCTCTCTTCACCTTATCTTCTGAGATGATCTCTCAAAGCGTAGGCTGGCTCACCCTCAAGCCCCAAGGATCCTGTCCTCTCCTGCCTACTGGGATTACAGGCATAGGCCACCACACCCCTCTTCAAATGAGTGCTGAGGATCTGAATTCGGGTCCTTCGGCTTGCATGGCAAGCACTGTACTGACTGCGGCCACGAGTTCCTGAGGACCAGCAGCCCGAAGAGGGAGCCCCGCAGATCAGCTCCCTGGCGGTCTCTTACAGAGGAAGCCCGGTGAGAGAGGTCTGCTGTACCAGGAATCCAGGCAGGGGAGGCGGGAATAGGGAGTGGGACGCCGCAGGGCTGGGAGCCATTGTGAGGAGGACTTTGATTCTTAATCTGAGTCACAAGGGCAGTCAGGCGCTTTTGTGCAGAATATCAGATCGGTTTTTTTTGTTTTGTTTTGTTTTGTTTTCTCACAAAGTAGCAAAGAAAAGATCCCGGAGTTCTGTTCCCAGGGTCCACAGGGGATCGAAACCGGAGAGTTATTTCCCTTTGATGTTGGATCAAACCAGGAACAAGAGCCTCCCGGAGTTGCTCTTGGGAAGGGGTCATCGGTGTTAAGGAAACGTTATAAAAACTGAATAGTGCGTTTAGCCCATGTGACTAATTTCTCAGCTAACAGCTTGAGCCCTGTTAAACTTGGGAGCATCTAAGACAACAAACAACCCTGCACTTGGGGAGGGTAAGGGCCAGACCTAACCAGAGCGTGAAATACAATGGGAGTTCGCCTGCTTATGCTGGTTCACCGGCTCTAAAGCCCTGTGTGTGTGACCAGATAACAAGGCGCATGTTACAAAGCTACGATAGACACCAGCTCAGGGGATGACTCAGCGGGGACCGACGCTTGCCGCTGAGCCTGAGGACCTGAGCTTGATCCTCTAAACCAATCTGGAAACCGTCTCCTCGGACCTCCATATGTGTGCAAGTGTGCCCACACACACTCCCAAAAGCTGTGTGCTGACCTCCACACACAGGTGACAGCACACGAGTCCACGTTCACAGACACACCCTTCATATACACACACTTCATTTATACACAAGCAGTAATAACAGATAAAATAGCCAAGTGACAAAAGCAACTCAGATGTATAGCTACAGAAGATTGGATTAAAAAAACAATGTGTAGCGGGCTGGAGCCATAGCTCAGAGGTTAAGAGCACTGTGAAGCTATCTGTATTGAGATCTGGTACCCTCTTCTGGCGTGAAGGCACACATGCAGGCAGAACACTGTATAAATGATAAATAAATCTTAAAAAAATAAAATAAAATAAAATGTGTAGCCATAGTCATATTGGTTTGACTAAGGATGGCTCCCTTAGCCAAGCGATGTGGTGCCCGCCTTTAATCCCAGCACTCAGGAGGAAGAAGCAGGAAAATCTCTGTGGGTTCGAGGCCAGCCTAATCTATAAAGTCCAGGACAGCCATGGCTACACAGAGAAACCCTGTCTGGGGGGGGGGGAGGGGAGGGGAATGGCCTCCTTAAATTCACAGGGAATGGTACTATATAGAGGTAGATGTGGCCTTGTTAGAGGAAGTGTGTCACTAGGGGTGGGGCAGCTCCTTCTCCGGCACCACGTCTGCTCCCTGCCATGTTTCCCACGGCGATGCTAATGGACTGAACCTCTGAAACTGTAAGGCAGCCCCCATGAAATGTTTTCCTTATTAGAGCTGCCTTGGTCATGGTGTTTTGTCGCTGCAATAGAACAGCGACTAAGAAACCATACAATAATCAGCTTTAAAAGGTAGAAAATTCACCGCGGGCGTGGTGGCACGCCCCTTTAATCCCAGCACTCAGGAGGCAGAGGCAGGCGGATCTCTGAGTTCAAGGCCAGCCTGCTCTACAGAGCGAGTTCCAGAACTACCCAGAGAAACACTGTCTCAAAAACCCTAAATAAATGAATAAATATATCAATAAGTAAATGGGAAACATTAATGAGGAGGACAAAGAAAAAAAGTGGGGGAGAAGATGGAGAGGAGAGCAAAAGTAGGGGAACAAGGGCGTGGGCGGAGTGCGGAGAAAGGGGTGTGATGGCCCGAAAGAGAAATGTGTCCGCGGTCCCAGGCGTACGAGCACATACTGTAGTTGACGGGCCGCTTGAGGAGGTCGGATAGCCTCGCTGCAGGAAATAGGTCACGGGGAAGCGTGTCACGTGACAGCCCCTGCTGCCGTGCTTTCCTGCACGAGTGACCTCTGGGATCATAAACCCAAATAAATTCTTCCTTCCATAAGTTGCATTGGGGATTTGGGTCACAGCGATAGAAAAGTAACTAGTGCAGGCTGAGCACGAAATGCGCATGCCTTTAATCTTAGTACTAGGGAGGCAGAGGCAGGAGGACACCTGTGAGTTCGAGGCCAGCCTGGACTACACTGTAGAGCCTGTCTCAAAAGAGTGTGGGGGTGGGTTGAGAGGGAGAGAAGGAAGCGGGGAGTCAAAAGTTCTCAAGAGCACGGAAACAGAAAGTAACATTGGCAGAGTCACTGTCACGGTTACCGGGGCGGAGGGGCACAGCGGGATTGGTTAAATGCAGAGTTTCCGTTTTGCAAGATGAAGATGGGTGAATGTATTCATCCCTACTGAACTGTACATGTTATACACCGAAGATAAACTGGGCACAGTGGTGCACACCTGTAATCCCAGCATTAAGGGATGCAGAGGCGGATCTCTGTGAGTTCAAGGTCGGCATGGTCTACAAAGCAAGTCCAGGACAGCCAAGGCTACATAGAGAGACCTTATCTTGAAAACAACAACAACAAAAATCCTTAAGATAGCAAATTGTGTGTGTGTGTGTGTGTGTATTTTGTTTTGTTTTGTTTTGTTTTGTTTGAGACGTGGTTTCTTGGTGAAGCCTTAGCTGTCCTGGAACTCTCTGTAGATCAGGCTAGCCTCAAACTCACAGAGATCACCCAACACCACCTGGCATGTATTTTATTTTTTTAACACAATTAACATGTCGTAGGGAGACAGAAGGTAGAAGTTTCCTGAGGATTATGGACCCTGTCTATACATACAAACATATCTTTTTAAACTTTGTTTTTAAAAAGTCTCTAGAAATGTAGCTCAGTTAATAGAATGCTTGCTTACCAACCAGGAAGCTCTGGGTTTGATCCTCAAAAATCAGGAGTTTGGAGCCAGTCCAGGCTGTCTCAAAAAAATAAAAATAAAAAAGAGGCCAGGCATGGTGGTGGATGCCTTTGATCCCAGCAGTGGGGAAGCAGAAGGATCTCTGCAAGTTCAAGTCCAGCCTGGTCTACACAGCAAGTTCTAGGATAGCCAGAGCTACACGGAGAAACCTTGTCTCAGGTGGGGCTGGAGCCTTGGACTGTGGGCAGCACCTCTGCTCTGGCAGAAGATCCAGGCTTGGTTCCCAGCACCCACATGGCATCTTACCATCACCTGTCACTCCAGTTTCAGGGGACCTGACACTTCTCACCTCCTGCACGGGTGCACAGACATCCACTCAGACAACAAATAAGTTCTCTAAAAGAATAGAAATGAAAGTGTCCTTGTGCTCTTTCCCTCCCCCCTCAGCCAGAGACAGCCTCTGTGTCCCCTCCCTTAATAAATCTCCCATGTGAAAAGAAAAAAAAAGTCTCTTTGTGTGCTAACCTGGAAAAAACATGTTGAGAGGGCTAGCAGGATGGCGGCTGAGCTGGTAAAGGGGCTTGCTGACAAGCCTCCCAGGCCGAGTTCCATCCCTGGGACCCACATAAGGGCAGAAGAGGGAAGAGCTGTCCAGAGTCGTCCTCTGACCTCCAAGTGTGTGGCAGAGGTGCACACACATCCACGGACACAATGATAATGCATCATTTTTTAAAAAAGCAGAGGTTTGGTTTAGTCAGTTTGGTTTTGGATTTTTTGAGATGTAGTCTCTCTGTGTATCCCTGGTTAGCCTGGAACTCACACTGTAGGCCAGTCTCGTTTCAGACTCACAGACATCCGCCTACCTCTGCCCCCCTGAGTGCAGGGACTAGAGGCTTGAAATAGCACACCAAGTACAAATTGTTTTTTAAATGGAGAAGTTGAATAAAAATGAATTTCGGCAACTTTCTAAATCTGGATTTGTTGAGGTACCATACTTTGAGGGACTTTTATTCTTGTAGGACTCATGTTTGTGGTCGATGTTTGGAATAGTCTGTGTTCTCTTTAACATCAGAAAATTACATAAGGTCATTGTCACTTCGGTGACTTCGCCACTATTGTTTTCCAAACCCTGCAAGATGTTTGTTTCATTTGGAGCGTTCTCTAACTCTCGGTGTATAATCTGTAGCAGTGGCTCAGAGCTCCGTCATAATAACTGGAAATGCTTAAACAAAGCACAGAGGGCCAGGTCCCCCTCCCCTGTCAACTGATTTAACAAGGCTGGGCAAAGCCCAGCAGCCGGTGTCTTTCTGTAATCCTAAACGGCTCACAGATTAATTATGCTTTGTGAAATGGTCTATACAGATGGCTTGCATCTTTTGTTTGTTTGTTTTTGATACAAGGTCACCAGATAATTGAACTGTTTTCCGTGGGTTTATGGATTTTCTTTTCTTCAAATTTGACTTAGTGTGTGTGTTTCTGTGTGTGCACGTCTGCACGGTATATGTCCAATGACATGAGCACACCTGTCACAATGTGTGCACGTGGCGTTCAGAGAAAGACTTTCTGAGTCAGGTCTCTCCTTCCACAGTTATGTGGGCTCCAGGGACCAAACTCGGGTCATCGGGTTTGCAAGGCCAGCACCTTTACCCACTGGGCTCTCCAGCCTGCTCTCATTGTTATTTCATTAAATTTCCGCCACATAAAGAAAATGTCACAAAATTCAGGGGAGCTGGGTGTGGTCCCTCGTGTCTATAATTCAGCACTCAGGAGGAGGAGGAAAGAGGACCAACTGCCCCTGAGTTTGAGAACAGCTTGGGCTACAAAGTGAGTTCCAAGACAGCAGAAACCCTGTCCTCCAAAGCAAATAAAAACGATGCAGGGCTGGGGCCTGTGAGATGCCTCAGAGGTAAGGCACCTGCTGCTAAGACGGAAGACCTAAGTTCAAGCCCCAGGACCCACAGGATGGAAGAAAAGAACCAACTCCCTTGCATTGTCCACTGACCGCCACACATGTGTGATTAAACACATGCACACATACAGTAAGTAGGTAAAACATTAGTTTTCAAAAAGATAAAGGGATATTCCAGTTATGGAACTTGCCATTATTCCCTTGGTTTCCACCACCAATTAAGCCCATCAGTGGTATGCAGACACAGTCCCAGTGTCCAAGGACAGCTATTAGTTAAACAAACTGTGGTACCAGGTCTGGTGGCTTATCCCTATAATCCCAGCACGCAGGAGACCGAAGCAGGGGGATTCCAAGCCTGGACTACATAGTAAGTTTGAGGCTAGCCTAGGTAACTCAGTGAGGCATTGACTCAAAATGACAATGATGACAATGATGGAAACAGTAACAGATGAACCACACTGACTACAGTCAAGCTGTAGTCATAAATAAAACAGATAAGGTCAGGTGGTGGCGGCTTTGATCCCAGCACTCGGAAGGCAGAGGCAGGCAGATCTCTGGGAGTCTGAAGCCAGCCTGATCTAGTAAGTTCCAGGACAGCCAGAGCTACACAGAGAAACCGTGTCTCAAACGACAACAACAACAACAACAACAAAACAGTAGATAGAAAGATCTGATAAACCAACAAAGATAATTTATTTGATTTGTCCATCATCCCTCAATAGACCTTAAAAAAAAATAATGTTGAGAAAGCCAAATTCAATCGTAGAAGCTTAGACACTAATGACTTGGTCAAGAACGTAAGTGTCTCAATCTATTCTCAAATTATTTCATTTCAGATTTATTTTTACTTTGTGTGCAAGTATTTTTGCCTGTATGTACGCATGTGAACCCCTGGCAAGCCAGGTGCCCATGAAGGTCAGAAGAGGGCATCAGATGCCCTGGAACTGGAATCACAGGCAGTGGTGAGCCGCTGCACGGATGTGAGGTCCTCTGCAGGCGCAGTCAGTGCTCCTGGCCCCTGAGCTGTGGCCCCTGTTTTTATTGTTTGTTGTTCTGGGAATGGACTCCAGAGCTGGGTACGGGAGCTATCTCTCATCCTGTTTTACTTAATATTTTGCAACTATTTGTTGATTGGCTGATAGGATTACCAACCTATAAAACCAGACCTGGCTACGGGTTACCACTTTATTTTTATTTTAATCTTTTTTGTTTTTTGTTTTGAGACAGGGTTTCTCTGTGTAGCTTTGGTTGTCCTGGCCTCACTTTGTAGACCAGTAGACCTTAGCTGTCCTTGAACTCAGAGAGCTCTTCCTCCCTTTGTCTCCCAGAGTGCTGGGGTTACAGGCGTGTGCCCCGGCGCCCGGCTGAGTTACCATTTTTTATTTCAGTGCTGAAGAACATTGGAAGAGAGCACTCTTCCATTGAACCAAATCTAAACTCATAGTTTTTTGTTTGGATGGTTTTTGTGGGTTTTTTTTGTTGTTGTTTTTTTTTTTTTTTTTTTTGAGACAGGGTTTCTGTGTAGCCCTTATTGGCTTGTAGTCTTGGCACTTAATCTGTAGACCAGGCTGGTCTTAAACTCAGAGATCCACCTGCCTCTGTCTCCTGGGTGCTGGAATTAAAGGCGTGAGCTACCAACTGCCTGGCACATAAAGTTATTTTAAACAGATTTCAACCTCACAGCAAGCTGCCAAGTTATGATGGGAATAAACTTGGTGACCTCTTTCAAACCCACTGTGGGGTTGACAATACCTCCAGGCTTAATTGTCCATGCCTGGTAAAGAGTAGGGTAGAGCCCTAGCTTTCTGGAAGGAAAATGGATCTCCTAAGGCCCTCGGAGATTATTAGATGATTTTATTAACTTTTCATTCCTGTCTTTACAAGATTTGTAGACAGCATATTTCACATACTTCAGATTCTCTTAACTACTCATGTTGAGTCATTCTCTTTCTGTGTGTGCCTACGGATGTAAAGTAACTTTTATTGTCGTCTGGGAGGCTAACTGCCTCAGTCTGCTAACCAGGGCCTGGTCCTGGAATCTTCTCACCTCCATAAAATCTGATCTAGGCCTAGAATGTTTTCAGCCTCTGAGACTTACTGCTAAATAAGCTCACCCTTTCTAGTTCTTTCTGAACTCTGGCTGGCTGGTTCAACCCAGCTGTTCTGGCTTACACTCCTCTCCAAGCTGACTGAAATGTCTCTCAGCTTCTCTGAATCACTCACCTTGGCCTCATTCTAACTTTGGCAATATGTTCTAATCTTCTGGCTCCTTATTCCCTGGCTCGTTCTTCCTCCACCCGAGTCTAACGTGCTCTCACTCTGCACCCTCTCTCTATTACTGTCCCAGGAAAACTGCCTCCTCACTCATTCTCTGTGCTGCTCCCTTAAGTAGCTTCCCTTCCCTTCTTCCTGTGAGAGTTGGGCAAATCCTAGTCTGTCAAATCTTTCTCTGATTCGCCGCTTTGTCTGCCTCTCAAGTACACATCACTTTCAAGCATGGGTGCTTCCTTCTACAAATTAACTTTATCTTCATTGTTTGGGATTAAAGGCATGTACCATCAAACCCAGATCTAACCTTTTCTTTACCTGAAACTTGCTCTACACCAAGATGGCCTTGAACACAGAGATTTGCTTGCCTCTGTCTCCTGGGATTGAGTTATGTCTGTATTCCAGCCAGATCACAGAGACCTAGAAGGTCTTTGGATGGATCTCTTGCCAGAGCAGCCATGTTCTGAATTAAAAATTCCTCTACATGAGTATGACTGTGTTTCTGTGTTCATGCATGTGAGTGTGTCGCTCACATAGACCAGGTGAAGGCCAGTGGTCACTGGATGTCTTCCTCAACTGTTTTCCACTATTATGCAGACCAGGCTGGCCAATCAGGCTCTGGCCCCTGAGCGCTGGAATTAAAGGCTTGTACCACCATGTCTGGGACACATTGTGTTTTCTTAATGTTAACTTTTTCATTTTTAATTGTTGTTATTTAATGTTTATGGGTACTTTCCTGCATGTATGGATGTGTACCACATATATACACCACATACCTGGCATTCACCGAAGTCAGAAGAAAGCACTGGATCCCCAGGACTGGAGTTATGGATGGTTGTGAGACATCAGGTTGGGGCTGGGAATTGAAGCCCAGTGTTCTGCAAGAGCAGCCAATGCTCTTAAGGCTGAGTCAGCTCTCCAGCCCCTTTCCACCATATTATTTTTTAGCTTTTTATTGGTTCTTTGTGAATTTCACATCATGCACCCCAATCCCATTCTCCTCTCTGTTCTTATACCCGTTCTCTGCCCTTGTAACCTCCCCTCCAAAAGAAAACAAAAAATAAAACTGAAAAAAAAAATCTTGTCACGGAAGCTGTAGTGCGTCACAGGGTGTCACACAGTACACCCTTTTGCCCAAACAGCTTTATTTGCAAATGTTCGCTGCACTGAGTCACTGGTCTGGTTCTCGGCCTCTGGCTTCTGCTGCACCGTCAATGCTGAAGCCTCACTGGACCCCTCTCAATAACCTGCTGTTGCCCTGTGTCATGAGATCCTGCAGCTTTGGATTTGTAGGACTGGCCCCTTCATGCATTTCAGCAGTTCAAGATGGGGTGGGCCTGGGTGAAAGCTGAGTTGGTCACCCCACCAGCCCGCCTGCACTGGAACCACCAGGACCAGCTCTCCTGCTTCCAACAAGCCAGGTACGATGGCGCACGCCTGTGATCCCAGCACTCGGGGAGGCAGGTGGATCTCTGAGTTTGAGGCCAGTCTGGTCTGCAGAGTGAGTCCAGGACAGCCAAAGCTACACAGAGAAACCCTGTGTCCAAGGGGGTCGAAGGTGGGGCAGGAAACCAAAACTACTTCCAACAGTATTGAGCCAAGAGAGGAGACTGAAGTCACTATTGGAGATGATTAAGTCAACCGTTTTAATAAATTGATTTAGTCAGTTGATAAAAGATAGATAGATGATAGATAGATATGATGACATGTATCTGTAAACCCCAGCATTCGGACAGCAAGGTGGAAGGAAAAGATAGAAGAATCAGCCAGAATCATGAAGGCTAGCTACTCCGGAGTACACTGTGCAGAGATTAACATGCTAGACCCTGCCTCAACAAGGTAGGAGAGGGCCAACTCCTGAAAGCTGCTCTCTGACCTCCACATGCATATAATGGCACGTGTGTACTTTGTTCACCCACACAATAAATAAAATAAAAACATTTTAAAATAAATACAACTGTTGTCAGGGGACTGGAGAGATGGCTCAGAGGTTAAGAACATTATCTGCTCTTCCAGAAGTCCCAGGTTTGGTTCCTTAACTACATGGTGGCTCACAACAATCCTTAACTCTAGTTCCAAGGGATTAGATTTCCTCTTCCATCACCAAGCACTTGGGTGGTACACAGACATGCAATTCAGACACAATACCCATCCACATAAAATGAAAATAAACTTTTTAACAAACAACTTCAGAATTTGGAGAGATGACCTACTGGTTAACAGCATGCACTTCTCTTGCAGAGGACCTGGGTTTGGTTCTCAGCACACACATGGCAGCTCAGAATCCTTATCTCCATCCTTTCCTTGTTTTGTTTTTCAAGACAGGGTTTCTCTGTATAGGCCGGGCTGTCCCAGAACTCACTCTTTAGACCATGTTGGCCTTGAACTCAGAATTCCACCTGCCTCTGCCTTTCAAGTGCTGGAGTCAAAGGCGTGCACCACCACGGCCTGGTCACTCATCTCCATCCTTAACTCTAGTTCCAGGTAATCAGATTTCCTCTTCTGGCCTCCACCAGCACCTGCAATGACACATTGGCACACCCCCAGACATACACACACACACACACACACACACACACACATACATGTTTTTAAATAAAATAAATCTAAAAATAAACCCATTTGACATTTTCAAAAAAGAAACAATGTTCTCTTATGGCTTCTGAAAGGAAAGCCAGACCCAGAGCCTATAAAATTTTGAGTTAAAAACCACAGGAAGACTCATTAGAATAGGTGATTTCCAGACACACAGAAATGAACTACATTCATTGATCTAAACCAACTTCTGTATGACGTTAACCCAAAAAGAAGTTAGAAGACTAGTTAATTTGTTGGTACTCTCTTTCAGTCCCGAATATAAAACTCAGTGCCTTGTGCATGCTAGTTAAGTCCTAGAATACTCATCGGAACATTTTAGGCAGGTTCTATTTTACTGAGCCAGGCCCTGAGCCCCCACTGGAGGGTTCTAGGCAAACACTGTTCTGCTGGGCCACACCCCCAGATCCTCACTGGGGGATTCTAGGCAGGTGCTCCACCACTGGCATGAAATGTGAGCTCAGGCATGCTCCATTATCATTGATAAAGGGTAACTTTCTGCTTAAAAATAGAAAATTTCATTCTAGCAAGAATTCACTATTCACAGCCACTCTCAGGAATCCTTGCTTTTCCTTCTTTTTTCCTCTCACTCAGAGCAGCAAATCTCTGGCCTGCATTTCCCACGTTTGAGTTATTTAACAACCGGCTATTTTTACTAATCTTTTGGATTAGTCTTTGAACTGCTAAAGAATCACCGCCTTAAAAAGGAAATGCTTCTGCCTTCGACCTTCTACTCTGATGGAATAAGCGTAATCATTCCAAAAAAAAAAAAAAATGCTGTGTAAGTCCCCAATGACTTGCCTCAAAATGGGTCCCAGCAGCTAAAAATAAGCCCTTAAGGAACAGCAAAACCTAGGCCAATCACAGGGTGACCAGCAGACCCTTCTGGAGGTGAGGAATCTCAGGGTCTAAAAGCTGGCTTGCTCTGGGCTTATTTTGATATAATGCAAAGACCAGAGCTGATGCAGATATCTAGTATGTATGAATCAAAATGTTACCCTGCCCCTTATAAATACATTCAATTATACCATGCCACTCAAAAGGAAATACAAGCTGGGGGTGTGGCTCAGCAGTACAGTGCCTGCCTAGAGGATAGCTCAGTGGTAGAGCCCCTGCCTAGAGTCCCCCAGTGAGGGGCTGGGGTGTGGCTCAGTGGTAGAGCACCTGCCTAGAGTTCCCCAGTGAGGGGCTGGGGTGTGGCCCAGTGGTAGAGCTCCTACCTAGAATCAGCAATACAGCATCTGCCTAGAATCCCTGAGAGCATGGCTTGGTGGATACAGTCTGGGTATAGTGGTACACTCCTCTGATCCCAGGACTTAGGAGGTGGAGGTTGGAAGATCAGGAGTTCAAGTCAAGCTTCAGCTACATAGCAAATGTGAGGCCAGCCTAGACTACAAAAGATTCTATCTCAAAAAAAAAAAAAAAAGCACACAACTCAATGTCTTTTCATATGTGCATAGAGTTGTGCAAACATCACTATCCTCAATTTTGGGATATTTTCATATTTTCATCACCACCAAAAAAAAAAAAAATCCCCTGAACATCTTACTCATCTTCCCCTTAGTCCTTTGAACCTTGCCTCAGTCCCTAGCAACCACTGCTCAAATTTACTGTCTGCAGATTCACTTTGTCTAACATTTCACGTAAGTACAATTATGCAAGAAGCAACCTTTTGTGACTGGCCTTCCATGCTTACCAAATTCATGGGAGTTGTAGCATATATCACTTCCTCATTCTTACTGGGCATGAAATTAGGGGACTCGTCCTGCTGGGCACCCCACTGCTCCATACCCTGAATCACACTTCACTGAGTGTGTGTGTATGTGTGTCTGTCTGTCTGTCTGCCTGTTTGCGTGTCTGCCTGTGTGTGCAGGTGTGGTTCCTCAGGCTTCATCCACATTGTCTGTGGCCAACAAATCTAGGCTGGCTGGCCAGTTAGCCCCAGGGATCCTCCTGTCCCTGCGTCTCCAGTGCTGGGATTAAAACAGCACATCACCATACCTGGCTTTCTCACCATACCTGCAGTTCTCGGGATCAAACCTGGATTCTCATGCTTCCGTGGCAAGGGCTTGACTGGCTCCTCCCAGCTCTGCTTCGTCCATTTATACATTAGTTTCCTTGTGAGGTTCTGGAGCTCTGACCCCGGGCCTTGCACATGCTAGGCAAGAACTCTACCACTGACAGCCTCCAGCCTCCTTTACTTCCTTCTTTTTTTTTTTTCATTCTGCTCCATGGTTTCATCACTTTAGGCTGCTACTGCGAATTTCCCCAGAGTAGGTAGCTTAACTAACAAGGATTTAGGGGTCAGCAGGTAAGAGCATTGGCTGCTATTACAGAGGAGCTAGGTTTGATTCCCAGTCCTACATGGCGGCTCACCACCATGTGTAACTCCAGTTCCAGGTGATCTGATGCTCTCTTCTGGCCTCCACGGGTACCAGGCATGCGCAGGGATACACAGACACACCTACAGGCAAAACATCCACACACATAAAAAGCAAACAAACAAGCAAGATTTAGGCATTTGTTTCTCACCGTTCTGAGGACAGAAAGTTTCAAGATTAAGGAGCTGGAGAGATGGCTCTGCAGTTAAGAGCACTTGCAGCCAGAGGACTCCGAGTAGGGTCCCAGCACCCACGCTGAGCAGCTCACAACCTCCTCTATTTCCAGAGATGAGGGATTGTCACCCTCTGGGGAATTGCCAGGCTGTTCCCAGGGCGGTGACAATCCCTGCACTCCTACCAGCAGCACCCCAGGGCTCCAACTCCTCTGCATCCTCCCCCAAACTCCCCATGACTCCCGGGTAAAATTCAGTTTAGGACATGCAATTTCCCTCATGGCTAACGATGCTGAGCATCTTTTCACTCTGGTTACAGATATGACTCACCTCTTGTTCTCCATTCATGCTGAAAGGGCAAGGGTGAGTACCACAGCCTGTATTTCCTTTCCCTGGACCGCCCCGCATTCTGGCAAGCTTGAGAATATTGTCTTGCTCCTCTAGATTAGAGAAGGGGAAGAGACTAAACCAGCCTGTGTGTGTGTGTGTGTGTGTGTGTGTGTGCACGCGCGTGTGTGGTCTTACAGTGAATGGAACACAGGGCTTTCCATATGCTAGGCAGGCTCTCTAAGCCTGAGCCACACAGCCCCAGCCCCTTACTGAGGAATTCTAGGCAGGTGCTTTACCTCTGAGCCACACCCCTAGTTCTTCTCTGGGAGATTCTAGCCAAGGGGCGCTACTGCTGAGCAACACTCCCACAAGGGACCCTGTGCTGGCTAGTTCTCTGTCCGATTGACACAAGCTAGAGTCATTTTAGAAGAGGGAACTCCAATCGAAAACAATGTCCACACCAGACTGGCCTGTGACTCACTTTCTTGACTGATGACTAATAGGGGAGGATCCTGCTCACTGTGGGTGGTGCTGTCCCCAGGCTGGTGGTCCTGGGTTCTGAAAGAAAACAGGCTGAGAAAACCAGTAAGCAGCATCCCTCCATGGCCTCTGCATCAGCTCCTGCCTCCTGGTCACTGCCCTGTTTGAGTTCCTGCCTTGACTTCCCTTAGTGGTGGACCGTGATGTGAAACTATTAACTGAAATAAGCCCTTTCCCTCCCAAGCTGCTTTTCGTCATTGTGTTTTATGACAGCAGTAGAAACCCTAAGGTTTCTACATAAGGCAGACTCCTTATATAGCCCAGGTGGCTTCAAACATGTGATCGGCCTCCCTGGAAAAATACTGGTAATACAGGCACATGCCAACATACCTGGTAAAGCCTGGATGTTTGCAAATGAGGAGACGAAGGTCGGACCATTGAAGCAGCTGCTGGTGACTGGTCAGCTGAGATGCAGCCCCAGGCCTAAGTGTCTGGTTACCTTGTGGTCTGCCCGCCATGGGTCCTGCAGGAGCTGACAGTCTTGAGTTGTGTGACCTGGCAGATGCTGTCGTTTGGATGCGATTAGTCTCCAAAAGTACTGGGGAGCTGGTCTGCAAGTGAGACACGCTTTATGAATGTGTCCAGTGGAAGGTCTCTGGTCATAAATCAGACTCTTCGGGTGTCATTTCCTGTGAGGAGCTGATCATTCATCCACAGGAGACACAACCTAGAATCACCTGAAGTGAGAGTCTTTGGTTTGGTTGATTGGTTTTCGGTTTTGTTCGAGACAGGGTTTCACTGTGTAACCCCTGGCTGTCCTGGAACTCACTCTGTAGACCAGGCTGAGCTTGATCTCAGAGATCCACCTGTCTCTACCTTCTGAGCCCTGAGATTAAAAGCCTGTGTTACCAGGCTTGGATGAGAGTCTTTTTTAATTAATTTATTTATTCACTTTACATCCTGATTGCAGCTCCCTCTCCTCCCAGTCCCTACATACACACACTTCTCCTCCACTCTCCTCTCT
The DNA here is from genome assembly GCA_028658305.1 of Pachyuromys duprasi. Classification (NCBI taxonomy): domain Eukaryota; kingdom Metazoa; phylum Chordata; class Mammalia; order Rodentia; family Muridae; genus Pachyuromys; species Pachyuromys duprasi. Next base: position 17,789,368 of record CM053751.1, read on the forward strand.
CTTCTCCTCAGGAAAGGGGGAGATCCCCCACAGATACCAACCCACCCTCACACATTAAGTTGCTGCAGAACTAGGCGCATCCTCTCCTACTGAGGCCAGACAAGGCAGCCTGGTTAGAGCAACACAGGCTTCAAAGGGAAGCATCACAGTCAGAGAGGGGACCCCGCTTCAGTTGTTGGGGGACCCACATGAAGACCAAGCTGCGTATCTACTACATATGTGCAGGGGGTCTAGGTCCATCCCAGCTCTTTGGCTGGTGGTTCGCCTCTGGGACTCTGTGGTCTTACTGTGGAGCCATTGACCCCTCCACTCCCCAGTTGTCCCCTAACTCTTCCATAAGATTCCCTGAGCTCTGTCTAAAGTTTGGCTGTGGGTCTCTGCATCTGTTTCCATCAGCTGCTGGGTGAAGCCTCTCAGGGGACTTATGCTAGGCTCCTGTCTACAAGCACAGCAGAGTGTCATTAATAGTGTCAGGCACTGGTTCTCTCCCATGGGATGGGGCTCAAGGAGGGCCAGTCATTGGCTGGCCATTCCCTCAATCTTTGCTACATCTTTGTCCCTGTACATCTTGTAGTCAGGACAAATTTTGGGTAGAAGGTTTTGTGGGTGGATTAGTGTCCTTATCCCTCCACTGGAAGTCCTGCCTGGCTACCAGTGGGGGCCACTTCAGACTCCACATCCCCCACTGCTAAGAGTCTCAGCTAGGGTGACCCCATAGACTTCTAGGGGCTTCCCCTATTCCAGGTCTCTGGCAAATCCCAGGAATGTTCCCCACCTCCGATTTCTGTTCTCTCCCCCACTCTCCCTACTCCTAATTCTCAGCCCTACTCCCCTCCGCATCCTTATCCAGCTCCCTCCGTCCACCTCCAATGCCTATTTTATTTCCCTTTCTCAGTGAGATTCAAGTATCCCCTTGGACCCTCCTTGTAGCTTAGTTTCTTTGGGTCTGTGGATTGTAGCATGGTTGTCCTGTTCTTTTATGGCTAATATCCACTTATAAGGGAGTATATAAGCTGTACTATAGAGCAATAGTAATAAAAATTGTGTGGTATTGGCATAGAAACATACAAGTTGATCAATGGAATCAAATCAAAGACCCAGAAATAAACTCACACACCTATGGACACTTGATTTTTTACAAAGAAGCCAAAACCATACAACGGAAAAAAGAAAGCAACAGATGGTGCTGTTCTAACTGGATGTCTACATGGATAAAAATGCAAATAGATCCATATTTGTCACGATGCACAAAACTCAAGTCCAAGCAGATCAAAGACCTCAACATAAAACCAGACACACTAAATCTGTTGGAAGGAAAAGTGGGGAAGAGCCTTGAATTCTTTGGCACAGGAGACAACTTCCTGAACAGAACACCAACAGCACAGGCTCTAAGATCAACAATCAATAAATGGGACCTCATGAAAAGCTTCTGTAAAGCAAAGGACACTGTCAGAACAAAACAACAGCTTACAGACTGGGAAAGGATCTTCACCAACCCTATATCTGACAGAGGACTGATACCCAGAATATGTGAAGAACTCAAGAAATTAGACACCAACAAACCAAATAACCCAGTTAAAAACGAAAAAAAAGAAAAGAAAAGATGTAATGATGAAATATTTGTTGCTAAGCTAATTAAACTAGACTCTCATGAGGTATGTGTGTGGTGTATGTATGTGTGTGTGCATGTGTGAGGTGTGTATGTATGAGGTGTATGTGAGGTATGTGCATGTATGAGGTGTGAGTGTGCCTCTATGAGGTGTGTGTGTATGACATGTGTGTATGATGAGGTGTGCATGTGTGTGTGTGTGAGAGAGGTGTGTATGTGTGTGTGTGTATGAGGTGTGTGTGTATGAGGTATGTGTGTGTGTGAGGTGTGTGTGTATGTGTGTGTGTATGAGGTGTGTGTGTGTGTGAGCTGTGTGTGTGTGTGAAGTGTATGTGTATGAGGTGTGTATGTATGTGAGCTGTGTGTGTGTATGAAGTGTGTGTGTATGAGGTGTGTATGTATGTGAGGTGTGTGTGTGTGTTTCCACACTTGGGAATGAATCCAGGGACTCCTGCATGCTAGGTGTTCATTCTGCCCGTGAGCCACATCCCAGACCTTTGTTTTATATTTGTGTATCTGTGTGAGTAGATGTGCATGGGCGTGCTTGGAGGCATAGGGGGGCATTGGGTCTTTGAACTGGAGTTTACAGGCAATGTGAGCCCCCTGATGTGGGTGCTGGGATTTTAATTCCAGTTCTCACAATAGAGCACCACACTCTAAACTGGTGAGCCGTCTCTCCTGTCCCCCATGTTTGTGTGCTGAGACAGGGTTCTCAAGCTCTATTGCCCACACTGGCCTTGAGTTCATAGCAGTTTTCCTGTCTGGGCTTCCCGAGGGCTGGGACCACAGGGAGTGAACGAGAGACCCTGTCTCCAACAAGGTGGATGGTGGCGATTGATACCGAAGCTCTGCAGGCTTAGCAGAGCATCGCTCATAGTGTCAGGGGTTGGCACTCTTCCACAGGGTAGGTCTTTGGTTGGGCCACGCATTGGCTGGACATTTCCTCAATCTTTGCTCCATCTGCTCTTTGCATAAATCTCACTTGGGAAGGGAAATAGAACAGACAGAGGTAGTGGCTGAAGAGAGGGAACAAGGTAGGAGAGGGGCCACAGGGGGTTAAGAGGGCGGAGATCCGACCTGGGGAGAGGGGAAAGAGGACAGGACTGCAGAGAAAGGAGGAGGCGAGGGTGGGCGTCTCTGTGACAGGCTGGAGACCTACGCCAGGGGAGGATGTGAGGGGGACTCAAGCAGAGACTCCTAGTAGCAGAGGCCATAGAGACTGAGGAGGACATCCACTGACTAGTCTTTTAGCAGAGGGAGGGGAGCACCAACCCACCCACAAAAACTTAGACCCAAAATCTACCCCGTCTACAAAGATGTGCTGGGAGAAAGATGGAGCAGAGGCTGAGCGAATGCCCAACCAGTGCCTGGCCCGACCAGAGACCCACTCAGAATCGTTTAAAAGAGCTTAAGTTCTATAGCTCAGCACTTGTGTAGAATCCCCCACTAAGGGGCTAAGGTGTGGCTCAGCAGTAGAACCCTGAGTGTGACGGTGAGTGACAATTATCACCTGGACAGAATCTAGCATCACCTGGAGGACGAACCTCCAGACATGCTGGCGTGAGACTGTCTTTAAGACATTAATCAGCAGTAGGCAGTGGTGGCGCATGCCTTTAATCCCAGCACTTGGGAAGCTGCGGCCTGGCTGGTCTACAGAGCAAGTTCCAGGACAGCCAAGGCTACACCGAGGACTGTGTCTCGAAAAAAATCAAACCACCACCAATAAAAGAATGTTAACATGGCCAGCTGCTCCAAGCCCTGATGTTTGCTTCCTCCACTGCAATGGATGGCACCTTGAATCATGACCTAAAATAAATCCCTTTTCTAAGTTTCCTTTGTCAGGGTATTTTATCATAGCACCATGAAAAGAAACTAGGGCTGGAGAAGCGGCCCAGGGGTGTCTCTGCCCTTCCAGAGCACCAGGCTTAATTCCCAGCGCCCACATGATGCCTCAGGACTACCTGTTAATCCAGTTATCCTAGGGAGTCAGTACCCCTTTCTAGCCTCCTAGGGCACTGGGCATGCGTGTGGTATACAGACACATATAAAGGCAAAACATCCATACATATAACATAAATTAAAGAAAAGGAAACAGGCTAGAGAGATTCAGCTGTTCAGAGCACTGGCTGCTCTTGCAGAGGACTCAGTTTGGTTCCCAGCACCTACAGGGCAGTCACAACTGCCTAGCACTCCAGTGCTACGGGATCTAACGCCCTTTTCTGGCCTCCGTGGAGTCCAGGCACACACATGACACACGTACATTCATCCAGGTAAACATTCAGACCCATAACAAACAAACATTTTTATTAAAAATAAAGGAAAAGAACTAAGACCCCTAGTATGCATTGCCTCAAGTTCAAGTCCTGTCAAGTACTGTTCAAGCAGTAATCCAGACCTGAAAGGGGGCTGGTGTGATGAAGCCTCCACCCGAGAACTCAACAGGCAGTTATCGAGCGTGTGAGAGCCTCCCCCAGCTGGGTGCCTCCCAGCCCCGAGAACTGTCTCAGGCCTTCCACACAGCTGTATGTTAACAGCCCATTTCCTTCCTCGTCTGCAGATGCTTGAATGAGACGGACTCCTGTTTCCCTCATCTGTTTATCTTTAGAGTCTGGCATGCTGTCTCAATGAAATAAAAACGTTCCCTGGGAAACCAAAATGACTACTGTAGGATAGTCCAAGACCTGGCCTGTCTGTTCCGCTCTGGCTGAACAGTTCCCATTCCCACATGAGGCCGGCCAGCCAAAGGCTGTTTGTTGCCTGCTCTGATCTCTTGAGCTCAAGACAGGATCTCACTCTGCAGCCCAGGCTGACTCATCACTTGCCCTGGAGTCCAGGCTGGCTTTCAGTCCCAGAGCCTCCCAAATTCTGGGATCGAAAGGGTGAGCCACCATGCCCCACCTCTGCTCTGATCATCTGAAGGAAGCCAATGTGTCCCTAACGATGGGTGACCTCATTGTTTATGGGAGCCTTGCAGAGGCCAAGACGGGGTCCAGGAAGATGGGAAGCACCATTACTAATATTTGTACTGACTCTGTTTATAAAGTGGACACACCCCAGAGCATCCAAATCTAGCAACGTTAACATCTTCTTCCTTTTTGTGGGCGTAGGGCATTGGGTCTTGCTATGTATCCCAAGCTGACCTTGAACTCACATCTCCTGCCTCATTGATACTCTCTAATACCGAGATGGTGACCACCACTTTAGACATAGACAGCATCCTAACCTAACATGCTTTAGAACAGATTTGGTGTCAAGGTGGTACAAGCCTGTGATTCCAGCACTTGGGGACGAGGCAGTAGGATCGATGCCAGTCTTGGCTATGGAGAGTCTGAGGTCCGCCTGAGCTACAAGAGCTTTCAGAAAGTCACAGAAAACATGCTGGGACTGGAGAGATGGCATAGCAGTTATGACAGAGCATTGCTGTTGCAGAAGGCCCAAGTTCACTTCCCTGCATCCACACTGCACAGCCCACAGCTGCCTGTAACTCCAGCTCCAGAGGACCCAAAGCCTCTGGCTTCCACAGACATCCGCACTGATCTGCATGTCCCTGTACACATCAGTGGACTACACCTGGAATCAACTAAAAGCCAAGTCTCTGGGCATGTCTGTGGGGGATTTTACTGACTACATCATCTGAGGTGGAAGACAATCCTAGGTCTAGGCTTTACTTTCTGGTGTCAGCCCACATAAAAAGGACATGTGAGAAGGAAACATTGGCTTTTTGCCTGCTTGCCCTCACTCTTGTTGGCAAATTCATCTATCCTGCTGGTGAGGCGTTCCTTTGCCGGTTTTAGAACCTCCTTCTTCAGGATTTCAGCACAGGCTGAAGACCAGCAGCTCTCTAGGAATCCTTTGGGACTCCAGCAACAAGTCAGAACTGCTGAGACATCCAGGCTTGTGGATTCTTAGCCTTTCCATCGGGAGACAGCCACTGTGGACTACCCCGACCTCAGCCTGTAAGCCACTCTAATAAATCCCCTTTAACACACACACACACACACATGCATGTCTATGGGAGTGTATATTCACATACACAACTATTCCATCAGTCTGTTCCTTTAGAGAACCCTGACATATTATAAACACAAAAACATTCTTGAAAGTAAATCTTAATATAAATATCATGTATAATTGATAATGCCCTTATACTGATTGAAAAGCCCTTCCTAAGGACTTCAGCTTGAATCCCCAGCACGGGCATAAAAGCTGGGCATGGCCGTGTGCACCTGTAACCCTGGCTCTGAGAACACAGAGACAGGAGGATCCTGGGGAATCACTGCCCATCCAGCCTAGCAGAATCAGTAAGCTCCAGGTTCAGTGACAAAGCCTGCCCCAAAGAAGTGGAGAGTGGCCAGGTGTGGTGGCACACACCTGTGATCCCAGCACTCAGGGGGCTGAGGCAGGTGAGTTCGAGGCCAGCCTGGTCTACAGATTGAGTTCCAGGACAGCCAAGGCTACACAGAGAAACCTTGTTGCAAAATAAAGAAAAAAAAAAAGTGGAGAGTGATTAAGGAAGATCATGTCCTCTGTCCCTTATACACACATGCCTGGAACACACACATATCCATCATACAGAGAGAGAGCGAAAGTAAGAAAAAATGATAGAGAAGGAAAAGAAAAGATAACCACCTTCAAATCAGGGCCCTAATGTTCTACAGCAGAGCAGGAATGAAAAGGAAAACCTTTCCCTGCCCAACTCCATCTCCAGGGGACCTCACAGGCCCAGCCGGAAAACACTCACTTCCTGCCTCTGACTATAAGATGCATTATGTCACATGGGGAATGTTCCAAACCCTATTTATGGGAAAAGAGGTGATATTGGAGGCAACGAGGGGGGGGGCAAGTCCTGCCCGTAGCTGGAAGATGCCCAACGGCCCCATAGGAAGCCTCGCAGTTCCATGGGGACAGATACTTCAGAGTCCCGCCTTGGGTATCAGTGCTCATACTTTGAGTCTCCAGTGGCTCTTGTGAGGGACAGTACAGGATGTTCTCATGAATCAGCCCAAATTTGATGAACAGTCCCAGAACCAATGCCAAGGTCAAGTTTTGAACCTGAATATGGATTTCATCTGGAGTGTGCTGAGGGTAGCTGGCTGTACTGCTAGAAGTTACAAGTCCGGGCTGCAGCCGAATGAAAAACGGTGTTTCAGATGCTAGGAGCACAGGCCTAGAGTGTTCCAGAATGCCCCATCCAGGAGCTGTGGGCACAGCTCAGGGGTACGGTCCCAGCCCAGCACGTACAGGGTGGGGTGTAGGAGCTAAGGAAGAAGAAAGACAGGGCTGGAGAGGTGGCTCAGTAGTTAAGGGTCTTAGCCTTCTTCCCTGAGTTTGGTTCCCAGCACCCATGTTGGGAGGCTCACAAGTGCCTATGACTCCAGCTCCAGGGACCAATGCCCTCTTCTGGCCTCCACAGGCACGTACATCCACATGCACAGCTACACACACATACACACACACTTTTTAAAATAATAAAATGTGCAAGAAAAAAGAGAAAAAAAGGAATGTTTCAAAAGGAGTAAGATAGAGACTTTAAAAACATTTGTTATTACACAAGAAATTGCTTAGGATTCATGACTATATATTTTGAAAATATATATATGTAAAATCAAGGCAAAGAGAATGTCACTTACAGTATGTACTGGGTACCCAGCACTGTGCTAACGAACCGTTTCCACCCTTAACCCAAAGAAACTCATACACAAAGGGCAGGGTGTGAGGCTCAGTTGCCAGAGTGCTTGCCTAGATCACCGGAAGTCCTGACTTCCATCCCGAGTACTTCATAAACACAGCACGGAGGGTCACAACTGCAATCCTGGCACTTGGGGGAAGAAACAAGAATTACAACAGTGTAAGGTCATTCTCTGCTACACAGTGAGTGTGAGGCCAGCCTGTGCCACCTGAGACCCTGGGTCAAAGAGAAAACAATTAACTACCTTGTGAGGAATACAGGTGTGGTGGTACACACCTGTGATCAGTACTTAGGAGGCGGAGGCAGGTGGATAGCCAGCTCCAGGACAGCTTAGGCTACAGAAGACCCTATCTGAAAAGAGATTTTGAGGGCCAGCATGGCTGAGAGGGTTAAGGTAACTTTAGGCAAGCCTTATGATCTGAGTTCAAGTCCCAGGACCCAGATGGTGAAAGAGAAGCTACTCCTTCAAGTCTAGGTTTTGTTTGTTTGTTTGTTTGTTTGTTTATTCAAGACAGGGTTTCTCTGTGTAACCTCGGCTGTCCTGAACTCACTCTGTAGTCCAGACTAGCCTTAAACTCAAAGATCTGCCTGCCTCTGCCTTCCAAGTGCTGGGATCAATAGTATGTGCCACAACCCACAGCCTGGAAATTAGCTTTCTGACCTCTATATTTTCCCTGTGGCTCTTGCACACACATTAAGTAAATGTGATTAAAATTAAATTTTTTCTTCAAAGAACTATGAGCAGTTTATTGTGAAGATACTAATTTCTTTAATAAATTCCTGCTGGGTTTTGTGATCTTGGAGAACATATCAGAGGAGTTTTTGCAAGATCCAAGCAGAAGACAGGAAATAGCTACCCTGGCAATTGTTCCATAACAAGCTAAAACAGAAATATTTAACAAAGAGAAAGCCTGGAGTTTATCCCAGCAAACTGTTCTATTTGAACAAATCTTAAGTGGTGCTCAAAACATCTCTAAGATACTAAATAGCTTGCAAGCTATTTATACATGCTCGGTTGTGCCAATTTATCATTAAACATTGTTCCTTGACAGATCATCTATAGAAATGCGCGAGGAATCACGGCAATTTGCTGGAATTAAGAGAGACGAGCAGCCCATAACCTTCTACATTTACTTGTCCATTTATTATTTGGGGTGCACATGTCCCTATGCCCCAGCAACCATGTGGAAGTCAGAGGACAACTTCGGGGAGACAGTTCTCTCCTACCATGGGGGTTCTGAGGCTCAAACTCAGTTTGTCAGACTTGGTGGCAAGCCGGTTTACCCCCTGAGCCATATTCCTAGAATTTAGGAATATTTCCTTAGGGGCCACAGCAATGGCTCAGTGGGTAAGAGTAAAGTGACTGGGTCTCGGAGGACTGGAGTCTGGTCCCCGGCACTTTCATCAAGTGGCGCACAATGAACTAAAAGCCTAGCTGCAGGTGGATCTGACATGTCTGGCATCTGTTGGCCTCACACGTGCGCGCATGCGCACAGACACACACTCAGGCATACACAACAGGGCTGGAGAAAGGGCTCAGCTTTAAGAGCACTGGCTGCCCTTGCACGGTACCAGATGCCCAGCCCTCATGTGATGGCTTACAGTCATCCATGACTCCCATTCCAAGGGATCCAATGCTCTTTTCTCATCTCCGTGGGCACTGCACACATGTAGCACACAGACATATATGTTGTGGCTATAAACATATAAAAAATATGGTGTGGGATGTGGGACTGACCCAGATAGTCCACAGCAGCAGACTATTTGCCTCATGTGGGCTCTGAGAGGCGCTCTTTGCCAGCTGCAAATAGTTTAAATCTGAGGACTCTGGAGAGAGAATAAATGCCGAAGCCCAGAGAGTGTGGAATTGCGCTAAGAACAAGGCTGCTGCTTCCCCCTTTGGCTCCTGTTGCTGTTTATGCAGTGAGACAAGAAGTTGGAGATCTCCTGAAACAAGATTTGGACTAGCTCCAAGGAACCCGATGGCCCTAACCAGCAGGAAGCAGCTAGGAGAACTGCACCCCTCTCCCACTAACCCTTTCTCTCTCCTACCTGGTGTTGGGGAGTTGGAAGGGATTGGGATGAAACAGGGAGAAAAAGATAAACATAAATAAGAGTTTTTAAAAAAAAAAAGTACACCTACACATATATACAGGCAAAACACTCATGCACATAAAATAAAGGTAAAATCTTAAAAAATAAAAACATGTTGTCATGATTCATTTTTGTCTGCTACAAATTCTTAATGAGTTATTTCAAACTGCACTTTTGTTCTAATTTGGCAATTTTCATTCTTTGTTTTTGTTTTTCGAGACAGAGTTTCTCTGTGTAGCCCTGGCTGTCCTGGACTCACTTTATAGACCAGGCTGGCCTTGAACTCACAGTGATCTGCCTGCCTCTGCCTTCCCAAGTACTGGGATTACAGGTACAGGTGTGTGCTACCAGGCCTAGCTGGTAATTTTCATTCTTTTCTAACAATGCTAATGTGTAATACACACAGATGATACACATATATGTGTAATATATATATATATATATAATCTCATGGGACTAGAGAGAAGCTCATTGGTTACGCGTTTCTTGCAGTTCTTACAGAGGACTCCAGCTCCCAGTGCCCTCATCTGGTAGCTCACAACTACCTATAACTCCAATTCCAGAGGATCTGGTGCCCCCTTCTGGGCTCTCTGGGTACCTGCACACATGTGGCATTCATACACACACACAGACACACACACACATGAGAGATAGAGAATAAGCATTTCTTAAAACAAAATACACTGATGAGAAGGTCAAGATGGCCAAGCCAACTCAGTGGTCTGAGGTACTGAGTTTGGAATAATCTATCAGAATCATGAATCTGTTTCATTGTTTCATTTGTTATAGAAAATATATGAACTTTTAGCAAACTGTTCCATCTGCAACCCACATCCTTATGTTTGAGCAAATAAGGAAATAAGACTATATAAACTCTAGCCTATGCACGGCCCTGGGTTCAGTCTCCAACAATGGATGCACGCACACACATTTTGATGCACAGTATGTGCCATATGGCTTTATGGATTGTATCCTGAAGTATAAAAATAATTCAAATGGGAAACTGATCAAGTGTTTCAAGGCCAAGTGGACATGGGCCTGGCCAGATGGCTTAGCAGGTATTAGTCTTGCAAGCCTAAAGACCTGCATTTGACCCCTGAAAGTTGCATGGTGGAAAGAGAGAACAGACTCCCAGAGGTTGTCCTTTGATCTCCAATATGACATATTTCAAAATCCACCCTCCCCCTGAAGACAGGGTTCTCTGTGTGTAACCCTGGCTGCCTTGGAACTCTATAGACCAGGCTGGCCTCGAACTCACAGAGATCTGCCTTCCTCTACCTCCCAAAGTGCTGGGATTAAAGGTGTGTGCCACCATCACCCAGCTTCAAAAATCCTTTTTTTAAAAAACAAGAAAAAAAAAAAAAGCCAGACATGGTGATGTACGCTTGTAATCCAAGCACCCAGGTGGGTGAAGCAGGGTTGCCAAGAGGCCAGGTCAGTCAGAGCTGTATATGGAGAGTTTGTCTCAAAAAAATCATACGCACACACACACATATGTATATATACATATATACACGTGTGATTTCACCATCACTGTTTATATGATTTCATTACATATATAATTTCATATGCATATGAATAAAATGTTGAGCTTAATTGAAGTGGGGAGAAGAAAGGGAGAAAGGGAAGAAGACAGAAACAGGGAGAAAAGGAGACCCCAAGAAACCAACCAGTGGGAAAAAGCAGGAAGGCTCTTTGAAGGCAGCTCATTTGCCTAGGTGGACGCGTGGCTCCCTCTTCTGGCAGGTCCGACCCTTGCATGCAGGGATGCAGAAAGTTCGCCTTGTAGCTCCAAACCAAGAAGCTTGCTTGACTCACACGCACCACCACTGCAGCTCCCTGCAACTCACCTTCAGAAAGTTAGTTTTCTGTTGAAATCTTTTTATGTGATAGTTGGGGGTGAAACCACTGAGGCATGCGTCCCCTCGTCCTCCCAAACACCTTGTTATGGATCGAACCCGATACCTCCCAAAACATTCATTCATTCATTTTGGCTTTTTGAGACAGAGTTTCTCTGTGTAGCCCTCACTGTCCTGGAATCACTTTGTAGAGCAGGCTGGACTCGAACTCACAGAGATCTCCCTGCTTCTGCCTCCAGAGTTCTGGGATGAAAGGCATGTGTTGCCATGCCCAGCTCTAAAACAATCTTTAAAAACAACTATGCCAGCTGGATGTGGTGGCACAGGCCTTCGACCCAGCTCTTGGGAGGCAGATGTGCTAATCTCATCCACCTGGTGAGTTCCAAGCCAACAAAGGCTGCCATATCTAATTTTTTTTTTAACGTCTTAGGGAGCTGGAGAGATGGCTTAGTGATGAAGAGCACTGGCTGCTTTTCCAGAGGACATAAGTTAGTTGCCAGCACCCACATGGAGGCTCACAACGTACCCTAACTCCAGTCCCAGAGAGTCTCATGACCCCATCTGGCCTGTGTAGTCACCATTTTTGGAGACACAGGGAGCGGAGGCCAGTCTGGACTACATGAGCTCCTGCCTCAAAAGCAGAGAGTCTTAATGGGCCTCAGGAAAGCAAGAAAAACTGGTCCTATGAACCTTATCTTTTCTAAACAAATAACTCTGAAAACAGTCTTTTTTTGAGCTGGTGATATGACTCAGCAGGTAAAGGTGCTTGCCAGCAAGCCTGAGTTCACGGTCCGGACCCCATCTGTACGAGAGAATTCACTACTCCTAAGCTGTTCCCTAGACTCCACCCCTGTGCAATGGCATGTACATGTACACATGCACACACCTGTAATGAAAACAACTTTTAAGAAAACCTTTCTCACAGCTGGAGAGATGGCTCAGAGGTTAAGAGCACCGGCTGCTCTTCCAGAGGGGCCTGAGTTCAATTTCCAGCAATCACATGGTGGCTCGTAATTATCTGTAGTGAGATCTGGTGCCCTCTTCTGGCATACAGGTGTACATGCAGGCAGACATTGTATCCATAAGAAATAGAAAGAAAACTTTTTTTTGAGACTAGTTTCCTATGTGGTCTTGGATAGACTCAGACTCACAGAGATCCAGCTGTCTGCCTCTCATGTGCCTGGCTTTCTTCCTCAAATTTTTATTGTACAAACAGACAACTCTTAGTGAAGGGTTGAGCTTGAAGTACAAATGAAAAACAAATGCCTCTTAATTGACGTTTTGATTACATATATACGCACATAATTGTACAGTGACCTCCACATAAGCACTGTAACACACTCATCCACACAACAAATGCTTACAGAAAAATTTAAATACTTACGTGTGAATAGATTATTCTTGTGACTTGATTTTACATGGCTCCACAAGCCATGTATCACACAATTTAGTGTAAATCCTTGAATACTGAAATTCATAGACTGATGGCTCTGACCTAACAATCATACTGTGGGATTCTCTTTACGTTAATTGTATTTACTATTTGTGCATGGAGGACAGCTCGCAGAAACTGGTTCTCACCTTCCAGCATATGAATTCAGGCTGTCAAGCTGGTTGTCTAGTGACTAACCATAGAACCCTCTCACCAGCGCAATATTCCACATGCGTACTTAACTTTTCAGGACCCCCCCCCCCCCAATTCACTGCAGTTGTTTTCAAAAGAGGAAATCACAGCTCTCAGGTGTTAACAAGCCTGCCCCTTTCCATTGGGCACAGTTGCCAAATTTAAAATAACTGCATTGCTCCACCCTTCAGAGCGGCTGCTGTGGAGGTGTGGAGGAGCACCGAGACCTAGGAACCGAGTTCTTTCCCTAGCATGCAGGAGGCCTGGTGATTCAGCCCCTGCGGTCACATAATACAGGTGTGACGGTGCGTGCCTGCAACCCCAGCACTCACAGCCAAGGCCAGGCAAAGCCACCCATTTTAAGGAAACTTCATCTGAGGGAAAGGAAGAAAAAAAAAAAAAGATAGCCTCATCATGCAGCTAAGGCTGGTCTCCAACCTGCTACCTTGCTTCAGGAGTGCCAGGATTATGCATGTTCTCTACCATAGCCAGCCAGCTCTGAGGCACCATATTTCTGTCCTATTTGTCTCAAATTTTTATGAAAGGCCTTCTTTGAAGTCATATGCTGGGTTCTGAATCCTGGGATTACAGGTGTGAGCCTCTATGACAGGCTTTGTTGGTGTTTTGAGATAGTCTCATTATATAGCCCAGAAGACGCTTCGGCTTCTCTGCCTTCCAAGTGCCAGGATCACAAGAGTGTGTCACCACACTCAACCACAGGATTGCTTGATGAGGACTCTGCACCTCCAGAGGTCCACATTGGGATGCTCACGCACAGATGTGTGTGCAGGCCAGATTGGCCTAAGGAGCCTCTCTCTTCCACAGCCGCCCACCGCTTCTCAGACAGGCTCTTTCATTGGCCTGCAGCTTACTAATCAAGCTGAGCTGCTGAACTACAAGCTGCTGACAATCTACCACCCTCCCAGTGCTGGGTGGTAAGCAATCACAGCCACACTGGGTTCTAGGAATCAAACTCAGGCCACGCCTGCACAGAAAACATGTTCCTGTGTCCCTGGCCCCTTGTCTTGTCTCCTGGGACAGTCTTGCTTTGTACTCCAAGTTGGCCTAGAACTCAATTCATAGACCAGGCTGTGTTTGAACTTGAAAATAGCATAGGCTAACCAGGAATTCATGCTTCCCCTTCCTGAATGCCTGTGTGTGTGTGTGTGTGTGTGTGTGTGTGTGTGTGAGAGAGAGAGAGAGAGAGGGAGAGAGAGAGAGACACACACACACACACACACTACCGCACCTAGCCAAAATGCATTAATTCAGAATCTGGAGAGCAGAGAGAAAACAGGACAAGAGCTCAAGGGAGGATGGGAGGGAGGAGGAGGAAGATTTCAAATCCATCTTTGTGTTGCCTTTCTTCAAGCTGATTCTTAGGTCTTTCACCCCAGTACTAAAGATGCTTAAATGTCAGAAAGACAACATTAACAAAAAGACAAGAGAACATAAACACACACAAAATAAAACAATTTATTATGCTAAAGAACAGATTTTATTATTTTCCCCAAACACTAAAATAGCCCATGGCATAGTAATTTAGCACACAATATAAATGACATATACAGTCAGGTTCCCGGCCCCCGTGGCTGTTTTTAACTCTTTCTTGGGTAGGAGGCTTAAGAATGTCTGTTCTTTAAACAACTGTCATTAAAATTATCAACAAACCACAAGGGGAGAGTTACTTAAAAATCTTCATGTAAAAGAGATCATCTCCTTCTAGGTGACTGGTCTGTCCTGTATAAGATCAGAGAGAACCATTCAGAGCAGAGTTCTTTATCATGGAGACCTGTTCTCAAGGGCTAGCATCCCAGATGCCGCCACCTCTGCTCACCTCTGGCCATCCGAACGGGAGACCTATAGGCTACCCTCTCAACTTCTTATAAGCCTTGCTCTGGCCATGATGAGTCTTGCCATCTCTGCATTTTATAGCCTCTGAGATGTGCAAGCAAATGTCCTTTCTCAGTTGCCCCTCTCCTTCCATCTGAACTGCTGCTTTCAATGGAGGTGCTTTGAAGAAGTTGCAATATTAAATACAGGATAATTTTAAATCACAGAAGAGTTTCAGACTTTTCTGCCAACAGAACATAGGTCACAAATGAAGTATTTTCCTTCTCCCAGACCCAGGACTCCTGATCTCTTTTACATTAGATTTTTTTCTCAAAGTAACTTTCCCTTTGTTATTTGTTAATAACTTTAATAAAGGTCATTTAAAGAGTGGACATTTTAAGCCTCCTACTCAACAGAGAGTTAATAATTTCCCAGTTCTGAGTGTCCTTCTGAAGCAAATGAAAACACGCTCAAAAATGTCCCTCTGGAGAGGTGTCTGGCCACAGGAATCAGAGCAGGAGCTGAACGGCTGCAGCGTATGCCAGACTTAATGCAAAAGAAATGGTAAGACAACCTTTAAAATTAATCTGCTATTTTTATTGTTCTGCTTGGACTTTATGGCATCAGAGACTTGCTAATCTGGAAGATTGCAGAGCCAGTGACCCCATGAGTATCTGCAGACCGTCTGAAGTACTTGAGAGAATGTTCTCGCTTTCTACTGTTTGCTCTGAAAAGACAGGGCTTAAACGCTGAGGGACACGCATCTGGTCTGGGAGAGCTTCGCAATGGGCATAAGCGAATGGCAACTGGCACAGCTCAGAATATGGGTAAGACAGTTCCGGCCCCATGCCTAGCCTCTGGGGGACAGCACTCAGTGGTACTCCATTCAGGAATGGCATTTCCCTCAGTTTTGGATGGCCTGGCCATCCTGACACCCAGGACTCTCCTTTATGGTACTGGACAGTACAGCTGTCTGTGGCTTCGGGCCCTCTTCCTGGCAAGTCACTTCCTAGTCCATCCCCAATGCCAAAAGACAACCCAGCTAGATGTTCTTCCGAAGGAGCAGAGGACAGAACCACAGCCTTGCTTATGGAGGCCCCTGGAGCCGAATTTCCTCCCATTGATTCCTTCAGATACTGAAGCACTTCGGAGCCACTGTGAAGTATGAGGCCAGTCTTGCTCTGATCATGTTTCATTTCTAAGGATGCCGCTACCGTGGCCTGTGACTTTTCATCGGTATCTGCTGTAGGCTGATCTGTCCAGAAAGGCACGTCTAATGGGCTGGGGCTCCCCTTCTGACTTCTCTTCTTAAGGCCACACGATAGTTTGTCCAGGTCACCTCCTTGTGACCACTTTACATTGGCCAGGCAAATACCCAAGGTCCCTCTTCCCCACTTCATGCTTTGAGCCCTCTGATGCGGTGAGCTGGGGTGACGCCTGTCAGTCAGGGGTGGCCTTCAGTGGATCTCAATATGAACCTGGAAAGGATAATCAAAGAAAAGTCTGTGACAGAGGGCTATTAAAACATTCACACACACACAAATATCAGCAGACAGTAGTTCCTTGTGGAGTGGGACCACAGAGCTGAACAGGAGCCAGGTAGAGCGAGGCACTGGCCGCTGTCTTACCCTGGGCTCCGTAATGAATTCCACACCAGCACGGGCTTACAGCGTAGACACGGAGGCAGGGGGATCACAAGCTCAAGGCCACCACTGGCTACGTGGTGAGTCTGAAGCCAGCCTGGGCTACATGAGACCCTGACCCAAACAGATAACTATGAGAATAAAGTATACATAAAGATACAGATAATCACCCCCTTTGAACCTTGGTCTTATAATACCTCCCAACCCCCATCCATTTGTCAAGTCTACAAAAGAATCAACACTGTTACGTCATGGCAAACAAACCTGCCCAGCAAAACGCTGAGTGAGAGAGGTTTTTTCCAAGTTCAAGAGTTAAAATAAAAGCAGTCCTGGGAGTCGGCGCCTCAGCAGCCACTCCCCCACCCTGCTCAAGACGCTAAGGCAAGAGGAGGGCAGCAGGAGCGTCCAAGATCCTTGGGGCAATTGGGAAGAGGCATCTTCTCCACAAACCCTCGCCCGAATGAGGCGGCCAGCCCGCTAGATGACAATAGGCCTGACCCAATTAGGCAGCTGCTGCCCTGCTGGATGCCCGTCTCCTCACCTTCCCTAACCCAGGCTATTAATGGCCTTGGGCACCTGACAGTCCAGACTACTGCTGCTTTGTAACCTAAAAATATCCTGCCCCCAATACTTTCCAAAGCAAGCCAGGAAGGCTACTCCTCACGGGGACAGGGAGGAGTCATGGGAGTAGGCAATGGGCCTGGGCAGGACCCTGGGTGCTGGGGACGGCAGCACACACTCTAAGACAAGTGGGCCTGCAGGTGTGGGGCGTGGATACGCAGATCCTGCTACCCCTAGGCCCTGATAAGAGGGTCAGGTTGGAGGTAGCAAATGTCTCAGCACCACGAAGGATGAGGAAGGCCACCACCACCCTTCTCAATGAAGCTGACTCATGACCCCAGGGAGGACCAGGCAAACATCTCTGTCACATAGCCACGCCCCGTCTCCCGGTCATACATCTGCGCAAAACCACGCTCAACATGGAGAAGCTACACCCAGGTCTGGGGAAGCTGGGCCACCTGGTGTCCTCATGAGAGGTCACACTTCCTGAGGTGTGAGGTGTGGTGCTGTGGGCTCAGCACAGGAAGGAGCTGAGCATTCTCTCCTGTCAGCACCCCACAGGCAGGAGCCGCAGCTTTTGTATCAGTGTTGCCGAGTGTCTCAGGGAACACATGAAAGGATGCTGGGATGTTTGGTAAAGCAAGGGGCAGAAAAGGAACCTCAAGTGCATCTCAATGGGGCAGTGAGATCAATCCCAGCACCCAAGAAAGGCAACTCACAACTGCATAAGCTCACAACTCCAGCCCTGAGTGACCCACCACCCTCTTTGGCCTCTGTGGGCACACATACCCACAAACAAAAATTTTTTAATTAAAATGAAAATAAGACTAGAAAGATCTGTTTCAGTTCCATAATCCATGGGGAGGTGGCGGCCTTCATTGTCAGCACTAGAGAGCTGGAGACAGGCAGACCCATGAGTCTTGCCCGCTGGGCACCCCAGCCTGCTGCGCAAGTTCCAGGCCAGTGAGAGAGGCTATCTTAGAAAAGAGATGGACTGCTGGGCGCAGTGCCGCACGCCTGTAACCCCAGCAACTCAGGAAGGCAGAGGCAGGCAGATCTGTGAGTTTGAGGCCAGCCTGGTCTATAAAGCCAGGGCAGAGTCCAGGACAGGAAGGGCTACACAGAGAAACCCTGCCTTAAAGAAAAAAGAAAAGAAAAGAAAAGAAAAAGAAGGCAAAGAGTCCAGAACAGCCAAGGAAACCCTGTCTCGAAAAACCAAACCAAACCAACAAACAAGATGGACCTCACCTAAGGAAGGACACTGGAGGTTGTCCTTGTCCTCCAAAAGTTAAAATGACCCTGGGGTGGTGGTACATGGCTGTTCTCTCAGCACTCAGGAAAGGGCAGAGAGAGGAGGATCCTGAGTTCACCCGCAGCTAGCCAATATGTCTGAGGCCAGCTTACGGCTACATAAGACCCTCCTCTCAAAATAAATATGAAGGGACAGCAGATACCGCCCAACGGAAGAGCACTTACCCTGAAGTACGCACAAAGCTCTTAGTTGATTTGGTTGCTTTGTATTATTTTTGAGACCATGGTCTCACTACGTAGCCCTGGCTAGCCTAGAATTTCACTGTCTAGACAAGGCTACCCTTGAACTCAATGAAATCTGCCTGCCTCTGCTTCCCAAGAGCTGGTGTGCACCACACCTGGCTAAGCTTTGATTTGATGTCAAACATACACACACACACCCCAAGTTAAAATGAGCCAAGTGTGGTGGTACATGATTGTGATCCCAGTATGGCGGAGGCAAGGCCAGGAGGCTCTCCAGTTTGAGGCCAGCATGGACTACCTGGTAAGACTCCATCTCAAAAACATATGAACTCGTGACACCAGAATATATTGAAGCCCTCATACCCTTGGGGTTGTGAAGGACTTTCTAGTGAGAACAAACATCAAAAAAGACTGTTAAAGCCAGGTGCAGTGGTATATGCCTGTAATCCCAGCACTCAGGGAGACAAGAGCACCCTACACCCCCCCCCAAAAAAAAAAACCCCAAAAAACAACTGTTACCTTGACTCCACACAATAAACTTCAGGGGTCTAGACAAAGGATTCACCAGTTCAGGGCACTTGCTCTTGCAGAAGACTGGTGTTCAAACTCAGCACCCACGTGGCTGCTGACAAGCACGTGTAACTTCAGTTACGGTGAATCTGACACCCTTGTCTGGCCTTTGAGGGCGCCAGACATGCAATGTGGGGCACAGACATGTATGTGGGCACTCACACATACACATAAAGATAGAAATACATCTTTAAAAACCACTTACAGGGTGAGTACGGAGGTACACACCTTAAACCCCTGGCACTTGGGAGGGTGGATGTGAAAAACTTTAGTTCAAGATCAGTCTAGACCATATAAACCTCCCCTCCCTCAAAAGCAAGCAAACATAGGCATGACCACAAGCAATGCCAAAATATAACATGCTGAAAATAACTGTTTAACGGATTTGTTAAAACATCAGGTAACAGCTAGGTATGGTGGCAGGAGGGCCATCTTGGGGACGAATCCTGCGAAGAAGACACGGCTGAGTTCTGGGACAGCCTGAGCTAAGGTCGGAGCGGGGTGGGAAACCCTGTCTCAGTAAGCAAAGCAGGGCTGGGAAGACTAATCAGCCAGTAACAGCACTTCCTGTGCTCC
This sequence comes from Pachyuromys duprasi, assembly GCA_028658305.1. NCBI lineage: Eukaryota > Metazoa > Chordata > Mammalia > Rodentia > Muridae > Pachyuromys > Pachyuromys duprasi. The sequence continues at coordinate 17,808,920 of CM053751.1, forward strand.
AATGAGAACCTGAGTTCAAATCCCCCACACTTAACAAACACTCCAACGAGGGAGGTGTGAGCACATGAGCACCTGTCACCCCAGCATTTCCAGGACCGAGACAAAGTCCCAAAGGGCACATGCACCCACACTCATGTACGTGCTCCACACAACCACACACACAGGTGCACAGCAACATTGCTCATACTCAGATAGTGACAACTACCCAAAGGTCCAGCGGCCAACTGAAGATCATCTTCAGAAATGGCAGCTATAAATAGATTCAAAGTGGGATCCAGCAGGGAAAAGCGCACAGGTGGAAGAAACCAGGCATCCAAGCAGCATGCCCTCACTGGAAGGAGAGGTCCACAGGGTTCTGTTTAATTTATCGTTTATCTGTTTGTTTGTATGTTTATTTACTTATAGGGGCAGGGTCTCAAATAGCCAGACTGAAGATGACCTTGAACTCCTAATCCTGCTGTTTCCACCTCCTGTGTCCTGGGACTACAGGCCTAGGACACTTGCCTTGGCTACTGAAGTCCTAGTGAGGGGACCTAGGCTCAGGGTGTGCTAGACAAGATCTCTTCCAGCCAAGCCCCATTCCCAGTGCCCACATTTACCCACTGTCCTGTCCACAGACTTGCTGCTGCTGCCTTTGGACCACTGTTTTAACTGGAAGAACAGACTTTAAACTGTCTTCAAGCTCTCAGGTACATACCCAGAAGCAGACTCACTGCTACTGTTCAGCTGTGTGAAGAACCCCTCCCATTTTACACCCCAACCAGCAGCACACAAGGACTGAGGGCACACACCCTCACCAGCATCTGATTCTGCAACTCCCTCCTACCCTCCGCCTGACAACAGCCATCCTAACAGGTGTGAGGCGGCCTCCCACTGCTCCTGAGATCTGCTTTCTCTTCTCAAGGACACACTGGCCATCTGTATACCTTCTTAGATAAATCTCTGGTTCAGCACTTTGCCGATGACTGGAATGGGATGCTTGGTTTTTATTTTATTTATTTTTAATTGTAAGATATCTTTCTCTATTCAGGGTATTAATCCTTTACCAGATTAATTTACCCGTAAATGCTTTCTTCCATTCTGTGGGTGGTCTTTTTTACTCCCTACATGATGTTAAAGATGGACCCAGGGCCTCATCCATGCTGAGCTAATATTTGACTGCTGAGCTACATTCTCAGGCCCTCTACATTCATTCTTTTGCATGTAGAAGGAGTTCATGTTCATTCAATTTTATTGCATCCTACAAAACTACTTGGAGGCGAAGAAACTGGTTCTTCCTTCCCCAGGAACAGACAAGTTGGGCTGGAGCCCAGAGCCCAGCACTCGCTAAGTGCAGCCCCAGGAGTAAGAGTAAGCTGGTTTAAGACCATTTGTTCCCATCACTTTTCATATGCTAACTATCTTTTAACATTAGCATAACTAGAGTGAGTTCCCATACTTTGAAAGTGTGTATGATGGATACATGTGTGAGTACACATGTAAAGGTCACAATCTCTGGGGTTGGTTTTCACCTTTTCCACAGCCCCGCATTCATACACTGTAAAATCTTCCTGAACCACACACAGCTCTTCCAGAAACAAGTCAAGGGACTACTGTGGCGGCACAAACCTGCAATCCCAGTGTTCAGAAGGACAGCAGAAGGATTTGGAGTTCCAGTAGCTAAAGCTACAAAATGCATTCTAGGTCAGCCTGGTGAGGCTGTCTGAAAACAACTAAGCAAGTCCAGAGTACAGGAAAGAGGCCGGGAGGGGGCACTGAGGTTTAAGCTGGAAAGGACTCAAGTTCAGGTCCCAGCACCCACACTAGGTAGGTCACTAACACCTGTATCTCCAGCTCCAGGGGATCCAACACCCTCATCTGGCCTCCACAGGACCTGCATAAACACACATACACAAAAGAAGGAAAAGAAATAAACACACATACACAAAAGAAGGAAAAGAAATAAAGAGGAAGGAAGGAAGGAAGGAAGGAAGGACGGACAGACAGACAAAGTGAATGAATGTAGGTTATGGGCCAAGTGAGATGGCTCAGCAAGTAAAGGCAACTTTTCTGCCAAGCCTAATGACCCGAATTTGATCCCCAGGACCAACGTTATAGAGAGATTCAAATTATCCTCTAACCTACACACACACACACACACCAAGAAGCAGCAGAAAGGGAGCTGTTCCAGCGCGTTTTGCATGTCTACCACTTTGATCCCAGCTCACTACTCCAGCCTCAGCTTCCTGCTGCTCCAGGCTCGTCCAAGGGTGGGTCCTGGTGACAGTTCTGTCCTCTGTCCATATTCTGCACTCCTCCGACCCAGACATCAACATGGCGATGCCACTGCCAAGGTTTTTGCTAAAGTGTCAGGTCCTCTCTGCCTTATTCAGCATACAAGCCAGCTCCCTTCCCACTTACAAGACAAGAACAATTTCCATGTGACAAAGAAGCTCCAAGAATGGGCAACATGACAGCTGCCCAATACGGAAAGGTATTAACATCCCTGAATTGTACACTTAGCTACTCTGACACATTCTCTTGTCTTTTGAGATGGGCTTTCATGTGACCTAGACTGGCCTCAAATTCACTCTGTAGCTGAGGACTCCTAAGCGCTGGAGTCACAAGCTTGTTGTACCTAGCTTGCAGGATAAGCTTCTCATGAACTTTTCCTCCTGGAGCATCTCCATATGCTGGGATCCCAGGCATATAGCACAACACCTGGGAAAGTAAAAACTTGTTATATACAAAGGGCAAAAAGATGTCCACATGGAGTGAGGGCACTGAAACCATGAAGCTATAGAATCAGAGAAGTTCAGAGAGGAGAAAGAGCTACTGTGGCCTGTGAGATAGCTCAGTGGGGAAGTATGCTTGCTACCTCGCCTGATGATTTTTTTTAATTTATTTATTTTTATATCAATCACAGGTTGGTTACTTTGCATCCCAGGCGTAGCCCCCTCCCTCATTCCCTCCCACCCTTCCCATCCCTCCCTCTTCTCCTCCCCGGCCCCTCCAAGTCCACCAACAGGGGAGGACCTCCTCCCCTCCCATCCAACCCCAGCTCATCCTGTCTCCTCAGGGCTGGCTGCAATGTCCTCCCCTGGGATCTAGCCAGTCTGTCACTCCCTGGCGTGTATGGGGGAGGGTCAAAGAGTCAGCCATCAAGTTCATGACTGAAACAGTCCCTGTTTCCCTCACTAGGGTCTTCAGTTCGACACTGAGCTATCATGGGCCACATCTGAGCAGGGGTTCTAGGCAATATCCATATATGGTCCTTGGTTGGAGAAACTGTCTCATATAAGACCCCTGTGCCCTGCTCAGTTTGGTCTTTGTGGAGCTTCGCCTGATGATTTGAGTTTAAGCCACAGGACCCACACAGTAAGAAACAAGAAACTCCTGCAAGTAGTGGTCTGACCTCCATACACGAATTATGACATCCAAGTGCATATGCACACGTGTGCATACCCATACGCACATGCTCAAATGCACAAACACACGCATGTGTGCGTGCACATGCACACAAAATAATTAAGATCTACTAGAAAGAGGAGATTGGAGTTAGGAGCCAGGGAAGTAGCTCAATGGGCAAGAGGCTACGGGTCCAATTCCCAGTTACAAAGTACAGGAACGGAACTGGATGGTAGCGCATGCCTTTGATTCAAAGCAGAGGCAGACAGATCTCGAGTTCAAGGCTAGCCTCGTCTACAGAGCCAGTTCCAGGACAGCCAGGGGAGAAACCCTGTCTCAACTCAAAGCATGAAGGAAGGAAGGAAAAAAAGAGGAACGGTTATGAGAATAAAAGTCAAAAAAGGTTCCGAGGCTCTCTGAGCACAGGGCAGAAAGGAACAAGAAGCTGCTGATGGAACAAGGGCATCTCCTGGTCTCATGATCATTATCAGTCTTTACGGGTATCTTTTCTGTTCTTTTTAGGCCTTCTCTTTGGGTGACCTGGGGCTAAGACACTTCCTCCATGCTTCTCACGGGCAAACTCAGAGATCCACCTGTCAAAGGTGTGTGCCACCAACACCCATCTTTTTAATATATACTAGTTATTTTTAATTGTTAGTTTTGGTTGGGGAGGGGCAAGGTCTCATACAGCCCAGGGCTGGCTTTGAACTTCTGATCTTCCAGCTTCCAGCTCCCAAGTGCTGGGATTACAGGTATATGCTACAATGGCCCACCCAAACAGCTTTTACTATGTGTAGTGATTGTTGTAGAGTCTTTATTTTTCACCACCTGTATTATGAAAAAGCATAATGCTAATGACCTCAGAAGACTAAGGCTTCCTTAAAAGCAGTACTTCCTTCCTTTTTTTGTGTGTGTGTGAGACTGAGAGCCATTGCACCCTGACTGGTCTAGAACCCACCCTGCAGGCCAGGCTGGCTTTGAACTTAAAGAGATCTGCCTGCCTCTGCCTCCTGAGTGTTGGGTTTATTTTTTAAGATTTACTATTTTTAAAGGCAGGGGTATGTTCATGGGAGCGCTGTGCTGTGCTGTGCCCTCAGAGGCCAGAAGAGCTCGACAGATCCTCTGGAGCAGAAGTTACAAGCTGTTGTGAACCACTAAGTGTCAGTGCTGGATACGAAACTCCAGTCCTCTCCAAGAGCACTCTCTCCAATCCTCTTTCTATTTTGGGACAGGGATCTTGTCACCCTGTTGCTCACGCTGACCACAAACTGGCTGAGGAGGCAGTTCACTAGTGAAGTGCTTGTCATGCAAGCATGAGAACCTGAGTGTCACCCTCCAGCATACACAGGAAAAAGCTATGCGTGGTGCCCCATGCTTGTCGCCCCAGCACCGGGGAGTCGGGCACGGCAGAATTACTAGAGACAGGAGGATTCCTGGGGTCCCCGGCCAGGCAATCTAGTCAAATTAGTGAGCCTAAAGCCAACGTGAGACCATGTCTCAAAAAATCTCAAGAGGCTTGCACCTGAGGACAGACACCCAGGGTTGATGTCTGGCCTACACATAAATACATACATGCCTATATGTACATATGTACAGTCAAAACATTCTTCCACAAAAATTAAAAACAAATAAAAATGTTTGTTAAAGAATTATGTGTATGAACGTTTTTCAGGCTTGCACCACAAGCTCACCCAGTGCCTGCAGAGCTGGGATTGGGGTTACATATGGCTGTACATCTTGTGGCTGTTGGGAAAGGAACACAGGGCCCCTGCAAGAGCACCCACGTTTAGTGTGCATGTGGCCTTGGTTTCCAAGCACAGCACTGCCAAAAAAGTAAGAGAAACCCCAGGCCAATGAACAAGAGATTTAAAGGCAGTGGTAACAAAGTCCTGTAGGGCCTCTAGGACTTTCTTAGCAATATGCTGGAACAACATGCAGGAAGAAAAGGCTGGAAGCTGCTGCAGCATCCCCTTTAGGCAGGCTCTATTTCTTATTGCACTTTCTTTTACCAAAGGTCAGAATAATCAACCCTCGAGTTAGGTTCAGTTAGTGATTTTTCACAATGAACAAAAGTCCTAAAGCATTCAGGGGAGATATAAAGATTTCAAGTATGAAGCTGGGCAGTGGTAGTGCACAACTTTAATGACAGCATTTGACAGAAGCAGGTGGATCTCTGTGTGTTCAAGACCAGCCAGATGGAGTGGGGAGAGGGGGGATATTTCAAGTAGAGCATTGTAACCCAGAACCCCTCCCTCCCCCAGTATGAAAAGGCTGCATTTGGCCAGGTCCAAGATCAAGCCTAAAACCCTTACATGGGTCTTAGAAAATCCTCCTCTAGCTGGGCAGTAGTCCATGACTTTAATTCCAGCATGCACCACGAGGAAGAGGCAAGCAGGTCTCTTTGAATTTAAGGGCAGCCTGGTCTAGATAAGGAATTCTACAGAGTTCCAAGCCAGCCAGGGTTGCAAAGAGACACCCTGTTCTCAAAAGAAAAGACTTTTCCACAGCCAGGCCTGGTGGCACATGCTGTTAATCCTGGCACTTGGGAGGCAGAGGCAGGTGGATCTCTGAACTCAAGGCCAACCTGGTCTACAGAGTGAGTCCAGGACAGCCAAGGCTACACAGAGAACCCATGTCTCAAAAAAAAAAAAAAAAAAAGAAAAGAAAAGAAAAGAAAAAAAACAAGACTTTCCCAAAGCACTTGGTAAGTCTGTCTTACCCTCTACCTGAGCCACTTGATCCTGAGTTAAGAAAGCCCAGGTCTGCTTCCCCAGATTCTCTAAACCTGGCTACACCTGAGTCATGACTTGACCCAGAGCCCACTAAGATGGGCCTGCACTCAGGGCTCACACGCTCTTATTACAGAGCTGTTTCCCTCCTCCCATATGCACTTGCCTTCAGTCAGTACAATCACCTTCCCAGAGATGAGCTCACTGTCCTACAAACAGATGAGCAATTAGGAAACAGGGGAATGGAATCTGCCGCTGCTGTTTACTGCTTCTAAAACAAAGGAGCCCTCAGCACTCCTGCAGTGAAGGAAGCTGGCACAGGATTACAAAATTCCCTCTGAAAGAACTAAACTGTGAGGCTGTCCCTGCCAAAGAAGACATGGTCCATACCATAGGAGCAGGAAGGGAATGGTTGCAAACTGAGTAAAGAGGAGAGTCCCCTGGTCAAAACCTACTCAGTCATCAAGGAACAAGCTGGATGAGGGGTAAGTGGAGGTCATGTTCACCCGTGGTAAGAGCACAACATATATGTTTAGAAGACTTCTCTAGGGAGCCAGAGAGATGGCTCGGCTGGTTACCGGTTACAGGTGCTTGTTACTCTTGCAGAGAACTGGAGTCAGGCAGTTCACAACCTGCCACTTCCAAAGGATCCAGAGACCTCTCCTGGCCTCTTCTTGCTACAGATACTCACACACAGACACATGCATACATAATACATACGTGTGTATATATATCTACATATGTAAAGTATGTATATTTGACACCTCTCACCAGTGGAAATAACAAAAGTCCAGGCTAGCAGTTGGAGTAGCTTGGACTAGAGAAGGGTGCAGAGAGAAATGAAGACAGTTACAGTAAGGTTTTTTTAGGTTTTGTTTATTTAGATAGGGTTTTGATACATAGCCAAAAAAGACCCTAGGCCTGGTTCTCCTGCCCACACCTACCAAATGCTAGGATTATTGGCATAGATCACCACACCCAGCTTATGTCATACTGGAGACTAAACCCAGGACTTTGCAGATATAGGACAAATATTCTACCACCTGAGCTATAGCCTAGCCTGTTTTTTGTTTGTTTTTAATGTTACAAAACACAGCAATCTGAGATACAACATTTTGTAGTAAGTAATCACTTATAGTTTTTCATGTAACTTTCTAACAGAATAAAATAATATGTAACTCTAGACAACAGATTTCCAAAGTGGGAACTGATGGGTCAAGCATAGACTGCAAACACTTTTGTTTTATCCCCAAAGCTTTTTTGTTTTTGTTTTTGAAAACTCTGAGCTAAGTTGTCTAAGAATCAGGATGTCTGATTTCTCTCAGACGGGGTTACCAGGTTTGGCAGAAACACCAGGGCCATGTTTCTACAAGTTGGTAGTTGGCAAGAACACAGGCTTTCTGGCTTATCTCAGTTCCCACAGCCAGCGCTCTACTCATTTGTGGCACCTGCTGTAAAGGTTTGACGTCTCTGCCCCCATGGCCTAGTATCACTTAAGATGCCACAAGCCCTTGTTCATGCAAGGTAGCTTGCTTTGGGTGCAGAGATATAGGTCATTTGTTACAGTGCTTGCCTAGCATACAGGAAATCCAGGGTTGATCCTAGCAGCACCTCATAAAGAGGTGCGGTCATACACACCTGGCAACCCCCACCCCCAAAAGGAAAGGTATATTGATGTATATTGATTTGGAGTTTAAAATTGTTTTTTCTAAACTCATTTTAACCAATTTTGATCAACATACTTGGCTTCAAATTTCACGTGGTCTATAACCACCTGTGTCAGGGACCATTTACACACACCAAGTCCATTACACTCTAATTTGACCCAACTGTAGAAAAACTAGGTACACTACTCAGAACTGGCTTCTCTGCACACCAGGGAACGACATATGTACAATAAATCTGTGACTGGGGGGATTCTATGCCTATAGCAAATGCAAAGTACCCACCAGGCTCATCTCCGGAACCACCACTAAACAAACAAATGCTGCCAGATTAAATACTTCCCCGGGGTGGAGCTGAGTCCTTTCTCCAAACAGCCTGTGCCACTCTAAGGTGTGTAAACAGAATCCAAGGAAGCTCACTATCCAGCCTTTCTTACTTTTGGAGATAGAGCACTAAAATTGGCAAGACCTCTCCGCTACAAAAGGCATTTTCTAATTCCAGAGATAGGGGAATGTCGGTCATTTCCAGCAAACAGGGCCTCCAGAATGCTGATGCAGGCATGCCATTATTCCACGTCTAAATTGTTTCAGGCCCCGAAATTTGTTTTACCTCATTCTCTCATCTTCATGTCCATGGCCATTTCTAACCCATAGCCAGAATAAATCGGAAACACATTGGTCAAAACATCATTAACTTTCGATCTAAAGGTACAAGGATAATATAATAAAACCTTCACGAAGTTTGGGGAACCAGAAATCACAAAGAACTCGCTGCTACAGGATCGCCAACAATTTGTCATTTTTAAGGACAAAGCGTCCTAAGGGATTTTCCTTGGACCCCACCCCCAGATGTGGGACCTGTCCTCTGAAGCATCTTAACGCAGAATAGGGCTACAGGGGGAAATGCACGATGCTTGGTACACACTCAGCCCCTGGCTGATGGAAGGAGCCCCCAGCACCTGCATCCCGGCGAGCCAGGTGGGCAGGGCCGACCGAGGGATGCCGAGGGCGCGGCTCACCTACCTGCAGGCGCACGTTGAGCATCATGGAAGCCACGATGTAGAGGTAGGGAAAGTTGATGCGCAGCCGCCAAGCCAAGTCAAAGAAGATAAGCAGCGTGCGGGTCAGCCCCTTGCAGAAGACCCCATAGGAGCGGGCGGCGGCCGAGCGCGACAGCCGGACAGCCAGACCCGACAGAGCCGTCGCCATATAGAGACCCGCGGCTTCCCACTGCCCGCCCGCCCTCCCTCTCCGCGCCGCGTCGCCCAGGGCCTCCTCCCCGGGCCGCTTGCTCAGCGCTCAGCGCTCTCGGGGAGCCAGGGAGACCGCGGCGAGGCCGGCGGGAGGGCGGGCCGCGGGGGAGCTGAGTCGGCGCGTCACTCTCCGGCAGCGGCTCCGCGAGCTACCGCCTGGATCCCCGGCCCGGCCGCGCGGCCTGACGTCACAAAGCCGGCCCGCGCCTGCGCAGGCAGCGGACCCCGCCCTCCGCCCCGCCCCTCAGACGGCATCCCTGACAAGCAAAGTGCGCATGCGTGGGAGAATGGGTCGCTGCGCTGCGTCCTGGCACCCTCTAGTGGTGAAGCTGAGGATAACAACAGAGGCGGCGCTAGCCTGTTGCTGTTCCAGCACTCAGGAGGCTGAGGCAGGATGGACGTGAATTCATGGCTGGCCTGGGCTGCCTGACAAGGCTCCACGTTGGGGGCGGGAGGGAGTCGAAAAGAAAAGAAAAAGAGCTGAAGACATGACTCAGTGGTTAAGAGCGCTTGCTGTTCCTCCAGAAGACCCTGAGTTCAGTTTTCCGTACCCACATCAGGTGGCTCAAAATCACCTGCAACTCTGTCTCCAGGGAATCCGACGCCTTCTGGCTTTCGTGGGCATCTGTACCCATTTGCACATACGTATACACAGGCATACCTGTAAAAATAATGTCTAAAAAAGAATAGAAAAGGGATGGCCCATGGCCATGGCCACAGGGACCACCTATTCTCAAGTGGTTACCGTGGAACCAGCAAAGCAGTGAAGACGATGAAACTTGCGCTGCTCCCGAGGGCCTGAGTTCAGTGCCGGGGACCCACAGGCTGGAAGGAGCAGTGAGTTGCCCTCTGTGCTGCTTATTTATTTATTTTTAACGTGACGCAGCTAGACTCTAGCGGTTCTCAACCTGTGGGCCACAACCTCTTTGGAGGTCGACCAGCCCTCTCACAGTGGTCGCCTAAGACCATCTGCATATCAGACGTTCACATTACGATTCACAACACTAGCAAAATTAGAGTTATAAAGCAGCAATGAAGTTAATTTTATGGTTGGCGGGGCTCACCACAACACGAGGAACTCAGCATTGGGAAGGTGGGGAACCACTGCTTGAGTTATCTAGCCCCTAGACTTCTCCCAGAACCTCAACTGGGAAAATGCCTCCATCAGGTTTACCTAGAGGCAAGTTCTGTGCTCATTTCCTTGACTGGTAGTGGATGTGAGAGGGCCCAGCCTGCTGAGGGTGATACCACCCTGGAGGTGGTGGTGCTCGCCTTTAATCCCAGCACTCGGTAAGCAGAGGCAGGCAGATCACAGAGAAACCCTGTCTCAAAAAGAGAAGAAAGAAGGAAGGAAGGAAGGAAGAAAAGAAGGAAGGAAGGAAGGAAGGAAGGAAGGAAGGAAGGGAGGAAGGAAGGAAGGTGACTAAGTCACACAAAGCGAGCCAGTAAGCAGTGTTCATCTGCAATTTCTGATTCAGCTCCTGCCTCAGTTTCTGCTCTGCCCGAGTAAGCACTCAGGCCTTGGCTTCCCTCAATGGCACGCTATTTTCTGACTGTAGAAGCCAAATAAATCCTTCCCACCATGCTTTGCTTTTGGTAATAGTGTTTATCACAGTAGCAGAAAGCAAACAGGTATGTTCTCCCACCTCCTCCAGCCTGCTGTTACATGCGTGTGCACGTAGTAGCCCACACACACACACACACACACTCACACAATATGAAATTCTTTCAGATGAATTAACTTCTTTAATAGTTGTAGTGGGGAGTAGAGAGATGGCTCAGTGGTTACTGCTCCATCGGAGCCCAGAGCCCAGATTGCAGCCAGCTCACAAACACTTAACACCCCAGCTCCATGGAATCCGACGCCCACCCCTGGCATACATATATGCATACACACAAATTCAATACAACACAATAATTTTAAATGGTTAGAGTGGCAAATTTTCTATTATATGTATTTACCATGATTTTCAAAAGAAAGAAAAAAAACACATGGGCTGATGGGCAGCAAGTCCAGTGCTCTCTGGTGTGAATTGCCTGCACTGCCAGCCGTTCTTGTTTAATGTTCAATTATATAAACTTGAAATTTTTATTAATCTATTATTGTATGTGTATGTTTTGCCTGCGTGCACCGTTTTGCTTGTATGTATGCCTGTGCAACACGTGTGTGCCTAGTGCCTGCAGAGGCCAGAAGAGGGCAGCGGAGCCCCTGGAACTGGACTTTCAGACTGTGAGCGGCCAAGCGGGTGTTAGGAATGGAACCCCGGTTCTCTGGAAGAGCAACCAGCGCTCTTAGCACTGAACCATCTCTCCAGCCGTAGTAACTGCTGCCACGCAGGGCCGCACACACCCTCCTCGGCCTCGGCGCTTAGGAAGCGGAGGCAGGCAGATCTCTGTGAGTTCAAGAGCAGCCTGGCTTACACCGCAGGTTTCAGAACACCCGGAGCTACGCAGTGAGACCCTGCCTCGAAAACAAAAAATCGAAATCAAAATAATTACAGCGCTAATCAAAATCCCCGAGGTAAAACACACACAGACTTTTAAGAATTCTAGTGTTCTGGAATGTAAGGGGTTTGATATAATTGTTTTTTCCTCCATCTGTTTGTTGGAGACAGGATCTCTTTCACGTTCTTTTCGTGTGTATGTTTGGGTGGGTGTTCTCATGGGTTTGGGCCCATGTGGCAGCCCGAGGCTGAGATCAAGAGTCTTCCTCAGGGACTCTTCCATTTTATTCTGTGAACTGAATCTTCGGTGATATCAGGGCTCACTGGTCCTGCTAGTTTAGCTAGCCAGACTGCTCTGGGGAAGCAAACCTGGAGAATGGGGGGGGGGGGGGGCGACGGCGGTGATAATTGTCGGTGTGAAAAGTACTTTTGTGCAGGCAGGAAGTGTTACAAGAAGAGGCTTGTAGGGAGCTTTAATAATAACTGATCAACAAGGGATGTCTACTTTACTTACATCTCTCTGCCTTTGAGACCAAAACGAATTCTACTTCCACGGCCACTCAGCTTTTTTGTTTGTTCTGTTTTTTTGAGACAGAGTTTCACTGTGTAGCCCTGGCTGTCTTGGCACTCTCTCTGTAGACCAGGCTGGTCTCGAACTCACAGAGATCCGCCTGCCTCTGCCTCCAGAGCACTGGGATTAAAGGTGTGCTCCACCACTGCCCAGCTGGCCACCCAGCTCTTACTCAGGTTCAGGGTCTCATGACTCAGGCTTGCCAGCTAACACTTTGTCCACTGAGCGGTATCTTCACCTGAAAAAGCTTACAGTTTGAGAGACCCTCACAAGAGAGAGAAGGCTGGGGTTGTGGCTCCGTTAAGAAAGTGCTTGCCTAGCACACATGAAGCCCAGGGTTCTGTCCCCCTAAACCTTAACAGGTGGAAGCGGGAGGATCAGAAGTTCAAGGTCATCCTCAGTTACATAATGAGTTTAAAGATAACCTGGGTTACAGGGTATCTTGTCTCATTAGCCTGAGGACTTGTCTGAGAGAGAGGAAGGAAGGGGGAGAGAGACTTGTCTGAGAGAATTTTAAATGTCAGTGTGAAAAGTACTTTTGTACAGGCACAAAGCGTTACAAGAAGAGGCGCAGAGGAAGCGTCCTTAATAACAAGGGCCGTCTGCTTTGCTTACATCTTCCCTGCTGCTCATGAGGCTGTGCCTTGGAGGAGAGCCGGCCCGGAGAAACCAGGTTCCCTTTCAGCAACTTCTCCATAATACCATGACCCGATTCCCAAAAAAGAGGACGTGGATGCTCCTCCAACCGTGCAGGTGTTGGTGGGAAATGAGTGAGATCAGGTTTGCAGGTCTGGGCACAGTGCCAGGCACACAGAAAGCACCCCCCGGAAAACTATTTTTATACCCTGAGCCTTAGATGGTAAGTTCAGTGGATTTATGAGCTCAGTGTGGGAATAATAATTGTTCATGATTAGTTGCTTATGACATTACTTTCCCTTGGACAGTGAAATGCCTCAGCAGGTGAACACACTTGAAGCCAAACTCAGTGACTTGAGTCCAAAGCCCAAGATCCATACAATGGAAGGGCTGTTGTCTTCTGACCTTTAATTAATTAATTAAAGCTCTAGCCTAGCTTTAGTGAGGCAGTGGAGTCAATCTCAAATACTACAGAAAACAAAACAAAAACCTATCTGCTTAGTCTTATATTTTATACCTGCATGAAACTTGTCTGCTACTTTTTTAATGATTTATTTGTTTTTATTTTATATGCCTTAGTGTGAAGGTGTCAGATCCCTTGGAATCAGCATTACAGACAGTTGTGAGCTGCCATGTGGGTGCTGGGAATTGAACCCGGGTCCTTTGGAAGAGGAGACAGTGCTCTTAACCACTGAGCCATCTCTCCAGCCCTCTACTACTTTTTTGGTGCATGTGTGTGCTAAATGTGTCTATGTGTGTTGGGGAGGGGACAAGTGTACCTGTGCACAGAGGCCAGAATCTGATGTCTGGTGTCTCCTTCGGTTGCTTTCCATCTTAGCTTTTAAGACAGAATCTCTCACTGAACCTGGAACTCACCAGCAGGCTGCGCTGGCTGGCCAATGGGCTCCAGGAACTCTCGTTATTCTAACCACTACTGGGGTTGCAAGTGTCTGAGCCACGGCTATGCCTGTTTTGTTTGTTTGTCTGTTTTTGTTTATTTGTGTTTGTTTTTAAGGCAGGGTCTCACTCTGTGGTCATGGCTGGCCCGGAACACACTATGTAGGTAATGCTGGCCTCAAATGGACTGAAAGCTGCCTACTTCTGTCTCCCCAGCTTTCACTCGGCGAGGGAGATCCAGCCCCAGGTCCTTGACAAGCACGTCCCCACTGAGCCAAATCCTTAGCCCATGTGTGAAATGTTTTAATTGTTTTAATTAAAATGTGTTTACATGAGAAGAGGAACAGAAGCTGGGAGAGCAGAGGTTGCAGGAGATGTCTTGGAACGACGTGGAGAAATGAACTGGACCTAAGCTATCACTAAAAGCAAGTATAATAGGTGAATCCGAATGGTAGGAACTGTGCGGGCTTGGAGGTTTAGGATGGAGTACCTATTGCCCAGCATTGTGTTCTAGGTTAACTAAATAAATCCTAGTCTCTGTGTGGTGAAAAAAATGTGTTTACATGTTTACATGTTTGCCTAGATGTGTGTGTATATACCATGCTTATGCCTGGTACTTGTGGAGCCTTGAAAAGGGCGACAGATGTTATGGAGTTTGTGACCCCTGGGAAAACACCACAGACTCAATTCAATTATAATTAAAGCTTTATTGATTAGCTGCTTGCAGGATGAACAGTCTCTGGGTCAAATTTTATTTTTTTCTTGAGAAGGGAGGTGAGAGAAAGATTTTTTAAAGCAGAAAGCCACAAGAAGACCTTTAAGATCTAAGCAAGCAAGCAAAAACTGGTCTGTGCTGCCACCGACCTCCCTGTGCCCTCCCTCCCCCCCCCCCAAAAAAAAACCTTTAGGTATAAGCAAGTTCTAGAAAGCCAAAACAAGCAATTAGTCATATCATAACAAGTAGTCATTGCTATACCCTTTTGGGTGGAGTCACTGAGTTAGGGTTACTAGGAAGTTATATTCTAGGGGTTAGAGTCAGAGAACAGCTAGTATGTACCAAGATGGATACCTGGCGTAAAATGGAGTTTCTTTAGTCATCACACAGATCCCCTGGAAGCGAGGTCCTTTACAGGAGCAGCAAACATTCTTAGCTGCTGAGCCATCTCTCTGGTACTGTGAAAGTATTTTTCACATTCACATTTAGTTAACCCAAAGATGCAAGACGAGAGAATAGGATCCAAGATGTAGGTCAATATTTTTTTCTAAAGATAGATATGGTAGTTCTCACCTATAATCCCAGAATTTGGTAGGCTGAGGCAGCAGGCTAGCCTTAGTGTTGTGTTGTTACTTATTCTGAATTGAAGCATTTTCTCTTGCTTAAGGGAGAGAGGCTCATATAACATGCAAGGCTCAGGGAATTTATATAACTTGCAAGGCTCAGGAAACTCATGTGATTTACAAGGCTAAGGAAGGCAGACGGTTACAGGATACACAAGGCTTTTCTCCAAGGTTATATAAGCAGCCAATAATTCCTGGGTAGAGAAGACTCCCCAAGTGGCTAAGCTACCTATTAGGTTGTTTAATGAGCTTCGGGGATGCAGCTCTCCTGGATTATTATCCATGTGGTGAACTTTTAGATGACTGAGCAGCCTTTGAGTCACCGTACTATTGTAAGAATATGTTACTTACATTCCTGTAAGTAACCCAATAAACTCACTGATTAACTAACCTAGACTGAACAGGGAAGATCATTCCTTTGGTCTGTTGTCTGTCACCTATCTGAGATAGATATTTGTTTACCTCTTTCTAGAAGTCAGACAACACTGAGCAATAAAATTATTACGAGGAGGAAAACAGCAAAAACCAGGAGTATGTATTTTTTTAATGATACTTTAGAAGGAGGAGAAACTGGGTGTGGGCCGTGGCCGCAGGATGACTTGGGCCCAGGAGCAGAAGTCTAGTCTGGATTGCATACTTAGGTAGCGAGACCCTGTCTCAGCAACAACAAAACCCAAATGAGGCTGGAGAGATGACCCAGCACTTGCTGAGTGCCTGAGGAGGACCAGGATTTGGTTCTCAGTGCCAATATCAGGGGACTCACAACCACCTGCTCCAGCTTGACTGGTCAGATGCTCTCTTCTGACATTTTAGTACTGAGGGTCACATGGTGCACACCCTACCCCTGACTTGACCCCATGACCAAGACCAGGGCTAAGGAAAGTACATGCTGCCTGTGGCTTGACCTGGAGCTCCTGAGACTCAGAAATCCCCTTTCCTGTGACTCAAGGTTAATGGCCAAACAGTAGTTCTAGCTGTGACTTTTCTACTAGCTCACAGTGCTTGCTTCTCTAGCTCATTGCTCCAAAACCCTATAAAATCCTCCCCCCTCCTACCCCCACTTCTGTTGTCCCTGTTCCTTGTCAGAGGCAACTATAGGTCTCTCCCCCAATAAATCTCTTGTGCGAGTTTGTTGCATGGCATGACTTTGCTTTTCATTAGCTCCCAATTGCCAAGATACCCTTGCTCTGGGAAAACCCTTTCGTTGGGGTCATGACTTGGATAGGCTTTCCCAGTACCCATGCTCCCCCTGGGGGTGTGAGCCACACCAGGACCCTATCCCTCATTCCCAGTCCACCCACAACAGACTCACCTTTTGGCTCCAAGGATTGCTGTCATGCATGTTTGAAGGATGCTTCAAGCATCCTGTTCTCCAGTGGTAATTCTGTAAGTTTTCCCTTCAGTTGGTGTAAATGCTTCCTTAAGTCTGAGAACGTGACCATTGAGCATCCAGCACTCCTCTGGTATTCTTGGAGTCAGAGGTACCCCAAGCCGTGGTATTGATGGCTATGACTGGCCCTCTTCACTGACCCCATCGCCCCTGTTCCCTGATAGAGTCCTGCAGCTTCTGTAGGCCCGACTGACCCCCCCCCCCAACTCTTCCTGCTTTCTCCTTGAAGCTGCCTGTGATCCCACAGCCTCTCTGTGCCCTGCTGACTTTTATGATACTGTGTAACCCCATTCCCCATCACTTCCTTGTGGATGAGCTCCTTCCCCAGGAGGGATCACTTCCTTCACTGCTGAGCTCATTATTTTGTTGTTGCCCCTCCCTGTCAGCTTCAACCCAAACCTCCTTCTCCTCCGACCCACCAGTCTCCCTTTCTTCCTCTCCATCAGCAGGCCACCCTAATAAAATCTCTGTAAAACCCACTTTCAGCCCACTGGCAGCCCTTGGTCCTCCTGCTACTCGGTCTCGCTCTGCCATGGGACTCTCTTCTCCCTCTCCCTACCATGTCTAACCTAGCCATGCCTATCCCCTTTGCAGGAAGTCACCAGGGTGGAAGGCTTCAAATTAAGCAAACTCTCTTGGATAGAAGAAGGACTGGTATTCTTTACCACAATTCCTTCACCTTCATTAAAGAGTATCAGTATATTATCCAACCTCATCTTCTATGCCGTTTATGATTCTTACCAGCAACCTTCTCCTTGAGGGGTGGAGGCAAGTCTGGGAACAGACTAGGAGAAATCCACCAAACCAATGCACAGTTGGAGCTGGGGCATTTTAGCTACAGATCAATGTATATCTTGCCTCCTGGCCAGTGTCTTTTAGGAGTAAGTTATGAAAAAATCCAAGAGATCATTCAGGACAAGCCCAAAGACTCCTCCCAATTCCTGGATCACCTAACAAATGCCCTCCTACAATACGCTGGTCCAGCTGGATCCCGAGACTCTGGATAGGAAGCAGCTCATTATGACTTACTTCTTCTCCTAGAGTCCCCCTGATAGAAGAGCCAACCTTAAATTGTCTAGAGAAAAGACCCCTGACTCCACAGGCAGAAGTCTTAGTAGGCCTTCAAGGTGTACCATAGGAAAGATGAGAAAGCCCCAAAACAAAAATAGCTGATGCTGGCGAAGGCCTTTCAGCCAGCCTTAGCAACCACCTAGACAAACCTTGCTTCCAAAAACCTGAGAGGCCCTCCTCTTTCCCCTAAGCGGACTGGCTCCTTAGAAGTCAGCCTTAGCCACCACTGCCACTAAGCTCAACAGAATCCTCATGGGATTCACCTTTTCCATCTCAAGCCCTTTATGCCACTGCTTCAAAATAACCCTTTTTTTTACCCTTCAACCCTAACAGAACCTTGATCCTTAAAACTTCAGAAGATGCTGGGGTCAACTAGCTTGCCTCTGGTCTCAGAAGAATGAGGCCTCATGCATCTATGGAGACTCAAAGCCTGACCCCACTGGGCCATGCCTTTCCTTTTCCAACTGCCTCCTGCTGGCTCCTATTGGAGATCTGGGGTTTAAGGGATTATACTCAACAGTCCACCCAGCCCACTCTCACAGTGGGGTCTGGAGACTGCTCAACAATGGGTACCAACCGGAGGTACTTGTCTTTACAATACCGACGCCATTCTCTATCACACCTGACCCTTTGCTTGCTTTCTCTATGACCAAAGTGGAGATTACTGTCAACATTGGCCAGGGACTTATGGGCACTACCCTATTGGTCTTGTAAGATACAAGGAGAGGACATTCAGAAGGGGACTCTAGCTTTTATATGGAATGGGGGACTTTTTTATCTCCAAATTAGGCCGCATGGCACCCCAGATGGGAGACAAGAGTCCCTGGTGAGCTGTCACTATCATCTAGTGGGTACAATCAAAATACAAAGGTACATACCCCATCCTGCCAGCACCTACATATAGAAAAAACAGAAGATGTGACCCAACGTTCATCAACGGCGTTAACGCCCTAGCCCCTCTGCTTTTGGATGTCCTCACCCTTTCAGTCCTCATCTTCTCTCTGGCTTTTGTTTCAGACTTTAACCTCTGCACATTAGCTTCTGAGTAACCCCCTGGAGGCAGAGTTGGCGAGTGCTGGTTGTGTCCCTCCCTGGTCACAATCCCAACCTATTTGTGGCCTTGCCCATTGGGCTTTTAGACTCTCACCCAGCCAATCACTGACTGCTCTGGGTCAAACATCACTGCCACTCTTCATCCCCCACATTTTTCTCTTCGGTATCACAGAGTGCTTTAGCTCCTCGGGGGACACACGTTATGTGTGCACACCGGATTCCTGTACACATTGGACTGTAACGCCGCCTTCATCCTGAGCACCCCGCCCAGCCCCGATTTCCAAACGTTGGCAACACGCCTCTGTGGCACTCAAGTTAGCCGCTGCCTGCCCGATGGGTGGCCAGGGACTTGTGCCTTCCTATTTCTTTCCCCAGAATTAGGGGTGGTCTCCAGAGAAGGACCCTTGCCGGTTCCCATCACAGATTAGACAGCAGCACAAGGCGACAGGCAAATGGTTCAGGTCCTGCCCCTTCCTGTATTCCTGGACAGAACCGCTGGTGTTACCCTGGAACAGTGGCTAACGACTCCCCTAGCTACCCTCTATCAGTTTTCCTTCCAGTTCATCCAGAACCTCCAACGGGTGGCCCCATGTGGCTCGCCATCCTTCCACCATCATTCCGGAGCTGTAGGAGGGGGCAGGTCACAAGCACAGCCTTATGATAACCACCCATTGCTGTGGAGATGAGTAAGTTCTTCCTCCCACCATGTAATCCCAGCCCTTTGGAAATAAGAGGAGAGAGGATCAAGATTTGAAGCACATTCTTGGCTAATAATGCTGAAGTCTGTCTTGGGTGCATGATACACTCTCAGAAACAGAACAAAATAAAAATTAAAAAACCAACAAATATTAAAAAATAAAGACAAAGCTGGGCATACCTGCAATCCCCACTCTTGAGAGGTGGGGGCAGGAAGATCAGGAAGCCAAGGCCAATGCTGGCTACACAGTAAGTCTAAGGCCAGCCTGGACGGCCTGAGGCCCTGTTTCCAAGGCCAAAAGAAAAAATGTATAAGTAAATAAAAATGTGAAAGCCAGGCACAAGGTGATGCACACCTTTGATCCCAGTACTGTGGGAGGCAGAGGCAGGTGGATCTCTGTGAGTTTGAGGCCAGCCTGGTCTGCAAAGTGAGTCCAGGACTCACAAATTCAAGGCTACACAGCGAAACCCTGTCTCAAAAAACAAACAACAAAAGTGAAGTAAATAAAACTACACAGAATTATCATATAACTTCCTTTTAAAAAAACAGTTACATTTACATTGTTTGTAACTATTTCATTAAGGTCTATTTGTTGTTGTTTTCATTTTTGTGTGTGCAGAGCATGCACATGTATAAGCACTCATGCTTATATATGTGTATAGGTTCACATGTGTGTATGAGTGTGTATGTGCGTGTGTGTGCATGTGCATTTGTGCAATGTGCTTGGAGGTCAGAGGTTGATGGTTGATGCCTGGTTTCTTCTTCTTTTTAAAAAAATTTTTTTTTTCTAAGACAGGGTTTCTCTAGGTAGTACTGGCTGACCTGGAACTCATTCTGTAGACCAGGCTGCCTTGAACTCCAGACTGCTAAGACTAAAGGTGTACATCACCATGCCCAGCTGATGTCTCCCTTAATTTAAAAAATTTGTTTATTTGTACATGAGTATATGAATGGGCATACACATGACACAGCACATGCAGAGAACGGCTTGTAAGAATAGCTTCTCTTCTCAGCACTTGGGGAAGCAGGGGCAGGCAGATCACTGTGAGTTCAAGGCCAGCCTGGTCTACAAAGCGAGTCCAGGGTAGCCAAGGCTACACAGAGAAATCCTGTCTCAAAACCTCCCAAACCAAACCAAAACAAAAAGAATAGCTTCCCTCCTCCCACCCTATGGGGTCCTGAGGATAGAGCGCAGGTCATTGGGGTTGGCTGCAAGCTCCTTTACCTACTAAACATCCTCACAGGCCTCTGGATTTTTCCTTGATGGCTTTCCAACACATACTGACTCAGGGTCTTTCAGTTGAGCCCAGAACTCACGGTGTAGATAACCTACTTGCTCCATGGATCCCTTGACTCCGCCTCCTGAGTGATGGGATATAGATGGGCTACGACATTCACCTGCCATTCCTGTGGGTGCCAGGGAGTCAAATTCAGACCCTCAGATTTGTGTGGGGAGCACTTTACACACTGTGCATATCCATAGCTCTAACTTCAATACAAGTTTTTTGTTTGAATTTTGCTTTTCAAGAGAGGGTTTCTCTGCATAGGCCTGGCCATCATAGAACTCTGAAATCCAGGCTGACTTTGAACTCAGAGATTCACCTGCCTCTGCCTCCCAAATGCTGGCATTAAAGTCTTGCACTGTCACTGTTGTCGTTTTTGTTTTTTGATACTAGTTATTTTCAATTTTTATTTTTGGTTGGGGAATGGCAAGGTTTCATGTAGCCCAGGCTAGCTTTGAACTCCTGATCCTCCAGCCTTTCTCCTCCAAGTGCTGGAAAGAAAAGAATGGAAGGGTTAATATGATCAAAGTATATGATAGGTGTATATGACAATGCCACAAGCCATATTTTTCTACAATTAACATATACTAATTAGAAAAAGAAAATATGTGGAAAGATGTATGTGAGGGCCTGTCGTTGTCCTCCATGGCCTCGTCTTCTCCTCCTTGGGAAAACAGGATTGTTAAAGGCCTTTATTTCCCAGCTTGCACTTCAGCTCGGCATGATCACACGACCGGATTCCGACCAATGGAATAGAAAGAGAAGGATGCGCCATCCCATTGTCTTTCCTGGTTCCCAGTTGAGGAACCAACTCCTCCTTAGGTCAGGAAGAAAAAGCTGGCCACAGCCTTCATTCCGCAGAGCCCACACAACCAACTTGACTGACGAGTGTCTGGACATTTAGACACGGGAGGAATCAGCTTTGAGCTTGTTGAAGCTGTTTTGCGTCTGTGTTGCGGGTGCTGATGACCACCCTTCCGAATCAATGGGTGGCCCTCTGTGCGTGTATGCACATGTGCGTGTTTGTATGTGGCTTCAAGTGTGCCTGCGTGTCTGCAGACAAGAGGCCTGTGTCAGGGATCTTCCTCAATGGGGCTTCACTCTATCTGTACGTTTTGTGTATTTCCTTATGTTGTGTGGGGTTGTGAGCTTGACCAAATGACAACTTAACAAGATTTGGCTGCTTGGTGGTGGCTGGTATCTTTACCTGCCCAGTCATCTTGTTCCTGTCTCTAACCATGTGCTCCCTATCACTTTTATTTTTGAGACAAGGTTTCTGTGTGTAGCCCTGGCTGTTCCGGAACTTGCTCTGTAGACCAGGTTGGCCTCGAACTCAGAGATCCGCTTCCTTCTGTCTCCCAAGTGCGTGGGCCACCGCCACCACCACCACCCGACTCCACCATTTATATTTTAAGACAAGGTCTCTCACTCTACCTGGAGCTGGGTTATTGAACTGGCTGACCAATACGGCCCCTGTCTGCATCCTCAACGTGGGGACTACTGGTGTTTTTTTGGTTTTGTTTTTTTAATTTTTTATTACAATTTATTCACTTTGTATCCAGCTGTTGCCCTCCCCCCCTCTCTTCTCCTCCTATGTCCCTCCCCTAGTCCACTGATAGGGGAGGTCCTCCTCCCCTCCCATCTGACCCTAGCCTATCAGCTCTCATCAGGACTGGCTGCATTGTCTCCCTCTGTGGCCTGGAAGACTTCTGGTGCTTTTATATGGGTGCTGGGGACTCAGGCCCTCATGTTGGTACAGAAGCACTTTACCAACTGAGCCATCTCCCAGTCTCAATCTCTTTTGGTTTTTCCTGCCCAGCCACAACTTCCCATCCTTCCACAGGACTTCCTCCACCTCATTGTTTGTGGTATTTGAGTCACTGAGTCCCTCTCTTCCCTAATGGCTGAGCAAGGGACTAGAAAACCATTTTCTTTTTCTGGAGTGGCACAGGAACCTCAGGCAGATGGAACTAAGATTTGTAATGTCAATTCCAACAGAGTAAGATTCTTCAGCTCCAAATCCAGCCTTTGAGTCTTCATTATTTTTTAAATCTTGTAAACATTTGTTTATGTGTCATACAATGTACACAGACACATAAAAATATACTTAACATTTTTGTTTAAGAAAATCTTTCCTAAACCAGGTGCAGTGGTGCACACCTGTAACCCCAGCACTCAGGAGACAAAGGCAGGTGGATCTCTGTGAGTTCAAGGCCAACCTGGTCTACAGAGTGAGTTTCAGGACAGGCAGGGCTACACAGAGAAACCATGTCTTGAAAAGCCAAAAAAGAAAAGGAAAGAAAGAAGAAAGAAGCAAGCAAGCAAGCAAGCAAGAAGCCTTTCCTGATGGACAGTAGTGGCACCTGGGAGGCAGCTTCAGGTGTTGGGAGAGATCTTGTCTTAAAATGCAAAGAGGGGAGCTGGGCGATGGCGGCAGCAGGCGCAGCAGCAGACCACGCCTTTATTTCTAGCTCCCAGGAGGCAGAGGCAGGCCGATCTCTGTGGTTCGAGGCCAGCCTGGACTATAGAGCAAGTTCCAGGACAGCCAGGGCTACACAGAAAACACTGTCTCAGAAAACCAGAGAGAGGAAAACCTTTCCTAATTGTTTCTTGAGACAGGGTCTTTCTATGTAGCTCTGGCTGTCCACACTGGCCTTGAACTCAGAGATCCATTTACTTCTGCCTCCCAAGTGCTGGGGTTAAAGGTATGTGCCGCTTAAGGTATGTGCCATCAGGACTGAACTTTCGAAATGTGGCAACTAAATTTGAAGCACTGCATTTTAGAAGCTGGAAAGATGGCCCTGCAATAGACCACCTACCTAGAATCTCCCAGTGAGGGGCTCAGGTGTGGCTCAGTGGCAGAGCCCCTGTCTATACTTCCCTAGTGAAGGGCTAGGGAATAGTGATAAAGGGACACATGCGTCAAAGCACTTGTGTGTCTGTGCACACTCACTTATATACATTTTTTGGCTTTTTGATATAGGGTCTCACTGTATAGCCTTGGGTGGTCTGGAACTTGGTATGTAGACCAGGCTGACCTTGAACTCATAGAGACCTACCTGCCTCTGCCTCTAAAGTGCTGCTGGAATTAAAGGTATGAACTACCACACCAAACTTAAAATTAGTTCTGAATGTACAGTAAATTGGAAAGAAATCTACAAGAAGACACATCCCCTTGAAATCTACCATAGGCATTCTACCTACACTTGCTTTGTCTTATTTCTGTTCATGTATCCATTCAAAATTAATCTCCTTTATGTGTATTGATACAGGTATATGTCTGTGAGTGTACATGTGTGAGTACATGTGTATGAGTATGCAGATAGAGGTCAGAGGTCAACCTCAAGTGCCATTTCTTAAAAACCATGCACTTTAACTTTATTGCATTTGTGTGTGTGTGTTTATTCGTATATTCGAAGACATAAGTGGAGATCAAGACAACTTGTAGAAGTTGGTTCTCTCCTACCATGTGGGTTTTGGTTATCAGACTTAGATTGTTGAGCTTGATGGCAAACACCAATGAGCCTCCAAAACAAACCATATCTTGTTTTTGTTTTGCTTATCTTTTTGTGTGTATGTTTATTAAATGTTTTTAAAGATTTATTTATCTCAGTTTAAGTGGTTTGCTTACACATATGTATACATACCATGTGAGTTCTTGGTGCCCATGGAGGTCAGAAGAAGGTGTTGGATCCTGGTGAACTATGAGCTACCATATGGGTGCTGAGAACCAAACCTGGGTCCTCTGCAATAGGTCTGTGTACTCCAACCACTGAGCCATCTGCCTAACCCTTTAGCCATGGAGGTGTTTTGTTTTGTTAAGATTTCTGAGCCGGTCAGTGGTGGCACTCCCCTTTAATCCCAGCACTCGGGAGGCAGAGGCAGGCGGATCTCAGTGAGTTCCAGCCTCGTCAACAGAGCGAGTTCTAGGACACCTAGGGCTACACAAAGAAACCTTCTTGAAAAAAAAAAACACACAAAAAAAACAAACTAAAAACCAAATGAGCCACCTGAAGATGGCTCTCCAAAACAAAACAAAACAAAATAAAACAAAACAAAAACAAAGCCTGCCTAGGTTTTTCATCCTTAGCCCTGACTTTTGGAGAGATGGCTCAGCACTCTAACAGAGGACCCTCATCTGATTCCCAACACCCATGTGGTAGCTCATAATTGCTTACTACTCCAGTTCCAAGGAAATCAGACTCTTCAAGCCTCGCTGATGCCTGCACTTACATTCACATGCACAAATACTGAAAATAAATATTTTTAAAAGTTTAAAAATGAAAAACAAATAAAACGAACATTATATCCACCATGACATGCCTTTCCAACTCCGGCCCACTTCTGGGGGGAACTGCTAATTAAATTTTTTCCTCAATTGTCAGTTTTGTCCATTTCAGAACTCCATGTAAATGGGATTGTGCTTTATTTGGAGAGTGGGGGTAGGGCGGGACTGGGGTCTTATGTAGCTTAAGCTGGCTTTTCTACAGTTTTTAGTTTTTTCTATATGGTCCAGGCTTGCCTAAAACTCAGAAATCTCCTGCCTCTACCTGTTGAGTGCTGAGATTAAAGGCATGTGCCACCATACCTGGCCTGGCTTTGAACTTCCTCTATGGCTGGGAATGACTTTGAACTCCTAGTCCTCTGTCTCCTCATGCACCACCCCATTTCTATTTTTAGTGTACATTCTTTTACACTTTTTGTTGCATTTATTTATATGTGTGTAGGACAAATGTATGTCACTGTACATATGTCAGGGGCAGGACAGAACTTGCAGGAGTCACTTCTCTCCTAGTGTGAGACCTAGGAGAGAACTGAGGTCATCAAATTTGGCAGCAAGTACCTTTATCCGCTGACCCACCAAATCCATCCTCTTTCCCTTTTAAAAATTACTTATACTGGGGCTAGAAAGATGGCTCAGTGGTTAGGAGCACTTCCTGATCTTGCAGGGAACACAGGTTCTGTTCCCAGCACCCACACATGGTGGCTTACAACAGTCTGAATCTCCAGTTCCAGATGTAGGCATCAAGCATGCACCAGGCACATACATGGCCCACATACATACATGCAGGTGAAACACACATATACATACAATAAAAAACAAATCTTTAAAATAAAATAAAACATAATAAAATTACTTAGGTCTTGTGGTGGTGTGAATAGGTTTATTACCCATAGACTCATGTGTTTGAATGCTTGGCCCACACAGAGTGGCATCAGAAGGTGTGGCCTTGCTGGAAGAAGTGTGTCACTGTAGGGGTGGGCTTTGAGGTCTCATATGCTCATGCTCTGCCCAGTGTGGAATGAGAGCCTCTTCCTGGCTATCTTTGGATCAAAATGTAGAACTCTTGGCTCCTCCAGTACCATCTCTGCCTGCAGGCTGCCAGGCTTCCCACCATGACAGTAATGGACTAAACCATGGAAACCGTAAGCCAGCCCCAATTAAATGTTTTCCTTTATAAGAGTTGCCGTGGTCATGGTGTCTCTTCACAGCTTAGAAACCCTAGGACAGGCCTTGTCATTTTTCACAGGCGACACAGCAGTGGGTAGAATCCTGAAGTAGGATCCCCTGCCGTCACCAGCCTGCCCCAGCTTGCCGTCATTGATCTCGGGAACATTCACAAGTCAGTAGGCCTTTCTGATCCTCTATGCAGAATGTGGCGCTTGAACCTTGTGCTCTCAATTCAATTACAGATTCACTAGAGCCATAAAGATAAGGTGAACTGGACAAGGTGGTTCTCAGCTTTAATCCCAGGGCTGGAGAGGCAGAGGCAGATGGCTCTCTGTGAGTTCTAGGCCAGCCTGGTCTACATAGAGACTCTACGCACTCCCATAAAGACCGGGGGGAGGAGCTGAGAGATGTCTAAGTGATTAAGGCTACTGCTCTTACAAAGGCCGCAAGTTTGGTTCCAGGAACACATGTCAGGTGACATCAAGTAATCCAGGGGATGCAAGCCCCTTTTCTGCTCTCTGAGGGCACCTGTACTCACACACATAAAATTAAAAATTAATGAGTCTGCAAAAAAAAAAAGTGAAGAGTAAGCCAGTTGCAATGATTTGATGCATGTTTGTGTGCATGCTTGTTTGCAGGTGTGTGGGCACATTTGTGCACATGTATGCATGTATTTGGAGGGTAGAGTTGACACTGACAATCACTCACAACCTTGTATGCTGAGGTAGGGTCTCTCACGTAAACCCAGAGGCCTTTCTTTTACCTAGCCTAGCTAGCCAGCTCCACCTGGGAACCCCTCATCTCAGCCTTGTCACCCGGGAAACAGAAGCTGCTAGGCATACCTAGCATTTACTCGAATTCTAGGGCTCTAAAGTCTGAATTCTACTCCGGCAGGGCAAGCCCTTTACTTTCTTTTCTTTTTTTTCAGGGGGAAGAGGGACTGTTGATTTTTTTTTAATTTTTATTTTATTTAAGTTTATATACTTTATATTCTAAGGGTTCCCCTCTCCCTTTCCCCCCCTTCCTCCCCAAGAAAAGTAGAGTCCCCTCCCCTGTGTCAACCTCCCCCAGATCAAGTCACATCAGGATTGAGAATATCCTCATCCGCTGAGGCCAGGCAAGGCAGCGCTGCCAGGGGGACGTGATCTGAAAGCAGGCAATGGAGTCCATGTTAGAAACAGAGGCCCCTCCACTCTCCAGGCAGCCCTTATGAAGACCAAGCCGCCCATCTGCCACATATGTGCAGGGGGCCTACGTCCAGAGCATGTATGGAGAGTGTTAACTTTTAAGAGAAAGTTTCTCTGTGTAGCCCTGGCTGTCCTAGAACTCACTCTGGCCTCTGCCTCCCAGTGCTGGGATTAAAGGAATGCACCACCACTGCCCAGCTAAGGCTTTTTTTCTGAGCCATCTCTCTAGCCCCTATTATTTGATAATAGTAACATGCTGGCAGTGCTATACCCATGATGTACTTTACACATTTGTGCATTCATGGGCACACCCCCACGAATGTCTGTTAGGACAATGATACTGGGGTTAGTAGCCTCCACTGTTAGAAATACTTTTCTAGTATTTATAAATTACCCAGTATGTAGTATTTTGTTACAGCAGCAGAAACACTGCTTACTGGCCAGGTGTGGTGGTGCATGCCTGTAATCCCAGCACTCAGGGAGGCAGAGGCAGGTGGATCTCTGTGAGCTCGAGGCCAGCCTGGTCTACCAAGTGGGTCCAGGACAGCCAAGGCCACACAGAGAAACTCTGTCACAAAACTAACAGTGCTATGGTTCTTGCAGAGGACTGGGGTTCAATTCCCAGTACCCATAGGGTAGCTCACCACCACCCATAATTCCAGTTCCAAGGTATTCTAACGACAGCTTCTTATGATTATTCTTTTATTCTTCTTCCTCTTCTACAGCAGCCTATAAAAAATAAAGATTTTATGTATATGAACATTTTTCCTATATGTTATCTACATGTACTACATGTGTGCCTGTGGGGGTCAGAAGAAGGCATTAGATTCCCTGGAACTGGAATTACGGATGGTTGTGAGCTACCATGTAGGTGCTGGATCAAACCAGCAAGAGCAACAAATGCTCTGAACTGCTGAGCCATCTCTCTAGCCCTGTCTCCACATTCCATCTTCTGACCTATGTGGGTTCCTGCATGTATATGGTGCACATATATACATTCACAAACACACACACACACATATTTAAAAATCTAAGTCATGGCTCTGAGAGATGACTCAGCATAAAGTACTTGTTTCCCAAGCCTGTTAACTTGAATGTGATTCCCACAGCCCTCGTACAAAGCTAGATGCTGCAGCAAAGATCCTTGATCTCAGCACTCACACAGCAAATGGGAGGTGGACATAGGAGAGTCACCCAGATGCTCAGCAGTTGTGCTTTAACAAGGTGGAGGGTAAGAACGCACTGCAGAGGCCAGTCGTGGTGGCACACACCTTTGCTCCCAGTATGCAGGAAGCAGAAGCAGGTGGATCTCTGAGTTCGAGGCCAGGCTGGTCTGCAGCGTTCCAGGTCAGTCCAGGCTACACACTGTCTCAAAAACAAAAACAAAACACTCCCTTTTTACTCCAGAAAGTTGTTTTTTCACCTCTATGGACATGCCATGGAATATGTGTGTGCATGTGCACAACATAAATAAATAAATAAAGTTATCAATTCATTAGTTAGTTGGGAAAAAAAAAGGGGTCACAGTGAAACAGACCAGAGAGACCCTCCTCTCCTAAAGGAACCTGAGTTCAGTGAGAACACTGTTAAATCACTATTAACATTAATAACAGGCAGTCCTTTATTAACTATTACCAACTTTCAGGGTTTTGAAAAGTATTTCTTTCATTTTTCTTTATGTACGTGTGTGCCCCCGCATCTGCTGGAGTCCGGAAGGGTGTGTGGCGCTGGAGTGCTAGGGTTGAGCCACCTGAAGGGGGTTCTGGGAATCACGCTCCAGCCCCTTCAAGAACCTCCAGGCCATCTTTCCACCCGTACAAGCCTTTATTCTAACAATTTTTTAAAACAAAAACAACAAAAAACACAACCATATGTGATGTGCTGGGTGTGGGGGCCCTTTAATCCCACCACTCAGGAGTCAGAGGCTGGCAGATATGAGTTCAGTGCCAGGCCTGCTCTGTAAGAAATCCTGCCTCAAAAACAAGAAACAAAAAGGTGTATGTATGTGAGTGCCAGAACAGCCAGTGATACACAGTAAAAACCGTCTCAAACAGCAGCAAACAAGAAAAACACTAAAATTGTTTTCAAATGAAGTCTCACTTGTAGCCCTGGGTGGCTTAGAATGTCACATGTAGACCAGACTGGTCTCGAATTCACAGAGCTCTAGCTGCCTCTGCCTCCTGAGTGCTGGAACTAAGGACGGGTGCCACCACACAGGACTAATTTTTTTAAAACTGTATTTATGTGTGTGTATGTGTGTGTATTTGTGCGCACACACCAGTGTGCACTCAGAATCAGAGGACAACTTAAAGGAATAGCTTCTCTTCTATGAAAGGAAGGCCGCCGGGCTTAGCAGGAAGTACTTCTGCCCATGGTAAGCCAGCTTACCAGCCTTCCCAGATCTTTCTAATATAACATGGGGCAAGGGGAGGGGACAGAACAGAGACGACCATCCCTTACTGTCTCACCCTTATCATTTGTTGTCACTTCCACAACTTATTGTCGGAGCCCAGCTGGTCAACAAAAGTGTGGGCTTGTCCGTTTGACGGAAGTGGCCACGGGCACAGACCTCGTGTAGGTTGAAGGCACAATTCCCCTGCTCTCTGTGGGCTCCCTTCTGCTCTGCTGGAGCTCAAGTCTTTTTCTTTCATAACCTTTTTTTTTTGGTTTATTTCCTTCTCCTGGAAGAGCATGTGTTCCAGAAGCGTCCTTAAACATAGTATGTGGAAGGTAAAACTTTTTTGAGAACTTATTAGCAGGTTATTCTACCTAACTACTTGATCAAAAAGTTGGCCATGAAAAGAATTCTAGCTTAATTTTCCTAAAGAATTTTCATTTATTAATTTATTTTTATTTTTTGAGACAAGGTCTCACTTTGTAGACCAGGCTGGCCTCGAACTCACAAAGGTTTGCCTGTCTGTTTCCTAAGTGCTGGGATTAAAAGTATGAACCACCATGTCCAGCCCAAGAATTCCTTTAAAAAATTTTTAATCAAAGAAGTTTCACTGGCACACACCTTTAATCCCAGCACTTAGGGAGGCAGAGGAGGAGTACAGGCATGAGTTTGAGGCCAGCCTGGTCTACAAAGTGAGACTAGGATAGCTAAAGCTACACAGGGAAACCCTCGTCTTGAAAAAAATTTTTTTTTCATTTTACATTTTATTTTGTGTGCATGTCTATGTGCCACAGTGTGTGTGTGTGTCTAAGTCAAGGGACAACTTGAGAATGTCAATATTGTCTTTATACACTGTGGCTCCTAGGAATTGAACCCAGTACCTCAGGCTTGGCAAGTGTCTTTGTGTACTGAGCCATCTCATAGGTCCTATTTGTGTATGTGTGTGTATGTATGCAAAAGTCAGAGGTCACTAGTACCTCCTGTTCCATGGTGAGCCTGGGTTCTAGGAATGGAACTCAGGCATCAAACTTGTGCCTCTGGCAAGCACCTTTATCTATTGAGCCGTCTTGCTGGCGTTCTCCTGAGTTCTAGAAGCATTGTCCCTCAAGTGGAACTGTTGAGAAAGCCAAAGCCATTCTAACTTCCCATTTCTTTAAGACTCTGCTTTCTTTCTGGAAGCCTGAAGGAGCTTATCTATTCACACTGTTGTGAAGTTTTACAAGTATGTGCTATGCAGTGGATCAACGTTCCTTCCCTGTGGGCACTTTCCATCTGTAAATAGCCTATCCTCCAGGTCTGGGACATTCCCTTGGAATAGTTCCATGATGCCTTCCTTACTTATTTTTGTAGGATGACGGGACCTCCTAGTCCGGTTCCCCTCCCCATACAAGGTTTCTCTGTGTAGCTCTGGCTGTCCCGGTTTTCTTTTCTTAAAAAACAATTATTTTAAGTTATGTGTATGTGCTCATGTGTGTGCACACAGGTATGTGAGGAGGCCAAAGGTGTTGGATCACCCTGGAGCTGGAATTATAGGTGATATGGGCGCTGGGAACCAAATCCAGTGTTTTGCAAGGGCAGTTTGTGCTGTTAGGCTGAGTGAGTAGGGAACTTGCTCGGCAAGTATGAGGAACAGTATGTGAGGATCAGAGTTCCAATCCAGAACCTACGTGTGTACCGGGAGGGCACCATGACTCACCTGCAATTCCAGTGCACAGAAGATGGGATCTCCAGGGTGAGTTGGTTGGCTAGACTAACTGGAATTGGCGAGTTTTTTCGCGTTCTGAGTTCAGTGAGAGATCTGAGAGTTCACTCAATGTCAACCTTGGTCTTTTATACATACACACACACACACACACAAACACTGCCACACACATCGGCACATCAGAACATGCACCTGTGCACACTCCCCCCCACCATACATACACCAAAAATGCTTTTAATGTTCCTGTCTTCTAACAGGCCACCTTATCTGTGAATGAATCACATTCTTGCCGTGTTCCATCAGCCCTTTATTCTCGCGTTTTTTCTTCATGTTTATTTAGCACCCCATCCCCCTTGAGTGTCGGTAGCTCAGGCTGTCCTTGCACTGTCTACGCAGCTGGAGGACAGGTGTCTGCTACCACCTGTCAGAGAGCTGGGATTCCAGGTGTGCACTACCACATCACGCTACCAACTGAGCCACCGGTCCACCCTCTGAGACCCAGGTTGGGAACTTGGAACTCTCCACGTACACGTGCTAGAGGATTCTTCAGGTTCCACCTGGGATTCCAGGGGCGCCGCCAGGGCAGGTATGTGACGCGCTAGGGACGGCATCCCCAGTGGTACATGCGGGCACTCTAACTGCGCTACATCCCCAGCTGTTTCCTTAAGGGACAGGATCTCACTGTAGCACAAGCTTATATAGAATTTTCTGGAAGGACCTTACGTCACAGCCATATTGCAGTTCTCACATAACAGGGGGACTCAAGAATCTCCCCACGCCGTTAGCAGGAGTGGGTGCGACTGGACGGCGCCCTACCGGAGACCCGAACTGGTAACCCGAGGATCCGAAGCGAAGACCTTCCCAAACTTGGTCCCGCCCGAGACGCGTCCTCGTGCCAAGATGGCGGACGCCCCGCCCCGCGGCTCCTGGGAGGCGCGTTCGCCGCCTAGAGCCGACTGCTTCCGAGTTTTCCCGAGCGTTCCCGAACGCCGGTGGAAGCCAGGCACGGCGCGGGCGGGAGCGGCCCCGCCCGGAGCCTGGGAGCTGCGTCGACGGCATCGAGGGGGAGGGGAGGCCGGATGTGAGTGGAGCGGCCATTTCCTGTTTCTCTGCAGTTTTCCTCAGCTTTGGGTGGTGGCTGCTGCTGGGCTTCGCCTTCCAGTGCGCTGAGGGCCAGGCGGCGTGGACAGCGGTCCCGGCACTCGGCGCCCCGCCGCCCGCAGCCTCGCCCCCGGCCGCCCCCGCGCTTCCCGAGCCCGCCGCTTCCCGCCTCAGTGACCGGCCGCCGCCGCCGCGGCCCACGGAGCGGCCCAGATGCAGGCCATCAAGTGTGTGGTGGTGGGAGACGGGTGAGTGCACGGCTCTGCCGGGGGCTGCGGAGGGGGCGTCTTCCGCGGCGACCTCGGGGACGGGCGGCGCTCGGGTCCCCGCAGGCCCGAAAAGCCTCGGGCTGGCGTAGAGCTCGCGCCCGGCCTTCTGTGGGGGGTCGCGGGCCTCCCACCCTCCCGGGCCTGGTTCCGGCTTCTGGTTGGGGGAGGGCCTGGGCGAGTCGGCCGGAGGGAAAAGGGAACTCCACCCCTCCGGCTTTCTTCCCGGGCCGGACACCGCCCGTCGCCCTGCTCTCGTTGGCACATAGGCGAGGCTGGTTTGAAGAATTTTTCTTTGAAAGATTTTTTTTTTCTTTTGAGAAGGGGAAGTCTAGTCTCTTCATTAACTCAGGATACCCCGTGCCCCCGAGAACCGGGATAGGTAACGGCGGCCTCCAAGTCACTCCTATTCGATGCATGTTTGCACCGGTCACTTGGGTGACCTGGAACTTAGGAACGGACTCGGTTGTTTCGACTTTGCAGGGTGTTTATAAAAATACTCGTTTCACACTTTGCGCCGAGAAAGTTACTGGAATGCTG
This sequence comes from Pachyuromys duprasi, assembly GCA_028658305.1. Classification (NCBI taxonomy): domain Eukaryota; kingdom Metazoa; phylum Chordata; class Mammalia; order Rodentia; family Muridae; genus Pachyuromys; species Pachyuromys duprasi. The sequence continues at coordinate 17,841,976 of CM053751.1, forward strand.
GCTTCAGGAGTGCGAGCGATAGAACTATCATTGAACGTTGTGTGGTCATCGAAAAAAAAAAAGTCTTCTGAAGGCAGTAGATATGGACATAGCAGATCCAGCTCCTTATGACTGGAGGCAATTCTTTTCTGGACTGTCCGTGATGGTTTCAGGCCCTTAAGGGAGACAAGACTGGTCTTATGCAGGGTTTTTTTTTTTTTTTTTTTCACCCTTCAGTAGAAACAAGAATCTCAGTGTAATCGGAGCAAAATCGCGCGTCTCAGCGTGGCTTGTGTAGGGCTCGTGTTAACGAGGAAGCTTGGAGATTTACTACTGCCAGCTTCCTCAAACGCAGAATGCAACTGGTACATTTTCAAGTTCAGCATAACGCGCTGCAAACTTGGTGGATGTGTTCCGCGCTTGCAGTGAGCACCGACTTTCTGAATCGCAGCCCCTGGATTTATGATCGCTTCTTCAGCGTATTTACATAACTTCACTAGGCGTTTGAGATTGTCTTTAAACTAATTCAGCCCTACGGTCAGACAACGTCATTTATTTATTTATTCTGGTAACAAGTCGATCTGTGGGTTTTTTTTTTTCACGAACACGAAGTCTTATAAACACGGTTCAGTGTATATAACTACACATAGGAATTCCATTGAGTAAGAATGTGTATGCTGCTTTCCTTCTCCTAAAAGAAAGCTTTATTTTGTCACTTGGTACAGTTAGTTTGATAGTGAAAGAACGCAGTTTAAGTGAAGTTCTGTTGCCGAGCCAGGGGCTTTTTGTGTAAATCCTGGCTTCTGACTGTCTTGGTCCTCGATTATTCTCCTTTCATAGCCTTGAAGTGTTGGGCTTACAGGCGTGAGTCACCAGGCCTGCTTTAAGGCTTGCTTACTTTCCTTTCTTTTCTATTTCTTTTTTCCTGTTTGTATTGTGAATGAACTAAAACATAGCATTTTGTCTGAGGAACGTTTGAAAGTTATCTGAACTTTCCTTAAAAGTTAAAAATGTTGTATCAGCAATTTGGATTGTGAAGTACTATGACATTCCTAGTTTTCTAATAAGCTTAGGGGCCATCGAGGAAGAAGAGAGGTTGTAAGAACCAGAGGTCAGGGACACTAGATGGAAACAGTATTTTCTGGACTAGTGAGGTCAGCAGCAGCTGTACAATATCCTAGCCCAGGGCAGAGAGGACCTAGGCCTAGTCGGGATGGACCCTTGATGGCTGCTAGGGGTGGGAGAGCCATTTTTTAAATGGGTGTGGCCCTTGCTAGGTCCACCTCGCTCCAGTGGATGGCCCCACACTCATGACTATGTGGGCAGCACAGATTAGACTAGGTGAGTTTTTAAAGTGGTGAAGTTGGGAGGAGGAAGTAGGGGGAGGAATGGGGATGAATATGATCAAAATACATTGAAAGACCTCTCAAAAATCACTTTTTAAAAAAGGGAAATTACTGCTAATTCAGTACCAAACCATAGTGTTTGAAAATTTCTAAGACTGAAATACACATGGAACAGGTTTGCTAAAACTAAGTTTATTTGAAACTAATATATTGTAGCTCCTCCCTCCCCTTGCTGGAACTGGAACTTAGGACCCTATGCGTTCTGGCAGGTCCTGAACAGCTGAGAGATATTGTAGCCTGTTACTGTCATAAAGAAATCTAGTAAGATACTTGTAGAATGTCTACTGCGGGGTCTGGATCCTTCCTTAGGATTCCCACAACTTTTTTTTTAATTTTATTTTTTCTAATGCATGTTTTACATGTGTATCTGTGCCTTATACTTGTGCCAGCAGAGGGTCCCTTGAAACTGGAGTTACTGGCCGTGGTGAACACTAGGTGGGTTCTAGGAATGGAACCCAGGTCCTCTGGAAGAGCAGCCAGCGCTCTTAACTGCTGAGCCATCTCTGCAGCCTCCCCCCCTTCCCATACTACTTTTTTTTTTTTTTTTTTTTTTTTAACTTTTGGAGTAACCCTCAGCATATCATTCTTTCCTCAAGAGAGGAGCCTCAGGGGAAAATTAAACACAATCCTAAGTGCCTGGTCCTTGTGGTGTGCTTAGTGAGTTCTGGCTACCATTGTTACTGTGGCTTTCTTTTTATTTGTCTGGTTTTACTATGAGGATCTGTGATGAATGTTAGACCTAAAGGTTCCTGGCCTTGAACTTCTCAGTCTTCTTAAAAAACAACTTGATTATTTTTATTTTTACTTACTTCATGTGTGGAAAGCACCTTGCCTTGGCAAGTGTGTGATGGTAGAGGACAGCCTGAGTTGGTTTTCTTCTTGCAGGGACTGACCTCACGTAGTCAGGCTTCCCTTTATGTACTGAGCCGTCTTTCTGCCCAGCAGACTTTTTTTTTTGGAGTTTCACCTGTATATCTTTGGCTGGCCTGGAATTCACAGAGATCTGCCCGTCTCTTCCTCCTAATTGCTGGGATTAAAGGTGAACATCACCACTTCTAACTGTGCTTAAGGGGGAAAATACTGAATGTGTAAGAATGTTTTATCTTGCATATACATCTGCACTACATTTGTGTCTGATGTCCAAGGAGGCCAGAAGAGATGGCATTGGACCCCCTGGAACCTGGAGTTGGAGATGGTAGGAGCTATCAGGTGGGTGCTGGGAATTGAACCTGGGTCCTCTGCAAGAACAACCAGCATTCTTAACCAGTGAACATCTCCCTAGATCCCCCACTCTGTACCTTCTCATACTATATTTGACATTGATATTGTTAGGACTGAATGACAGAAGGGAAGTGTGCATTTATCAAAAGATTGAAATATACACTCTGAGGGGCAATGTATAACAAATATTGGTTTACAACAGTGGTTCCTAGCCTGGGGTCATGACCCCCTTGGAAGCGAATATCAGATATTCTCCATATCAGATAATAACATTACAGTTCATAACAGCGAAATTACAGTTGCGAGGTCACAGTGAAAATAATTTTGATTGAAGGTCACCATTACACGAGGAACTGGCTTAAATGGCTACAGGATTAGAAAGGTTGAGAACCAGCAATTTAGAGGTGTAGGTACATAACTTTTCATGCCAATAATTTTCTGCTTTTTATCAAATAAACTATATGCCTGAGGTATAGTTGGAATACCTTTTATTCTGAGACATTTAAAACTGTCAAGCCTAATATCACAGATAGTTACTAAATTTTACAGGGCTAAAAGCCAAGTGATAACAGTCTGATTGAGGTTGTACAAATTATGAACTTATTTAAAAGTTCTGAGGAATTACAGTTAAAAATACTTTTATGACCATATTAGATCAATGGCCTGTATTCTTCTGTTGAGTTAGTCGCTGTTCAGTAGTTAATTGACAGTGGATATAAAATAGAAATTTTAAAACTTACTGTCAGATGGTCTATCTGAAAACAGAACTCTGTGTTTTTCTTGGGGATGGTATGGCATGTGCTGAGCCACACTGAGCCAGCATTCTTTCTCTCTCTCCCCCCTCCCCCCATCTTTTTCTTTATTCTGACCTTATGGGCTGAACCCAGGGCCCCACATTCGGTAGGTAAGTGTTCTACTACTTCACTAAATCCCCACCCAACCTTGACCTCTAGCTCTATTTTCTGCCTTCACTTTTAAGTACTGGGATTGCAGAGACATGCCATCACAACTAACTCGGTGTTTTGTTTTTAACTCAGTGGTTTTTAATAGTATTCGTTTAGTTTTGGTTGACCAGAAGGCTAACAAGCGAATGCCTTGTTTTTTCTTCTTGTCTGCATATAGTCTTGGGCTGGTAGTCTGTTTGGTACAGTGTCTAATTTAGGCATTGCTGTCCAGGAATTTTGTTAGTTCAGCCTCTTATGATGTCATCCTTATAGGAGTGGACACATTTAACTCTGCTTCCAATGAACAGTGATGATATGACCCATGAATTTCCTTTCTTGTGATGCAGACTTCTGTGTTATTTTGACCTACTTTAAAAGTACTTGAATTCTGTTCTCTCTCTCTTTTTAATCTTATGTACATTGGTGTTTGACTGCATGTATGTCTGTGTGAGGGTGTTGGATCCCCGGGAACAGGAGTTACAGACAGTTGTGAGCTGCCATGTGGGTGCTGGGAATTGAACCCAGGTCTTCCTGAAGAGTAGTCGGTGCCCTTAACTGCTGAGCTATCTCTCCAGCACCCCCTGCTCTGTCTTTCAAATTAAGATTATTTTATTACTACTACTACTGTTATTAGTTTATATTACATGGATGTTTTGCCTGCATGTATCCAAGTTCCTGCTACCTTCAGAAGGCAGAAGAAGAGTGTTTTGGAATCCCTGGAACTGGAGTTACATACTGTTGTGAACCACCATGTGGGTGTTGGGAATTGAACCTGGGTCCTGTAAAGACAGCCAGTACTCTTAATCTCTGATGCATTTCTCCAGCCTCTCTCTTTCTATATGCACACACATGTATGATTGTATATATGTATGTGTGTATTTATATAATAACCTTTGTATCTTTCGCTGGCCAGTCATTTGCTACTCCACAGTGATTTGATGAGTATAGAGGGGATAATAAAGCCTCTGTGAAGCTTAGTTATGTATAGTTTCTTCACCTTCCGTGTTTGAGAAACTTCAGTCTTTTTTTTTTTTCCTACAGTCTTAATATTTTGAAGTCTTTATGGTGGTAATGACTGTATACATATATTGGTTATGATGTACCTGCTTCATAAACTTGAGAGTTTTGAATTGGGGTTTGTCTTTTCCTGGTAATGAATTACTCTTACTGATTCATCATTTTTTATGAACATACCCTTGTTCTTCCTTTTCTCAGAGAGATTGAGGACCTTAGTTTCTCTTTCAGTTAGAGAAGCATGAGAGGGGCACATGTGTGCACATGTCTATAGAGAGGGAAAGGTGTATTCCTCAGTCACCCTCCATTTCATTAATTACTTTAAATTTTTTATGTGTACTTTTTATGAGTCAGTGCCATGTGGGGGGGGGGACAGAGGTCAGGAGAGGGCACTTAATATTCTGAAGCTAGAGTTACAGGTAGTTGTGCGCTGCCTGATGTGGGATCGGGGAGCTAAACTTGAGTCCTCTGGAAGAGCAACAAGCTCTCTTAACCTCTGAGCTATCTCTCCTGCCCCCACCTTATTTTTGAAACAGGGTCTCATGTAGCCCAGGGTAGCCTCCAAACTCCCTTGGTACCCAAGGCTTGAACTCTGGTTTCTAAGAACTAGACCGGTATGCATCAAATGCCCTGCCCTTAAGATTATTGGTCAGATCTGTGTGCTTTTCGACAATATTGCCTGATCTGCATTTGGTTTACAGTTGTTATTGGATGAATCCAGTTTTTCAGTCTTAGGAACATTTTGTCTTAAAAGGCCATTTACCAAGTTGTTATTCTTTTTAGATCTATACTCCATCATGGAGTTGAGGGATGGAATTGCGGGGATTGTTTATGGTAGGCAAGCTCTCTACTACTGTGCCAGAGCTCATGGAGGTCTCTTTTCTTTGGGGGTAGGATTTTGTTATGTAGTCCATGCAGGACTTGAATGTGAAGAAACTCTTCCTTTAAGACTTCAAGTGGCTGGGTTTGGTGGTGCATTCCTGTAATTCCAGCATGTGAAGACAGAGGCAGGAGGATCTCCGAGTTCAAAGCCAGCCTGGTCTACAAAGCCAGTCCAGGACAGCCAGGGCTACACACACAGACCCTGCCGGCGGCGGGGGGGGGGGGGGGAGGAGAGGGGGCTTCCAGGTGCTGGGATTATACACCCAATGTTCTTACATACCTTTAAAATTTGTATGTGTATATAAGAGTTGTCTGTGTGTATGCATAGCCATAGATGGCTGCAAGAGTTACAGGCACTGTGAGCCCACTGATGTGAAAGCTGGGATTCAAGAGCAGCCTGGGCCATTTTACCAGCCTCTTTGTATACTTTATTTTGTTTTTTGAGACAGGGTTTCTCTCTGAAGCCTTGGCTGTCCTGTAATCACTTTGTAGACCAGACTGGCCTCAAACTCACATAGATCCCCTGCCTCTGCCTCCTGAGTGCTGGCGTTAACAAGCTGCGTCACACCTAGTGGTACAAAGTTCTCTTAACAGGAAAATGAAGACTTTAGTAGGAACGGAAATCACTAGTGGTCTCCGTACTTGATCCTTTCTACAGGACAGGGCAGGAAGTGCAGATAGGTTAAAAAAATAGTAATGTCATGCGCTACAGGAAGAGCCAATATAGAGTAGACAGGACTTTTTCCCAGTAGATCCAGCCCCTTTTCTAGATTTTTAAAGATTAAAAAGAGGTTGAACTGAGCACTTAAATGTACAAATTTAGAAAATTCCAAGGCAGATATTCTTCCAGAAATCCTGCAGCATGTCAGTCATGGCTCTGACCAAGTAATGGCTTCCATTCTTCATGTGGACATATTCTTGATGTTACTTCCTGTAGTTCATATGTTGGCTTTGGCCTCTAGAGTTGATTTATGCCTCGAGTTTACAAGCAATGAGTAAATACACTAAAAGAAGGATAATAATCTTTGTATTTATGCTAATCCGTTTTTAAATTAACAATACAGTAAAAGTCCACAGATGGCCTTTCACATAGCCCAGGCTTGCTTCGACCTTGAGCTTCTGATGTTCCTTGTTGCTACCTCCTGGGTACTAGGATTGTAGATATATGCCACCATGCCTGGTTTTATTTGGTGTTGGGGATCAAAGCCAGGACTTGGTGTATGCGAGGCACCTGAGCTCCATCACCATCCCTAAAGTCATGTTTTTGTAGAACATAAATTGTAGTCAGTAATGATTAATAAGAAGTGCATTCATTCCCAGCCATGTGTGGTGGCTCACAGCTGTAACCCCAGCACTGAGGAGGCAGAGTGAATGGGTTACAGGGTCATGATGGACACAAATTCAACATCAGCCTGGTCTGCATAGTGAGTTCAAGACCATTAGGGCTGTGTAGTGAGACCAGTTTAGTAGGTGAAGGTACTTGCTTACAAGTCTTGACACCTGAGTTGGATCTCTGAGGTACATACTAATCCTGCTTGTGGGCACCCCACTAAGGGGTCACGACCCACAGGTTGAGAACTGGTGCCTTTAGTTTTTCCTATATCTCCTCATGCACCATGTGACGTGTGTGGTGTGCGCACACACACACACACATTCTTGCAGATAACAACAAAATTCTCAAAGCCAGATTTTGCCAGTACCTTCCCAGTTAAGCTTTCAAAGATGATGCGTTTAACTGGGCTCCAGGTCTGGTAGAAGGCTTGCCGAGCTTGCTGTGGGCATGATGGTGATGAGAGAAAGATGAGGTGCTGGGGATTGAATACAATGTTGTGTGTCCAAGGAAAGCATTCTACCACTGAGCTACAGCACCAGCTGAGATTTTACTGTTTTAATTAGTACATGTATTGTACCAAGAGCTTTCACTGACATATCCATATACGTATGGAATGTACTTTGATCATCCTTGCCCTATTATTTTCTCTTTATTCTCCACCCCTTTCCACCATGCTACGCTTTATTGGTTTGTTTGAAGTAGATTCTCAGTAAGTAGCCCTAGGTAGAGTGGAACTCACTGTGTAGCCCAGACAGACCCGGGACTCACAAAGTGCTGAGGCTCAGGCTTGAGCCACCTCTCAGCAGCCCTTGAGTCTTGTTTCCTGCAGAGTATCTCAGCACCTAGTTAGTTTGTTCTGTTCCTGCCTTCATTGCTGTGAATTCACTGTAGCTGAGAGCATCTGCTTACCGGCAAGAAAACTGAGACAGAAAAAGGAGGTTCAGACGTGCCAGAAACAGCAGCAGGTAAATGAGCTGCTCTAAATCTCAGCTCTAGGCCTCTCTAGATCTTAAGCTCTTGCTCATACAGGTTTGTTTTGACATTGTAAGCCTTTCACAAGATAAATGTCTAATGAGTCATTTCTGTTCAGAAAGCCGTTAGGGATTAGAAGTTACCTGCCGGTGATGTAATGTTTGACAGTGAGATCTTGAGGGTGGAGAGTTCCAGCTTCCTTAAGTCCTTTATACTGTTCTGAGTCAGACAAGAACTGGCAGGACTGAGTGGTTAAGCCTCCTGCCCTTAGTCTCAAAGAGTGGAAGGAAAGTTCTGGAGAGTGAACCCCAATCTACTGTGGCCTGTGCTGAACAGCAGAATCTTACAAGTCAACACTAGTGTGTCATCCTGACCTAGTAAATCAGAAGACAGTGGGGAGCTGGGCTCATTACAGAGAACTGTTGAAACTGAGCCTTCAGGATATCCCTCAAGTCAGATAGGGACTGGGTGAAACTTAGAGGTTTTATCTATTTATTTGCAAATGGTGTGACAATCTTTATTTTTAGTAAGTCTCAAAACAATATTTCAAGTGGTTGGGAGCTTTTTAAACAGTACCCTGCCTTCTGTCTGAGGGAGCACTAGTAATAGTCTGTCCCCTTAATGTACTTATTTCTGCACATATCTCTTTTGTTCTCTCCTTGCAGCTGTTTGAGAAGTTCACTCCATCCCTGTACCCCTTCACTAACACGATGTTGGCTTGTGAGTGTGAGCCCTGTGCTGCATAACTGGCTGCACTTCATTAGGGGCAGTCTTTGGGGGCTGGGGAATGGGAGGTTCAGAGCTTTGCCACTTAGCGGCATCAACATCAATCAGTACTTGAGAAGTAACTGCAGGTTGCAGAGGCAGCCGTGTTCACATATTAGTACCACACTTTAGTGATGGTGTTCCAGAAGAACTTCCTGTTAACTGTTCTCTGAGTCCTGTACTTCACACCTACTTCTTGAGTGCTGGTCCAGATACCACAGACCTTAATGGAAAGGGAGGTTGCTGAGTCTGCCTTCCTGAGAAGTACAAAGGTTTGAATTTGTTTAAGATAAAAACGTGTGCAGAGTGTTAAATGTTACAGAAACTCACTTGTTTACACTCATGGATGTGGTATGTCTGTTTCCTGGCCTTTTCTAGATTATTGTAGTAGAATAGTGGAAGCCAGGATTGTGTCCAGTTTGACTAAGAAACCCTTTTCTCTCCTTTCAGAGCTGTTGGTAAAACCTGCCTGCTGATCAGTTACACGACCAATGCATTTCCTGGAGAGTACATCCCCACTGTGTGAGTATGTTCCTCGGGTTGGGAACCAACTTGCCTCTGATGTGGTTTTTCTTTTGTGCTATAAAACCTTCATCAATCACATATGAACTAATAGTATTTATTTTCCTCTGAAACATCAACTGGAATCTAATTATTAGGTATTGAGAGTTTTAAAAAAATGAGCCAATTTAATGTATGATTTCCTCATAGGAGGGGATATACAGTTTCCTGCTTGATTTTTACACGTTTAGGAAACAAAAGAAAACTAACTGTGAAGAGCATAGGCTGGGAGGTGTAAAGAAGACCAGAGCCTCAGCACAGCGGCGTCTGGTAACTCAGCTTTGTAGCAGCTGCAGCACGAGTGTTACACTAAGTTTAACTGACCTTTTCATCGGTTGCCGTGTCACTGTTGCAGGGCTTTAGGGTTGGATCTAGGGTGCCATGTGGGACTGAGTTGGATTCTGGGCTGCTAATTCCGTATGGGTTGCCTATTTGGATGGGGAGAAAAAGCGCTTTTCTCACTGATGGCTCACTGTGAGCCTCAGCATGCTGTAGAGTTCTGTCTTCATGTCTGCATCCAGAACACCCTGAAGGCTCAGACCTCTGGGTTCTAATGTAAAGCCTAGGCTGGCTTTTGAACTCGTGACTATCTTGCTTCTCAGTGCACACCACCATGCCTGCCATTATCTGCATAAAGGCTGCTGTGGTCAGTAAGTCTGTCAGTCACATTAGCGTAAACTTTGCTTTAGTTAAGGAGCCTCTATTATTTTTAAATTTATTTTTATTGTATGTGCATTGGTGTTTGACTGCATGTATGTGAGGATATTGGATCTCCCAGAACAGGAGTTACAGACAGTTGTGAGCTGCTACATGGTTGCTGGGAATTGAACTCAGGACCTCTGGAAGTACAGTAGTTGTTCTTAACTGCTGAGCCATCTCTTCAGCCCCAAGACCCTCTATTTTTAAGTACTACAAATAATAATACTAACCCTTTGCCTTAAGACTGATGTATTATGATATTTGTCTTAGGGCTGGAAAAATGACTCTGTGGCTAAGAGCACTGGCTGTTCTTTTAGAGGATCCGGGTTTGGTTCCCAGCACCCACATAGCAGTTCCAGTTTCAGGGGCTATACCGCCCTTTTCTGAACTCCATGGGCACCAAACACATGTGCTATACATAACATAGGTATATGCCAGCAAAACACATAAAAATTGTTTTAACACATAAAATTGTGTAGTCTGTCCTTAAATTCCTGATCTGATCCTGCTCCAAGCCTTTGGGTTTTTGGTTTTGTTTTTGAGTAATCAGTGATACCAGTAGCATTCTGTTGTTTTGAGACGAGAGTTTGCTCTGTAGGTGAAGCGGACCTTGAGATTGATGATCCTCCTGCCTCAGCTTCTTAATGCTGGGGTTACAGCACTTGAAATAGTGACTTTTACTCTCGTTAGTTGGCGGGCTTTTCTGGATTGTCTCTTTCTGTAGTTAACTAATTTGTCTGTAGTACTTTCAGGCTAATTTACACATTTATATGGTCAGGTATACTCTGGAAAGCTGGGCAGGTCTGTTTTGTTACACCTCTGCACTTTGGCCTCCAGCTAGGTGACTCTGCATGTATGCTTTAATTAAAGACTGGTTGAAAGTGAACAAAATATGTACCTGAGGAACATGACACATGGGATTTGGAAGAGGGACTCTTCCGTATTGTCTCTTCCACGCAGACTAAAGATATTAAAGGCAGAGCTCATTTGGTCTTGTATTTGTTCCCTTGTGAGTTAATAGCTTGTCCTCTGTTCCTCATCTCTGGTGCGTGTGGTTGGTTCCCCGTGTCCCACTCCCTCCAGGCTTTTCATGCCTCAAGGGTGTTTTCTGGGCTGACAGCCCCGGGTCCATCCTCTTATAGACTGAGACTTAGTCCCCGTGTCTGTGACTAACCTTTTCTTGTCCCATTCTACAGCTTTGACAACTATTCTGCCAATGTTATGGTAGATGGGAAACCAGTGAATCTGGGCCTTTGGGACACAGCTGGACAAGAAGATTATGACAGATTGCGTCCCCTCTCCTACCCGCAAACAGTAAGGCTCACACTTGACTTTTACTGGGTTTTAGTATGTATAGTCTTCAGTGTCTGGGGCTTACAGATCTGCTTGTGTTGTTGTGACTGGGGTCTGTGACAATAAGTGAAGGTAAATAGCAAGTGAAGGTAAGCAAGCCAGAATTTGGGTCTTTGAATACTATCAGTTATTCTGCCTTTTTATTTTGATTTGTTTTATTTAGTTTAAAGGCAACACACAGAACAGGTACTCTGTTATTTTTCGTTTTGCAAAGCTTTTCTTAACAGCAGTTACTTTGAAAGGCAGCTTGTTTTAGGATGGTTTTGCACTGTGAAATAAATTTAAGCAGTTAGTTGGGCATGATGGCTCATACCTGTCGACAAGCACCTGGGATGCTGAGGCAAGGTTGCTACAGGTTTGGGCCAGCTTGGCCTGCAGTTTGAGACCTCATCTCAAAAAATTCAAATTAAGCAGTTAATATTAATGTTTCTTGAGCTGGGGGTGTTGCTCAGTTGGTAGAATGATTATCTGGCGTTCAGTCTTTGAGTTACTTCCCTGGCATCACATAAACTGGGCATAGTGGCTTGTGCCTGTAATCGGAAGTGAAGGCAAAATGGTCAAGGGCATCCTTGGTTACATAGTTCCAGCCTGGCCACATGAGACCCTGTCCCCAAAAATAAATCAATAAAAGTTATAGTTTCTTTAAACTGAAGTAGGAATTTATCTTAGGACTTAATACTTTTTTCTTTTCATGAGGCACATGGTTCTTGGTCTCAGTACTAAGTCTTTAGTGTAGATTGAGGTTTCAGTTTTGTAAAATAGACCTTCGTGTTCAGACAGGAAAAACATTTTTTAAGATTAGTTTTGCTTCTGTGTGAGACAACCAAATAATTGATTATTTACTGATTATTTACCAAAGCGAATTAGAGCAGTGGTTGACAGGATCAATAGGTACTTGACACTCACTAGTGTCTGATGCAAAGCAGTTGTTACATGCATGTCACTTGCTCATCCTAATCTGTGTTCTCAGTTGAGACTGTTTAGGGCCAGGTGGTATGGCTCAGGGTAGAGCATTTGCCTTTCTACAGAGCAGCATATGGAAGTAAGGAAAGCAAGAGTGTATCTTAGAACAAATTCGGTGCTAAAGTGACCAGCCTTAAATATTCATGACAGGCCACAGAGCAAATGCTGTGGATTCAGGTCCTGCACTGTCTACCTTGCTGTGCAGTCCCAGTCTTCATCTCTGGCCTCTGCCTGCTTGCCACTAGCATAAGTTGAGCTAATACATCTCAGACCAGGACTGTTGGTTCAAGCCTTTAATCTCAGGACTTTGGAGACAAAAGCAGGTGGATCTGTGAGTTCAAGGCCAGTCTATGTAGTGAGACCTTGTGTCAAAAGTACAACAAAATAACACATATTGTATACACACCAGCTCTGGCACCGTCTGCGCCCTCTAGTACCCAGTTGCTCCTCCTTCACCTTACTGGTTGGATGGCCTCCTCTGCTTAGGTTTTGCTTGGAGGAGTATTACTTGTGCTCTCTTAGAGTGTCTGGCTTGGAGTGGGGGAGACAGCTTAGAGAAAGGCAGACTTTGAACCTTGTCTGACTGACTGGGCAGCCATAACCTACACAGCCCTTACTTTGGAGTGTCAGGAATCAGTTCCAGTTTATACAGCTTGCGTTTTTGAATGAACTTCCTGTTCAGTTAGTGATGATTTTACCTGTTAGAACATGCCTTTTCTCTGCAGTCAGAGGATACTGGAAACATTGCAGATAGTCTTTTTGAACTGTAGGTTTTGTATTGAGTTGTAGCCAAATTTTAGATTTTAGTTAACAGATAAAGATAAAAAATGTAAAAGGGAAGTTTTTTTTTTCCAGTTAATCTAGTGCTAAAGATTAACTGATCAAGTATATAAAATCAGCCCATAGTCACAAGATGATTGCAGTCTTTAGTGTTTTTAGAGATGCTCCATGACTAGTGGATGCTGACTAATTTTGTGTTTTAAAACAGCAATATCTATTTATCTATCTATCCAGCCAGCCAGCCCATTGGCTGTGTCTGGAAGGTTGTGGCATGATTTCTGAGAAATGGGAAACACCCTATTGTGATTCAATGGGTACAGAGTAGGGTGAGGCCATTCTATCTAAGGGAGTCATTCTTAGCAAGTCAAAGGTGACTTGGCAGAAGTCAGACTCTGTGCTGAGTATCACAGATAAGTGAGGGGGGCTCTTCCCAGATTGAATAAGCCATAACTGTATGAGGCCAGACTCAAGGTGGGTGTTGTAAACTTGTTATGTCTCACCTGTGTATAGCAGGCAGATAGTTTCCTGAAAATAAGGACAGAGTAAGGAAGGAGGAAGACAAGTTTTTTGCTAATATTCCATATTCCAGTGATGGAGAGGTGAAGTCCCTAGGTACAGAGGGGAGAGCACACAGCTAGCACCTAAAGATTTGCCGACTAAGACTTCCTGAGATATGGAAGTTATGCTCAAATGTGAATACTCAGAAGTCTCCCTTGCTTTGGGCCACACTGCCATACTACAAGCAGACCCAGGATTTCCTGGTTGGCACCTTATTCTGTTGTCTCTGCTGACTAGCACATGGTCCTGACTTTGGCTCTTTGAGCTATAATTATAGCCTGTTTATGTGACTTAATAAAAACTGTGGTCAGAGCCTGGCAGTGGTGGCTCATGGCTTTAGTCCAGCACTCAGAGGCAGAGGCAAGCGGATCTTGAGTTCAAGGACAGATAGAGCTACAGAGAGAAACCCTGAATTAAAAGAGAATCTAGTGTTAAACAAAACAAACAAACAAAAAGCTGTTCAGATATTCTTTTGGAGAACCAAGTGGAAGAATTTTGTTTGTTTGTTTGTTTGGGGCACACTAAAAAGAGATGTTAACACTTCATGTGTCCATTGTTTCTATTTTGAGACAGGTCTCGTCAGTATGTTGTCCAGGGTAGCCTGCAACTTAACAGTGTTTTGTTCTGTTTTTGGTTCCATCCTTCTGAATGCTGCAATTATGTCTTTTGTTTCTTTTTAAACATGTATTTGTTTTTGTGTGTATGAATATTGCCTGTATGTATGTGTGTATATCACGTGCATGCCTGGTGCTTATGGGGGCCAGATCAGATCCCTAGGAAGTTTGTAAGCTGCCACGGGGTGCTGGGGATCAACCCTGGGCCCAGCTGTGGAAGAGTGGCCATTATAACCACAGAGCAAAGCCATCGTCTCTCTAGCTCCTGGTATTACAGTCATGAGTACTCACCGCCAGCTACAGTTTTGATTTGCTTTTGATTGTTTGGTTTGGTTTTCTTGCAGGGTTGCCTTGGCTGTCCTAAAACTTGCTTGATAGACCAGACTGGCCTCAAACTCAGATCCACCAGCCTCCGCTTCCAGTGGCTTAAAGGATTAAGGCCTGCGCCACCACTGCCTCGTGCCAGTTTGATTTTCAAAGGGTTTCCTTTGTTAAGATGACTGTTAGATGTCGGGTTCTCCAGCCAGAGGTCCCTAGAAACTACTTGCTGTTAGCCAGAATAGGCTGTATTGCTCTTTGCCATGAGAGAAACCCACTGAGGACCATATTATATGATGGGGGTGTGCAGGACCGCAGTGATGGCTGAGTGCTGTCTCAACCTTGTGTTTTAGGAAGTCCTACTTAGAAGGTATGAAAAAGCAGCTCCTTATATTGTGTGCCTCTTGAAGTGACCTTGGGTTTAGGAAATGATCTTCCAGTCTTTATTTCCATGTGGTTCATTGCATCAGCATAGACGCACAGAGGCCTGGGAGCTTGTTAAGAGTTTACAGGAACACCTGCACCATCGGCGCTGTCAGCATCAGGCCAGCTTTCAGGTGTTAAGAGCTGTCAGCCTTTTTTTCTAGTGTGTGTGTTCTTGGGAACATATGCCCAGCTTTTGTAGTTCTGCCTTTCTCTGTTGTATATGTAAGCCCTGTCCTATTTCTGTGTGTGGAACCCCTAAATTAAAAAGAAAAATCCAAATGTGAACCTAAAATAAAGATAGGAAGTGTTTGGAAGAGAGTAGAAGAAAAGCCATCATACTTCTGTGGAGCTGAGATTTCAGCCACCTCTTGTTACACCCTGTTTCATTTTAGCTGGCTCATCCTAGGGACGATACCACTGACAGGCAAGTGGGACCACTTGAGCTGTAGTTGGTGTATGCTTTTGTGTGTGTCTGTGTCTATCTGGGTGTGACAGGTTAGCTTAAGGTGTTGTCTCTCGAGAGCCACCTTTCTTTCTTCCTTCCTTCCTTCCTTCCTTCCTTCCTTCCTTCCTTCCTTCCTTCCTTCCTTCCTTCCTTCCTTCCTTCCTTCCTTCCTTTCCTTCCTGTCTGTCTTTCTTTCTTCCTTTCTTCCCTTCCCTTCCCTTCCCTTCCCTTCCCTTCCCTTCCTTCCTTCCTTCCTTCCTTCCTTCCTTCCTTCCTTCCTTCCTTCCTTCCTTCCTTCCTTCCTTCCTTCCTTCCT
>CM053751.1:17857624-17960708 GCA_028658305.1 Pachyuromys duprasi
TGCTCTTCATCCCTGAGTGTATTTTAGGCTGCTGAGGAAGAAGTAGCTGCTGATACAGGAGTAATAGAGTTATTGGAGGCTCACACTCATTCAAGGCATGTAGGGTGTCTGGTACAATTACAAGTGTCCTGGTGATCTGAGCAAAGTAGTAGCTAAGTCTCCAGGAAAGGTGGTCAGTGATCTCTGAGAAAGGAGGGACAGCAGCAGTACAACCCCTTCTTCCCTTGTATCAGAAAAGCAAGGTTGGAGGGTGTAGGTGTAGGAGAAAAGCCGTGGGAGCTGATAATTTAGTGGAGGCTGAATTTAGGCGGGATGGGGTGGGGGTCGCTGAAAAGGAGCAGGAGGGGAGGCAGCCGATGGGCAGTGCGTGCACAGGGCAGGAGCGGAGCACTGGCACCGCTCACGCCTGCCTCTGCCTCGTCTGGAAGATGCTGCTGGGGGGGCTAAGGCGGGTAGAGTGAGTGAGGGTGCCCCGTCTGTTCCCTGACCTGTCCTGATGACTGGAAGGGTGAAGCAGTGTGTATTGTTCTGGGTTTTGGTGGCATACACTGTGTCCTGTTCTTAGGACAACTTTAGAAATAGCCCATAGATGAAACCTGGAGTCTGCAAATTGTTACTCTTTGGATTGTAAATATAAGCTTGAGTGAGATGAAATTGAAATAGTTCCCTTGTTTGTCTTTTATTAGAATTTCTGGGATTCCATATTGGGAGAATAAGCCTGTCAGTTTTTACTGAACGTAGAAACAAATAGGATGAATTATGATAGAAATGGAAAAGGTTGTCGCTTACAAAATTGCCACCAAGTGGTGGCCTTTTCAATTGGAAAGAAACCTTAGTTTGAATAACACTGTTCATTTCAGTAGTTCACTCCAGCCTGAATCCACACCTCACTCCCAGAGCTGCGTGAGGAGGCTGATGGGCCAGTGTGGCTCCAAGTGGCTCCGCCTGCTCTGGAAAGCTTCACTGTGGCCACAGGCAGATGCCTCACCTCTCTTTGAGGATTCCTTTGGCTTGCCTCTGAGAACGGTAGAGTTCTTTGAAGATCTTGCCACCGACGGATGCCATCAACACGCCTTTTTATGTTAAGGGACACTTTCTGGACACTTTGAACTCGGGGATGTGTTAAATTCTGGCAAGTGCTATGTACCACAGTGAGAGTGCCTTGGTGGCAGGCCCCAGTGTTCTCTTGACTCCCTTGTTGAACTTCAGGGGACAGTTTCTTAGCTCCAGGCTTCACGGAGTAATGATTTTGTGGCTTTTGCTCTCTAAGATGAATTAAGTCATTGTACACTTTTGGATTCCTCAGGAGTGCAGAGACAGACTTCTGATGAAAACCAGGAGGTTATATTATTACTGATTTTTGTATTTCTTAGTTTGTACTGAACTCAAGCAAAGTTCTCCTGCATTACTAGGTTGGAGACACAAGTGGTAAAGATAGAACCTCCAGGGGCAAAGACAAGCCGCTTGCCGTATGTAAGACTTCAGTCGACTTTAGCCTCAAGCTTTGGCTCTTCTCTCACCTCACTGAGTCTTCCCAGGAATACTGCTGACCTCGGGTCCCTTGAGTGTTCTTTATCTGATTCACTCAGGAGCGGTTTCACTTGATGAAATAAGCTTTCACTGGAGTGTGACTGCTCACTACCAACTGCCTAAAGTGGTCAATGAACTGCTTGCATCCCTCCTCCCAAGTGAAAGGAGGGTGTCTGGAAGCCCCTCTCTGGGATGGTTGAGGTGCAGGTGTGGGGGGTCCTCCTGGTGCTCGTGTAGGTGGTTATGCGCTGGGCCAGACTAACCTCACTCCCAGGGCCTTTCCTCTCCAACTCTGGTGTTCTCTGGTGGGCTTTGGGGTGGCTGTGCAGCGCTGCTGAGCTAACCCAACTGTGCTTTGAGAGGGTGTGGAATCAACTGGGATGCTGGGAGGCCCTGGTGATTCTCTAATAGGCTTATGCATGTGCCAGCAGTGAAGTAAACAATGTTGTTCATGAAAAGCTGCCATGTGGGATGTTTCTTTCCTTTTCAGGTACGAGATACCAGCTGGATGGTTTAAGGTGCTAGCTTGGCAACTGAACACATTTCACAAAATAGCATAATTCTCTTTTCTAGGGCTATGTCTTGATAAGCCTAGCATTTTAGAAACTCTTGGGCGTTATTTTATACATGTAAATATAAGAATTTTATTTTATGTGTAATACCAGATAGGAAGAAAAACTCAGATATTTTATATTTAGCCAGCAATTTCTCTTCAAGTAAGCACGCTTGCACTGCTTTTCCTTTGCATTCTTTGGGGCCACTGCTGCCCTGGGCACAGGCTTCCCAGAGGCCCTTGGCTGTGCATGGGAAGCTGTGACAGTGCTGGGTGGTCTGTGCTTGTCTGCTGGGAGATGTCATTGAGAATTTCCTTCCTGGCTGGAGGGCTGGGGAGCAAATCCTTGAACTCCATTTTGTGCCAGGGACAGTGACAAGCTGGCTGATTGACGCTGGCGATGATGTAGGAAGGTGTGCACTTAATGTGCATGTAGAGACCTAATGAAAAGCCTGTCTTGTGAGATGGTATATTTAAAGTCGACTCCATTCATGAGCCTGAGAGACTTCCAGAAGAGTTTCCATGTTGATAGCAGATAATTAGGTTTCCAGTTGGGCATGAGTAGAAAGTGGCCTCTGGGAATGTGATTTGATGCTTCCCTAGACTCAAAAGGCTTCTGGTGGTTTCCTCTTCCACTCACCCTCTCTCACAAGGGAAAGTGGAAGAAGCCTTCCTGGCCGGCTGGCAATGGGTTGGGAGTCATCTGGCCAGCTAGAGGGTTAAGTGGGGCTAGTGAGGGTCTGCCCAGTTGCAGGTAGCAGTGGGCACACAGTGCCTCGCACAGCTCATTGCTGTCAGAATTAGGCAGAGCTCACCAGAAGGCTAAGACTGTCCTCTACATGCTGCTGTGTTTCCTTTCTGTAGGACGTGTTCTTAATTTGCTTTTCCCTTGTGAGTCCTGCGTCATTTGAAAATGTCCGTGCAAAGGTAAGTGGAACTTACTGAAAGATTGTTGCATAATGTCACTCCCAGAAAGAAATATTAAAAAGTAAAACGAATGCCATGTGCTGCTGGGAATTTTGGCTTGGCTTTAGTACTGTACCAGGGAATGGGCTGTTTTTAAGTCCATGGCTTAATTTCTGTGGGAAGCAGGCTCTACTCACTATAGTAACAAGCACCTCAGAGTCTGTCTAGTGACCATTTCTTTCTGCTCCAGCTTAGTAAAAAGGGGTGAAGGACCATTTTGGTGTAGAGACGGGGGGACCATGCTGGAGATAATGGAGTTATCTTTTATCTTTATCTGTATAGTTGATGGTGAGTTTTCTAGGATGATCCTAGAAATCAGACTTCTTTTCTGACAGATAGAAGTGATTTCCTTTGGGGGTGCTTTCTGTTCTGCCCTTCTTTCTTGTCTCCTTTCTCCTGGTCCTTGGCAGGTGGAGTCTGTTGTGTTGTCCTCTGTTTTGGGGCCCTTGCTAGCCAGGGTGAGGGTAGGTCTATAAGGCTTGAGTAGAAGGCGGGGAAGCTCTGGGGCCAGCTGGGGCTGGAGGTTTGGCACTTGGGTGAGGAAGTCTGTACAGGAGGAGAGTGGCATGCCTTGTTCTTTCTTCACATCTAGTGGTACCCTGAAGTGCGACACCACTGTCCCAACACTCCCATCATCCTAGTGGGGACAAAGCTTGATCTTAGGGATGATAAGGACACGATTGAGAAGCTGAAGGAGAAGAAGCTGACTCCCATCACCTACCCACAGGGCCTCGCCATGGCGAAAGAGATCGGTATGAAACCCTCTTTTCTTGTGTTTGCTCTGCTGTCCTGATGACAAGTGGCTGGAGTCCACCTTAAAAAGGAGAGTTTCTCCTGCTTGGAGTCTCTAGTTTAAACCAGCCAAGCCAGGCCCTCGCTGGCCTTAGCATTGGTGTGAGAGTTGGTTGCTGAGTTGCACCATGCTGGCTCAGCAGGGGAACTGTGTTCTAATCCTAAGTCCTGTGTAGTGTCACTGCTCTGTGGAGTGTCTCATTGCCCTATGGCTGTCTTTTCTAGGTGCTGTCAAATACCTGGAGTGCTCAGCACTCACACAGCGGGGTCTCAAGACAGTGTTTGATGAAGCCATCCGAGCAGTGCTTTGTCCACCTCCTGTCAAGAAGAGGAAGAGAAAATGCCTGTTGTTGTAAATGTCTGAGCCCCTCGTTCTTGGTCCTGTCCCTGGAACCTTTGTACGCTTTGCTCAAAAACGGTGGAGCCTTTGCATTTGATGCCAAGTTTTTGTTACAGATTAATTTTTCCATAAAACCATTTTGAACCAATGAACCAGTCAGTAATTTTAAGGTTCTGTCTTAAATGTAAGAATTCCAGCTTACGGTCTATTAAAATTCAGCCCTAAAATGACAAGCCTTCTTAAAGCCTTATTTTTGAAAGTCCCCTATTCTTGCTCAGATTAAGAATTGCCAAAATACTTTTTGAACTAAGTTGTGTTGTGCTGAGAACACTTAAGCGCTTAACTGTTGAGAGACTTCTGTCGTTAAGAAGACCGCAGCTTCTGGAGTCGGGTGCAGCCCCTGTCTAGTTTCCAGACTGTGTGACCCAGCACAGCCTCCTTAATGACACGTTGCCACGTGATGCACTGTAACTTATCAGCCCACGTTCATTACATAACTTTGTACTGTATGTCACAGTGAATGAGTGTAACAGCTCAGCTCTTTGATTTCATAGTGAGTTTTTTAAAATAACCAGTTGACTAGCTTTTGCAGACTTTGAACAGAACTCTGGTTCCTGTGTTGCCTCTAATGAAGTATTCTGTTCCTAGTCGTGGGTGTGCTGGGTGGAGTTTGTGAAACACGACGTGATCAAAGGATAAAGACAGTATTTTGACTAACATGAAGTAGAGATTACACTACATTGTATATGGAGTAATTCAACTAAATAAAAGTATCACGGGTAAAGATTTTTAACGGTTAATTTCTGTCAAATACAGTAGATGACAAATGGCCGGGCTTACCAGTGTCTCCCGAACTCTTCCTACCCCCACACTGCCATCCCTCCCCAGATGGGACATTGATCCACGTTTAAACTGGCCATCCTCAGTTGCTAACTTAGCAAGTGCTTTTCTTTAGGACCCCTTTCTTAATGAGCAATATGTCTGACCTGTACTATAAGATCTTTCGGATAATGCATTTGAAGATTTCTTTTGGTAGATTAGTAGAAGTGCATTCCTGTTTTCACCTTACTTTCTTCAAAGCTGATAAGTGCTTTCCTTAGTTTTCTAGTAACTAGGTGTAAAAATCATGTGTTGCAGCTTTACAGTTTTTAAACTATTTTAGATATTCTTAAACTATGAACCTTCTAAACATCACTGTCTTGCCAGAGTACCAACACTGTCATGTGACTAATGCTGCCCTGCTAGACCTCACCCACGTGGATAAGCTTCCCATCGTGGCTCTGCCTGAGATGTTCCTTTGGGTCTGGGAGGCTCTGTCTGCTGTGCTAACGCTCTTCTGTACACCCCAACTCACTGGCAAGAACAGAGTGTCAGGTCCGTCAACCACTAGAACAAACTTTTTTCAATTGACAGTTGCAGAATTGTGGAGTGTTTTTACATTGATCTTTTGCTAATGCAGTTAGCAGTATGTTTTGCATGTATGACTTAATAAATCCTTGAATCATACATCTGGTCATGCTTGTGTTTTTGGAACTTGACAGACAAGTTCTTGGCGTGTTTGCCTCACTTTAAAACCCTGGATTGTTGGAGATGTGCTTTTTACACTGGAGGGACAGAGAGAGGGAAAGCGTTAGCTGAGGTGCTCATGTAGGATGCCCACAGTGCGGGTGTCACATGCACCTGTGCCTATGGGAGATGTACCAGAGTTGCCTGCTGGAGATGGGGAAGCTGAGCTTGGGCTTGGCAAGATGGACCACGTCCATATCCATTGTTACATGACCAGCTAGAATTCGCTTTCATTGTTGATTTGTACTTTGAAGCTTTAAAAATGATACCACTTATGTTTCTGGATGCACACATGACACAGCACATGTGGTCAGAGGACAACCTTGAGTCAGTGCCCTTCCTCCCAGGGACTGAACTCAGGTCCCCGTACCTACTAAGCCACTTTACTGGCCCCAAACCAACCTGCCTACCTCTGTGTATTTTTGGCTCTCTTAATCCATAGAGAGCCTGCTGCCTCTACCTCCCTAGTGCTGGGCTTAAAGCTGTGTCCCACCATGCCCAGCTCCAATTCTTTTTCTTTTAATCAGTTAAATGAGTAATTTAAAAGCACAACAAGTAAGGAGTACAAAAGTACCAGCTCCGCCTGACCCATCCCAGGGGCAGGACTTTGGGTTGTTTTGTTTGGCCTGTGAGTGTTCTGTTCAACTGTGTGTGTACCACTAGTATGCAGTACCCACAGGCATCAGAAGACTTTGGATCCCCTGGGCCTGAATATACAGATGGTTGGGAGCTGCCATGTGTATGCTGGGTACCAAACCTGGGTCCTCTGCAAGAGCAAGTGCTCTTAGCTGCTGAGCCAGTTCTCTAGGTCTCCAGTCTCTCGTGTGTCACCTACGCTGGCCTGGAATTTGCCTGCCTCTGCCTCCCAAGTACTGTGACTACGTATGTGCCACCAGCTTTCCGCAGTCTGAATTCTGATGCTCACCTCCAGTTTTCAGCCACACCCTGCTCTTCTGTGGAAGGACGTGAGGGACGCTGCCTCTCCCCAAACAGTTTCCAGCTTCAAGCTGTGCCAGGTGGCAACAGAATTTGGCCTCTGCTGTACTTTTGGTTCCCTGAGGACGCTGCTAAACTTCCTGTCTTACGGGACCGCTCACTGAACCTGAAGCTCACTGGCCAGAATGTCCCAGGGACCCTCCTGTCAGCACCTCTGTAGCAGTTTGAACACAGGTCCTCACACTTGCATGGCACACTCATGGGCCAAGCGGTCTCTAACTTTGAAGATACCACCAGTCTTCATTTTGCTAGGTCTCTGGATCATCTGGCCATCTTTATATTCTACACAACTCCGGGTCTGTGGTACACTTACCCTGACGAGTTGTGTCTCTTAAGGGCTTTTGTTTTGAAAATTCCAGGTTTCTGGGACAGACCTGCAGATTTCTGACCAAAGTTATTTTTGTGGTTGTCCTGGCTAGCCTAGAACTATGAGAATGGTCTGCCTCTGCCGGAGTGCTGGGATTAAAGGTGTTTATCAGCACACCTGGCAGGTGTAATACATCTTGTTTCCCTTTATCTTACTGGCCCCCTTTGGGGGTTTTATTGGGAGACTGTTTCAAGTAGCACAAGACACCCTGCATCTTTTAAAGTAGCGGAATGTGGTCTCCTGCCCCTCTGAGTGCTGGGAATAACAGGCTCAAGTCACCACACTTGGCATTTTTGTTGCTTTCTGCAGTTTTTTTTTAATTGGATGCTGTGCTTGGTGGACTCTTTCTAGCCAGAGTAACAGGACAACTTGGTTTACAGTAGAAAGGCAACTTATTACTAGCTGGGTACAGCAGTACATGCTTATACTCCCAGCATCAAGAGGCTGACGAAGGAAGACACATTGGAGGCTAGCATGGGCTACTTAGCCAGTTCCGGTCTCCCTGTAATACAGACTGATGGTATGTCAACTACTTTATTTTTTAAAACTCCCTCTGAGCCCACCAGCTGGCTCCAGAGCGAGAATAGTGTGAGAGCTGAGCGTATTTGAAAGTTAGGCTATCAGTTCATGTATGGAGGCGCTGCAGTGCTGGGCTGAGGAAGCTCCGGCCGCCCTTAGTGCCCCATGAAGAACGCAGGTAAAGAACATAAAGTGCACATCTGTCGTCTTAAGTTCAGACTCTGTAAACAGTAGGATGGGATCCTAGCAGGAGCAGGGGTGCCGAAGACCCATCGAGGGTTTTCAGTTCTCTGGTGGCCTCCGGAGGCTTGTTGGTCCATGAGCTGTTAGTCCCAACACCTCTGACTCCAGATCCTGTTGCTTAAAGCAACAAGAAGGTTCTAGATATCGCGTGGGCATACTGATGTCCATCCTGGGACCCATCAGATTACTGATGATGGATACCACTGTAACAGCCTCACACTGTTCACTCACATTCAGTCTAAGAAAAGGGCGCAAGTCCACTGTGCTGGGCAGTGTGGAGTAGAGCTGGTTAAACTAATCCACAGTAGCGCCGCCTGGCCCTGGGCAGGAGGCACAGGCTGTTCCGTCCGCAACCACTCTGTCCAGGGCCCGAGTTAGAATGTCAGGCATGTGGTCAGTCAGCATCTTTGGGCCTATCAGGATCTTGCTGAATTCTGCTTCATGTGCCCACCTCGCCCTGTATTGTGCGGCAGAGCAGCAGCCAAGCCTTGAACAAAAGAGAACATCCGCTAGTGAAGCCGCGCTTGGGCCAGGCTCCTGGCCACCCTCAGCAGCTGCCAGACCCACCTGCTGCCACTCACCTCCCTGAGCCACCCTCCTCTTCCAGGTGGATGATCCTGCCAGGTGGGTACAGAGGTGGGTACTTGGTGGGGGAGTCCAGCGGGGAGTCGCTGGAGCTGTAGCCTGGGGAGCATCGTGTCAGCAGACTCTGCTCCCCAAGGAGAGGCTGAGTCAGGGCCCCCTGAGTGCCCTCCTCCAGCTCTGTTGGGAAGTTTTCCGGGCTTCCTCCAAACAGTCCGTACCAACAGCCGTGCAGCAAGATCTTGTACTGAAAGGTGAGACCCAAGGACTAGGTTGGTCCTGCGCCCGGTGGCGGCCCTCAGGGCTCAGTCTGTCTTACCACAGCCATGGCTCATGAGCAGGGCTTGTGGCACCATGAAGCCATCATACTTGTAGCAACAGCCAAAAACCAAATCAAGTATTTTGAAATTATACACATACATATAAATATATGTATATATGGTGCTAGAGAGTAATCCCAGAGCTAAGCCTTCTACACATGCTAAGGCAACGCTCTACCACTGAAATAGATAAACCTCAGGAGGAAAATCGCTGCTTTCTTCAAACAAACAAAAAGACTAATAAAGCCTTGGGTTCCATCCCCAGCACCATGTAGACCAGGTATGGTGGCACACATCTGCAATGCAGCAACTTGGGAAGTAGAGGCAGAAAGATTAGAAGCTCATGGTCAACACAACAGCTACACAGAAAGTTTCCAGGCCAGCCCAGGCTAACTGAGACCCTATTTTGGGGGATGGAGGGGAAGAGCCAGCCCATCATGGTGGTGTGCCTTTAGTCCCAGCACTCAGGGAGACAGAGGCAGGTGGTCTACAGAGTGAGTTCCAGGACAGCAAGGGCTACACAGAGAAACTGTCTCAGAAACGCCAGAGAAAAACAAAAACAAAAAACTTAGATGTCTGGAAAGAAGCAAATATTAAATTTTCTGATTGGCAAGAAAATTAAAAATTAAAAGGGCAGGGGTGGAGAGATGGCTCAGCAGTTAAGAGCACCGGCTGCTCTTCTAGAGGACCCAGGTTTCCCAGTGCCCGCATGTCTGTAATTCCAATTGCAGAGGATCCGGCACCCTCACACAGACAAACATGCAGACAAAACACCAATGCACATGAAATAGAAACGGATAAATGAGAAGGGCAAAAAGTAACTGTCTATAGACCCATTTTGCAGGTGAAACCACACTTCTGTATAGATTTTTCTTTTTTAATATTGTCAAAACTCCCATGATATGTATATCGTCTGTAAGAAGCTTGTTTTCACTCATGGTTACTTTGTGTGTTTCTATGGTGGTGTGGTATGTGCTTGTGTTGGTGGGGGGGTCAAGAGACTGGGAGCTAGCGGTCCCCTTTACCTGCTGGGTTCCAGGGCCTACAAGCATGTGGCTGACCCACTGGCCGTCTCGTTGGCCCTCCCTTCATTTTCTAAACTACCCAGTGGCCTCAAGCTAGGCAACTCTCCTCCCAGGGCTCTAGCCCCTGCCCTTCCTTGGCTTCCTTTCCCTCCCCTGGCCTCACATCTTTGGAGTCCTCCCTCAGGCTCCCAGGTACTGCCATTATAGGCACACACTGCCGGCCTTATGGCTCTCAGCTTATACTGGTTAATATGCTCTCTTTTCCTGTGTGTAGGCTTGAGCCTCTTCAGTGCAGGGAAAGTGCTCTACCACTGAGCTACACTCCCAAGCCTCTGCCATTAAAATGTTCCTATTACATTTACTTAGTTAACTGGTGTGTGTGGAGATAAGACTGGAGGGAAGTCCTCCCCCCACCACGAGGACTCCATGCAGGTCAGTTTGGTGGCAAGTGCCTTTTCCCAAGAGCCATCCCGCCGGCCCCCTAGAGCCATCTGAGAGTCTGTGTGTGTCAGCCTTTCTCTGGGAGCAATGGGAGAAGGCGCCTAGCTCAGGCAGTTTGTCCTAACTGGCTCTTTGCATCACACTCAGAAGTCTGCCGGCAGGGCAGATGGTGAAGACGCAGCACGGAAAAGGTGCTGGGCCGGGAGGCCTTGGCCGTGCTGCTCCGCCTGCCGGCCTCCGCATGGCCCCTCCCGCGTGGCTAACCTGGCAGAGTGGTTACCTTGGGTTTATTGGAGTTTGCAATCACTCGCAGGAGCCTTCTCTTCAGATCCTCCATGTTGGTCACACTTAGCCTGTTTGGTAAAGAGCAGACTGAGCTCAGTATTCGGTGTTGCCGACAACCCTCACCCATGGTCCAGCCTTGGAGCACACCGACCTGGGAATCACATCCATTCCAAGAATGAGCGACACGATGAAGTCTTTAGAGTATTCATGGAGGGGCTTGCTGGAATTTCAAACAAGAGAAAGTTAGTCCAGGCTCCACCGCCGCAGGACACTTCAGACAGAGCTAGACGGCTGCCGCGGGCAGAGGCTGGTGTCACCATTCCGGGAAAGAAGGAGAGGAGTGACCTGGGAACTCCAGGGCAAAATCAAAGCCACAGGAGATAAAAAGAGAATGTACATGGGCCTGGAGAGATGGTTCCGGACTTCCTAAGGTCCTGAGTTCAATGCCCAGCAGCCACATGGTGGCTTACAACCATCTGTAATGAGATCTGGTGCCCTCTTCTGGTGAACAGGTAGAATACTGTATAAATAATTTAAAATAAAAATAAATTAAAAACAAGAATGTACAGGGTCACATGATCCCTGTGACCCTGCAGGCCCAGATGGCACAATCTACCCAGGTGCCCTGGCAATCCATGAGCAGGCAGAGGTGAGAGCCCAACCCTTGCAGTGTGTACCTGCAAGGACAGGCTGGCCCAGTGTGGTGGCACAGGCCTATCATCCCAGCCACGCAGGAAGGTGAGGCAAGATTGACCTGCCAGGGCTAGATTGAATCTAAGGCCAGCCTGTGTTCCCAGCTAGCACTTAAGCAGTAGAGGGAGAAGGACTGAGAATTAGGGCTAGACTGGGCTACATAGTTAAGAACCTATCTAGAAACCACAAGAAAGCGAAAATGTGAACAAAATATAAGGGTGTGAATGAGGTGCCTAAGAAATGTGGTTTTCTCCAGCAAGGGCCGCTCTCCACCCCTTTGTCTACGAGGAGTGGATCAGCAAAGTCTTGCTTCCTCAGACTCAGCCTTCTTGGTCCTCCAGTGTGAAAGGACTTTTTATTTTTATTTTTATTTTTTGAGAAAATGAGAACAGAAAATAGTGTGAATATGGGTTTTACATAATTGTTTTTGGAACTAGGTTGATGTAGTGCATGCTAGAAAGAAAACAAAGGTAAGTAACAAAAACCTTCCCCCCACCCCCCATCAAGCTCCCATCATGGCTTCCAAACTGAGTAGGTTCCTGTCAGGGACACACCTGCAAGACCAGCACTCATGAAGGAGAGGTGGGAAGATCATTGAGAGTCGGAGGCTAGCCTGGGCTACACAACAGATATAGGCCAGGCTGGCCTTCACTGTAAGACCCCATCTCAAAATCTGACCAAATAAACCAAACCAACCAACCATCCAACCAAACAAAAAACAAAAAACCACAGCTAGGCACGGTGGTGCAAACCTGTAATCCCAGCACTCAGGGAGACAGAGGCAAGCAGAGGCCAGCCTAGTCTAAAAGGTCCAGGACGGCCAGGACTACACAGAGAAACCCTATCTCAAAAAACCAAAACCAACCAACTAACCAACCAAACAAAAACAAATCCTACAGTATTTCTGCACGTCTGTTTTCCTGCGTGAATGATCTGTCCACATATGCAGCTCCTAAAGAGAGCTCGCTAGGTCACTTTAACCAGAGCAGAAGGAAGAGCCCATTTCCCATTCCCAGGCTCTGATTATATCTAAGTGATTGGCTTAGATGCTACCACTATGGAGTGAGGAGGGGACAGTCTGGCTGTGTGGCCAGCAGGAAGTACACAGGGCTAAAACCCTTCACTCTTCCATGATCATTACCGATCTCTTCTAATCTTTTAAGATTTATGTGTGTGTGTGGACATGTGTGTACAGGTGCCCACAGAGGCTGGATGGGGGCGCCAGATCCCCTGGACTGGAGTTGGGGTGGTTGAGAATTGACTGATCTGAACTCAGGTCCTCATGGGGAAGCCACCTCTCCATCCCCTCACCATTTCCAGAGCAATACAAACCACATACGTGGGCCACAGTGTGAGGGGCAGGTTAACAGCCACACTGATGACCCCAGTGCCTCAGACCTCAGGAGCAGGGGAGGTGACAGTGTGGTGCCTGCAGCCTGAGGCTGCTGCCCTCCAGAGAGCCCTGCCGAGCTGCGTTAACCCCTCCCCTCTGTAGACAACAAACCTGCCTCCTCATTCAGCTCATACATACATGAGCCAAGCACAAGCTGCTTGACCCCAGCTTTCCTGTACCCATGTCTGTTGTCTTATTTCCAGCACTCATGCAGGTGAGGGCCACAGGCAGGTGAATGTGTGCAGGTCACACATTCATTGACACAAGGAAAGAGCAGCCAAACCCAGGATGTGACACAAGCTCTTTTCAACAAATGATCTGGTTTCTTCTTGAACTAAGGGGAAAGCTGGATGGAGCAGCAAGCACCAGGAAGCCGGATCCCAGCCCAGTCCTACTGTGAGATGGAGGCACACACAGCACAGACAGGGTGCCAGCCAGCCTGGACCACACAGGGCGGGATGCATAGGAGACCTGGCCTCAAAACAATGTGGAGAGAACTGACTCCCGGAGATTGTTCATATGCTCGCCATGATGTGTGTACCCATACACTAGTAATACTTTGTTTTGGAAGGAATTATGAAAGGGGAAAAAAAAACATGAAGACAGTTACAAGGCAAATCTGCCATATCCAGTGTGAGAAATGGCACTTAGATCCTCATGCAGAAAAACTGGGAAATGTGATTAGTTATTAGCTATCCAGAAATTATTTAAAGATTTAAAACCTCTGTCTTGGGGCTAGAGAGATGGCTCAGCACTTAAGCGCATGGGCTGCTCTTCCAGAAGACCTGGGTTCAAATCCCAGCACCGACATAGCAGTCTGTAACTCCAGTTCCAGGGCCTCCAACACCCTCCCACAGACATATATTCAGGTAAAAGACCAATGGACACTAAAAATTATATTTAAAAGCTCTCCATCTTGAGCTGGCAGTGGTTAATCCCAGCACTTGGGAGGCAGAGGAAAGTGAACCTCTGAATTTGAGGTCAGCCTGGTTTACAGAGTTCCAGGATAGCCAAGGCTACACAGAAAAACCCTGCCTTGAAAAACCAAAACCAAACCAAACAAACCAATTCTGTCTTTAGCTAGACTATTCACAGATGAAACAGCAAGTCTCAGACCCACTTCACAGCTAGTTTTGCACATGTGTGTTTGTGTGTGTGGCAACACTACAATGGAAGCAAGGGGAACATATAAACAGCTATGTACTGACAAGTGGTTGAGGCTGACTAAACTGAAGGTTACAAAGTACACTGTGCTTTTTTCCCCCTCCCTTTTGGGAGTGGTATTCCCTACAACATCTAGACTTTTCTTGAACAAAAGGAAAGGTCTTTTGCCAGGTATGATGGTACACATCTTTAATCCCAGCACCCAGGAGGCAGAAGCAGGTTGATGTCAATGCGCTCAACATTGAACAGCAAGGGCTACATAGTGAGAGCCTGTCTCAAAAACAAAAGTTAAACTGAACTAAACCAAAAGAAGATCTTTGATCTGTTTTCTGTGTTTTTCAATTTTTCTGATAGATATGTATTTTGTTTTGTTTTCATCTTTTATTTTTTTTAAGATTTCTTTATTTATCTTATGTATATGAATGCTCTGTTCTCACCAACACCAGAAGAGGGCACCAGATCTCATTATAGATGGTTGTGAGCCACCATGTGGGTGCTGGGAATTGAATTCAGGACCTCTGGAAGAGCAGCCAGCGCTCTTAACTGCTGAGCCATCTCTCCAGCCCCATCTTTTATTTTTTAATCCTTAATTTTAGTCTTTTTTTATTGTTTTGTCAAACGTTTACATAGCATAGTTCAGTCAACATACTCAATCAGCTGAGAAAAACAGTTTTCTTTGCTTTTGTGTTTATTTCACAGACAGTGGGAACTGCCATGTTGGGTGCTGGTCCTTTGAAGAGCAGACAGCACTCTTAACCACTGAGCCATCTCTCCAGCCTGAAAAAAACAGTTTTCAAACTCATAAAAACAATGTCCTGTGGGCTCAAGCCCATAGAGTGTGCACCAGCCAGGTGACCCCTATACACATGATGGGCTGGAGGCCACCAAGGTCAGCAAGTGCAGAGCTAGTGTTGGGGAGGTGGCGGGCAGCAGGAGAGGCTCACATGGAGGGTACAGACATGGGGAACCTCTGCCTCTGGCACAATTCTGTTAAAAAGGGCTCAGCATGTAGAAACACTTGCTGCCAAGCATGATGATCTGAGTTCAATCCCTGGAACCCAGATGATGGAAGAGGAGACCCAACTCCTCCCAAATTATCCTCCACATGTGGTGCATCACTGCACAAACACACCCACATGCACACTCATGTGTGCTCGAATGCACTTCAAACTAAAAAATTCGAGGCTAAACAGATGCTTGGTGGTTAAGAGTATTTATTGCTCGTGCAGAGAACCCAGAGACACTGTGGGTGGCTCACAACCACCTATAGTCCCAGCTGCCTGGGAACGGATGCCCTCTCCTTGGCTTGGCTTCCACGGACACCCGCACATTCCTGGCACTCATATACTGGGAATTGAACCCAGAGCCTCACACACGGCAGACAAGCACTCCTAAGCTGCAGTCCTAAAATGCCTTTACAAACCCACTCCAGGGGCAGCCCACATGCTACTCTTCCAGAGGACCTGAGCTCAGTTCCCAGCACCCAGGTTGGGCAGCTTACCACTGCCTGCACCTCGAGCCCCAGGGATCCTGGTGCCTCTGTCCTCTGCAGGTGCTTGCACACATGTACACTCATATTAACTGCAAAAAGACCTTTGAAAAACAACAAAAACTTAGAGTTCTATCATGTACCAGGATTTAAAAAACAAAACAAAACAAACAACAACAACCAAAAACCAGCAAAAACTTAGACTTCTATCATGTACCAGGATTACAACCCCAGCCACTATAGAAGCCGAGGCACGGGCTCAGTTCTGTGTCTCCCTCAGCTCTGTATCAAGTCGGGCTAGCCTGGTTATTTAGGAAATGAAAGCAACGGATCAGAACTCTCTCACTCAGGACTACACTGCTCTGGCTTCTGCCTCCACAAGAATGCACTCCTGTGTTCAGTGTTCATAGTCTTTCTTTTCCTATTTGACACAGAGTTTCATGTAGTGCAGGGTGACAGGCGAACCCTCCCTGCTTCTCTAGAGCTGTGGTGACAGGCATGTGCCCCCAGGCTTCATGCATGCCAGGTGAGCACTCTACCAAACAAACTTCTGAGGAGGAGACACAATTACTCTATGGAAATGAGAGACTAGTAGCTGCTTGACTTGTCCTGCAGGAGACAGAAGCCTTACCTCAGCAGCCCCCGGGGCGGGGAGAAGGCATAAGCACGGACTTGTGGGTAGGCCCTCCGGAGCATGATGGCTAACAGGGCCGCAGCTCCGGCTCCCAGGCTGTGCCCTACCAGAACGAGCCGGTACTCCTAGAGGACAGAGGGCAGAGGGAGTTGTGAGGCCCAGAAGAACATAGGTGGAACGTGACAAGAACCATAAATACAAAATGAACGTTCTCACCGGAGCAACACTGAAGGCTTGGCTCAGAATCCCATCATTGATTAGTCTGCGGTAAATGTATCTGGCCGCTTGAGCAATTCCCTGAAGATACAGATGGGGTGGAGTCAACAGGTATGTTCTTGGCTTGTGGTCCAGAGGCTGGCTGCCACGAAGTGGGTGCTGTTATGGATCTAAGTGAGTGGGTAGCACCAGGAACATCTAGCTATGTAGCAAACAAATCTATGTGGTTCTGTGTACTACTCCACAGCCACATAACACATGACTGGAGGAACGAACCTGGGGCCCTGTGTATGTAGGGTAAGCAACCAGCAGACCCTTTTGAAATTACTATTATGGCTGGCGAAATCGATCAATGATTAAGGGCTTCTATCACAGGGCCAGGGTTCAGTTCCTAGCACCCACATTAGACAGCTCATAAGCACCCCTAAGTCCAGCTTCATGGGAGCTCTTGTTCCATCCCTTTCTGGCCTCCATTGGGCATGCGCACATATACACAAACACACACACATAAATATGTCTTCTAAATTGCTTTTAAATAGTCTCTAGGTTGCTGAGTCTGGTTCTCAATTTTTGCTGTGTAACCCCGCCAGGCCTTGCACTTCTTGTGTGAGAGTGTTGTGTGTGCAGATGTGTGGGTTTGGCCACTTGTGTGCGCATGTGTGGAGGCTAGAGATGGGCTCTGCGGAACTTCCTCTATTGCTCCCCACCATGTATTCTGAGCCTGGAACCTTATGGTTCTGCTACACTGGCTGGCCAGTGAGCCCCAGGCATCTACCTGTCTCCACTCCCCAGCAACCCCCACCAGACCTGGGGTTGGCCCAGCTTCTTACACGTGCTGAGAATCCTCCCAGCCCAAGCCTGGCGCTTTTGGTCCTCCTGTCTCAGCCTCCCAAGTGCTGTGCCAGCATGTCTGGATAATCTTTTTTTTTTTTAAGATATTAAAACACACCATTTAGGGACAGCCACACTGGGACAGGGGTCAAGGCTCCTGCTGCTGAGCCCGACAACATGAATTCTATTCTTGGGGCCCAAATGGTGGAAGGAAAGAACTTGGTCCATAAGTTATTCTCTGACACACATGCACCCTCACTCACTCGCTCACACACACTTAAAACATACAGTTTTGAGTTGTAAGAGGTAAACCCACTCTCAAATTGGAGGACCGCAAACCAAAGAAAGCAGAAGTAGAGAAAGCTGTTTATTGGTGTTTTGAGCTTTCAAACTACAACTGATAGATGAAGAGAATATTTTGAAAGTGGGACACACTCATAGGTTGTGTGGTAATGAAAGACCCCCCAAACAATGTTCTGGGGGCTCTGGCTTTGTGGCTTCTTCTTGTGTTGGAAAGGTAGATGCTACAATGTATGCTCCACCACATGGTTGATGGGTGTACAGCAGAGCCAGAATTGTTCCCAGAGGGTTAAACTGTTCCACTCCACAGCAGTTCTCAACCTGTGGTCACAGCTCCTTTTCAGGGCCACACATGAGAAAGCTTGTGTATCATATATGTACACAGATATTTTTACTGATTTTTTTGGTGGGGGTCTTCTTGAGACAAGGTTTCTCTGTGTAGCCTTGCTGTCCTGGAACTTGGTCTGTAGACTAGGCTGGCCTCGACATCAGAGATCTGCCTGCCTCTTCCTGCTGAGTGCAGGATTAAAGATGTGCACCACCATCCAGCTTGCATATAAGATAGTCACATTATGATTCATTAACAGTAGCAATATTACAGTTATGAAGCAGCAAATGAAAAGTTTTATGGCTGGGGGTGACCACAACATGAGGCACTGTATTAAGGGCCGGAGTGAGCAGCACTGTGTGAAAGCCTGGCTGCCCATTCAACAGCAAACAAAAATTGTTGGTAGTCTCAACAAAGATATGAAAGAATGTAAGAAACTGCTCTGGGGTCCAGAGAGGTGGTTCCGCGGTTAAGAACAATTGCTGCTCCGGCAGAGAAACCAGGGTCAATTCCCAACTTCCATAACAGGGAGTCACAACTCCTGGTAACACCAATTCCAAGGGACCTGACGCCCTCTTCTGGCCTCTATGGTCACTGCAAACACACGGTATCCACACAGACAAACAAGCACTCGTGCACACACACAAGCAAAAACATATTTTTTTAGAGACACTATTTTGAGAACTAGAGCAAGACTGGAAAGAGTTATGAAAGACAGAGTGAGAAGAAAGAGGATTTTCTTATTTCTTATGTATTTATTAATGGGAGACCTGACTATAACTCTAGCCAGACTCAAATTCATTACTTGTAGTCGAGGATGACCCTGAGCTTGAGTCTGGTGCCTCCTCCTCCTCAGGACTGGGATTACAGGCGTGCACCACCACACCTAGGCTATGGGATGCTGGGCTCTGAATCCAGGGCTTCCTACATGCTAAGCAAATGCACTACTGACTGAGCCACACCCGTAGCCCTGCTTTAGTTAAGGTTTGGAGATCAGAAACAATTAATAACACAGTTATTCAAAATAGCATACCATTAATAGGCACAGCTCTGAAGAAGGTCACTCCTTTTTATTTATTTGTGTGTGTGCACGCGTGTGTACACATTGAGTGTGGACTCACACGGCCACAGCACACAGTGCAGGTCTGAGGACACTTAGAGCCTAGGGTGTGGGTTCTTGCCTCTCAGTTTGCTGGATTAGCTGGTCCCAGAGCTGCTGGGGCTGCTCCTGTCTCCACCTTCCCACAGCTGAGGCTACAGGTGCCCACTTGCTGTTAAATGAGTCTGTCCAGTGAGCATAACCCAGAATCTGCCTCCTGCCACCCAGTGCAGACATTACAGAGGCACCCCGCCACACCTGCTCTTGTACCTGAGTGCTGGAGACCCAAATTCAGATCCTCACACTTGCCTGGCAAGCACTTCACCTGCTGAGCCGCCTCCCGGGCCCCATTCAAACAGATTTAAACATCCAATCTAGGTTTATTAGTTAGACACCCTGTTTCAAAAACTAAGGCAAAAAACAACTGAAAAAGACATTCAACATCAACCTCTGACCTTTGGGTATACATACACATGTGAACCTGCACACACAAAGGAACACGCACAAACATACATGCACAAACATTCAAACATAAAGAAGAATACTAGAAGAAGCAACCTCACAAGGAGAGTAGAATAGAGGCTACCAGAGCTGAAGGTGGGGCTGTTAGTGTTTAATAAGCTCAGAGCCAATATCACGGTTCATCAAAAATCAGGGTATAGATAGACGAGATGGGCACACAACACTGTACAAACACATGATGGCACTGAAATGAACTCTCATAAATGGTTAAAATGATAAATGTTATCCATCATCCATCATCTACCCACCCACCCATCCATCATCCCATCCATCCATCCATCCATCCATCTATCATCCATCCAGCCAGCCATCATTATCCATCCATCCACCCATCCACCCACCCATCATCCACACATCTATCTTTCCATCCATGCTGTGTTTTTTGGTTTATTGAGAGAAAATATCACTACAAAGCTCACATGGCCTAGACCTTTCCGTGTAGCGAAAGACAGCCTGAAACTCCTGAGGCTCTCCAAGTCTAGAATTACTATACTTATTTTTACCAACATTTAAAAACCATTTTACACACCCGTTTAAAGTGGGTTTTTCCTCCTCCCTGGAGGAACTCTGCCCCCCCCCCAAAAGAACAGGAAGCAAGAAATAGAGAACTAAGCTGTGGCCACATCCACAGGGAACTTGTGGGTAGTGAGTTGTCCAGCCTGTGTGGCCCACAAGGCTGGAACTCCATGCTGCTGCTCTGTACTGCTCTGAGCATTTCTCTCAGACTTTAGAGGGAAACTAACTAGGGATGTAGCTCAGTTGAGAGAATGTTCGGCTAGCATGCGTGAAGCCCTGGATTTGACCCCCAACCTGTAATCCCAGTATTCAGACTGGAGACAGGGTTATAAAAAAGTTCTGGGTCATCTTTAACTACAAAGTGAGCTATGAGCCAGCCTGAGCTACAAATGACTTGTTCTAAAAGAAAAAAACAAAGAAGAAAAGAAAACAACAGGCTGCTCATGTGTTTGATCTGACAGTCCACTCTCCCTGGCCTCTTTGAAATGGCCCCTCCCAAAACAAACGTACCTTGTGGGCCACAGAGTCCTGTATCTCAACATCCAGCTCCAGGTTCTCACTCTCTGCAGACAGGTCAGTCAGGACGTCCTGTGAATGTAGAGACAGCAAGGTCAGCCTATGAAGCTGCATGTGTTGGGGGGGGGGGGCTGGCCTCTTGCTCCCAGGACACTCTAAAGAAGGCATTCTCAACCTGGGGGTCGAGACCCCTGGGGCAACCCTTTCGCAGAGTTCACCTAAGACCACGAGGAAACACAGATATTTACATTACAATTCGTAACGGGCAAATTACCATTAGGAAGTAGCAATGAAAAGAAATTTACGGGTGAGGTCACAACAGCACTGCATTAAAGGGTCTCAGCGTTAGGACAGCTGAGAAGCACCGCTCTAACGGATGGCAGACAGTGCAGTCACCCAGCCTCCTGCAGAGAGCACAGGTGAGGCAGGAAGCTGGCTGGGCACCAGGC
This sequence comes from Pachyuromys duprasi, assembly GCA_028658305.1. NCBI lineage: Eukaryota > Metazoa > Chordata > Mammalia > Rodentia > Muridae > Pachyuromys > Pachyuromys duprasi. Next base: position 17,878,300 of record CM053751.1, read on the forward strand.
AGGAATGGTGCTGGCGGAAGGGACAAGGGTACCCAGAAGCACCTTTGTCTTGCAGCAACCTAAAGACCTTCCCAGCCTGGGGCATGTTTCCCGGTTTGAACAAAGCCCCATGCTGGTCCTCAGAAGCACTCACTCAATGGCTCACTAAATAGCCCCAAAGATGCTGACAGGAGAGGTGGGCTGAGCGGCAGGGCAGGCCTGAAGGGATGCACAGTCAGCACATGGGCACTTGTACCACCCCCCCCCCCCCGGGCTGGGCTCCTGAGATTACATGCATATGCCACCATGTCCTGCTCATTCCTACATGAGAAAAAGCCCCTCGGGCCATCCAGAGGCCACCTGGCACACTAGTGCTGTGTACAGAGCAGGACTAGGAAATGGTGCCAGGCAGGTCACAGAGCACCCACCAGGCTGATGGGAAACAGCGCTCTGTGGGAAGCCGTATACACTGGAGGTCTCCAGAGAGAGAAAGGAAGAGCGGAGGCCTGTGCGCAGCATAAAGAACAGACGGGAGCAGGTTGTTTTGGGAGCATCCTTGCAACTCCAGCGTCTGGGAGCTACGTAGGAAGGGCCTGTCTGGGAAGAAAATGGATCGACTAGGATGATGAGAGCCTAGATGGGGACTGACCTACCAGAAACCTTTCTCTCGCTGCAGGGAACCAACTGGTCAGAAAAAGGCTAGGAAAGGAGGCCACAGCCAGAGGGCCTGAGGCTGTGAGATGAGGGCTCACTCACACTACAGACTGAGCTCAGGCCCTTCCTCATGGCGGGTTCAGCACTCTACCTTCATTCCCAGCGTCCGACAGGGAGATACTAGGCAGGTGTCACAGTGCATGCCCAGGTCTTTTTTCTTAGACCAGGTCTTACTATGTAGCCTTGGCTTGTCTGGAACTCACTGTATAAACCAGGCTGGCCTCTACCTCTCAGAGGCCTGCCTGCTTCTGTCTCCCACAAGCAGGAATTAAAGCTGTGACACCATGATATCCACTCTCCCAGCTCTCTTTATTAGGATTATTTTACGTGTATGAGTGCTTTCCTTACATGTTATGTCTGTGCAACACATGCATGCCTGATACCCACACAGGCCAGAAAAGGGTGCTGGATCCCCTGGAAATGGAGTTACAGATGGTTATGAGCTGCTATGTGGGTGCTGGGAATCAAACTCATGTAGGGCCGAGCCATGTTTTATTTTGATACAGGGTCTAAGTTGCTCGGGCTAGCCCTGAACTTTAAAACTTTGTTTCAGCCTGCAAAGCATCAGTGAGTCCAGGCTTGACCTGCCTGCTCAGCAGTAACACCGGCCTTTTCTGGGGAAGTGAAGAACTAGGAAGTGAGAGTGGGGGTGGCAGAGAAGAAACCAGAAAGCAGATGCTGAAAGAGGGAAGACAGCTCAACAAGTAGAGGCGGGAGAGGATTGGAGGGGACAAGGGGCCCACTGCACCCAAGAAGAGCTAGCAAAAGAGACTAGAGGAAGGTAGGGCCTGGAGAGAACCCCAAAAAGGAACCTGATAGTATGTGACTGCTTTTTTAATCTTTGTGTGCACTGCACATGTGCACTCTCATGTGTGTGGATGAGGGTACATGTGTGCCATGCCCAGGTATGGTGGTTGGCTCAGATGTCAGCCTCCGCCTTGTTTAAGGCAAGGTCCCTTGTGGTGATGTACATGCCAGGCTATCTGGCCCTTGGGGTTCCAGAGAGACCCCCATTTCCATCTCCCATTTTTATGTAGAACAGCGGGACCACAGACACACCACCACCTCTGGCTTTTATGTGGGCTCTGGGTCCTCACCCTTTCCTCAGAGCACTTTACCACTGAGTCATCTCCCCAGCTGTCCCCACCCCCTCTTTAAAATTCGGTCTTACTATGCACCCCAAGCAGGACTTAAACTTGCAATCCTCTTGCCTCAGCCTCTGGAGTGGTGGAATTACAGGAGCGTGCCACCGTACATGGCTCAGTGTGTCTCCTGATACAAGACTGCTCTTGCTGTCCCACCAGGCTTTGGGGCAGAAATCAGAGGGTGGGCTTGGGGTCATGCAGGCATATCTAAGGGTCAGCAGGAGGCAAACCAAGCAGGTACCCCTTGAGTCTGTCTTGGAACGTGCCGGCCTCTCTGCTGCCAACAGCTGGTAGCTAAATGGGAACCACCTCTTTATGTTTCATCAGTCAGCGTTTCACAACCCACACTTGCTTCCTGGCTTTGGAGCTTCCCGTGGTTGCCTCACAGTGGCTTCCTGTTCTTAACGGAAGCTCTCCCTACTCTGGATGCCCACCTCCTGCCCACGTCCCAGTCTGTCAAGCGCAGCAGCATTACCTGGAGAGACATGGTCCCTCTGATGGCGACCACGACAGCCTCCTTCCTGTGATCCAGGACCACTATGAAGGGCAGCTCGTACACCTGGAAGATAAGAGACCAGCACAAGGGCTGCCTCACACCGGCACAGAGCACCAGCAACTACAAAGAAACCTGGCTCGCTCTCTACACTCCTGCCTCAGCCTCAAGTGCTGGGATTACAGGCGTGCACCACCACACTCTGCAGGAGTTCTGTGTGGAGGGTGTGTGCGCGTGTGTGCGCATGTGTGAAAAACTGGAGGACAGGCTTGGTGATGGACACCTTTACCGCTGAGCCATCTCACCAGCCCAACTGCACAAATCTTCTTAAAAGTTTTGCTGAGAACCTGGGTGCGGTAGTGCATGCCTATGATCCCAGCCCTTGGGGAGGCAGAGGCAGGTGGATCTCTGTGAGTTCGAGGCCAGCCTGGTCTACAAAACGAGTCCAGGACAGCCAGGGCTACACAGAGAAACCCTATCTCAAAAAACAAAACAAACAAATCAAAAGTTTTGCCAAGAGATTCTGTGGGCCACAGAGCACAGATGGTTGGAGAGCCACTGAACAATGCTGAAGAGAATTCTGAGGTTGGTAAGCAGGCAAGCTCAGGAGTGTGTGCATGCATTCAATGTTGAATAATCCATTTCAGGCCTGCACTGTGATCCCAGCTATTTAAGAAGCTGAGGCTGAGGCAGGAGGACAATGGTTTCAAGCCTGGGTCACAGAGTAAATTCTGGAACCGAATGGGAAAATTAGTGAGACCATCTCAAGAGTAAAAAGGAGGCTGGGAATAGCCAGATGGCTAAATAAGTTGAGACACTCACTGCTAAGCCTGATAATGCAAGTTCAATGCCCAGGACCCATATGCATACATGCATGCATGTGCACGCACTCCCACATGTGCACACACACAGACACACGTGCAGTCACACACGTGCATGAACACACACTACCACTAGCTCTCACAGGCCTCTAGGACCCACATGTAGACACCCCCGTTTGAGACAATACCTTGTCGTGAAAGCTTATGTGAATGAAGTCCCTGTACTGAAGCCCCGTGGTCCTCAGGATGGAGGAGAAGTGGCAGTTGTGCTGGTCACCCTCAACCGCATCGTACTCTGTCTCTCGGCTCCTGCAACTGGAGGGAGGGCAGGGAGGTGGCTGCGGTGGCGTGAGGCCCTCACCGGTGCAGTGACCCCACCGTACAGTCTATGCAGAGAGCTCCGGAGGGCAGGGTGGCCGCTCCCACAAAACTGTTCTTGAGTAGCAGGGGATGGAATCCATGGGTCTTGCACATGGAGCAATTGCTCTTTCATTGAGCTACTACATTCTGGACATTCATTCGTGTGTGTCCATGTGTGTGCACTAACATGTGTGTGAGCAAGGGATGTCTCAGGGAACTTGGCTGGCAGCCAGCAAGTCCCAGAGACCCTCCTGTCTCCCTACCTTACTGTGGGGCCGTGGGCAGAGTCTGAACAAGCATTTTTACGTGAATGCTGAGGCTCCCAGCTCAAGTCCCCAGGCTTGGATAGCAAACAGTTTACTGACGGAGGAGCCCTCCAGCCCCGTTACCAGTATGAGGTACTAGGATGCCAGAGAGACTTCGGAAGCACCGGGGATCAAACATGAGAGCAAAGTACCCTGCGGCTGGGTTCCAGACTAGCACAGGTGAAAACTGACAGAAACATCACATGGGAAAGGTCATGTAAACATTTCTGTGGCTGGGGCCAGGGAAATGGCTTGGCACACAAAGACACCACTGTCAAGCCTGATGACCCGAGTTTGCCTGGGAGGGGATCCACACTCTGGCAAGCTGTCTTCTACTCTGACATCCATGTCCACACACACACAGAACTAATGAACAAACAAAAATGTGACTTCATTTTTTTTTTCTTGAATTTCCTATCGGTATCCATCTGAAAGCCTTGCAGGGTGCAGCATCCCAGGAGGGAGACACACCTAGCACTTAGATCCAGTTTCCAATCAGCATTCCACCCTGCAAGTGGGGCGAGCACAGGACGTGGCTGCAATGCCTTCCATCAAAGCCAAGATGGCTCAGTGGGTAAAGCTCAATCCTAGAACTCTCAGTAAGAGAGAGTGCCAAGTCCTGAAGGCTGTCTTCTGACCTCCACACGTGTGCTACGGCATACAGCTTGCACACTTGGCACACATTAATAACATTTGGAAAATTTCCATTTGAGATGAATGAAGAAGCCACTCATGGTGGCCTGTAATCCTAGCACCTAGGAGGTGGAGGATCAGGAGTTCAAGGTCATCCTTGGATACATGAGACCCAGTCTCAAAACTGACAATTAACTAGGGAAGTGCTCAGAAAGTGACATGGTCCTATCAAAAGGACACTGGAACCAGCCTGCACAGTCAGGTCGGGGCGTGTGACTATCAAATACCAGTTATAGAGACAGCAGCAATGGACCACAGCTGTGAATAAAGCAAGAAATGGGTGTCGGAACAGATACCAAGATGAGGATTTGAGTATCCACCCACTCTAGTCCAGTCACGATTGACTTATACAAGAACAAAGGGATTTGAAACCTGGACCTGGTGGCTGAGGACTCACTAGGATGCTCCCCTAGTGAGTACAAGACCCTGGGTTCTAGGGGTGGTGGTGGAGAAGGCTGGTAGGTGGTTTAGTGGTAAAGAACACTCATTGTGCAAGCAGGAGGACCAGAGTTCAAATCCACAGTAGCCATGTACTGTGTCAGGTATGGCCATGAGTACGTCTGTAACCCAGCACTGTGAGGTGATGGGGTGGAGACAGGAGGTTGGCTGGGGATACTGGCCAGCAGCTTCGCTCCAGGTTCAATGAGAAACCCTAAGAGAATAAAGTACAGCAGGACATTGACATCCTCCTATGGTCTTGAACCCACACGCATGCATGTGCACACACATGTACATTCAGATATATACCACTTTCATCTGTTACACACATGCATATTATTGGGACAACAGAAAGAATTCAAATACAATTTACCAGTTAATAATCAATGATAAAACTCCTGATTTTTATAATTTTACTGTGATGACTGTTGTGAGGAAATCCAGGCAGGTTGTTAACAGATAAAGAAGCATGAGCTGGTGAGATGACTGAGGGGGAAATTCACTTGCCACCAAGCCTGACAATCTGAGTCTGATTTCCAGTGTATGAGAATATATTTTCCTGAAAATCCCTCTTGCCTTTAGAGACTGAACATTTTTCAGATCTTGCAATCAAGTTCATTTTAAACCATGACCTCAACTTGCTGTTCTACTGTGCAACTGGTTTGCTTAAGTTTAACCTGCCCCTAAGAGAACAATGTAACCAACCTTAAAATGCCATGTGCATCTTACTGAATGACCCTTTACAAGTAAAGCTAAATGCTCAGCTCCACTTTTCATTTGTTGTTCTGGTTGGCTTGGCTTTCCAAGGGTTGGAACTCTGTAGGCTAGGCTGGCCTCGAACTCACAGAGATCTGTCTGCCTCTGCTTCTCTGAGTGCTGGGATCAAAGATGTGCACCACCACTGCCTGGCCTGCACAGCCCCATTTTTAAACTAGTTTTCTTTCCATGAACCAACCCAGCATAACGTATGTACATACGTGTGTGTGTGTGTGTGTGCATGCCGTAGCAATCATTTGCTGAAACAGCCAACAGGCTAAAAGTGGCCCTAAGCGATGACTGTCCATGGATGTTGGGAGTAACATGCACACATAGGTTGATCACATCTTTGTGTGGTTCTGAGTGCTGTTCTGAGTCAGTAAAGTAACTTCTCTTGTCAAACTCAGTCTAAGGTTTCTGTAGAAAAGCATGCCTCCTTCCCTCCCCATATCATGGTTTCTGTGCTATTCAAAAAAAGCTCTTTGCTAGGGACAGATAGGCAAGACAGACACACAGCAGACAAAGACCAGACAGAGAAAGGCCACAGACTGCAAACTGCAGACGGACAGAAGATACAGAGGGAAGTGGACAATTCACATTTGGGCTAGCTTTCGAGAAACTATTCCAAAGGGAAGTCTGTACTTTTCATTCTTTATATGACATCGGTGCAACTGCATTAGGAAAGAACATTGTCTTCTATCTTCCACATATGCACTCACACATACAGATAAAATAAATGTAATCACAAGTAGCTTTTTAAAAAATTTCAATTGCCAAGTGTGGCAGCATACACTTTTACTCCCAGAACTTGGGCGGCAGAGGTGGTCATCTTGGAGAGTTCAAGGCCAGCCTGATCTACATTTTGAATGTCTTTCAGGCCAGCCACAGGCAACATAGGGAGACCTTGTCTCAGAAAAAAAAAAAAAAAGAAAGAAAAATTATAGAGTTAAGCATAGACTCTAGAGGACTCAGGACACAGTGAGTTACAGCTCTAGACAGATTCTAGATAAAGGACTTATGCCTTCTTTGTTCTATTCTTGCATGCTTTCAACATGTAGTATTTTCTTTAAAATCCCATGAGGGGACCACACCATGCCTACCTACCAGTCACCACCAATTCTGCACAGCCCTGTAAACGGGTTTCTATAGATGTACAGGGGCCATCCATAGGCAGCCGCTGCGAACGGCATGTAGTGGTGGCAATTCTCCACCTCTGCATCCAAGTCAGCTTCCTGGGAGAGAGAATGAAAAAAGCCTTTGTGTGTGTGTGAGACAACAATGGAGAGAGCTGTGCGTGCGTGTGTGTGCACGCACACATGCTCCAGTGTGAGCCTCAGGAGCCTGTCCTCACCTTCCACCTTGTTGGAAAAACAATGCTTGTGGGATACCCCAGCTGGCTGGTTTTCCAGCCTCCTAACTGTCCCGTCCCCAGCTCCCATTGTGCCTTGAAAACCCTGGGATCACAGAACATTCGGTATCGCATCCTATATGCGAGTTCTAGGAATCTGCACTCCGGCCCACACTGCTGAAACACACACTTTACCCAATGAGCCTCACCCGACCCCACACTGAGGTCGCTGGACTCCAGCTTCCAAGTCTTCCAGCTCATTCCTCCTCGACTCTCAAGACTTCTTTTCCCCCATGTGTATTTGTGGTGCACCTGCGTGTTTCATAACGGAGTGGGCACTGGTGTGGGTGCATCTGTTTGCGCATGGAAGCCCACGGCTCACATGAGAAGCTTCACTCTTCCACCTTATTCATGGCGGCAGGGGCCTTAACTCAAGCCCAGAGCTCACCAACCTGGGCAGTCTTGTAGCCACCTTGCTTTCAGCCCCCCTATCTTCATCTTCCCAGACTAGAATTTCAGACAGGCCAACATACCCACCCAGCATTTACATGGGTCCTGTGGAGCCAAACTCCAGCCCTCATACCTGTATGGCAAGAGTTTAACAGCTGAGCCATCTTTCCTGACTCTTGTAGGGGAAAAACTGTCTCTCTGGCTGTCCTGACCTGGAACTTGCTTTGTAGACTAGGCTAGCCTCGAACACAGAGATCTACCACCTCTACCTCCTAGGTGCTGGGACCAAAGGCAGGTGCCACCACAGCTTGCATTTTTTCCCCCTTTTTCTTTCTTTTGATTTTTTGAGACAGCGTTTCTTTGTGTAGCCCTGGCTGTCCTGGAGTCAGGCTGGCCTTGAACTCACAGGGATCCAAATGCCTCTGCCTTCCTGAGTGCTGGGACTAAAAGCCTGTGCCACCATGCCGGCTTCACACCTAGCACTTTTATTTTTTGAGACAAGGTATGTATCTCTGGCTGGCCTGGAACTTGCTATATAGATCAGCCTGGCCTTGAACTCTCAGACCCACCAGCTGCTAAAAAGCTGCTTTTTAAACAGCCAGCGATGGATTCCTCCAGAAATGTGAGAGAGGAAGGCAGGGATCCCTGGTGGGTTTTCTGACTCCTGCAGAAACTTCCTGCCTGGAGGCCTTCATGGCTTTCCAGCCAGCAACAAGGGTGCTGTTGGAGGAGGTGTGTCACGGGAAAGTCTGAGGTTTCAAAAGACTCCCACTATTGCCAGTAGCTCTCTCTCTTCTACATGGTTGTCTTACGATGTAGGCTCTCAGCTACTACTTCAGCGCCATGCCTGCCTGCTTGCCCACTTCTAAGAGCCATGGGCTCTACCCCTCTAGAACTGTAAGCCCCAAATAAATGCTTTCTTTCATAAATTGCCTTGGTCCTAGCATCTTATCACAGCAGCAATGCCCAACAACATGGGTGCAATCAATGCCTGGCTGCCATGGCTTCTCTCTGTGTTATTTTCTTGAGGATCTGCCTAGAAGGTATGTACCAGATTTGGGTTCCACACTCAGCAATGCAAGAAGGGATAGAGGAAGAGAGGGAGGGAAGGAAAGAGAAGAATGAGTTAGTTTTGTCCCTTCTATCGTGTAGCCTAGGGAGGCCTCCTGCCTCTGGGCCCCTACTGGTAGACAAGCAGGTGTGCACTGCCATGCCCAGCATGACTCTCTCTCAGGGAAACATGAAGACCTATGGCAGGAAATTTATAATCAGACAAAGCTAAATCTGTTTCTGCTTTCTAGACTTACAATGAAAACACACTCTGGGGTGACTCAGGCCCCATCCCAGAAGGAATTCTTCTGGAAGACAAACCCTAACACTGACTTTCCTACAATGCAACCTAGACAGTAAGACTAAAGTCAGCTTCCTGTGCCTGGGATCTGGGCATTTCGGTGCAAAGGCTATGAAAATCATTCTTGGCTACACCTCTCTTCTTCCCTGTCTGCCTCCTTCTCATTCCTTCCCCCCTCTTCTTCTCTCTTCTTACACAGGGTCTGTTTCTAGCCTGGGTCTCACTATATTGCCCAGGTTGTCAACTCACAATCTTCTTGCTTCATCCTCCTGCATGCCCCATGCCAGGCTTTGGCTGTAGTACTCTGGAGATCTACACAGAAGCGCGAGCGTCAGAGGTAGCTCGGTCATTACCTGAGACTGCCCTGGAGAGTGTATGACGACCTCCCGAGGCTCCAGGCTGTTGCTGATACTGTCCTGCTGCTGGTGGAGAAGGGTGAAGCCTGCTGCAATATCGCTGGGCACCAGGTCTGTGTCCTGGGTGGGAAAGCACAATGGCCTGCGGTCAAACCCATCTGACTGCCTGGGAACCGTCAGCACCCAGTTGAATAGAGTTCATAGGCAAATGCACAGGTACGTTACATATAAAGAGGTATTTGTTACTTTCTGTTTGAGACAGTCTCGTGCAGCTTAGGCCTTCAGCTCACCGTGTAGTTAAACATGACCTGGAATTTCACATCCTCCTGCCTCCACCTTCCAAGCCCCAGAGGCTAGACAAAGGTGTTGGAGCCCCTGGTGATGGAGTCACAGGCGTTTGTGAGCTAACCAATGTGGGTGCTGGGAACTGAATGCAGGTCCTCTGCACGAGCAGGGAATGCTCTTAACCACTGGGCCATCTCTCCAGTCCCTTAAAGATGTACTTTAAAGAGCATCTTCCTTTGTGGGGTTTCTACCTGTTAGCTTAGTATTTTTTCACATCTTGTCCTCAGACAAATTACTAGATAGATCATTTTATCAAAATTTCATTTTAAGTGACTTATTTTTCTAAAAAAAAAAAAAAGAAAGGAAGGAATGAAGGAAGGAAGGAAGGAAGGAAGGAAGGAAGGAAGGAAGGAACGAAGCAAGGGTCTGTGTGCAAGTGCACACATGCCAGGGTACGTGTGTGAGAGTCACAAGACAACTCTTATGGATTGGTTCTTTCCTCCTAACTTGTTTTGAGGTGGGGTCTCTCTTTTTATACCTCCTGAACTGTGTTCTCCAGGCTCAACAGCCTGTGAGCTTCCATCCTACCAAAGGAACGCTGGGATTAAAGGTGTGTGTCACGGTGTCTGTGAAGTTAATATCGGTACATACTCAGTGCAGATTCATGAGGTTGAACAATTGATTTCTGGGTACGCTATGCCTTGAAAGAAACCAGAAACCAGTAAAACACTAGTGAGACTTCTTGTATGGACAATCATGCAAGTCAGAAATCCTCCACCAGTTGGGCCTGGTGGCACACGCTGGAACTGTAGGACCCAGAGGCATGAGAATGGCAAGTTCAGGGCTAGCCTGAGCTATACAATGAGTCCTTGTGTCAAAAAAAAGGAAAATAGAGGGCTGGAGAACTGGCTCAGAGGTTAAGAACACTCACTGTTCTTTCAAGGGTCCTGAGTTCAATTCCCAGCAACTACATGGTGGCTCATAACCATCTATAGCAAGATTTGGTGTGCAGGCAGAATGTTGTATAAATAATAAATAAATCTTTAAAAAAAAACAAAAATAAAAGAAGAAAGGAAGGCTGAGGCAGCAGGCCACAAGATGAACAGCTCAGTTAAAGGGAGTCACATGCAGTCAAGCCTGACAAAATGAATTTGATACCCAGAACACACTTGATAAGAGGGAGAGAACCAACCTGCTAGTTGTCCTTTGACTTCCACACACACCATGTACCTCCCCACACAAACATAATTAAAAACATAAGTAACTGAACAAAATTCCCCACCAGGAGCAGGTACTTCTAGCCCACAGAAAGAACCTGATGGTCCACTGGGCCTCTGATAGACAGAGAGTGTCTACGAATCCTTGGGTTCCAGCTCCAGCCCGGCATGAAACCTGTCTCCGTGGAACACACCTGTAATCTCTTACATGCAGGATACAGAGGCAAGAGGACCAGGGGTTCAGGTCACTTTCAGATAATGAGACCCTGTCCCCCAAAGGTAAAAATGGTAGTGACTAGATACCACCTCCCCCTCTAGATCCTGAGGTTGGTTTGAAGCACTCCTGTAAGATTTAGGAGGAGAGCTGGAAAGATGGCGTCCGTGGCTAAGAATGCTTGTTGCTCTTGCAGAGGACTGGAGTTCAGTTCCCAGCACCCAATCAGGCAGTCTCACAACTCCCTGTAAGTCCAGCTGCAGGGGAGCTGCACCCTCATCTGGCCTCCGTGGTTACCTATGTACATGAGGCATACATTCACACATGTGTAAGTAATAAAAATAAAAACAAGTTTAAGCCCAGCAGTGGTGGTGCACACCTTTAATCCCGCTACTCAGAGGGCAGAGGCAGGCCAGCCTGGTTTACAGAGAGAATTCTAGGTCAGCCAGGGCTTCACAGAAAAACCCTGTTTTGAAAAACCAAAAATAAGTGATAAAAAATAAAATAGGTCAAAAAGAAAAAAATATTTACAGGCACACTTCTTGGATCCCCACAAAGGCCACTGTGTGTAGCCTGCTGCCACATACACTGCTAGCTCCCAACAGTTCAAAGTCAGACACTACAGAGAAGCAAAAGAGAGAGACAGAGAAAGAAAGGCGCACAGGGTGTCGAAAGGAATCTTCTCTTTTACTTGGCTTCTGTACCAAAAATAGTAGTTGCCACACATCTGTTACACAAAGAGACACACAGAGAAGAGAGAAAACTGAGCATGTCCAAGTCCTTGGGAAGCTCATCCTAAACAATGGCTCCCTTGGCACCTCAGCCACTAGTCAAGGTAAGCAGCAAGAATTACTTCTTTAAATTATTTTTTACATTTTTGTGTGTGTGTTTATGTACATGGACAGAGGTCAGAGGACAGCTTGCAGGAGTCAGTTCTTGCCTTCCACTTATGTGGGAACTCAAGTCATCAAGCACCAGTACCTGCTGAGACATTTTGCCACCCCTGGAATGCCGGACATTGTATATCTGCTGACTGAGCTGGACACAGGAGCTATAAAAAGACAACTGGCAGATTCTTTCCTAATGCTATTTAGTTCCTTAAAAACAGTGCGTAGGCTGGACTGTGGTGGACCAGTATTAAAGAAAGGACACACCTAGCCACCAAGGAAGGGGGAGGGCTGGGCTGAGGGTCAGCAAGGACAGCACATGCTTAGACACATGAAGCCTTGGGTTGCGTCCTTGACACCAAAGAAACAGGACATGGTGATGCACACCTGTAATCCCAGCACTGAAGAGGTAGATGAAGCTGAGTCAGAAGTTCAAGGTCATCTTTGGCTACACAGTGAGTGTCAGGCCAGCCTGGGTTACAGGAGACCCTGTGTCAACCAAGCAAAACCAACCAGGGGCAGAAAAGGCCTGGCCAGCCTTGCAGTTTACTGTGGCCTGCCATGCCACTCCCCACCCTCCCTCAGCAGTGTACTTCCTTGATATTGTTGCCTGCCTCGCCCCCCGCCCCCCGGGTACTCCAGAACCCCAAGCCCAGGGGTCCAGGTCCTCAGAGCCATTTTAGGGTGGCTCTCGCGGCTTGGTGCAAAGTAGTCATCTTCCCGCAGCAACAGAAGAAAGAGCCCGCGGCAGAGCCCTTCCGCTTACAGAGAAGTAGGTGGAGAAGAGCTCGGCTGTGCTGGAGAAGGCGACTCTGGTATCTTCGTCCCGCCCCACGCAGCAGCAGCAGCACTGCACTCTGCTCTCCCACACGCTCTTCGCAGCTGTCTTCAAGCCAGTCAGTAACTGGTTGGAGCTGGAACTCTCCAGGTGTTCAGGCCTCATTTTTCCGCCCAGCGGGTCAAAGACAAGGATGATAGTGACCATGGTTGTAGCAATGACAACCCAACTGTGAAAAGCAAAGCATGGGGAAGGTTTGACAACTGAGGGTGACCTGAGCCCTCTCCAAACACACAGACTAAGCTCCGTTTCTGCACGGCAGGAGAGGCAGGTCTGACTGTGACAAGCAATTTTCTTCTAGAAGGTTCCCTGTGAGGCTCAGTGAGATGGCTCAGGAGCTAAAGTTACTTTCGGCCAAGCCTGGGGACCTGAATTTGACTTCGGACTTCTGGGGCCCACAAGATGGAAGGAGAAAAGCAATTCCTGCACGTTATCCTTGGACCTCCAACATGTGCCACATGCACACACGTGCGCACACACACACTTACATAAATAAATATAAAAAAGGAAAAAAGTTTCCTCATGAATCCATAGCTAATCCAAGTCCCACGAAGACCAGAGATTAAAGCCCAGAAAGGAAACAAGGGGTGGCATGGTGGACAGGGTTGTAGCCTGGACATAAAGGTCACTGGAGTTAGTTCATGGACCCCTGGCTATGACCTAGCTGCTCCCCAGCATTCTGGGGTTCTCATAGTAAAACAAAAAGAATGTCCCCATGATGGAACACTCCGATAGGTGCCCCCAATTAACTATTTCTGTTTGTGTGGGGTGTATATATGTGTTCACTCAGATGTGTGCATGCGTGTAGAGGACAGAGGTCAACATAAGGGGTGTTCCTTGATTGTTCTCCACCTTACTACAACATGGTTCTTACCGAGGGTAGAGCCCAGTGATTTGACTAAGCGCTCTACATCAGCACCTGAAGTGTGGGGATCTTAACTGAGGTCCTCACGTTTTCCTGCAGGCTTCAACAACGGTACCACATCTTCAGCCCTAACTATTTCTACATTGCCCACGGCATGCAAGGCCCTGGGAGTGCTCTGCTACAATCCTGCTGCTAAGAGGCAGACTCTGCTGTCCCTGCCCGCCTGCCTCAGGGATGGCAGCTCTAACACCAGCTTCCGTTTCCTTACTCATGATGCAAAGGGACAAAACTAGACTATTGGTGAGATGATCCACAGGTAAGGGAATCTACTGCTCAAGCCTGATAACCAAGTTCAATACCTGGGACCCACACAGGTGAAAGAGAGGACTGACCTCCACATGTGCCATAGCATATACACACACCTCCCCACACTAGTAAGTAAATGAATATTTAAAAAAATAAAAATCTTTACAGAAGATATAAGAACCGCATCATGAACCTTGTTAAGACCATCATACACCATCTCAAATCCTCACACTAGCTCTCTTCTCACCTCTAACTCTTCCTATGGCCACTGGTTTCGCTCTTTTTTTTGGTAAGATTTATTTTACTTTTATATTATATGTGCGTGTGTGTCCGTGTGTATGTGTGCATGAGTGCAGGTGTCCTTGAAGCCAGAAGAGGGTACCAGATCCCCTGGAGCTGGAGTTACAGTTAGCTGGGAGCCTTCTGATGTGTGCTGGAAAGCAAACTCAGGTTCTCTACAAGAGCAGCAAGTGCTCTTAACCACTGGCTCATCTCTCTAGCCCCTCATTTTTGTTGTTAAAGAATTAATCAACCTATTCATTCATTTAATGTGTGCATGAGTTGCTGTTGGGTATATGAGTACATGACAGAAGGTGTTCTCCTTGATCAATTTCCACTTATTTCACTGAGGCAGGGTCTCTCTGTCTGAATGTGGGGCTCATGTTTTCTGAGCTAGGCTGAAAGGCAGTAAGGCCCAGTGACCCACTGGTCACCACTGTCCTTGGAGCTCGGAGGCACAGTTTTTCATGTGAGTACTGGGAACTGAACTCCAGTCCTCACAGTAGTCTGATGAGCACTCTTAAGTGCTAAGCCATCTCTGCAGCCCCTCTTCCCTGTGAGGAAGAAGGTAAAAAACATCTCTAAGTCTCCATGAAAGGCCTCAAAAAGTTATAGGGCACTGTACCACCCAGAAATGCACCCTAGGAGAAGCTAGGAGGAGGAGGACCTCACCTGACAATAACGGTGGCGATGATACCAATCACAACTGTCTTGTCACACTGGATTCCTTTTACCACCCAGGCGGCCCCCAGAGAAGCCCAGACCATCTCTGGCATGAAGAGCGCCAGGCGAATGTAAAGCAGCTTAGGCATAGACTTCCGTGGTCCAGGGTTACAAATGGTTCCTGAAACACAGAAAAGAACCAACTGTTCACGAGCCTCCCAAGATGCAGAGCTACCGTCCAACTACCAGGGGGATGGAGAGAGATGGCTCAGCTGATAATGTGCCTGTTATAAAAGTATGGGGACCTAAGTTCAGATCCCTAGAATCCACATGAAAGCTGAGAGAGAGGTGGTGTGTATCTGCAACCTGAGGGCTGATGGGAGTGGAGACGGGTGGCCTCCTGGAGCTAACCGGCCAACCAGCCTGGCCGGATTTTTGAGCTGTAGGCTCACTGATACCCAGTCTCAAAAGATAAGGTGGAAGCCAGGCATGGTGGTGCAAACTTGCAATCCTAGCACTCTGGGAGGCAGAGGCAGGGGAAATTTCTGAGTTCAAGGCCACAAAGTGAGTCCAGGACAGCCAAGCTTCACAGAGAAACCCTGTCTTGAAAAAACAACAAAACCAAAAACCTCAAATTTGACTTTGATCTCTGCCCTCCACATACCCCTATACACACACACACATGCTCAGCAGCAGTTAAGAGCATCTGCTGCTCTTGCAAAAAACCCAAATCTGGCTCTCAATACCCGTTTCAACACCTACATTGGAAAGCTCACAAGTGCATATAAATAAATCCTGCTTCAGAGGGATCTGACACTCTGGCCTCCATGGGTACCGGCATTCACATAAATACACCACACTCAGCCTCATACACACATACGTTTAAAAATAAAACAAATCTTAAAAAAGAACATAGCTGGCGGGCTGGAGAGATGACTCAGCGGTTAAGAGCACTGGCTGTTCTTTCAAAGGACCTGAGTTCAATTCCCAGACAACCACATGGTGGATCATAACCATCTGTATTGGGATCTGATGCCCTCTTCCAGGTGTCTGGAAACAGATCACTTATAAATAAATAGATAAATAAAAAAAGACATAGCCACTGAACATGTCTGTATACTGCAGTATCCACCACTTCGACTTCTACTTTGCGACACATGTCCAAATTAGAAAGCAAGTGACAAAGCCAGCGGTGTTGTTACATGCCTTTCATCCCAGAACTCCTGTTTTGGCACAGGACCTAGCTTTGGTTCTCAGCTCACAATTGATTGCAACTCCAGTTTAGGGGACTCTGATGCCCCTGAGGGCTCCTGCTTGCACATGGTGCATTTCCCTTCATTCAGACATACACATATACATAAAAGTAAATAAACATAGTTTTAGAAATTTAAATCCTCAGCCAGATGCTATGGCGCACACCTTTAATCCTAGCACTCGGGAAGCAGTGGCAAAGGAATCACCAGCCTGGTCTATAGAGAATGTTCCAGGACCGCGGCTACCCAGAGAAACCCTGTCTTGAAAAACAAGACCTAACAAACAAACAAACAAACAAACAGTAAAGCCTCACGGTGGGACTGGCTGGGTAGCTCAGTCTGTAGAGTGCTTACCTACTATACATGAACCTGCAGTACAGCATAAGCCAGTAACCTCAGCACCCAGGAGGTAGAGAAAAGAGGACCAGAAGCTCAAGACAAAATACCCTGTCCTCCATGCTGGGTGGTGGTGGTGCAAACCTTTGATCCCAGCACTCAGGAGCCAGAGGCAGGCAGATCTGAGTTCAAGGACAGCCTAGTCTACAGAGTCCCAAGACAGCCAGGGCTAAACTGAGAAACCCTGTCTTAAAAAAAGAAAAGGAAATAAAGGAAGAAAAAGTGACAAAGTGAAGGGTGGGCAGCATGACAGAGGCTTCAGATTTACTCCTGAGACTCACTCAGAGTTAAAGCTACTTCTGGGTTCTAACGAGGAGGCCCACGTAACCACCGGCCAAACTGACAACTTCTGAGAACCACAAGTGCCACTATGGGTGTAATTATACTAGGGCAACAGGCATGCAAGAGGACTGCCCCAAGCAGGAAGGGAAATGGTCACGAGGTTCTGACAGGCAGGAAAATAAACTTCCCGTCTGCTGGACATCTTACTGGACTGTGCTACTAAATACGTTAATACCCATTATTCTCTTATCCTCACCAACTGTGGATGTGTGGCCATCTCATTTTACAAACAAAAAAACTGAGGCTCAGAGCTTGATACTTGTGTGTGTGTGTCCCTATTACTTCCCATAGAAACCAAAGGGGAATGTTGGGTGCTTTTCTCTATCACTCTTCACCATACTTTTAAAAGGATTTATTTTATTTTTAATTATGTGTCTGTGTTGGGAGCTGAGGCATGTGAGCACAGAAATACATGGGGGAGAACCAGAGGCTTTGGATCCCTAGCTGTAGCTGTGAGCTACTCCATGCAGATGCTGGGAATCAACCTGGCATCCTCCTCAAGCCAGCATAAAGTCTTAACTTCTGAGCCACTCCCCAGCCCTTGCATTTTTTAAGCAGGGTCTCTCACTTATCGATTCGACTAGGCTGGTTGGCCAGTGAACTCCAGGTACCCGCCTGCCTCGGCCCTCCCAGAACTGGGATCATAGGCACATGACTGCAGCATAAGCACTGATTTAAAATGTTAGTGCCGGAGAGATGGCTCAGGGCAAAGCGCACTCTCCACTCTTCCAGAGAACCCGACTGTGGTTCCCAGTGCTCACAACTGCACTGGACTCTAACTCCAGGGGTTCCAATACCTTGTCTAGACTCTACAGGCACTCCCGCGGATGTGGTATTCCCACACAGACATCCTCATAATTTAAATTTAAATAATTATGGCACACAGCTCAGGGGCGGGCAGACCTCTGTAAATTCAAGGACAGCCTGGACTTCATGGCAAGTTTCATACATAGCTGGGGATACATAGAGAGACCTTACCTCAAACAAACAAAAACATTTAAAAAAATTAAAAAAAAATTAAGGTACTATCAAGCCTCCTGCTTGGCATTTAGTAATTGATTTTTAAATTTTTATTTACATTTATTTATTGTGCATGAGCACATGTATGCCATGGCAAAAAAGAGGAAGTTGGAATACATGTGCAGGAGCCTTTTCCTCCTTCCAACGTGTGGGATCAAATTCAGGTCACCAGGCTTGGCAAGCACTGCCTCTACCTGCGGAACCATGCAGCTGGCTGTCCAGTACTCTGAGGAACAAAGGGAGCCTGTTACTAGGTAACAGTGTGGATGTGACCCTAGCAAACCAGGAACTGGACCTCCATTGCACTGGTAGGAGTCTATCTAGAACACATTCCAGCACAGCCAGCAGCCTCTGTGATTAGGGCTCTCCTCATAAAACCTCTAACACAACATTTACCAAACAGCAGACAGAGAAACAAACAGATGGGGTGTGTCTAAGTTTCCAGAGAATAAATGAGATATTGAAAAAAGCTGCATCTACTCAGAAAAACATTATTTAAATTCTTTGATAACTTCATAATTGCACGTGGCATATTTTGGTCATGCCCTTCCTTGGTCCTCCCACTCCCTCTGGGGGCCCTTCTTCCTGAGAAGTACCTTCCTATCTTTTGTGGGGCTTTTTATTTTTATTTTTATTTTTATGTTTTTGCCTTGTTTGTGACTCACTGAATTGTGATTCGGAGTGACTGCCTGAGTACGGGCGGGGAGTTATTCTCAGGAACACGGGCAATTGCCCAGTGGCTACATCACGGAAGAAAAATGGCTCCCTCCGCCCCCAGCAACCATGAACTGCCAGTAGCCCCTGAGCTAGAGGTGGGGCCACATGAGTCCATTCCCAACCCATGACAGAATGTTGACGGTCTCATCTGGTTCAGGTCTTTGGAGAACACAATTTTTAGGCAAAGTTTCACTACGTTGACCAGGCTGAGTTTGAACTCAGAGAGATCTGCCTATATCTGCCTCCAGAGTACACCACCATGCCAGGCTAGAACACTTTTCCATATTTACTTTTCTTCTCCATCCTAATTTGATGACCCTAACCTTCAGAGAGCTGCATTGGGCTGTCCTCAAGAAAGACTTCCTAAACTGACCTAAGGTCTCTCATCAAGTAGGACATGCATAAGAGCAAAGAGAAGGTCTATGCCACAGATGCATGAATGGCAGGCACCTTAGCCACTGCAGCCATTTTCTCTGACATAGAAGTTGAACTCTAACTCTTAAGACACAATCCGAGATATAAAGGGCCCTATCCAGATACGGTGGACAGCAGGCCTCAAATAGGGTTCTGTGAAAACACAGCGGCCTTGAATGCAGACCACTGCCAGTCCCTCTCCCATACAGTAGCCACAGCAGGGTTTCATGGGGAGTTCTTAAATCAATACAGAGATGAATGTGGAGGTGCAAACCTATGATCCTAGTCCTAGCTTGGGAAGCTGAATCAGGGGGAAAAAAAATCACTGTGAGTTTGGGCCATCCTGGGCTACACAGTAATACCCTAAAAAAGGAAAGAAAACACGACAAAAGCAAAACGGTTCCCAACTACACCATATGTATCTTTGACTATGAAAAAGAATCATCTTGCTTGTCTGTCCACAAACCACACTCCAAGGAATATCACAAGCACTTCCATGTCTACATGCAAATATACAGGTAAAGCTGATTAATACGTGGGGATTGTCTCACTGGCCTCCCCAAAGGTTTGACTAATTGTATTACCACCAAAAGGCCAAGTTCTTCACTCATGTCCACTTCATAATGAAATGATATGCTCATTTCAATATTTTTTTGTATGTTGAGGCTGAAAATTTTACAAAAAAAAAAAATTTCTTCTTTTACTCTTTAGATTCTTTGCCTGTTTTTCTACCGATCCAGGGTTCTTCCCTTGTGTCTTCCTGAAGCCCCATGCTGCGTCTGGTGGTGCATGCCTATAATCCCTGCACTTAGGAGACAAAAACAAGAGAAATGTCCACAGTAATTCCAAGCTAGTCAAGGCTATAGGGCAAGACTTCATCTCAGACAGAAGAGACTTGGGGCTCTGGCTCTCGCTCTGTTGGAGGAAACCTGCCTCACATGCATTAGACCGTGGGTTCAATCCCTACTGATGCCAAAAAGAAAAAAAAAAAAAAGGCTATGTATGTATGTATCGAGAAAAATGCCTTTTTCTCATGTGCTACAACGCCCCGCCCCACACACTTGTCCTTTAAATCTTTTAAAATTTGTATGTGTGTATATATACACACATACACATAATTTTATATACATACAGGCATACTTAGATATATACAGAGAGGGGGGTGGTATGTAGCCCTGGCTGGTCTGGTCTGGAATTTGCCATTTAGACCAGGGTGACCTCAAACTCAAGAGATTCACCTGCCTATACCTCCCTGAGCACTAGGTTTAGTGAGAGCCACTGTGCATAACATGTAAAACCCTTTTAAGAAGTATTTTCTTCAAACATTTCTTTATGTGTGTGGTGGACATATGTATATTTGTGGACGTCAGAGGACAAGTTGTAGGAGTGGGTTCTCTGCTTCCACTACATGGGTCCCGGGCCTCCCAAGTGCTGGGATTAAAATATGTGGGCCACTCCCACCTAGCTAAACATTGTTTTAAGTTTCATTTTTTATTCTTGTGTTTGTGCCTCCTCTCTGTGTACATTCATTGCCAGTGGAGATCAAAAGATGGCAGCGGAGCCCACGAATTAGGGTTACCAGTGGTTATGAGCCATCTGATGTAAGTGCTAGAAACTATCCTGAGACCAGTAAGCTCCTTCAGAAAGAGAGAGAGCAAGAGAAAGAGAGAGTGTGTCACTCTTTTTGTGTGCACATGTGTCATAACATACATATGGAGGTCGCAAGACACCTAACTTTTGGTAGCCAAGTTTTTTCTCTTATGATGTGGAACCAGAGATGGAACTTAATGCCTCCAGGCTTGGCAGCAAGAGCCTTTATCTGCTGAGCCATCTCACTGTCCCCATTCCTGTTTTGCAGGCAGGATCAGTGGTCTAATGACACAGGTAAGCTTTCAAATACTGGTCCTTCCACCTCAGTCCCTTGAGAAGCCGGGATCACAGGCCTGCACTGTCATCTTCAATTTAATATGTTTTCATGAAATATTGTTTTTGGTTCCAATGAGAGCAGCTCCAGTCATAAGTAACAGAAAATCCGATTCAAGCTGAACTAGAAGGACCTGTATGCTAACACTGTATAACTGACACTGGATGTGCAGGGGTAGGACAGACATCAGAGCTTCTGCAGAATGGGCCTCTGTGCATCTGCTCACACAGGATGGGCGTGGAGACTGCTCCATCCAGAAGAAAAGCAAAATCATGCCTCAGTTTGTTTTGGGAGGGGTAAACATTGCTCTAGGGAAGGAATTTTGACAACACCCTCCCTCAGAAGAGTGATCCAGGAGGGCAGCCAATGACATCAATCTCTGGCTTTTCATAAACACTTGTGCAGACACCCACACACGCATGCAAGGAAATGTTCTGCCATCAGTGGTAGTGACAGTTGTTCAGCCATGGAACTAGTAGGAAACTTGTGTGGGGCCGGGGAGATGGCTCAGTGGTGAAGAGCACCTACTGCTCTTGCAAAGGACTTGACAGGCTCCTACCACCTGTGTGGAGTGGTTCATAACCACCTGTTACCCCAGGTCCAGGTGATCCCAATCCAATGCCCTCTTCTGACCACAGCTGGCACACACACACACACATTTTAGAAACAGAACAAAACAAAGCACTGACTACACTCTACATGGGTGAACTGCACGATGTTACGATAAAAACCAGGTTTCACACACAGAACGTGGCTCTTTACCTCTCATGCTGACACACACGATGGCCAGTACAGTGCATATAATAACTGCCAGGAGGGCAAGGAGAACGATCAAGTAAGTGCTGAGCAAGACTCCGCCCGGACAGTCCAGCTTCCTTCTGTGCATGAGATACAAGGTCAGACTGGCAATCCACCTGTGGACCAGGAAGAAAGCGGCTTCACAAAACATGATACGAGGATATGAGGGACGTTAATATTCTCTAGAACAAGGTTAAGGTTCAATGTGAAATACACTTTTCATCAATAAAAAGTCTACCCAGAGCCAGACTGTTAGCACACATGTGGCCTTCTGTTCTCATTCTGTATGTGCTGTAAGCCATGTACCGGGCAAGGCATTGCCTGCCTGTGATCTCAGCATCTGAGAGGCAGAGGCAGGAGGATTGTGTATTAGAAGCTACCCTAAGCTGCACAAGGAGCCCCCACTTCAAAAGCAAACAGGCTGGAGAGAAAGCTGGGTTCGTAGAATGCTCACCTGGTATGCAGGAGCCCTTATGTTTGATCCCCAGTGCTATATAAGCTAAGTGTGCACACCTGTAATCCCAGCACTGGGGAGGCGGAGGCAGGAGGATGAGAAGTTCAAGGTCATCCCACATCGAGTAGTGGATTTTAAGGCAAGCAAGGACCATATCGAGCATAGGCAAGCTAGGGTCCTTCAGGAAAATACCCATCATGACTTAGAATCATGTGGCAAACAAACTGTTTGCTGAATTGTTTGCAGGAGGATTTGTATGTGGGTAGTCTAACAATATTCGAATAACAGTAGCTAACTGTAATTCAAAACCAAGCAAGCAGGAAATTATGAAAATAAGGTTCGGTAGGCGCTGATAAACTCAAAAGGAGAAGTCCCATGGCCTCCTGACTACATTTTGTAATTCAGCAGTGAACAATGACAGACAGCAGGGACCTCCTTAGGTATCAATAACTATATCTCCCTAGAGGTGCTTCAGCAGAAGACAGCACTGCTTAGCAAGAATGCCCTTTTCTTTTTTTTTTAAATTACATTTACTTACTTATTTATCTGGGGAGGAGTATGCCATGGCATGCCTGTAGCAGGAAGTCAGAGGGCAACAGTGAAGGAGCCAGTTTTCTCCTTTCACCCTGTGGGTCCTGGAGGTAGCACTTGGGTCACTGGGCTTGGCAGCAAGTAACCTTTATCTACTGAGCTATCTTGCTGCTCAAGATTGTCCTATTACAGATTAAAATTCCAGAGCCAAAGCCCCTAAGAGGTGTAATTTGAGGTGATGAGGATTTAGCTCGGTTGTAAAGCACTTGCCTAGCATTCATGAAGCCTTGGGCTCAAACTAGAGGGGGAAAACGAGGCAGGACTGATCTCGATAGGTAACCCTGCCCCTCCTTTTTGAGATAGGGTCTTGTGCAGCCCTGGTGGCCCCCAGCTCACTTTTTATTCATGAGTGAATCTGAACTGCTGGTCCTCCTGCTGCCGCCGCCTAGCCCTGGGACTACAGGTGTGCGCCACCATCACTAGTTTTTCCGTTTTGCTTTGTTTTTTGTGGTACTGGAGATCCAGGCAAGGGCCTCACTTCAGTAGCTGTTTTTTGCTACTTTGTGGTCTCTTCTTTTTCCCACCCTTTATTCCCACAGTTTCATCCCCTAACACCAGATAGGAGAGAGGAATTAGGACTGTTTCCTTTTGTTTCTTCTTCTTTGATCTCCCCCTCCCACCCCCCCAGCTACTAACAAACCACAACCAAGCCTCATGGTGCCCTGGCATTTATGTACCCTCTGAAATGCTCCCAGATTTCCAAACGCCACACAATCGCAGAATTATCTGCTGCTGGCAAAACTACACTTCTGCTAGAGCATGAGGCAAATCATAGTCTGTTCTTGCACAGTCCGAAGCAGCCCAATACCCCTACACTCGGGGTTAAAAACAAAAGCACATTCTTTTTGTGTTTTTAAAAGAACCCGAAATTCCGGAATTCTCAAAAGTGTCACCACAGGCTCCCTCCCTGCATGCTGGGTGAGCACTATTAAAATGACTTACACCCTCAGCCCCTAGATAACTTTCTCCCTCACTCTTGCAAACACCACGGCTCTGTGCCAGGAGACAAGGGTAAAACGATGAGGAAAAAACCCGCCCCGAGAAGAAGAAAGTTTCTAGACAGAGCTTTTGTGTTCCCATTCCTTTCCCTCTTGAGAACGCTCTCCCTAAGAACGCTATTCCTCGTTGCCAGGCATGTCAGGGGAGCTGACTCCACGCACTAGCGGCGTTTCCCACTGAGCAGAGCTCCGTTTTGCAAAACCAGCCCATTGCACTGGTTTCTGTGAAGTGCTCCGTAACTGCAGTTTCCCAAATTTTTGTTTTGCAGAGACAGAGACAGATACCCTCCCAGCAAAAAGACGGAGTGAGTGATGCAAAAAGTTCCGGAGCCGGGCTCTAAGGAGGGACCCGGAGGCGATGGCTTTTGGATGCTCACGCTTCCCTCACGCTCCCGGTGCCAGGATTGGGCGCTGCACCCCAGCGTTCGTGCCCTGCAGCGCTGCAGGTCCGGGACACCTGTCAAATGCACAGCGCTACTGCACCTACGTCCTAGGGTGAGACAGACGCCGCTCGGAGGGCGCGGCTGCCTCGTAAGCTCCGAGGAGGCGCGACTTTTGTCGCCTTCTTCAGCGACAGCGCGCCCTCCTCGCCCGCGCGGCGGCCTCACTTACCACAGCACACGCAGGAACAGCTCGAAAAACCCGGGGAACACCAGGTCGTCGCTGGCCAGGGACCAGCGCCGGCCGAACAGCACCATCCCCGGCATGGTTGCACCTCCCAGCGCGCCGGCCCGAACGGCGCGCGCCCTTCTGCATCCGCGGGCTGACTGGACCCCCGGCGGCGCGCAGGCGCACGCCTAAGTCAAAGGCTCGCGCATGCGCCCTCCGGCCCGGGTCCCGAGCACGCGCATTGACTCCATCCGGAGCCGCCGACCCGGAAGTCAGCTGCCGGCTGTTGACTGCGGGTCAGAAGTGTGAAGGCCGTTCCAGTGTGGTCGTTTCTGTTTAATAGCTAAGGACTGCGGAGGGTGATCTCCCCAGAGATCCGCGCCTACTAATAGCGGAGCTAGGATTTGCGCTTGGGTCAGCTTAACTGTCATTTGGGACTCAAGTCTTGCCAAGTCTAAAACACCGCCCAGCAATTGGCGAGATAAGATAACTTCTTTTTAGCACCTCCACTTCCCTCCCCCCTCTCTTCTAGCTACCTGCATCCCTTCCCCTGTCTGGTCTCACTTCTACTCGTTCCCATTCTTCTCCACAGACTCCAGGGTGACCTAGGTGAACCGTCAAACCTGGTCCAAATGACGTTTAAGACTTGCAAGGCTGTCTTGAGCGTAAAGTGTGCCTCAACTCTCCTCAGAGACCTTTCTTGCAGTCTTACATCAAAAGCTTGCAATTCGTGTCTTCTACCTGCTATCCCCCACCCCCACATTAGGTTCATTTTAGTTCCCTAATTTTTTTGTGTGTTGGTGGTGTGCATGTTTTTCCATGGGTGTAGATGCGCGTGCTCATGTGTTCAGGCATGCGGAGGTCTGAGGTCCATAGCTAGAATCATTCCCAATTGCTCTTCCACTTTACTCACTGAGGCAGGTTGTCTCAATGGAACAGAGAGCTTGCTGATGCGCCTGGCCTTGCTGGCTAGCTACAGGTGTAGACTTCTGCTCTCCCCTTCACAGGCTGTAATTACAGGTGCCGCCACGCCCCACCGTGCATTTTTGTGAGTCTCTGGGCGTCTGAACTTTAGTCCTCACTGGTACAGCTAAGTGCTTTAACTCCTGAGCCGTCTCTGTAGACCCTTACCCCAAATTTTAACGTTTTCAGTTTCCTCTAATGAAGATGGTACTTTTACAGGCATTTCTTCTGTTTCTCTAGCCCACTCCCACATCCCTTTTTAAATTTTTGGTTCTGGGGATTAAATGGCCCTATTTGCTAGGCCAGCACTTTACCACTGGATACGTCTCCCACTACCCACAGTTATTTCTGTTCATTAAGGTCTCAAATGTAGTGTCATTATTTCAAAGAAGCTTTCCGGACCCTCTTATCTGACAGCACAACTTGGGCTCCTTTTCCGGTCTCCTTATTGTGCCTAATCGCTCTCTGGCCCAAGTCTGACTGCTGCAAGATGGGCTGATGAAATAAGAGATGGTGTGAGGCAAGGGGGTTTAATTTTAAGAACTGGACTTCAACTAATTGAGAAGATGGAGGAGTTGTGAAAATGTCCTTCTTGTGGCTAGGGGTGTAGCTCCCAGTTGGCAGAGAGCTTGCCCAGCACACACAAAGCCTTGGTTTCCAACCCCAGCTACTGTGTAAATCAAATGTGGTGGGACTTTCCCCTCATCCCAGTCATTTGGAGGTGAAGAAAAGAGACTCAGAAATGCAGGGCCATTCTCAGCTACCTAGTAAATTCAAGGCTAGCCTGAGCTACTTAAGACTGTCTCAGAAATCTGAAAACAAAATCCATTCTTTTGAGAAACAAACATAGGAGTACTTTATGTAGGCAGTGGTGGGTGTTCCTGGGGTTGGGGGAAGATGATAGCACATCTCAGAAAACCTGGCCTTGACAAGTAACACATTCCTAGGAAGTATTTGCTAGCATTTTTGTTCTGATTCCTTTGCTCCCCTGAGAAGACTTTTCCTGAGAATAGTACTCCTCACCACTAGGCTTGCCAGGAGCTGAGTTCACACACTGGTGACACTTCCCTCTGGGCCCACATTTTGTAACCCAGGCTTATCTCATCTGCTTCTCTTGAAATCCAGCAAAGTCAAGACGCTTTTCGGTTCAGCAAATTACAAGAGCAAACATTATTTCCTCATGCTGTTCTTGCCGCTGGAGTTTGCCCAGATGAGTTCCTGACATGTTATACAAAGAGGGGTCAGAGGGGAAAGCAGTTCCTAAAGCCCTCTTGCTGATTGACAAAGAAACTAACATATATGTCACCTGATTATCAAGGACAACAATGGTAGGGTGGTCTCTGTCCATCTGCTTTTGTTTTTGAGACAGGGTTTCTCTGAATAGCCCTGGCTGTCCTGGACTTGCTGTGTAGACTGGGCTGGCCTCGAACTCACAAAGATCTGCCTGCCTCTGCCTCACAGTGTTGGGACTAAAGGTGTACGCACCCACCTCCTAGCTTTTTTTTTTTTTTTTATAATGAACCATTTCATAGAGAAGGTTCCTGGCACTTAAGGCCTATGATGAAGATTTAACAACAAAGCAGTGGCTTGTTTCATCATGGATCTGGGGGAAAGGTGAGCTCTTTGATCCCCTTCCTGCTCCTAAGCTTAGGTTAGCCTCTGGCCTCAATACTTATTTGCAAATTTACAGGAAGTTGTTTTTCAGATGTTTCTTAGCAACTCATCACATCTTCATATTATCTTGGAGAAATTGTATATGTGCACACTCGTGCATGCATGCTCACTCCCTGAATGTGTATACATGCAGATGCCCTTGGCTGTGTATACACACAAGTGGAAGCCACGGACTAACATTAAGTTTCTTCTTTTATTCACTGTCTGCCTCACTTTCTGACAGGGTCTCTCACTGGCTGGGAGCTACCTGTCTGGACACTGAGCCCGCAGAGGCCACCTGTCTCCCTCACAGTGGAGTTACAGGGACACACCACCACACAGACTTTTATGTGGGTTCTGCGGGGGTCCAAGCTGAGATCCTTGTGGCTTGTTCAGGAAACATTGAGCCACTGAAAGTGACCTTTAATCTGTCATTGCCATAAATTGGTTCCCTACCTCCATTTCTCTACTTAGGGCTTGAATTTTTTTTTTTGATTCAAGTAAAATCATCTGTATCTTAGATTAAATTAGTATCTTTGAATTTAATTTTTGCCAGTTGCCTATGCTGGATTTCCTTGTTGGTGTGCATGTGTATTTTCTTTGTTTTTTTGTTTTTGTTTTTTTGGCAAGGTAACCATTCAGGAATTTTAATAGGCCCTCCCTTTCCACTTTATTTTTTATAAGATGTGTTTTTATTGGAGAGTTTTGTTTGTTTACATTTATTTGTGTCTTGCCAGCCCAAATCGTTGTTGGTTTTGTTTGTTTCAGATAGGGTCTCACTTTGTCAACCCAGCTGGCCTGGAACTCATGTAGACCAGGCTAGCCTCCAACTTCAGGCCCCACCTGTGCCAGCACACCTGGCTTAAACATTCCTTCAAGGCCTGACAACCTTAGTTCTCAGGCTTTAAAGGAGATAAAAACCACTCTCTCCTTTAGTCTGAGGGCACGGTGGCTTTCTTGATGCAGAGACAGTGTCACAGTTAATGAGTAAACAGGTTTGGGTTTTCCTTCTCATTCAGTGCACTGACAGTGGTGTTTGCCTGGAATGAAACTACATATCTTAGATGAAGCTCAGAGATCTAGAGTGTTGTAGTTCAGCATCACACACAGGCATGTGTGATGCTGTGTGTGTGCGTGATCATTTTAAAGGATTATTGCTGCTTCATGCTGCAGCTTGCTCTTCTCCCTCCTGCACTCTATGTCCATGCCTCTGTCCCTTTCTCGTCCACTCCCAATACTAGGGCTAGAACCCAGGGCCTTGCTTGTGCTAGGTAAGTGCTCCACTGTCGAGCTACAGGCCTAAACAGTGCAGGTACAGTCTAGAAGTCAACTTTGGGTCTCTATCACTTTCCACCTTATCTATCTATCTATCTATCTATCTATCTATCTATCTATCTATCTATCTAATCTATCTCTTTTCTGAGACAGGGTTTCTCTGTGTAGCCCTGGCTGTCCTGGAACTCACTCTGTGGACCAGGCTGGCCTTGAACTCAGAGATCCACCTGCCTCTGCCCCCTGAGTAATGGAACTAAAGGCCTGAGCCACCACACCCGGCCACCTTAATTTAAATTTTATTTTTTTTTATTTTTATTATTTTTGGAGACAGGGTTTCTCTGTGTAGCCTTGGCTGTCTTGGACTTGCTTTGTAGACCAGGCTGGCCTTGAATTCACAGCAATCCACTCTGCTTGCCAGAGTGCTGGGATTACAGGCGTTTGCCACCGCACCTGGCTAAGTATTGGATTTCTTAGGACTGGTGTTAAAGATGGTTGTGAACTCCCATATGGATGCTGGGCATTGAACCTGGGCCCTCTGGAAGAGAAGCATGTTCTTAACCACTGAGCCATCTCTCCAGCTCACGCTCCCACTCCCCCTCAGTGCACACCCAACTTTTAGGTGGGAGCTAGGGATTCAAATCCAGGTCCTTGTGCTTCTACTGCCAGCAGCTTACTCTCTGGGCCTTCTCAGCCCCACATTTCACTTTTAAAGATAGGACCTCACTAGGTTTCCCAGGCTAGCTGGAAACGTCTGATCCTCCTGCCGCAGCCTCTGGAGCAACTAGGATGACAGTCCTGTACCACTAGCAAAGCAACCCAGATTTTAAATTGCAGAGATTAGAAATGGGAATTATAAACCTGACCTTTAGTCCCTGTACTCCAGAGACAGAGACAGGAAGGCTGCTATGAATTCCAGGACAGTCTGGTCTACACAGGGAGTTCCAGGCCATCTGAGAATACACGGAGATCCTGTCTAGAGACAAAAAGGGAGGTGGGGAGTGTTGGGACGGGCTCTACAGGAGAAACACCTTCACATGATTCTATACTACAAAGGTTAGCTCAGAAGAGAAAACAAAGAGGGTTCAGAGCGCAGGCTACGGGGAAATTCCAAAGCTGACCACTAGGGGGCGAAAAACCAAAACAAAACTCCACGTGTTTCCTACTACCCTTTATCAAACCTAAGAGATGGTTGCTGAAGGTCCCTCAGAGTCTGTCTCTACACATCTATTCCTTTTCACAACTTACTTTATATGGGGATGGAGAGATGGGCCAGCAATTGAGAGTGCTACCGCTTTTGACGAGGACCTGAATTCAATTCCCAACACCCACATCAACTGACTCATAAGCCCCTGTAACTCCAGCTCCAAAAGGCTTTAATGCCTCTGGCCTCAGCAGGGAGCCACACATACCCACACAGCTATACATGTGAATTTAAATATTTTATTATTGTCTTAGGGTGTACTGTCTATGGGCATACATGGAAAGCATGTATGTGGAGGTCTGAAGACAATTTGCAGAATTGGATCTCTCTTCCTTCTTCCTTACCACGGGTCCCAGGTACTGAACAAGCCACTACGCAGCAAGCGCCTCTGCGAACTGAGCCATCTCACAGGTCCTATACACCTGTTTCTAACAAGGATTCTGAAAAAACTTCTAGTGAAACTAACCTGGACCGGAGAGTCTGCTGGCAATACCAATGCCCAGGGATTGCTTTAGGGGCAGCTGTCCCTACAGAATGAAGGGGAAACAGGGGAGTCTTGCAGGTTTTCTCCAGAACACCAAGTTCTGTCTGCCTCAGCAGCTTCACAGGCAGGGGTCTGGGAAGTGGAGGGGCAGGCATACACCATGGCACTTGTGTGGAAGCCAGAGGGAAACTCTCTTCACCATGTGGTAGCTTCCAGAGGTCGAGCTCAGGCCATCAGGAAGCAATTTTCTCCACGAGCCCCATTTGCTGGCCCAGGGGATCTTTTACACCACCTGAAATCCTGCAGATGGAGTTTCTCTATAGAACTAGCAGAACTGAGATTCAGAGTAAATCCTATGCCTTGAGTTGCGAAGACTCTACACTGGGTGCAAAAATGCATTATTTTACATTAAAAACTGCCACAACCAACCCCAAACCTTTCACATCATGCTGGGCATGATAGCACCTGTCTTTAACCCTAGGACCTGAAAGACAGAGGCAGGCAGATCTCTGTGAGTTCAATCAGCCTGGTCTCCATAGTGAGAACCTGTCTCAACCAAATCCCCATACACCTCAAAGAGAAAGTATTAGTTACCTGGTAACCCTTATTTAGGAAGCAAAATTAACTAGGAAACCATGCTTCAAAAATCTGCCACATATTGCCACGCCTCATGAGGCCACTGTCCAGTCATGCACTCTTAATGTAGGCGCCAGTCTCTGCAAAGTGTCACATGTCACTGCCAATTTCATTCTGCTTGGGTAGCAAGACAAAAGAAGGGGCTGGCAACCTGAGGGTTCGGGTCCTTGTTCTGTGCAGTGTGCCCAATCCCAGCCAGTGTCTCATTTACATGTAAACCTAGGTGTGACCTTGACAAATAGACTTGAATTCCCACCCATCCCCCACTTGGAATTGTTTGAGGAGGAAAGCAGGCCCAAGATTCTAAAGCAAAGCTAGGATGCTGGGAGGGAGAGAATGCTGACAAGTAAGGCAAACCACAAGGACAGAAGCAAAGTCTAAAGGGCTTCTGAGGCAAGCCTACAGTTGCATTGCCAACTTCAGTGCAGAAACCCCACAGTAAATGAAAACAACCCTCCCAACTCTCTTCCTCCACAAACCACTTTAATTGCAGGAAGCAAAAATATTTTGTTCTTTTTTTTAAAGATTTATTTATTTTATGTATGAGTGTTCTATCTGCATTTACACCTGCCAGAAGAGGGAATCAGTTCACATCACAGATGGCTGTGAGCCACCATGTGGTTGCTGGGAATTGAACTCATGACCTTTGGAAGAGCAGACAGTGCTCTTAACCACTGAGCCATCTCTCCAGCCCCCAATATTTTGTTCTTATAGTCAGCACATTACAAGTATTCAATACTCGCAATATATATGGTGCATCATATAAGAAGTCACAATCAATATGAAGAACCCCAGTGTTCCCATAGTTGTCCAGATTATTTACTTGTGTGAGGATGCATACATGCATGTACTTGCCCGTGAAAGCCAGAAAAGGCTGTTGGATTCCCTGGAACTGGAGCAATAGGTGGTTGTGTGAGCCACTATGTGGATTCTGGGAATTGAACTCTGCAAGGACAAGTGCCTAAGCAGGGAGTATCCCTCCAGCCTAAGTGTGTGCAACCCTAAGGAGCTTTTGCTGCATCTTAGCACAAGAATTCAACACTCCTAATATCTACAGTGTATCATATAAAAAGTTACAAGATGAAAAACCCTAGTGTTCTTAAAATTGTCTTCAAATCCTAATTCATAGAAAAGACCATACATTCTGTTTAACAAAATGTTTATTTAGGATGTTAACACAATATAGGTCATGCAAGAGCCCAGTTTAAAAAAAAAAAAAACTAAAAAGAATGTAAGGAATGATAACTGGTGCTGCCAATTAAAAAGATTGTCAATCATTTTATCACCAAAAGCGCTATGAAAAAACATTTGAAGCTGACATGGTTATAGTGATCCTTCGGATTTGTGACTGAAAGTGACAGGTAGCCATTTATGTTCCATTCTTCAGAGAAGCAGAGTCCTCTGTCCAAAACTCCCCACCCTTTCCATATTCAGAAGGCAGAAGCTCATAGCCTCTGGGTGTGGTGGGCCACACTTCAGCAGGGAGAAGGGTGAGCACTTGGTGAACATCAGTTGACACTGTTTTCACTGGGAACCTTGAAGTTTTGGTAATGAAACTGTAGGACTTATGAGTCATCCTCCCGGACTTTACATGTAGTGTTGTGACATTTAGGGACAATCTCCAGGGCAATGGGGACTGATTTAGACAGAAACATCGAATGGAACAGAGTGTCTCAGATATCAAACAAACACAACTCATCTTTTGGCAAAAAAATAAAAAAGAAAATAAATAGCATGGAAATTTGACAGATGTTTAGATAATCTACCAAGTGTCAAGGAGTATAATTTCATTGTAGACACAAAGAATCGACCACCTCAACAAATTTTCAAATAAAAAAGGTTTGTACTTATTCTGCACAAAATTGTCACTTTTGGAACTGCCCCAATTCATCTACACACTGAATTTATTAACACAGCGTTAAGTTTCTTTGTGTAAAAAAATCTTTGTACATAGTAATAAAAAAGATAAGGCAGGATGCAGTAGACAGAGCCTCCTGGTCTCTTCCCTCTGCACCCTCACAGAGACACCAGTGAGCGGCTGCCGCAGAAGAAGCCGGCTCTGCTTCTCCACACTGAGCATCCTGCGCCTTTGCTGTGTGAGACCCTGTCCGAGCACCCTGAAGGACAGACGCTGCTGATGGTCTTTGGCACTTACGCTGGCAGGCTGAGCTTCTTTCCCTTGAGTACTAGGATTTGACAGAAAAGAACAAACAAGAGGTCACCTGTGGGCAAGGTCAGTCTCCTTCCCGGTCCTCAGCTCATATACATGCCCAAGTACAAAGAAATTACAACAGAAAAACACAAAGCCAGGCTGGGCAGTGGTGGTGCACGGCTTTAACCCCAGCATGTGGGAGGCAAGTAGATCTGAGTTCAAGGTCGGCCTGGTTGACAGTGAGTTCCAGGAGAGGCAGAGATACGCGGAGAAACCCTTATCTCAAATCAGAAATAAAAACAGACCCCCCAAAACAACCCCCCAAAACAAAAAAACCTATAAATGAAAAAAAGCAAGCAAAAGCACAACTAAATACACAGCTGTTCTCTTTTGCTATTTTGTGTGTGTGTGTGTGTGTGTGTGTGTGAAAGAGAGAGAGAGACAAAGGAAGGGAGATGGAAAGGGAGGGAGGGAGAGCACAGGAGTTCAGTTTGTGTGTGCAAGTCAGGATAGTCTAGGGTGTTGGTCCTCTACTTCCACCTTTGTTGTTCATTGCTGTGCAAGCCCTGCTGGCTGCTGGGAACTCTCCTGTCTCCAGCTTCTCTCTTGCCACAGTGATACTTCATCACAGATGCACACTTCTGTGCCTGGCTGTGCATGGGTTCTAAGGATCTGCAAGCAGGTCTTCACACTTGCACAGCAAACACTTTGCCCTCTTAGCCACTGAGCCATGACACCAACCCTGTTTTTGCCTTTTTGCTGAGACAGTGTCTTGTTATGTAACCCAGGCTGGCCTCACACTCAAGATCCTTCTGCATCAGCCTCCTGAATACTGAGATTACACATATATGCCAATGTGTCAGTCAAAGCTATTGTTTCGATGCTTCCCTAGTACACCTACAACAGTTTATGGAACAGTGTCTTGCAATTAGACATTAAAACACAAACGAAAGTATATCCCAGCATTCAGGAGGTTTAGTAGCAAGAGTACATGTCTTAGGCTAACCCATGCTACATAATTAGACTCTGACTCAAAAAAAAACAAACAAACCAAAGTTAAGACACTGTGTGTGCCCTGACAAAGAGCAGGTCCACCATTAGGAACTGGGCTGCTTGGCAGGGAGCCAAGGCTGGTTCTGTGCTCTCAGTTGTCTACAGGAATCTGTATGCATCAGCATAAATATGCATCTTTTTTCTGAGCAAGGACCACAGCTAATTTTCACAGGACAGCTGGGAAACCTGTGTGTCCTACACTTACACAAATGTAGAAATACACAGATAGGCTGCTGAGCTAACCGCTGGATTTCCATGGCAGGAACAGCACACCCTGAACACTAACATATGGAGTCTGGGAAAAAAGCCCTGTGTGAGTTCAGTTTCCTGATGTGATGGGAGGGACAGCAGGCTACAGACTCACACGCAGTTTCCAAACCATGTCTGTGGGCGTAGACACCTGAAACTGTTTACTGAGGCACTTACTGAAACAGAGCGGTAAGCTCTCAGGTGGCTGTCAGAAATTTTAGCCCTGACTGACCCTGTGTGGTTTCTGTTTATTTTGTTTGGAGGAAGAGCCTCATGCAGGCAAGCTGGTCTCCAAGTGGAAATGTACCTAAGAATGTCCTTGACCTTCCTGTCTCCACCTCCTAGGCTAGAATCACCATGCACTGGTTTTCTGCAGTGCTGAGGCTTAAACCCAGGGTGTGGAGCATGCTAGGCAAGCCGTCTACCAACTGAGCTACAGCTTCAGCCCAAGCAGACTTTTTACAATGAAAATGCACCACTTGCTGAAACCATGAAAGCCACAGCAAAGCCAAGTGCTCTTGTGGTTTAACAGCGCGCCAAGAAGGCAGCTGGGCCAGCAAGCCTCGAAGAAGCCGCTCCTACGACTGCAGGCAGTACTGACCTACCTTTTGTAATGTACAAGTAGAAGAAGTCGCAGTAGAGAATAGTCTGGACGACACCGGCCACCACGGCAATGAGATCAAAGAACCCCTCGAAGTAGAAGCGCCAGATCCAGTTGACAAGATACAGAGCCCGGTAGAGGCCCAGAAAGAAGAGGTAGTGGGTGGTGATGGTCTCAGCCTCGCCAGTCTTGCTGATCATAAAGAGCTGTGGAAGGATGGCCACGGACTCCAGGTAGATGGAGAAGGTCCATAAGATCTGAAAGACAGGAGGCTGGCTTCAGCTGGGAGGAGCAACCAGCCACCACATACAAGACAGGGTGGCCAACATCATGCAGGAGGCTGGAAGAGCTGGGTAAGCTGGGAACTATCATGATCTTGACTACCATGAATCCACACAGCTGTTCCTGAGTGAGCTTGTCTGACTCTAGATCCTGAGTCCCCAACCCATCCTGCTTTCTGCTGATTCTCCACCAACTGACTGTACTTTTCACTATAGATGGCTCTGCCTTACACTAAATAGAAACCACACTTCAATTTTCACCTGTTGGGGCTGTGGACATACTGTGATGCTGGGCAGCAATACGCTGCAGAGCCTGGTCACCCAGTGCCTCACCTGCACCAACAGGAAACAACAGTCTACAATGTGCTGGGTTGGTAAGCCAGCTATATTAAATTTTTTTTTCAACTAACAAGTTTATAAAAAAATGGCCAAGCCCCTGTCAGAAGTCAAGGAGCACCAGCTCTGTATGTACACATGCTCTTCTCATGCCCTGCTTTCTTTGTTAGGAAAACATCTTATGTAGCTCACACTAGCCTCAAACTATATAACTGAGGGTGACCTCGAACTCGACCCTTTTGTCTCTACTTCCCAAGTATTGGGGTGACAGGCATGTACCACACCAGGCTTAATTTGGAGGAACATCCAGCAATAAACTCAGCAGATACCCAAGTAGCTGGGTGGTTTAATTCCGATCTACCAGTCTATGTATACTATACCAGGACTCTGTCAAACAGCAAAGACAAAGAGAGGAAAACAAACCAACAAGAATCCATTTCTGTCACAGGTCTTTTTATGGAGGAACCCAGATGTCACCACTAAATAATCCTTAACCAACCTCAAGAGGAGAGAAGTCATGATTGACTAGAAACGAGAGGCCTCCCACAGGAACCACCAGAAACTCCACTCGGAAGGTGTCGTGATTTCCATCATAGGTGGCCTTAAATTTCATGTAGATCAGGTACACGGTGGTATAGGAGCAGGCAATGTAGATAAGCTAGACAAAGCAGAGATGCCCGGTTAGCAGCACACTGCAACTGCTTCTAAACACCATCGCTATCACCCAGACAGCACAGTTCACACACGTGCACACACACATGCTCTCACTTACCTTTGGCAGGTGCATGTGCATGCTCCTGAGTCACAGCCACCACAATTAAGGACACAGGGCAGTTCTGTCATCCCCAATCCTACCCTGTTGCTTATTTGTGGTTAAGTCCTCTCAAGGCTCTAGTTTGGCCCCTCCTGTTCTGCTCCCAGCTTTGCCTCTTCTAGGTGGCCCAGGAGTGAAGTGAAACAACACATTGCTTTTCAAATCTGGCTTCTTCAGATGGCACAACGTGACTAAGAGCTAGCCGGAGCAGCTACATACATTAGTAATTTCCCTCTTTGTAGAGATCAACAAAAATTTTTTTATTTCTGTATGCGTATATGTGCAAATGTCCCCATGGAGACCAGAAGAGGGCATCAGATCCCCTTACGCTGGAGTTACAACCTGGTGCAAGCTGCCAAATGTGGGTGCTGGGATTTGAACTCCAGGCCTCATGATTGAGCACTCCTATCCACCGGGCCGTTATCTCTGGCCCATCTCCTCTGCTGGGCTGGGCAGAGGAGAGAACACAGGTGCATTGAAGTCTGCTTACTCACTAGCCAGCTAGAGGGGAGGTGCCCTGTTTCCTGTCAGAACATGGTGACTAGCTGCTGTGAACACGTTAAAGCCTTTAAGTGAATATAAGCTTAATTTTTCTTGCATTTATACCTACAAGTAGGTTAGCTGAATCAAATGTTAAGCATATGTTTTAAAACTGTAAGAAACTTTCAAACAGATAGGCTTTTAATCTCATCTTAAGCTATGACAGTGCAGCTTTAGAGGAAAAGAATGCAAAGTTCAGTGCCGCTCTGAACCAAGGACTCCCGGCCAATGCTCCTTTGACTAGTTTTGTAAGAACAAGCACTGAAATCCAGGTTAAACTTACACTCATAGACATACACAAAATAAACAAACATAAAAAAACTTCAAACATTGTGTTATTTTAACAATAAATATTCAGTCAGGTATTGTAACAAAGAAAAGCCAAAAGTTAGTTCTTTTTGTTTATTTGAAGATTATTTATTTTAGATTTTTTAATTTTATAAGTGTTTTGCCTGGGCGCGCATAGGCGCGTGCACACACCCCCACACCCCCATACCCCCACACAGAGCATATGCCTGTCTGGTGCCCTCCAAGGGCAGAAGGGATTGATGTCCCTGGACTAGAGTTACAAACTTTAGGTCCTCTGCAAGGGTAACACATGACCTAATCCACTGAGCCTTCTGTCCTTACCATTATCTTTAACCAGATGTTGTTTTTAATTACTATGAGCCTGTGTCTGGCTGTGGGTTTGTGCACTTTAGTGCACTGCCTGCAGATCAGGAGGTATCAGATTCCCCGGATCTGAAGTGACAGGCAACAAGATGTGTGCTGGGAACTGAACTGGTGTCCTCTGCAAGAGCAGCACGGCAGGAACCTGGTTAAGAACATGGCTGCTCTCTTGGAGATCTGGCTTCAATTCCCAGTACCCATGTGGCAGCTCACCACTATCTGTAACTCCAGCCCCACAGGATCCAATGCCTTCTTCTGACCTCACTGGCACGAGACACACATGTGTACTTACATAAATACAGCCAAAGCACACATGCATAAAATAAGTCTTAAAAAATGTTTGTAAAAGTATGAACTTAACATTTTAAATGAGTCATCTCTTCAGCTCCAAAATTTATTTTTTTATTTATGTATATGTGTGTGTGTGCACATAGACACACACACACACACACACACATTTATATGCCTGCAAGGGCCAGAAAACAGTCAGGTCCCCTGGAGCTGGAATCACAGGCTGCTGTGGGTGCCGGATACTGAACTCTTGGCCTCTGCAAAAGCAGCAAGTGCTGTTAACTGAAGGGCCGTCTCCCCAGACCACTGAGAGCTAGTTTGTAAAACACTTCTGCCTCCAAGACAGCAATATTTTATATAGAGCAACAGGGCTGTTCAAGGGCTCACAACTGAGTCCTGTGTTCTTTCATCTTCAAAAGGTCACCCAGCCCCAAGGAAAAGCCTGAAATTCTCAAATTATAACAATTTGTAAACTGCAGACACTCAGGCCTAAGAATCAAACAGCAGATTTCAATCATGAATAGAGATGGCTGGGATAGGGACCACACTGCCTAGTTACTTCTTTTCCCTAGGATACAACTTGAAAAACTTAATTAGGAAAACATTGGGGCAAATGACTTAATGGGAAAATGAGGGTAATCACCAAGCCCCTTATTAAAAACCCATGACTACAGTTCTCAGCCCCTCATTATGCATTTATATTTGTAAACAGTCAACAGGGTATTAAAATTGTTGGTTTGCATGTAATAAAGAAAGCACACACATTATGGGCACCCACACTGAGGCACCTCTGGACCATACCCAGCCTACACTTATCATAGGTGGGAGCTTTCTGGGGCCCTGTCTGTGACCTACAGCTGGGTCTCAGATTGAAGAAAGGATTCTCACTCCCTTCTCCGGCACCCACAGTTTTATCTTACTCAGACAACAAACAGAAACCTAGCCATTCTGTGTATGTGCATCCATCCAGGTCTCTTTGTGTACCTGCATACGTACAATAGAAGTCAACCTTGGGTGTTTGCTTGTTTATAGGTTATTTTATTTATGTGTATGTCTGTGCAAGTATATGATGTGTGTCGGGATGACCAACAGAAGCCACAAGAAAGCCAGGGCCCATGGAGCTGGCGCTACAGACCATTGTAAGGCTGCTGATGTGGGGCTGGGAACCAAACTCAGGCTCTCTGCAAGAGGAACATGTGCTCTTCAATGCTGCACTCTCTCTAGCTAAAGTTCTTTGAGACTAGGGGCTCAGGAATCAGGCTAGGCTGACAGGATACCGAGCTCTAGTGCTCCTTCTGTTTCTACCTCTGTAGAGCAGAGATTTTAAGTGGGTGCTACCATGCCCAACCTATATGGGTGCTGGGGATCAAAGTGAGGTCCTCACACTTACATGAGAAGCATTTTACAGACTGAGCTGTTCCCCTAGTTTTTTTTGGTTGGTTGGTTGGTTTTTGTTTTTTCGAGACAGGGTTTCTGTATAGCTCTGGCTGTTCCTGGAGCTCACTCTGTAGACCAGGCTGGCCTCAAACTCAGAGATCTGCCTGCCTCTGCCTCCCTGAGTGCTGGGATTAAAGGGGTGCACCACCACCATCTGGCTCAGCCTAGCCATTTTTAAGGCAGCTGATTTCCTGTACTAGAGTTCAGAACACAATGATTACAGGTGACTCAAACTTGGCTTTTCTTTTTCCTTAATTTTTAAACATTTACTTATTTGGTGTATGTCTTTGTACAGTGTGTAGGTGCATGTGTGGCAGTTAAGGGGCAACTTGGACTTGGTTCTCTTCTTCCACCAAGTGAGTCCCCCAGTTTGAACTCATGTTGTCAGTCTTGGTGGCAAAGCCCGCATCTACTGAGCCACCTTACCGGCCCTCAATTTTTTTTTTTTTAAGCAAAGATCATAAACCCAAACATTGCATACCCACTACCCTAAACTTATTAAGATACTTTCAAACTCAAAGTGCTGGGGAGAGGGTGCTCCAAACCAAATTCTTAGAACAATGTTGTAAAGCACTTACAGAAGTTAAGGCCCTGAGTCAATTCCCAGCACTATTAAATAAAAGAGCAAAAACTCATGAGAGCAGAAGTGGAGCTGTGGGAAGAGGAGAGGAAAGGGTTAGAAGGGGCAAGAGAGTGCAATGGGGTGACTATGGCTAAAATACATTATGTACATGTGTAAAAATATCACAGCGAAACCCCTAAGTTATAATGAATAAAAACTAACAAAAACAGAAGAAAAAACAAACACATACACAAAAGTAGAGTATGCCCAGTGGTCTCTGGAAAAATACTCCATACGCACAGTCATCTGAGAAAGGTGCATTGCAGATGTGTGAAAAAAGTTCAAACCTCCATAGGGAGACAGAAGGACACACACACAAACACACCAGCGAGATGGCTGACAGCTGAGCCTGACAACCTGAGCTGGGTGGAAGAGGAGGACTTATCTGGGAAAGTGCCCTCCAGCCACAAGGGTACCACAGCACATGCATGTCTGAATTTACATATACACATACTGAAAATGAAAAAAAAAAAAAAAGAAAGAAATTAAAGAACAGCATACCTAGCTGCTTGGAAGATTTTAAATAGAAAAAAAAAAAAAGCTAACAGTTCCCACAGGTGTGCACATGGCGGATGAATGCACTGGAGCTGACGTCACACCACACCTTCATAGACATATGATATAATAAAATGCACTGGAGCTGATGTCATACTGTACCTTCATAGACATATGATATAATAAAATGCATTGGAGCTGACGTCACACCACACCTTCATAGATATATAATAAAATGCACTGGAGCTGACGTCATACTGTACCTTCATAGACGTGTTATATAATGAAATGAACGAAGTAAAAAGATCCAGGTAACGAGTTGTGAAGACCAGTGCAAACAGAAGCTGGCTTTTCCCAGAAATGCCTGAGGAAACAAAAGGTGAGCATTAGAACTGCCTGGGGAAGACCTTTGGCTCCTGACATCACCCTGGACAGCAAGTGCAGACAGGGAAAAAGGGTACTTGGGGTCGAAGGCCCAGGTATGTGGACAACTGATTAAGCCAGAGAAAATTAGTCTTCCTTTCTTATAACACTCCTTCTGGGCTCTCTCAACTTGTCCTGCTAGGGTGGAAAATGGTAGGAAAGTGACTTCGTTGAACTTGGCCAACACTCCAAGACATGTACATGTGCCCTCTAAAGACGGAGCTCAGACAGCTCACTGCTTGCTATTCTGCATCCCACGGTCTTTACCTTCACATGCTGGCCACGCTGGCACAACCCTGAAATCCTAACACTTGGGAAGCAGGAAGACTGAGTCAAGGCCTGCCTGCGCTACACAGGGAGACCCTGACTCAAAACAGAACAAGAACTGCTCCACCCTGTTCCCACCTACAGAGTAGGGTGGCACAGCCCACACGGGGGGACCAGAACATAACTGTACTGGTGACCTTTCAGACACCTACATCTGCACACAGGCTCTGTAATTTCAAGATGGTGTAGACTGAGCAATCATAACTGGAAGGTGACTGGTGTCAGAACCCGACCACCTGAAGGGCACGCCACCCATTATCCAGCGCTGAGCATGGATCCAGTAGAAATCTCCTCTCACCCTCCCTCACGCCACCCTGTGGAACGAGGTATGTGCACTCGGACATTTTCAGTCACTGACAGCTTACAGAAACTGCGAGCCTGGATGCAAGCACTTCCTCACCATGAGTAACAAGCTCCTTCCCCAAAACTCCTGACTGGAAAGAAGAAAAGTTGACCATGCTTCCACACAAGGGGCAGGGCAGAGCTGGGCAGCCAACCTGCTGCTGACTGCTTTCCTCAGAAATGAGAACTTCCATCAGAGATTAATGTTCCAGAGGACAAACGTTGAAGCAGACACTAAACACTGGAGTGAGAACACGATGGAGACAGAAGCAGTGCACAGGTCCTACAGAATGTCTAGTGAAGCCTTGAGAATTTTCCATTTCATTTGCTATATGGTTCTTTCCAGTATTTTCAATAAAATAGTATAAGATAAGCAGTTTGCCAAAAATGGGTTTATTCCAATGGGGTTTTGGGACCAGTTAAATCCTTATCACTTTCAGCATTCCTGCACTAAAAGCCAAAACAGCTCACCACTGTCCTGAGACCCAACTAAACAACCATCACCTCCACAGGGACATGGAGACACCCTGCCTTGGTGTTGCTGATTCACTCAGCAGGCACTTCATGCCAGCTGCTGCCTTGGCTTTCCCCACCGATTTCTTAAGACACACCATGGAGCTGGCTCGGCAGACCAACCACTCGTCATGCAAGCGAGAGGACCCCCAGAACCCATGCAAAGCCAGGCAGAGTAGCAAGCATCTGGGATCACAGCACTTTTACTGAGAGATGGGGGTGGCGATGGGAGAATCCCAGCAAGCTCATGGACCAGCCTGGCTTATGCAGTGGAGAATAAAGAGAGTCTCAAAAATGACAGAAGGCAAACAGCTCAGGTGAGCTGTTCCTCTGGCCTCACACTCTCACACAATCTGATGATCTGGTTCCTGTACCCTCTACAAACCTCCACTAGACAGACCTCTTGTGGAAGTTGTGCCTCATTGCATTCAGTATTTCCTGTGCTGCCCACTACACCTGACACATAGCAGGGTCCAGAAAAACACATGCTCAAAAGAAAATGTAATTAATTTCATCTTCATGTCATGGGCAAAGTCTCATTGTGTGCTATTCTGGATGAAACTTTCCAAGAATCTGAGTTGTACTGTGTCTCTAGGACAGTAGGTAGATAATACACTCTGGGCTCCGAGCTAACTTACTACCAGCTGGAGGAGTGAGTCTCCGTGGGTGAGCCAAGAAGCCAGGCGGTCTGTGCGATGGGAATCCACGCATGAACTAGCATCTGGGAATCCAGGATGTTATAGGATTCAGTGACTATTCTCCCTAGCAAGTGGCAGCTTTTCTCTCCACCACTGAAAAGTGTCTCATTTTCACAGAAGGAAGCAATCTGAAGCTAAAGATAGGAGAGGGACTGGCAGGATCTCCTGGGGGTAGGGGAGGAATGAAACAGCTGCTACCTTTTGCCTATTGATGAATCTGCAGTCATTTGATCTCGATCTCTCTCTCTACCTACCTGCAGTCCTGAGGAGCAAACCCAGGTCCTCATGTTAGGCAAGCACCTTACTACTGAGGTACATCTCAGGCAATACCAACCTGATCTTAGACTAAAAAGCTCCAAGGCAATCATGTAACAAGCATCCACAGGACACTCTCTGTCGCACTTCAGATAGACATCCCGGTACCAAATGCATCTGACAGCTACAGTCAAGAGCAAAACTTGTCAGGTGAGTATCGCTCATTCTTGCCTTTCCCCACTGAGCTCAGTAAGCACATGTCTCCACACTTGGGTCCACAGGACTTTAAATTACAGCCAAGGTTCAAAGTTGGGTTTCTGACATTCCTGTTTATAGAATAGATGCCTTATCCAAGCAAAGGAGATTCTAGTAACAGCAGGGATGCCACCAAGCAATATGGGTTGGAACATCTGGAAAAGCTGTACCAGTAAGATTCTCTCAAATCATCTGGATATTCTAATTTTTTTAGAATCTCTTCTGGCTGAAAAGATGGCTCAGTGGTTAAGGGCACTGTCTCTTCTTCCAGAGGTCCTGAGTTCAATTCCCAGCACCAGCATGGTGGCTCACAACCATCTATGTGATCTGGTGCCCTCTTCTTGCACGCAGGTATACATGCAGATAGAGCACTCATATACATAAAACAAATATAAGAATTTATTTTTCTTTTGGTAGGGACAGACAAGTAGTCCAGGCTGACCTTGACTCTGCTATGAAGTCAAAACTGGTCTTGATGTCTTCAACCTCTTACCTCCACCTCTTCAAATGTTAAGATTACGGGTGTGCACTGCCACTCAAGTTTGGGCATTCTTTTAAAACTCATGACCTGACCCTGGGCTCCATAACTCAGTACTTAAGAACTGCCTCAGAGCCAGGCATGGCAGAACAAGCTTGTCATTCAAGCCTGTCTGTA
Organism: Pachyuromys duprasi; assembly: GCA_028658305.1. Lineage (NCBI taxonomy): Eukaryota > Metazoa > Chordata > Mammalia > Rodentia > Muridae > Pachyuromys > Pachyuromys duprasi. Next base: position 17,921,799 of record CM053751.1, read on the forward strand.
ATCAGGAAGCTGAGACAGGAAGATCAGAGTTCAAGGCCAGCCTAGGCTACATGGGTGGTATCTTCCGTCTCAAAATCCCAACCAAGGACAAGAAATATACCTCAGTGATAGAGTGTTTATCTAGCATGTCTAAGGCTCTGGGTTAAATTCTCAGCAGGAAGAGGGATGGTTTGGGAACCAGAACCAAAGGGTTTAGGTACAAGCTCAGTTGGGGTACAGGGTAAGGCTGGACCTATTATATGCCACCCTAATTCCATTTTCTGCACTTGTCAGGAGTGACACACTACACTAACTTGTTGGGAGTGCTGAAAGATGAGGAGAGTGCTTTATAGTACACATGCTGTTGTGAATACTTGAGAAATGACAGTTCTTACTACATACTATTTTGCTGGATTTTTTTTTTAATCCAAGCCAATCATTAAAATTTTTCAAACGGGTTAAAACATAGAGTAAGTATAAGGTTAGGCCAGGTGTGGTGGCAGTACACGCCTGTCTGTAATCTTAGTACTTGAGGAGGCAGAGACAAGAGGATCTCTGTGAGTTCCAGGAGAGCCTGGTCTACAAAGGAATCCAGGACAGCCAGAGCCACACACAGAGAGATGCTGTGTCAAAAACACAAAAACAATGAGTATAAGCTCTTCTCTCTCTTTTGAAAGACTTATCTTTATTACTTTTAATTATGCCTATCTTTGCTTGTGGGCTAAGTGCACATGAGTGCAGGTGCCCTCAAAGGTCAGAAGAGGGTATCAGACCCAAACCTGAGTCCTCTAGAAAAGCAGAAAGTGCTTTCAATGACAGCCATCTCTTCAGTCCTAGTCTTCAGCCCTTCCATCTTCATTTTAAGTATAACTGTGTAAGCTGTTTTAAGGCTCCTCCCTTTAAAAATTGATTTAGTTTTATGTGTATGAGTGTCTGGTGCCTGTGGAGGCTAGAAGCAGTCAGACTCCCTAGAACCGGAGTTCCAGATCAGTGTTAGCCCACATGTAGGTTCTGGGAAGTGAGCTTGAGCCCTATGCCAGAGCATCGGGTGATTTAACTGCTGAGCCTCCTCTCCAGCCACTTAAAGTCCCCTTTCCATTTGTGTTTGGATGTGTACCATATATATTTTTACCCTTTAAAGTAACCTCATGTTTTACAACCTGTTCTGTGATCTCGTATCTTGGAATCATCTCTTCCTGCTACAAAAACACACATTTCTGGTTCTATCCTGTTTAATGTCTGCAATGTTCCAGTGTAGACATAACAAAAATTAAGACCACTGAATTATTTATAATTTTTCCTAGATTTATACTTATTTTTATAGATTTCTGTATTTTCTAGGTTTTATTTGTGTGTGTGTGCACATGTGTGTGCATGTACATGGAGGGCAGAAGAGGGCATCAGAGCCCCTGGAGCTGGAGTTACCAGTAGTTTGTGAGCCACCCAGTGTGGGTGCTGAGAACTGAACTCTGAACAGCAAGTGAGCTTCAGGGATGACCCTGTTTACAGTTTTTGTTGTTAGAAATTCTACACAAACACCTCTTATCTACAGACCGTGCTTTGTGGCTCAGTGATAAGAGTGCTTGGTTGGGGAGCACAAAACCCAGTACTCTATTAAGCTGGGCATGACAGCGTATGCCTGTGATCCCAGCACTCTGAGGTGGAGGCAATAAGAAGTTCAAGGTTATCTCTGGCTACATATTCACCCTTTCCTCAGCAGTCTTTACACTTCTTGTTGGGGAGACACAGGAGGTGTCCTTGGAGTCCCTTCTTCCACTTCACATTCACAGTCATTGCCCTTACGGCTTGACACACGTCTGTATCTCTTCACATGATTTGCCATCTCACTTGACCTGCCTGCACCTTTCTTTGTGCAATGCTAAGGCTCAAACCCAGGCCTCACATGTTAGATAAGCATTCTTCCACTGCAGCTCCTTTTTTATCCTCTGGAGGGTCTTCACAGCCAAAGATGGCTCTGAACTCCTAGGTCTCCTATCTCTGCTTCCAGAATGCTAGCAATACAGCACGCATTGCCACGCCCAGTTCATGAAATGCAGGTATGGAAGCAAGGGTTCTGCCATTGCAGCTTTGAGAGCAGAAACTTTGCTGCCATCTGCTGCTCTGCGTTGTCTCAGTGCTGTGCACACAGAGGGTGGTTAATCAATGCAGGACACGATTACTAAGAGCCTAGCCCTCAAAGGAACAGAGGAAACAGCTCCAGGAGGAAGCTAGGAATGTGATACAAAAACTTCAAATACTCAGTTACAATGAGAACAACAACAAAAATGTTACCATTGGAAAATACAGTGCTAAGAATGAGAGCTTAACCAGCTGGCACAAGGACAGGAAGTCCTAGTTCAATCCCTAATACCAGAAAGGAAAAAAAAAAAAGTGTTTATTTGCTTCAGATATAAAAACTACTCAGTTGTGTGAATTACTGGGACAGTTGTGCCTGACAAGTTTGATAGGTGGAAAGGTTTACAACCTACATAATGGCTAGGAGAACAGGAGAGTGAACATAAGAGGCAGGCTGGAGGTCACCAGCAGTCAGGACTCTAGTCATTTTAATGCAGTGCACAGCACTGATAGTGATTGTCAGCCCAGAGGAGAAGCTAGTTGGTAGAGCACTTGCTTGACTTCACAGAGGCCCTGGGTTCAAACTCCAGTACCATAAATAAGTAGATATTATGGCTTCTTTTTTCCAAGGTACTGTAGATAAGGGAATAGGACAAAAAAGTGACACCCTAAAGAGACAGCTTGACCATCACACTGCCTGGCAGTTCAGGAACACAAGACACTCTCTACACCTCTGTAGTGACAACAGATGCAGCCACAGAATTTATATTCAAGATACACCACCTCACAGGCCCTGACTATAAACCAAGTCCTTAAAGCCTGGAGTGGCCATGCGCCTAGAATCCTAGCTGTTGGAGGCTGAAACAGGATGCCAAGTTTGCAGCAACACTGACTGCTTGAAATGCACTGTCCAGCTTCCTCACTAGCCTGTCTCATCTTCCCCTTAGGAAAAACTCCTGGAGTTTAGGGGCTGCTGAAGTGTTCAGCACTGGTGTTGAAACCCTAAAGTGAGCTCCGATTTTATGAGAACCATCACCTGGAGAGACATGGCTCAGGTCCCGGATATTTGAGAAACTCCGATCAAGTTCTTTGTCTTTCAAGTCTCTAAACAACTGTTTGTAGTCAGCATGAAAAAGCAGAGCAGCTAGAACAAGTGAGCATTTAACCTGAATAAATCATCTTGGTGATTTTCACTTTTGAAAGGTCAGGATATTTTATATAGCAGAATAAAGAGGTTCCTGAGTCCAATGAATGAGGACAGTTTAAGTATCCAAGAGATACTTGAGAAACACGCAAGAACTTAGCTTACCCATTTATTTTCTCATCTTGGCAATTCAGCTGAAATACTGTTTTCCTTAATCCTCTAATCTCCCATGAAAACAATGAATATTAAATAGCAACCCCACTTCCTTTTTCCTTGTTGCTTAAAGTTCCATTAAGAATTCTACTTATAAGCCTGGCATGGTGGCACACACCTGTAATCCTAGCACTAAGGGAGGCAGGGGCAGGTGGATCTCTGTGAGTTCGAGGCCAGCCTGTCTACAAAGCCAAGGACAGCCAAGGCCACGCAGAGAAACCCTGTCTTAAAAAACAAAAACAAACAAACAAAAGCAAGAAAAAGAATTCTACTTATGGGGGCTGCAGAGACAACTTAGCAGTTAGGGTCACTTGCCACTCCTGCAGGCTACCTGGGTTTAGTTTCCAGCAACAACATGGTGGCTTATAACTGCTTGTAATGTTAGTCCAGAGGATCTGAAACCCTCTCTGGTCTCCAGGGGCTTCTGCACACTTGCGGTAAACTCACATAGGCACACAAAGAATAAACAAACAAATAAACAAACTTCTATTTCTGGGGGCTGGAGAGACGGTCCGGCCATTAAGAGGATGTACTGCTCTTGAAAAGGACCTGAGGTGAGTTCTCAGCACATTGGGCAGCTCCTAACTGCCTGTGACTCCAGGTCCAGGGGAATATGATGTCTTCTGGCTTCCACAGGAACCAGCAGTCACACAACTAAAAACAAAATATATCTTTACTTGGCAGAAGAACATAAGAAAGAAGATGAAGAGACATAAGAGATTTTGAGAGAAAGCTACAGACTAAAAGTAGTACCCGAGTAAAACACGCTTATGTTTCAATCCTGGCTTCATCAAACCCTTGCTTACCTCCCTGAGCCTCGGTTCCCTCTCCCAGGATGGGGAGCTGTCCACACTGTTGGTTTAAGGACTACCTGAGATGGCTGTATGAAACACTAAGCTGACTACTTAACGCACACCTATCACAACTACAGCAATGATTTTGCTGCTGTTACAGATCACACACCGGAGCCTCTCACAATCACCTCCAAGTCAAACTGGCCAGTTTCAGTACAAGGACTTTGTAACATCTACTTTGACTGATCAAAGGTCTTTTTTGGTTATGCTTACTTCCTGGATCACAATTATGTTCCAGGGAGAGAGGAAAACTTCAGAGAGCAGAGTCAAAAGGGTGGTGTTACTTTAGACAAGGTGTTTGCTAATAAGCCAGATGGGTGGTTTCTCCATCACCCAGGTCCTTTAGGACTCCTTTTTTTCTGCTGTCTCTGAAAAAAAATTTAAATTTCAGTTTACAAAGCCATTTCCTTTCAAGCCATAGCATTAAGCTTAAGGACAATACTTTTTAACTGTATTTAATTAACTAATTAGACAATTATAATTAATTCGGTTTTAATTTTGGAGGGAGTGGTGTTGTTTTTAGAGACAGGGCCTCATGTAGTCCATGCTGATTTTGAATTCCTCATCCTCAGGCTTCCACCCTCTCTCAAGGGCTGGGATTATAGGCAAGTACCATCACATTCGCTAAGAAATTATCTAAAACTTGGAAGATTCCTACTATTTAATGAAACGCAGAAATCCACAGCTATCAGGTGAGGAAAGTTCATTCTACTGCCTCTCTGCAATACTCAAATGAAATACCCACGGACTTTGGGGGAGGCCCTGGGCCGACTCACTGGTGACGTGGTCTTAGTGGTACCCAGCGCTGGCAGTGGTAAGAGAACCAGTTATTAGACGGCCGCACTCAAGAATAAAAAGAAAAACACACAGCAGTTTGCTTTTCAAAGGAGCATGAAACTAAGCCAACCAAGTCACTTAAAAGACTCACATCTCTTTTTATGGCGGGTGAACCCCAGGACTCGAGTTGTAGCTCATTCAGATGTAAGCACAGGCCTGACCCTACTCCACCCTGCCTCCCCCACCCCATCCCCTGCTCCAGTCCTTGAAGAGAACAGGATGAACCGCAGGGTGCCCTTTTCCTCCAGCCAGCCCCACCTTCGAGGGTGGCCTGGCTGCCACGTCAGGCCCTGCTCGCCTGCAGTCCTAGCCACCCTCCCCGAGCAAGTCTCCCATTGATTCCCGAGGACTCAGAGGCTCCCCAAAAAGCCCAAGGAGAGGGACACGCCTACCAGAGCCCCACAGATCCCGTCCTAAACTTTTCAGACCCAGCAGGACCCAGGGGCAGTTACGCTAGCGCTCTCCGCGCCCGGACGGAGCAAGTTCGCGGGCGGACCGAGCGCAGAACGGGGGGCCCAGAGCTGCGACGGACATCTCAGCCCGTGTGCACACCGGGCGGGGTTTCGTACCCGCCGGGCCAGCAGAAGGGGGTGTGTCTGGTCACCGCAAGCCCCGCACAAGCACTGGAGCCACCGAGGGCCGAATGGTCCTTCCGTGCGCTCCTGCCCCACGCGCCTCGCCCCGGCGGCCGCTCACCCGCACAGGAGCGCGTCTTCCAGATCTTCAGAAGTAGGATGACGATGGCCGCCAGGTGGGACAGGTCCCCAGTCAGCCGGAAGATGTTCATGGCGGCGGCAGTCGGCGCGGCGCGGCGGCCCCGGGGCTCGGCAGCGACTCAGGACGCGGCGACAGCCCCTGAGAGAGGAAGCGGCGAAAGATGGCGGGAGCGGGCGCGACGTGGCCAGGGACGTGGCCGAACTGCCGTCGCGCGCGGGGCAGCCTGGGAGAGCGGGCGACCGCTGGGGCCACGCCCCTGCCACGCCCCTTAAAGGCCCCGCAGTCTTGAGTAACCGGACCCTACCTCCCGCGTGGGCTCCCCGAAGGAGGACCCAGCGTGCTCCGCAATTTCCGGAGGTGCCAACGATTTCCTTTTTAAATTTTTCTTTTTTGAAACGACATTTCATTATGAGGATTGTTTTGTTTTGTTTGTGTTTCCTCCTCTGGTAAGATAGCAGGGGTATCTCTCTTGGGGGCATTGTGACGTTAGTAACTAGTTAAGAACACATGCATCTATTGTAGAGGACCGAAGTTCGATTCCCAGCACCTACATAGGGCAAATTACAATGCTTGTTAACACCAGCTTCTGGCATGTTACAAAGGCCTCTGGGCACTTGCACTCAGTGCACAAACCTACACAACAAACTAACACACACATTTTAAATCATAAAAATATATGTTAAAATCTATTAATTTTTAAAAATAAAAATGACATTTAAAAATTACTTTAGGGCTGGAGAGATAGACCAGTGGTTCAGAGCACTTGCTGTTCGTTCAGAAGACCTAATTTCAATTCCCAGCATCCAGAACACAAGCTCACACCAGCCAGGAACTCCAGCTCTAGGGAACCTGACCTCTGAGGGTACCTTCCTGGTTACATGTACACACAATTCGAAATAAAAATAAATCTTTTAAGGTATATTTATTTATGGATGAGCCACTTCTTTTTTTCTCTCTCTTCTTTTTTTTTTTTTATATGTGTGTTCAGGTGTGTGCTCTGAGTCCAGATATTGATGTCTAGGGCCTTCTAGATCTCTTCACACCTTATTTATTGAAGCAGGGCATCTCACTTGAACCTAGAGTTTCCTGATTTGAGGGGATCCCCTGTCTCTACCTCCCGAGCTTCAGCACACAGCCTGGCAGTTATGTGGGTGCTGGAGATCTGGGCCCTGTTTGTCACAGATTCTTTTCTTTGGCAATCTTTCTGCATTTACAGTGCTTCTTGTTTGTCAATTAAGGAGAAATTTGAAGGCCTAACTTATGGGACTGGAGAGATAATCTAGTCAGCAAAGTTCTTGGAGATGGCTCTGTCAGTAGGGCACTTACTGTACACCCGTGAGGTCTGGAGTTCAATCCCCTGGATCAGCCAGCTCCCCAGCCTTACTATTAATGTCAACCAACAACTCTTTAAAGTTATTGTCAGTACCGCTGGCCACTTTTCCTGAAAGTAAGCCAAGATGTCGGGGGGGGGGTAATTCGAGTCCTGGATAGGCAGCTCTTGGGCTTTCACATGCAGTCCCGGCTGCCTTGCGTGAAAAAACTATCAGTCAAAGACAGGCAAGGTGGTGCATGCCTGTAATCCCAGCACTCAGGGAGGCAGAGGCAGGCGGATCTCTGTGAGTTCCAGGCCAGCCTGGTCTACAAAGTGAGTCCAGGACAGCCAAGGCTACACAGAGAAATCCTGTCTCAGGGGAAAAAAAAAAAAGCAGGCAGACAGGCTCCATTTAAACCAGCACCAAGAGTCCACAGACAGCTTAAGAAAGCATCATGATGTTTACTGGACATTTATTTATTTATTTCTGTGATGTCCGTGCCTGCGTGTGTGCATGTGTGAGAGGAGGTTCGGGGAGCATGTGCCAGGGCATACGCACGAAGGACAGAAGACAATTTGCTATTTATTCTTTTATTTTCTCCTGCCATTATGTGGGCCCTTGGTCACGAAATTGGACAAGCACCCTTTGTTCCACTAAGCCATCTTGCTGGCCCAGGGATGAGCATTCCTGTACCTGCAGGTGCAGCCTCAGCAAGAACTGTTTCAAAAGGAATTCTAGATGTCCCTGCAGCTATTTCCACTGAAGCCTGAGGTGCTTCCCTAGCAGCCAGCCAAGAGACCGCTGATAGGACTAAACAAATGTTAGCCCTCATTTGTATGTCAGGTTTGCTGTGATTGGTGGAAGACCCCTTCCCTGGCTATTTACACTGGCTGTTGGGCTCTGAGACTTTCTTTCCAGGGGTGGTCTTTTCGTTTTCTGTTTTGTTTTGTTTTCAGAGACAGGGTTTCTCTGTGTAGCCCTGGCTGTTCTGGACTCACTTTGTAAACCAGGCTGGCCTCAAACTCACAGAGATCCACCTGCCTCTGCCTCCCTGAGTGCTGAGATTACAGGTGTGCCCCACCACCTCTGGCTGGTTTGTTTTTGAGATTTATTTTTATTTTACATGTATGTATGTTTACCTTCATGTGTGTATGTGCTCTATGTCTGTGCAGTGTTCAGAAGAGGGTGTTCTTCAGCAAATGCAGCCTACAAATTGGACATGATTTATCAAAGATATGCTTTGGACACACAATACCAAACTTGTATGTAGAAAGGAGATGGTCACCCTTTTTTTTCCTCTCTCTCTTTCCCCTTCCTTCCCTTGTTTTGTTTTTGAGATAGTCTCATTGTGTTCCCTTGGCTGGCCTCGAACTCACAGAGATCCACCTGCTTCTGCTTCCTAGAGCACTGGGCCCTGGGCGGCGGCAGCTGCTGCTGCTGCTGCTGCTGCTGCTGCTGCTGCTGCTTCTTCTTCTTCTTCTTCTTCTTCTTCTTCTTCTTCTTCTTCTTCTTCTTCTTCTTCTTCTTCTTCTTCTCTTTCTCCTTCTTCTGGACAAAAAAAGTTTTTTGAGAGAGTGTCTCATGTCACCGTAGCTGGTATCAAACTTAATAATATGACTTGAATGTTGGGCTTATAGACATGCCACCCCCACACCTAGCTTATGTGGTTTGGCCATGGATCTTAGGGCCTTGTGAATGCTAGGTAAGCACTCTACCAATCAGTCGAGCTATGTTGCTGGTCCCTGTGGTTTCTTTGAGCAATTTGGTAGCCCTTGCTTTCCTGCTATCTTGGTTTAGTTGACCAGGCAATCACTGAGCACCTGCTGTATGGCGAGGCTGGAAACAGCTACACCAACAGGAAGAGAACGTATGACAAGATCTACATTGGACAGACATCTGGTAGCTGAACTCTGGGCATGTGCAGATTTACCAAGGGAGGACAAACTGTGGCCCAGCTTAAAGGTCAAAGTAGATAAGGAGAACAGGTTCTCGTGGCTTCCAGTAGGCCAGGGGAACTGACAGGAAGTAGGCCAGTCTGTATCATGCTCGGCTGCTTGAAGGACACAGGTAACAGATGAGATGGCAGCTCAGGAAAGTCTGACTCTGAGGAAGGGGATGGAGAAGGGGGTAGAGCATCACCCTCTAGGATTGAGACTGTTCTTAGGGGCAGTAGAGAAGTGGCAGATGGAGCCAGGGGACAGTGATCCATGGCCACTGATGGGCTGACAGCCCCGGGGGGCCTCGGAGGCAGGTGCATGGTACCAGAGAAGAATTAGCGTTTAGCGTTAGCACAATGGCTCAGCAGGTGAAGGGGCTTGCCACCAAGTTCACCAACTTGAGTCGGATCCCCAAAGACCTATACGAGGAAGGGAGAAAACTGACTCCCGCAAGTTGTGTTTCACACAGACACTCTCCCTCCCCACACATGCATGTATGCTCTCTCCCCCACCCCCACATACATGTATGCATATATACACAAAGACTTAAGAGGAGGAGGGGACAGCTAGATGGCTCAGAGGGTAGAGATGACTGCTACCACGCCTGAAGACCTGAGTTCAATTCTCGGGACCCACGTGGTGAAAGGAGAGACCCTGTTCCCACAAGTTGCCCTTTGGCAGCCACACATGTGACACATGGGTGTTCACACACACACAAATAAGTGCAGTACAACTTTATAAAACAAATAGCTCTGAATAGGAGGAGGGGAGGGTCACCAGACAACAGCTGGAGATGCACAGAAATTTGTAGGTGTGTGTGTGTGTGTGCACGTGCAAGCAAGCGCATATGTGTGTATGTGTGTGTGTGTGTTTGTGTGTGGCATGTGTGTATGTATTTGTGTGTGTGTTTATGTGTGTCATGTGTGTATGTGTATGTGTTTATGTGTGGCATGTGTGTGTATGTGTATATGTGTGTGTGTGGCATGTGTGTTTGTAGGGCCCTGGCCATCTCTGATAGACTCTGGTCTCTGTGAAGCATCAGCTTACCTTGAGACTTTTGAGGCTTGCTCAGGGATAGGATTATTCACCCTCCCCTCATCCAAACCAGTTCTATCCTTTTGGGAGTTCAGCTGGGCCTGCTCGCATAGACATACATTCCAGCTGGCCTTGCTAACTGTGGACATTCCTTCCTAGCAGGAGAGGGGACAGGGAGGGCCATAGACCCTCACCAATATCCAGCCACTCTTCCCAGTCAGTCCTACACAGTTTTTCCATAATTGCACAGTGGCCTGACCAGGGAAGAGGGTCTCTCAGTCGGGGCTGGACTCGAGGCCGGGAAGTGGGCTCCATCTCTATAGAAGCCTGAATTCATGTGGGGTGAAGACTTTCCACTGTGGCTGCTTTGCCCGCCCCTGATCCTGCCAGGAATCCCTCACCTATGCACTACAAGTAAGCCCAATAGCTGACTGGTTCCCTCGGGGGAACTCGGATGAAATCATGCTCTGGTTTGACATTGGGACCTTACGAGGAGGGGGCAGACATTGTGTACCCCCATGCATGACAGAACTCTCACAACACTAGTTGATAAAGGCACTGTGATGGACTTGTGTTCCCCTCAGATTCAGATGTTGAGCCCCCAACCCCCACTACTGCTCAATAGGTTGCAAATGTGTTCAGAGACAAGGCCCTTAAATATGCTATTAAAGGCAAAGCAGGAGGACTTCAAGTTAGAGACTTGCAGAAGAAAGGTGGCTGAGCAAGCCAGAGGGGGCAAGCCGGTAAGCAGCTTTCCTCCATGTTTCCTGTTTCAGTTCATGTTTCCAGGTTCCTACCCTTCTGGAGTTCCTGCCCTGACCTCCTTCAAAGACAGATGTTGATCAAGCCCAATGAATCCTTTTCTTCAGAAGCTGCTTTTGGTCATGATCTTTACCATAGTGATAGACAGTGATCTGGGACACCCTCCCCCAATAAATGAATAAAGTAAAATAATTGTAAAGATAAAAAAGTTTCCATTCAAGAGGACCAGCTTTGGGTTTCTACAGACAAGAGTTTTGGATCCAGAAAGTTCTGTCAACCGCCATAATTTTCAGACTTTTATTTGTAAAAAGGAGATCACAAAATCCGCCTCAGAGGGTTGTGGAAAGAAACTGAGGTGAAATGTGTAAACACACACAGCACACTACTTAGTAAACACCACCTGGTGTCACTACTGGGGAAAGCCGCACAGGGCTAAGCTACGTCTCCATCACTATGGTTGAGGAGTAAGCTAATTCCTGGAGTGTAAGTGCCTGCACCCACACTTCATTCGGGCGGACACTGGGGACGGGACACAGACTGACCCCCACACAGGGCTGTGCACTGGTTCTGGGGCAGAACCCCCGGAAGATACAGAGATCAGAGCTGCTGACCCCTACGGTGTCTATACCCAGTGTCGTAAGTGGCACCTGTCAAAAGTATCGGCAGACACAGTTATGACTGAAGAGTGCAAGTTAGAAACACTGAGATCCGTCCAGAGCCAGCCTAGGTCAAGAAGTTAACATTTTACAGTGGGTGGGGGACGTGGAGGCTTTGAAGCTGTTAAATCCAGATGTGTGCTTCAGACACAGTTGAATCCAGGGGCAAAGAGATATGCATAGCAGTCTTCTCTTAGCTGGGCATGGTGGCGCACGCCTGTGATCCCAGCACTGGGAAGGCAGAGGCAGGTGAATCTCTGTGATTTCGAGGCCAGCCTGGTCTACAAAGCAAGTCCAGAACAGAAACCCTGTCTCAAAAAAAAAAAAAAAAAAAAAAGGCAATCTTCCTTTCTCTTGGCCTGATTCTGAGACACACCCTGCACTGCAGGTCCCACCCTTTGTGCACTCACCAAGTAAAGACAAAAGGAAACTTCCCCCTTCAAATCAAACAGTCTGGACTTAAGTCTTGAACTGACTTTGAGCTAGCCAGCCAGATATGAGACTTCTGCGCCTGCTCAGTTCTATGGCCCAGGAGTAGGGGAAGGGATAATACTCTAAAACATATAGGATGCTTTTCCTGATGGAAGGGTGAATGGTTGCTAGACAGCCACAGCTCACTGCTGCCCACTGGAGTGTCTGTGGGAGAGATAGCTCCTGGGTCACCAGCTAAGAGCAACTCGCCACCCGGAAGTCACCCAGTGATGTTCTGGAGCAATGCTAGGTCCAGGCAGGATTGAGGCCATGTGAAACATTTTATTTTGTTTTGTCATTGTTGTTTTAAATATTTTAATAATAGATCATTTATTTATATGTGTGTGTACTCACACGTGCACATGTGTGCATGTGCACTGGTGTGCTGTGGTGTATGTGTGTAGAGGTCAGGGGACAAGTTTTGGGAGTCCTCTTCCTTCCGCCATGGGGGTCCTAGGGATCAAACCCAGCTCCTCAGGCTTGGCAGAAGCACCTTTACCCACTGAGCTACCTCAATGGCCCTGTTGTTTTAAGATAGGGTCTTATACGTAGCCTAGGCTAACCCTAAACTTATTACGTAGCTAAGAATAATCTTAAAAGTCCTGCCTCTACCCCCGAGGGCCAGGATCACAGGTGTGATCACCATGCCTGGTTGCCACCTGAGACTTCAAGGAAGCTGGTGGCTGCTTAGCTAAGGGGCCATGCAGTAGATTTCAAAAATATCCTGAATCCCCCAATATCCCTGAGTTCACAGTCCACGCAGAGTGGCCATTGCAGCATCTGCCTGCCTGGCTGGGCTACCCTGTCTCAAAACATAAGGTAAGATAAGCAGTTTGGTTTTCTCCCCTCCAATCTGGATTGCTCTGAACACTATGGAAGAGTTGGTGTGCTAGTTCTGAGCCAACATCCAGAGACTTGTGTGCACTGATTGATTAATTGACTGAGACAGAGCCTCGTGTAGCTCTGGTGGCCACGTAGCCTCTGATCCTCCAACCTCCACCTCCTCAGTGCTGGGATTACAGGCATGCACCACTGCACCCCATTTTATGCAGTGCCAGGAACCGAACCCAGGGCTTCAAGCATGCTAGGCAAGCACTCCACCAATTGAGCCATATCCCCAGCCATGACTTTCTGTGCTTTTGCTTATTTGTTCCCTTGGACTCTTGCCTCACTTATAAACGCGATCCCAGCTTTTGGAGACAGGATGAGCCACTACATGGGGCTGTCCCTGCTGTCTCTGTGAAGGCTCCAGGTGTGGGAAAGAGCACAGCATGATTGGCAAAGCCGCTTACCTGACTCACGCCAATTGCAGAGGTTTGAGGGTGTCCACTGAGCCTGGCTCAGATCTGCATGGCCACCAAACCTTGAGCACTAATCTTTTTAAGCCATTCTGAGTTAAGGTCTTTCATCCCAGCTCCTTGGGGCTCAACTATAAGTGAGCGAATTCAAGGCCAGCCTGGGGTAACTCAGCAAGACTCTGTCTCAAAATTTAAAATTTGAAAGAGACTGGGGTTAGAGGTTAGCGGTAGAGCTCTTGCTGAGAATCCACCAATAGGGCTGAGGCTTGGCCCAGCAGCACAGTGCTTGTCTAGAAAACCCCAGTGACAGCTCCATCCCAGAATGCACATGGTGAAATAAAAGAACTGACTTCCTCAGGTTGCCCTCTGACCTCCACATGCCTCCACAGCGGATGCTACCTAATAAATAAATGAATGGAAAAACTTTTTTTCAAATAGAATCCCTCAGTGAGGGGCTGAGGGGCACGGCTCAGCAGCAGAGCACCTGCCTATCACGTCCAGCACCTTGGGCTCCGTCCCCAGAAGTGCAGGGAGAAACCAGGGTAGGGCCAGTATGTTACAAAGGACTGCTGGAGCAAACCGTGACTGCTTTTTCTCCTCCTTCTCTTCCTTCTTTTGAAACACAGATTCTCTGTGTAGCCCTGGCTGTCCTGGAACTCACTCTGTAGACCAGGCTGGCCTCGAACTCTTAGATCCACTCACCTCTGCCTCCCAAGTGCTGGGATTAAAGGTGTGCGTCACCACATCTGGCATAAACTGTGATTTCTAATTCCAGATCTATTAGAAATTTTAAATATGTATTCCACTTTATTTATGTGTGCCTATGTGCCTGTGTGTACATGTGAATAGGTCAGAGGACAATTTGCTCTTTCTTTCTACCCCATGTACATTCTGGGGATCGAACTCAAATAGTTAGGTTAGTGGCAAACATCTTTACCCACAGAGCCATCTCTCCTGGCCTACAACATGGATCAAAACTTTCTTTCATGGATCAAAACTTTAAATTCAGGTTTATTTCTTTCATGTTTTATGTTTGAATGCTTTACCTGAATGAATGTGTGTGCATGCTTGGTGCCTGTGGAGGTCAGAAAATGGTATCAGAAGACTCCCCCCTCCAAAAAACAAACAAACAAAACCAAAAATCAACCTGGAGTTTGTGAGCCACCATGTGGTGATATTCAAAACCCAGTCTTCTACAAAAGGAACCATCTCTCCAGCCCCCAATCAAGGACTGTTACAAAAACAAAACAAAACATATGTATATGGGTGTTTTACCTATATGTATGCCTAGGCACACATGTGTTCGGTGCCTGTAGAGGCCAGAAGAGGGGGTCAGATCATCTGAACCTGGAGTTATAAACAATTGGTTGTGAGCCACCATCTGGGTGCTGGGAATTGAACACCGGTCTTCTGAAAGAGCAGCCAGTGTTCTGAACCACCGAGCCGCTCAGCAGGGGTTGTGTGACACCCTTTTCCAGGGGCAGAGGCACCAGGTACTGTGTACAGCTGCATTGCTGGGGAAAAGTCGATGCCCACAGCCAGGTTCCTCCTTCACACATACACCTTGGTCCGGATGTTTTTATGAGATGGATGGGCATAAAAAGGGAACAAGGAAAGAACAGACACTCGAAGACGAGGGCTGGGGAAGACTCTGAAATACCAAATGTAGGCTGGGGCCGTGGCTCAGCAGAGTGCTTGCCTAGCGTGTATGAGGCCCTGGGTCCCACTCCCAGCATAAATCTGTTAGTGGTGCACGCCTGTAATCCCAGCACCGAGGAGGTAGAGGCAGGAGGGTCAGTTCAAGGTCATCTTGTCCACAGAGTCTGAGAATGGCCTGGTGTACAGAAGACTCTAACCACGAGAAAGGAAGCGGAAGCCATGCACAGTGGCACACACCTGTCATCCCAGCACCCAGGAGGCAGAGGCAGGTGGCTCTCCGTAAGTCTGAGGCCAGCCTGGTCTACAAAGTGAGTCCAGGACAGAAACAGCCAAGGCTACACAGAGAAACCCTGTTTCAAAAACAAAACAAACTTCCCCCCAAAAAGAGAGAGAGAGAAAGAAAAAGAAATAAGAAAAGAGGACACAGTGTTCCAAGTCCCATGCAGCATTGGCGATTTGATTTTAGAGGGAGAAAAAAAAAAATCTGAGGGGCCAAAAAGATGACTCAGCACTAGGAGTACCCACCTTATTCCCACCTGTCACTCTTGTTCCTGATTCCCTCTCCTGCCTCCGAAGACACAAAACTCATGTGGACAAACCACCCATGGATGTACACATATAATTAATTTGTTTAAATCCAAGATTAAAAAAAAAAGAAGAAAATCCAAGATACAGAATGAAAGCTCACTCAAAATTTTCCTGAAAAAGTCACGTGAAGAGCTGGATGCTTTATAATCCCAGCATTCAAGAGGCTGAGGCAGGAGGCCCGCTACAGATTTGAGGCTAGCCTGGACTACAGAGACCCAGTCTCCACTAAATAATGATATAAATTAAAATAAAAGTCAAAGTGGGTTTTGAGGTGCATGGCTGTAATCTCAGCAACTGGGAGAGGCAAGAGGATTCAGAGCTCAAGGATAGCCTAGGCTACATGAGACACTGCCCCAAAAGAAAACAAGGGCTGGAGGCATAGTGTGACGGTAGGACCTTACCTAGCATGCACAGGGCCTGGGGTTTGAATCCCAGCAATATAAAATAGATTTAACTAAAAAATTTCAAAACCGCCAGCAAGGTGGCTGGCTCCCCGGGTAAAGGCACTTGCAGCCGAGTCCAAAAGTTGTCCTCTGACTTCCACACTGTGGCACACAATGGTGCACATATATTCAGGAGAAAAAAAGACCCAAAGAGGAACAAAACAGGGGTGTGTGCCTACTGCATCTTATTGCGGGGATCTGGGGCTCAGAGCCCCGAATACAAGTGATGGGAATTCTGTTGATCACACCCACCCCCATGAAGGCTCCAGGCAACTCACATCTGTACCCCAGACTTACACAATGCTGCCTTGGGGATCCCATGTGTCCCAGATTGTGTCATCTGCCCCGAACCTGCCCTGCTCACACAACCTGTTCCACTGAATGTTACCACTATCCAAGTGGGAAACTGCGGCTGGCCACCAAATTGGTGTCACTGCCCTATCTAGCCATTTCCATGGCCTTTGCACCCGAACATTCAGGATTCCCAGTCTACTCCCAACTGCTCCACCTGGACTCTGACTACTGCTAACTAGGATCTGAGCTGGGGTGAGTAAAACCTCAATGCTCAGGGCCACTGAGATGGCTCAGTGGGGAAGGGTGCTTTCTGCCAAGCCTGATGACCTGATTTCAATATCCAGGCCCCACGGGTTGGGTGGGGAGGGAAGGACAGAGGCAACTGAGGTAAGCTGTCTTCTGACCAGCATGTGCTCTGGGCACACCCCTCCCATCACACCTCCACGCCGATTCAAACACCAAAATCTCTCCATTTTGGCTGAGCCATGAGGCACAGATTTGCCATTCCAGTTATTGTGAAGATGAAGGTAGAAGATGTGAGAGTTCACCTGGGCTACAGAGGAAGTTCAAGATCAGCTTGAGCAACTAAGACAAGAAGGCAAGGGTTGTAGCTCAGTGGTAGAGCACTTACCCAATATGTTCAAGGCCCTTGGTTCATTCCCTTAGTGCCACAATGCTAGCACTGGGGAGGCCTGGGCAGAAGTTGGAGGCCAGCCTGGGCTACATAGTGAATTAAAAGGCCAATCTGTTATATAGTGAGACCTTATGAGAGAGACAATATGGAGCATGGTGGCACATGCCTATAATCCCAACAATTGGGAGGTAGAGGCAGGAGGATCAGGAGTTCAAGGTTATCCTTGACATAGTTTGAGGCCAGCCTGAGCTACACGGGTCCCTGTCTCTCAAAAATTAAAATAAAACTCGTAAAAGAAAATAAAACCTAGATCCAGGGGTCAGATTAACAGTGTCTCTTCCACCTTCAGTCCCAACCTGTCTCTCTCCTGTCCCATGCTGCCACACAGCCAACTGCAGCCTCTACAGCCACAATCTTCATCCTGCCTGCCCTTCTTCCTTCAGCAGCCGGCCTCGATCCCGAAGGCTCTCTGGCGCTGGCTTGGCAGATTCACCCCAGAGCGTCCACCTCTGATCTGGAGCCCACTCCAGCAGACTGAGAAAGTAACTCCGTTCATCCCTGGAAGCATGCTCCCACCAAGCCACAGACACGTGCTCCAAGCCAGCAGCCTCCTGCAAGCCACCCTTAGGTGGGCGGTCCCCTGACACACAGCAGCATTTTATTCACCATTGTGGGCATTGAGGTGGGGAGTGGCCGGAGGGAATCAGGCGGGCTGTCTGGGAGACCAAGGCCGATGGGCAGAAGAGGGCCAGGCGGAGCTCAGCAGCTGAGGTAGCTGGTGTCACATGGCTGCGGCCCCCACCGCACCCAAGCCCTTCCTGCAGCCAAGACGCACGATCAAGCAAGTACCCTGGACCCTGTGACATCCCTCTGGGGTGCAGCCTCCAGCGCTGGTCTCCGTGCTCGGACTGCAGAAGATGATCGGCGGGGGCAGGTATCACCAGGCCAGGGGTGAAACCATCCCAGAGCTGCGGGGGCCATCCCCTGCCTGCAGGTCACTGAGCGCTCTCTGGAGATGGGGAGGAGAGTGGTCAGCGGTCCCAGCATCCGCTGACACTCTTCCTGTTTCTTCTCTGCAGATGGCTGGCGCTGATGGCTCCGTCCCACCAGAGACAGGGGATCCTTTCCCAGAGGGATTCAGATTCCCAGATTCCCGGAGGATGCTCTCCTGGCCCCACCTCCCTTCAGCCTCCACCCTTGCTCACCTCAAATTTGCTCATGAATTCTGAAAAGATGCCAAAGAAGGCCTCTGAGGTAGTGGCCTTGGAGTCCTCTCCGAAGAAGGCCAGTGCTTTCCCTAGCTCTTCCATGGCCTCCCGCTGCAGCCCGTCCAAGGCTCGCAGAGCTGGCTGCGCTGTTTCCAGAAAGGACTACAGGACCTTGGTTAAGGAAACAGCCCCTCCTTTGCTGGACTGTGACCCCTGATAACCCTAGCTGCTCCACTCCCTCTCTGCGCTGATGGAATTTCTCTCCTGCAGGCAGAGAACTGTGCCTTAACCGCCGCGCCAAGCCCAGGCAGTCACAGGCTCTCGGCCCGCCAGTCCTTAACTGCACACATAACTAACTTACATTCTGTACAGCCTCAGACTTCCCTTGATCTCTCCACAAGGGGGCGCTATCTTCTCCGGATTCTGCTTAATAGTTTCTTGACCCTTGTTTGTTGTTTATTTGTTTTGTTGCTGTTATTGGCTTGTTTGGTTTTTAGACAGGATCTCATTATATAGCCCAGGCTGGCCTTGAACCCCAGATCCTCCTGAGAGCTGGGATTCCAGCTCTGAGCCCCACTTCTGCCCACTTCTCAGACCACTCACTTGGACTGACCCTGTCTGTCTGACACTTTGGTTTCTGTGTTTGTTTGAGACAGAATTTCTTGTAACCCAGGATGTCGGGGAACTAGCTAAAAAGCTGAGGATGACTTTTGAATTCCTGATCTGCCTACCTCTCTACTTCTTCGTATGTGTGCAATACCATAGCAAGACCCCCCTCTTAGTTTTCTGAGACCTCTTTTTCTTTTTCTACTTTTTTCCTTCCTTCCTTCTTCCCTCCCTCCCTCCTTCTTTTTGTTTTCTTTCTTTCGTTTTCTTCCAAGACAGGCTTTCTCTTTATAGCGCTGGCTATCCTGGACTTGCTTTGTAGACCAGGCTGGCCTTGAACTCGCAAAGAACCACATGCCTCTGCCTCCCAAGTGCTGGGACTAAAGGTGTATGTCACCATTGCCGGGCTCTTTCTTTTTTCTTAATTACATTCTTTTTTTTTTCTAGTTCTTGTTATTAATGAAAACGGTTCAAACACTCATTGTTTCTGTCCTCCAAGGGTAAGCTTGTGCCCTCTACAGACCTCCAAGATTTCAGACAGTATCTGGCACACTGTAAGTGCTGGAAAACCCTCAGTGGCCCTGATTCAAAGTGTACAGCTCAGTGGGAGAGCAATTATTTAGCACACAGAAGGCTCTGGATTCAGTTTCCCCAACACCTCTCTCACCTTGCTTTTGGCTTATAGGACCTGAGTGGCCAAGCTTCTCCTGGCTCTTGTGATTTAAATCTGGGCTCCACCATCCTTTAGGACAGACAGTTGTCAACATGTCAATGACTCTGGGCTATGGGTAGCCCTGGTGGTAGAGACCAGACACTTGGGAGGACTAGGCCAGAGAACAATTAAGTTCAAGGCCTGCTTGGGCTACAGAATGAGTTTGAGGCCAGCCTGGGCAACCTAGAGAGACTCTGTCTCAAAAGAATAATGAGAGGGGAAGAAGTTGGTATATATCTCGCCTCATATGTCCATTGTCCTGAGTACAATTTCAGCATTAAAAAAAAAAAACAGATAAGTAGATGTAGCTCAATGATAAAGCCTCAGCCTAGAATCCCCAGTGAGAAGCTTGGAAGTGTAGTTCTGTAGTTCACTGTTTACCTAGAATCACCTAGTGAGAAGCTGGGGTGTGGCTCAGTGGTAGAGCCCCTGCCTAGAATCCCCCAGTGAGGGGCTGGGGTGTGGCTCAGTGGTAGAGTACCTGCCTAGAATCCCCCAGTGAGGGGCTGGAGTGTGGCTCAGTGGTAGAGTACCTGCCTAGAATCCCCCAGTGAGGGGCTGGGGTGTGGCTCAGTGGTAGAGTACCTGCCTAGAATCCCCCAGTGAGGGGCTGGGGTGTGGCTCAGTGGTAGAGCATCTGCCTAGAATCCCCCAGTGAGGGGCTGGGGTGTGGCTCAGTGGTAGAGCTCTCCCTAGAATCCCCCAGTGAGGGCTGGGGGCATGGCTTGGCAGTAGCGTACTTGATGGAACTCCTCCAGCGATGGGCTGGCAGCATGGCTTAGTAGTTGAACATATGCCGTATGCTTGAGGCTGCGGGTGCAACCCCAGCATCACAAACACAGAAATGAGCTCCATCTTCAGCTACTCAGCTTTACAGAACCACTTGGACTCTAAAAAATGTAGGATAGAACCTCTCAGAATCCCTGGGCACACGATGACTTCTGCCTGGAATTTCTACAGAGTCTGCACTGACCGCTAGAGCCACATCCCACTTTACCCAACCATTCCAGAGCCCAGTTTCATTCTGGAAGGGGTTGATCAGAGGATACAGCCATGACCACAGCGAACCTGTCCTCACTGGAGGGGGATATGCTCTGACAGGCCACCTGGATCTCACTAACAGTGCCATGGAGGTCAGCCAGGTCACCGGTCAGGGCTCGTTGGTTCACTGCACATAAGGAAAGGAGCAAAGACTTGTGGGCGCTGCATTCCCAGCTCAGGGCAGCATACCCCTGCCTCCCCCAGCCACACACCCAGCCTACCTTTGGCGGCCAGGGGCACGGTGGGCAGGTCCTGAGCAAAGCCCAGGAGCTCAGGGAAGTGCTGACTCAGTGATTTGGCAAGGATGTGCAGAAAGGTGGACTTCCCATCCACTGTCTTAGTGGAGTTTAGCTGCAAGGGATGCCCAGCATGCGTGTTCCTTAGATTCCCCCCTCACACTTCTGGTTTTTCTGTATTCGCAGATTTCTCAGCCTTTCATACTCCTTCTAACTTCCCTCCCCACTCTACTTTTCTGGATCCCAGAGCTGGGCTGGAGAAGCGACTTTTCATACTCTACCCTCCGCTGAGTCAAATCTGGGCCTATGTGCAGCCAGTTGCTCCCACCCAGGGGAAGAACTTTGTGAGCATGGTGTTTTCTTCTCCCCTGTTAGAACATTTTGTTGTTGTTGTTGTATGAGCCAGGGTCTTATTTTGCCCACACTAAAACTCCTGATCCTCCTTCCTCAACCTTCTAAATGCTGGAACTATGGGTGTATGCCACCACACTTGGCCTTGCTGCCACGACTTGATTTAGGCTTGACTTCCAAGTCTGGTAGCTAGGGCAAGTGACTGCCAGGCTCTCACCTCTGTCAGGAAGTTGATCTTGAAGCCTGTGGTCTTGTTGGTCTTAGGCTGTCCATCGTTGAGATAGTTACCCATGGCCAACACAAACTGTGGGGAGAAGAGTTGAGGTGATCGGGTCCAGATGCTCATCCCACCCTATCCCCATATGTAAATTTTGGTCCCCAGGCTGGGAGCCGGAGGAGACAGGGGAGCAGATTAACCAAGCAGGGACGAGAAGCTCCCTGACCTCCAAGATCTTGGCGAGCTTCCGGCTGTTTTTGAGCTCCAGGGATGCCTGTCGCAGGCATTCTAGGCTGCCTCGTATCTCCTCGGTCTTTTCCTGTAGGGTGGCCTGGAAGTGTAGACTGCGCAGGCGGGTCTTGTATTCGGGAACCGACAGCATCTGCAGGAAAGTCAGGGGCCAGGATTCACCCATCCCCAGCCAGGCCCTTCTGCCCAGCCTTGGGGAGGAAGTCCTCTGACTGCTGAGCTGGGTATCCCTTAGCACGACCCTAAAGGGAAGTTCTCATCCGGCGTGCCCTGGCTTCGGGTGGGAACAGGCCAACAAAGTTGCTAAACTGGGACTCAGAGGCCAGGAGCAGTCCTCAAGAAACAGAAGCCAACTTCTGACTGGAGGCAGCCCGGGCAAAGGGGCCTTTAGCCACGGCGGGGGACCTCCGGGGCCGGTCTTAACACCTGCAGGACGAACTGGTCCGGCTCACTGAGGCGGCCCGGAGCCTCGCGGAAAGCCTGGTAGCGCTGCTCCTCGTCGGCGTCCGGAGCGAAGAGCAGCAGCTGCGCCAGATGCGCGGGCTCCAGGCGCCGGGGCTCCATGCTCATGAGCACCTGTCTCAGCTCGCCTGGGGTCAGCTTCAGATGCGCTAGGAGGATGGCTGCAGGCAGGGCAGCAGAGTGAGAACCGCCGGGCCGGGAAGAGGGCGGAGCCCAAGGAGGGGGCGGGGTCTCATGGAAGAGCAGGGGCTTGATGACTGGGCGCAGCTACGGGGCGGAGCGTAGTGATGATACGGGAGGAGGGGCCTGAGAGAAGTGCTTAGCCGAGAAGGGCGTGGCATGAGAGTAGCCGGAGACTAATGGTCTTGAGGACTGTCAGGGGAGAGTAGGACCCCCAAAAACAGGTATCTGGAAGATGGGTGGGACTTTTGAGCGGGGCGAGGAAGTAGAGAGGGTAGTAGAGATGATAGGCAGGGCCAGAGCCAAGGAATCCATTGTGGTGGGCGTGGCCAATAGAGGGTGCAAAGGTAAGGGGATACTGCTACCCAGAGAACCGGCCCTCATTTAATTTTGATCTCCCCACCCCTTTGCCGGTCTCAGCTTCTGTGGCCCTGAGGGCGGGGTCCCTAAGGCTTCTCACAAGTATTGTAGGCCTTCTTGTGGGACAAGATCTCCACCACTTCCTTCTTCCTGAAGGGCTCTGGGCCCGGCACTGGCTCTGGAAGGGAAACTATACAGTTTAATGGGGAATGGGAAGCTAGATTAGGGTTGCTGTGACGGGGCCAAGGGAAAGGCGTGGTCACAACCAGTGGTCAAGGACCCTCTTCCCGGCATGCATCACCTGAACTACATCAGATCCAGGCACCCAAACTCCCCTCATTCCTCAGCCTTTCAGTCGTGAACCCCAAGGTCCAGCCTAAGGCATTAAGCACAGGGTTGTCCAATCCCACACTGCTGCCTCCTCATAGACCCTTCCCTGCACGCTTCAGACTGAACAATGAAACCCAACAACTTTCTGAGTTTATGCTGCAAATGAGAACTGACTGCTTGGACTCACACTGCACTGATACAAGGAGATACCCAGCAAGGACAATGGGGAGCAGGAGACTGAAAAGGCTATTCGTAAATGCCTTCTGCCAACCTTATCCTGGCTTTGTGACTTTGTGCAAACTACCTACCCTCTCTGGGCTTCCTCCTTAAGCGGAAGTGGTTCTGGGATCTAGTTTGCAGGACTATCAAGGGATTCACACATGCAGAAGGGCTTGAAAGGTTGGAGACAGAACAGCTCTAAGTGCATGGTCTGGGGGCTGGCAGGTAGAGGGTACCCAGAAGGCAACAGACAGCGTGGCTTGTCCGAAGGACCCAGGGCCGTCGGGCCACTCACTTGATGGTTTCTGGGTGCCGAAGTGGAGCTCCAGGTCCAGGTATTTCACCATGTCACTCAGCTTATCATAGTCAGAGTCTGCCCCAAGCTGCAAAGGATCATGGGAAAAGTTCAGAGTAAGAAGAGCCTAGGCAGCTAGCCTGCCTGTCCTCTGAGGTCCCTTCTGGAGTCTGCAGGAAGCACTAAACAGAAGATGGATGTGTGCTGCATGCCTTTAATCCCAGAACTCAGGAGGCAGAGATCCCTGTGAGTTCCAGGGCAGCTTGGTCTAAACAGTGAGACCTTGTCTCAAAAAAAAAAAAAAGAGTAAGAAATAAAGAAGGGCTATAAATAGGGCTGGAGAGATGGCTCAGCAGTTAAGAATACCTGCTGCTCTTGCAGAGACCTGAATTTGGTTCCCAGCACCCACATGAGACAGCTCACAACTGTGAGCTGGTAACTCCAGCTCCAGGGCGCCTGATGCCCTCATCTGGCCTCCGAGGGCACCTGCACTCATGTGCGCACACCCACATGCACACATAGACTTTTTTTTAAAAAGAAAGAAATGTTGCATAATCCCCGTTATAAGCTGAGAAACTGACTCCCCTTCCCGTCAGTAGGGCAGTCATTCTTGGCGCTCTATCCATGAAGAAGGAGGCTGGAATGGGAGAAGAAACTAGTGACAACCAAGAGGACTGGAGACCTGAGGGTCTGTCCTGTTTTAAAGTCTCCTTGTGTGTGTGTCTGGTGTAGGTGCACATGTGTGCCCGTGTGTACATGTGTGCATGAGGCTGGGGTAGACTTCAGGGGTCTTTGTCGTGCTCTGACACTTTTTAAAACCATGAGTGCTAGGGATTTGAATTCAGGTCCTCATGCGAGTGATAATTGCTCTTACCCGCTAAGCTATCTCTTTCGGTCCATCTACCCTATTTTTTGAGATCATCTCTTCAATAAACCAAGAACTCTACCAATTGGCTAAGTTAGGAAGAGAGACAAGTAGAACTATAGTCCCAGACTGAGGCTGCCGGGGCAAGGACGCCTGGCAGGGTGGGTGGCCAGGTGTGTTCAGCCTCGGCAGCCAGGGGGTAACACTGGGGAGCAGGCTTGTGGACGTATTTCTGGATTGTAGGGATATGGTCTCCAGGAACCCAAGATAAGAAGCTTCCTTTCTCTTTAAGACAAGTAGGAGGGGCTGGCTGGCCTCAAACTCACTGTATAGACAAGGATGGCCTTGAACTTCCGATTCTCCTGCCTGGGCCTCCCAAGCACTGCCTGATTTGTGTGCTGGGAGTAGAACCCAGGGCCATGCTCACCGGAAGCAAACTCCAGCCCCTCGAGGAGAGGCACATGCCTTTCTAAGGCAGAATCTTGCTATGTAGCCCAGGCTGGCCTCAAAGCTGAACTCACAGCAATCCTCTTGCCTCAACCTCCTAAGTGCTGGGATTAGAGCCGCTATACCTGCCTTACCTGGCCATATTTAAAAGAGCAGTTGAGCTGGGTGTAGTGGCTCATCCCTATAATCCCAGCACTTTGGGGAGAGGCAGGGAGGGTGTTGAAGCAGGAGAATTACCATGAGTTAAAAAAAAAAAAAGAATATAAGACAAGTCCAGCCTCAAGAGTGATCGGGTTTGCAGAAGAGTAGGGTGGTATTTCCAGAGCTACCCACTGTGTTTCTGACTTGGGGAAACCTCTGTCTTTGGGAAGGCTGTCCCTTCTCTGCTCGGGGTGAGAAGAACCAAGGAAATCCAGTTGAGGAGGCCAGGAACTGGTAAAGGCAACTAAAGGGTCTTTCACTAGTTTAATGACATGGGCTGAATCCCTGGGATTTATATGATGGAAGAACTGACTCCTCCATGATGCCCTTTGACCTCCACACCCATGCCTCCCCCACTAATTTAGTAAATGTAATTTAAAAAAAAAACCTAAAGAAGAGGAGGAGGGAGAAAAAAGGAAGAGAAGGAGTGTCAGGAAATTGGAGCTTGCCTTCAGTGTTACCACCCAGACTATTCACCCAGCAGAGTTAGCTGCTCTTCTCCGGGTCACCTACCTGACCCCAGATCGTGCCCTCTGAGTTCTCCACCTGCTCCCAGCGCAATCGCTTGACGCTCATGTGGCTGGTCTCGCTGCGGCGGTGGCCCACGCCCCGGGACAGCATGGGGGGCGCACAGGGCACAGGTGGGGGCAGGGGCGGTGGGGGCGGGGGCGGGACTGGATGGTTGATCTGGGTGAGGGGTTTGGTCAGCGACGGAGGGGGACCTCGGGGGCCATCGGAGGTGCGGGAGCTGGGTTTGGGGTCGTGGAAAGGCAGGGGCGGCGGCGGTGGGGGACTGAGCGGGGGCGGGGGGATGTGGTCGGAGATGGAGGAGTAGGTCAGAGAGCTGCCCTCCTCGCTGCTGCTGACACACTCGCTAGCGCTGCTCCTCTCATTGGTCACAAAGCTGCCCTGGTCATCGTGGAAGCTCATCTGGAGAGAACAAGGCGAGTGGGAAGTGAGGCTGCAGCCCTGCAGACTGCAGGCACATGGGGAGCTGAAACTGGGGCCAGCAGGTGGCTAGGGGCCGAGAAAGGCAGTCTGGTACCTTCGCCTGACGGTGTGGATGAGGTGAGCCTGAGGTGCGTGGAGGACAGATTGGGACAAAGAACGGGCTGGTCTGAGACAAGGTAAGCATATAGGGATAACATTAGGGAGAAGATCGGGTAGCCTAGGGAAAAGTACAGAGGTGATTGGTGGGTTTGGCTTGAGGCTGTGCCTGGGTATCCTAAGATGGGGAATGGGGTAATTTGAGACAAAATATATACAATAGCAAGGGTGGGAACACTTGGGATAGCTCCAGACATGGACCGGGGTAGCCTGAGACAGGCTCCGGCAAAGACTGAGGCAGGAGCGAGGCAGTTTGGGGCAGTGTGTAGCGAAACAGGTCTCCTGCAGACTCTGGGGGACCCCGTAGGCTCCACGGACCTCCGCCACTCAACTGTCCACACCCACCCGCAGGCCCACCTCCTCATAGTCATTCTCGGGCGTCAGGAAGTCGTCCACGATGGTGACCCGGGGGCCCAGCTGCTCGCTCAGCACATCCAGGAAGCGATCTGTGTCTCGGCTCCGCACAGGCCGGGAAAAGGCGAAGAGCTTCCTGCGGCTGGGCGGCCGGATGGGGTCTGGGCTCGGGGGGCTATCGGGGTGGATGGATCCAAGGCCTGGCTGTGGGGAGGGTGCCCTGCTGCTGTCCAAGCTGGCGTAGGGGTGGGACTCCGAGCTGCTGGGGGAGGCCAGGCCCCTGGAGCACAGCGGATCATAGCAGGGGGAAGACAGGAGCTGCTCACTGGGCCAGGAGACTCCAGACAGCGTCCTGGGCCCTTGATTGGTGGTGGGAGGAGAGGAAGCCGATCAACCAGTGAGCAGCGTGGGGTGGGGTAGGGGGTGAGCTGTTGGTCCCAGGACAGGCTTTCTATCTACTGCCTCCGGGGCTTTTGCCCTACCGTAACCAGAGACCACAGCGGGTGGAGAGGGCTTCGGTTCATGCCATACCACTGCTCCTCTGGGTACATATTCCAAAGGTCCTATCAGATCCCACGAAGGATCTTCCCACAGGGCTTCAGGCAAGGGCCACCCCTGCCCAGCAAGCCTCAAATGTACAGGAGGCTCATAGGGCGTGGCAGGATCTGCCCACCCCCGGGCTTTGCCAGTACTTTGTCAGTTAGTTATGTATCTCTATCTCCTTTTTAAAAGTTTTGAGGCAGGGTCTTGATAAGTTGCCCAGGCTGGCCCTACCCTCCTTCTGCAGCCCAGGCGGGCCTTGAACTATGATCCTCCTGCCTCAGCTTCCTGAGTAGCTGAGACGACAGTACTGCGTCATAGGCAGAGCTGGTCTTTCTGAGACTGCAGAGAAGCTAGTTTCCCAGTTATGGCCCTCACACAGCAGCGCATGCGCTTTACAGCGTGTCCAAGAGCCACATGTTAATGTGACGACTCATTTGGGGGACACTTGGCTTTACCAGATCACCAGCCGGGGTGAAGACCACAGAGAACGACTGAGGGGCTGGCACTCGCCAACCTTGATGGCCCATGGCACATGTGGAGTCTCCAGGCTGCCCTATGGCTCAGCTGCACACCCTCTAGGGTGTGCCTGGGAGGAGGGACAACGCTTGCACAGCCAGCTAGTGGGACTGAAGGTGGTACCCCCTCAGGACCAGAGGCTGGCTGAGGCCGTACCTGCTGGGCCTACCAGGCTGGGGACTGGTGGAGAGGCCCGGGATTTGGACACCGTCCCCATCTTCCCTTTGAAGCTGCTGTTCAGTCGAGACTCAAGCTCTGCATAGACGGCCGACATCTAGGGAGCATGAAGAAGAGTCCAGCCTTCTCTTACTGCTTCCCTGCGGTCTCACTAGGACCTCAGAGACCATGCATTGCCAGCTTGCCCCAGCCTGAAATGGCCTGCGCTCTGGTCACCAGCCCATGCTCATTGGTTACATCCGGTAGACAGAAAGGTCTCACCATTTTGGGGTTGGGGGTCTCCGGGAGGGATGTGCCATCGCCAGCCTGACGCTCACCGGGGATCAGAGGTAGGGGCATCTCAGGGCAGTCACCGGGACCTGCCAGGAAGGTGCCATGGAAACCTCGTTACTATATCTGAGCTCTATGGCTCCGTCCAGATCTGCCCAGCCCCCACTCAGCCTCTCTAGCCCCTGATTTCCTCACTGTGATGATTAGTCTAGGTTGTCAGCCCAGTGAGATCTGGAATCAGCTCAGTCACATTTCTGCCTGGGTCTGTGAATGTACAACCTGGAAGGGTTAACCGGGAAAAGAAGAGTCATCTACTCCAGGGTGGGCAGGGCCTTCCTGCAGCGGCTCAGATATAAAGAGATGATTGGAAGACAGTGTTTTGCCTGCCTGTCTTTCTTTCTTGCTGGGCAGTGGATCTGTTCTATTGCTGCTGTGGCTGCTGCATCCATCAGAACCCAGATTCTTCAGGCTCCCAATGTAGTCTAGATCAGCAGCTCTTTGGAATCCTCCAGGCCTTCAGCGCTACATTGGTAC
Source organism: Pachyuromys duprasi (assembly GCA_028658305.1). NCBI lineage: Eukaryota > Metazoa > Chordata > Mammalia > Rodentia > Muridae > Pachyuromys > Pachyuromys duprasi. Next base: position 17,950,189 of record CM053751.1, read on the forward strand.
TCTGATGCCAACAGCTCAGGGACTGAGCAGCTACTGGGCGTCCAGCTTTCCAGCATGAGATGGCCATGGTTGGACTGCTCATCTCTGATCTCGAAAGCCAATCTAAGAAATCCCCTTTGGGCTTGGCACTCATTCTATGAGCTCTGTCCCTCTACAGAACCCTGGCTAGCACACTCATCTCGTCACTAAGTCCACTTTACAGAAGAGGAAGCAAGCCCCAGCCTTTCCATGTGCGGCCTTACCACAGCTGAGGCTGGCTTCCAGGCCCTGGGAGCGCAGGCTGTGACGGCACATGGAAGAGGCCCTCAGGGAACTCCGTGGTTGTGGCTCTGGTGTGGGCTCTGGTGTGGACTCCGGCTCCAGGTCCAGTGAGGATTCAGGTTCTGTGGTGGGGCAGGTAAGGTTTGACATGAGGCCCTTATCAGCCTCCACAAGCAAGGGAAGTGAGGAAAGAAATCATAACTAATATGTCACCGCCAGGCCCTGGGGCCTTCCCGCCTTGTCCCCAGGATAACAGTACAGTTTTCCAAAGTGGTGGTGAAGATGAAACCCAGTACCTTGCCCATGCCTGGCAAGAGCCCTACCACTGAGCCACACCCCAGCCCCTCACTGGGGGATTCTAGGCAGGGGCTCTACCACTGAGCCACACCCCAGCCCCTCACTGGGGGATTCTAGGCAGGAGCTCTACCACTGAGCCACCCCCCAGCCCCTCACTGGGGAATTCTAGTCAGGAGCTCTACCACTGAGCCACCCCCCAGCCCCTCACTGGGGGATTCTAGGTAGGGGCTCTACCACTGAGCCACCCCCCAGCCCCTCACTGGGGGATTCTAGGTAGGGGCTCTACCACTGAGCCACATCCCAGCCCTTCACTGGGGGATTCTAGGCAGGTGCTCTACTGCTGAAATTCAGTATATTCCCAGCCCCTTGGGGTAATGCTCAAGCAGAGGTCCTGGGACCAGAAACCAGGTACCCAGAGCAAGATAAGCAGCTGAAGGATAGAAACATGGCAGAGGCCCATGCCGTCCCCAACAGGCTCATCTTTAGGATAGCATGTGTCTAGGGCCCCAACATCTTGTGCTTATTCCAGGCTGCTGACTGACACCCAGAAGAACAGGACTGAGAAGTTTCTGGCTGCATGAGCTTCATGCTAAAAGTCCTCAGCCATCCTCAGTCCTCTGAGCTGTAGGGAGTAGGCACACGGAAAGCATGAAGGCTCAGCAAGAGTAGATCTGCAGGGACTGAGAGTGTGGTGGGCAAGGTCACAGGGCACTATGCTCATCGATCCTTACTTGGGATCTGGGGATTCAAAACTGGGTAGGCCCTCACACTTGCACAGCAAGTACTTAGATCACTAACCCTTCAGCTCCAAGTGCAGGGTCTTTAGGCACACGGGGGATACAGGGTAGGTGGCAGTGGAAAGAGTGAGCTTGCACTTGACCCAGCAGACGCTGGTGTACTGGAGCCCGCCGGTCAGGGTGATCTGACTGGCCACTGGGCCATAGTCCAGGTAACAGGTACTGATGAATTTGTAAACAGTGAGCAGGACACACGAATTAAAATTGTCTGCACATGTGTATGTGTGTATGTGTGCACATATGCAGGTCAGAGGTTGATCTTAGATCACTCCCCTCCTTATATATTGAGGCAGGGTCTCTTACCTGAGCCTGGGTTTGTCTTCCATTTTGCTAACCTAGCTGGTCAGTTTGTTTCAGGGGTCCCCTGTCCCCCATCCACCAAGTGCTAGTATTACAGGTGGGCTGGCATTAGCCTGGGTGCTGGGGATCTGAACTCTAGTCCTCTTGCTAAATGAATGCTTTATCTACTGAGCCATCCGCAGGTCCTGTTCAGGCTAGCCCCAAACTTCGAATCTTCCTGCCTCGGCCTCCCCAAGTGCTGAGGTTGCATGCCTGAGCCACCACGACTGGCTGTGAATCTTCAAAACAAGGGCTATAGCTCAGTGGGAGAACACTCACTAAGCAGGAGCAGGGCCCTGCGTTCCACCCACCCCCCATGTCAAAAGAAAACCAGGCAGTGGTGGCACATGCCCATAATCCCAGCACTTGGGAGCTGGAGGCAGGAAAATCAGGAGTTCAAGGCTAGCCTGGGCTATACGTGAGTTTGAGGTCAGCTTGGTGGTGTGAGAGCCTGGTGAAGAGAGGAGAGAGGGCAAAGAGAGGAAGAAGAAAGAACGAATAAATGAGCAGTTGCAGCTGTGCCGGATGAGGGGTGAACTGCGCAGGCGCAGTCCTCCCAGCCAAGCCCGAGTGTGTGGAGTGGGTATTTACCAGGCACCCGACATACAGGCACGAGTATATGAGGGACAGGCCTAGAGTGGCCGCCAGAGCTGTGGGCGCTGAGAACAGGTGTGTGCTAGCTCAGCTGGGACCGCTCACCTGTCATGGCGGTGTAGCCCAGGAAGCGCGCGATCTTCTCCTGACAGAGCTCCTGCTCCTCGTAGGTCAACAGCTGGTACAGGAACTGCCAGAGCACCTGCTTGGCAGGTGTGTCCAGAACAGGATAGACGTCAACGATGAGGGTGTCGATGTTCCTGCAGGTGGGGGTGCAGGAGCGGGCAACTCATCACTGGATGAAGTGGTGGTTCCCGGCTCCAGGATTCAGCTCACGCCTTGACACACACACACACACACACACACACACACACACACACACAGCCTTGAAAGACAGAGCAGAGAAGACAGGAAAGTCATCTCCAGAGACAGTCTGCTCTGATTCAGATCCCTCTCCAGACTGGGGATGTTAGCTCCTTGGCAGGGCACTTACCTAGCACACCTTGAGGTTCTGGGTTTAATTCCCAGCACCACCACAAAAAAATGTAATAAATGGGTTACAGCTTTGCCACTTAACCAGCTAAGTGACCTTTCTCAAGCTACTTAACTTTTCTTTCTTTCTTTCTTTCTTTCTTTCTTTCTTCTTTCTTTCTTTCTTTCTAACTGTAAAATTGGGAATAAAAAAAAAACTGGGCTGGGAAGACATCACAGTTGGTCAAATGCTTCTCATATAAGCGTGAAGAACTGAATTCCCATCCCCAGACCCCACGTAAAAACCTGGCACAGCTCTAATCCAGCTCCCTGGAAGATGGAAGCTGACACAGAAGAACCTCCATCAGGCCCCAGCCCAGCTGGCCTGGCATCTGCAGCCACCGGGTCTCTTTGACCCTGTCTCAAACAAGGTGGGGAGGCGAGGGCTCACACCCAAAGCTTGACCCCTGACCTCCACATGCATCCATTCACATGCAAATAAATAAATACAGCGAGTACAGGATAGGGCTGTGTGTGACCTGTTATGATCAGGGGCTGGTGTGATGGCTCAGCAGATAAAGGGGTTTGTTCTCATGTTCACTGTGGCATGCATATCCCCGGCATGCAACTAGTAAGTGTGCTTTAAAGAAAGACCAGGGACGGAGATGATGGAGCATCTCCCTTTACACGGGATAAAGTTTCAAGTTTCACCATGATGGTGGTATGTATTTGCAAGTGTACCCAAGCCCCCAAATCACTGAACTGTTCATTCAATGAATGAGTTGTGGCCAGAGAGATAGATGGCTCAGAGATGAAGAACAGTTTTGCTACTCTCGGTTCCCAGCATCTTCCTGGCCGCTCACAAACACCTATAACTCCAGTTTCAGGAGATCTGCCGCCATCTTCTGGCCTGCATTGGTACTGCACACATGTGGCGCACTCACATGCAGGCAAAATGCCCCCACACATAATTTTTTTTAATTAAAAATAAATAAATGACTGACTTATACAGCATGTGGATTATATGGTAACAAAGTCCTTAACCAAACCAAAATGAACGGGATAGGAGGAGGGCTTGCTGCAGCCCACGACAGCAGTAGCAATGTTTTTTGGTTTTGCTTTTTAAAAATCCTAAGGCCCCCAACTGCAAACGGGTGAGGGTTCTTGGTGTGCCATCAGCTGTCCCTGCCTGCTCAGTTCACAGAAACATCCGCATTTGCCCAAAGTGTCAGAGTCCAGATTTAGCTGGGCATGGCGGCAATGGCCTTTAACCTTAGCACTGAGGAGGCAGAGGCAGGCTGATCTCTCTGAGTTACGGCCCAGCCGGTACTGCATAGCAAGACCGGGCCTCAGAAGTAAATAAAGGAATAACTTGAAAAGCTGGGCTTTGCTCTAGGGCACCTCAATCGCTCCTCCCTTGATACTAGTGATTGCCTTCTGGGAGCCTCTCTCCATCTAAGGAGGCCCCCGCAGGGTGGATCGCCAGCGTTTAGGTGGGAGTTGGGTAGAGCACGAACAGCTTAGGTCCCTGGCACCGCTCTTCCCAGGGCACCTGTGCTGGAAGAAGCGCTCGAGCGCCCGGCAGACTCCATAGCGCTCCTGAGGAGTGAGGAGGTGATCCAGCTGCTGGCTGAAAGTCCTCCCCTGGACTCGGATACTGGAAGGTAGGATGTCCGCCACCCACTGCAGCGAGGTGAGAGCTGACGACCGGGTCGGGGAATCCAAGGAATCCGAATCTGCGGGGAACAACAGGTGTCGGGGGGCACGGGTGACCCGGAGTCGCCAGGGTGGGTGCAGTTTCCCAGACAGCCGGGGTCAGCAGCCTTCTGATTGGGGCGTGCCACACTGAACAGCACTGAACGCCGCACGCTGGGCTCTATAGCACCCCCTGGCGGCGTCCCTGGAAGCGACCAAAACAGCCCTGGGGACTCTGCCTTGACAGTCTCACCGCTGGCGAAAGGGACAGGTCCTTCTTCAACCACCAGCGTGGGCATTGCGCCACTGCCCTGCAACATGGACACCACCTTGTCGTGGGAGCAGTTCCTGCAAAGAAGATGGCCCAGAAGGGCCTGAAAAAGTGAGCTCTGTCCTTCCTGCAGATGCCACCCAGCAAACACACTGTTCATTCAGGACTAGCTAGAACCCTCACACATAAGATAAGGTCTCATATGGCAAAAGCCCCAGGCTTTGGGGTTGGCATTCCTGGGCACAGAAGGCTCTATTCCCATGTCACCCTGGGCAGGGCTCCCTTCCAGAGCAAGAAATAATCACTCTTTCCGTGTCCCCCAAAATGTAGTTGTAATATTTTCTGGTTAGAAAAAAATGGACTAGCCGTCCTGGCAAAGCAGGAAGAGTGGAGTCCCCACTGTTGGGTGAGCATGCTGGTGGCTCACAACTGTAATCCTATCCCTTGGAGAGCGGAGGCAGGAGGATCTGCAGAATTTAAAGCCAGTCTGGACTATACAGCAAGTCCATGTTGCCTGGGCAACTAAGCAAGACCTGTCTCAAAACAAAAAGAAATTTTCAAAGGGTTGGGAGCCAGGCCTGGTAGCTTACGCCTGCAAGCCAGCACGGCAGAGGCAGGTGGCTTGTCTGGGCTACATGGTGAGTTCCAAGACAGCCTGGGACACAGAGTGAGGATCTGTTTCGAAAAAACAAAATCTAAAATAAAGGGCTGAGAATGTAGCTATGAGATAGTGTTTGCCTAACCTTGTGTTGGGCTCCCAGCATGACAGGGAGAAATAGCCTTCAGTGCAAGAGGGATAGACCCAGGAGGGCCTAGGTCAGATGGGGATCACGGCTAATGTTAGTGCCCAAGAGGCAAAAGTCTTGGGGCATGGATCATCACCAAGACCACAAGCCCTCTCAGGGGCTGCTGACCTCATGTCCAGTCCGTTGAGGAAGAGGATCCGGTCACCTGACTTGAGGGAGGCGTTTTCAGCTGGGCTGCCTGGAAGAGAGAAGGAGAAGGCCTGCAGCCAGCTGACCACCCCACAGCGGAGTGGCGTGGGGTTCTCCCCCTCAGCCCCACCCTGTGTGCCAGGTAGCCATTCTTCAGTTTCACATGGAGAAACGAGAGTCTGGGCTGTTGAAATGGTTTAGCGAGTCAGGGAACTTGCTGCCAAGTCTGACTGCCTGGGTTTGATCCCGGAGACCCACGTGTCCTCGAACACACACAAGCACACCGGATGGCGTCTGGGTGCTCCCATTCCTCCTCCTCCTCAAAGTAAATAAGAGTAATTGAAAAAGAAGAGGCATGGAAAAGGACTCGGCTCTAAGCATGTACTTCACATGCAAACCAACTGATCCATAGCCCACAGCCTGAGCACCTCCTCTAGGGAGTCCCAGAGTCCGGGCCACTGTCCACCTGTCCAGGCCACTGTCCACCTGTCGTCATCAGCTGCAGGCCACCAACCAGCCAGTCAGAAGGGGCAGCAGCCCCTAGGCCCAAGAGCCCATTGACACTGTGATGTTAACATTATCGGAGGCAGGCTCCCAGGCACGCCTGTGAGGGATCGCCTAGCCTCAGGTTAACCTCTGAGGATGGACGGCAATGTCTTCACCATGTTAACTGACACCGGGAGACCCATTTTGACCATGGGCAGACATGTTCCCTGGGCAGGGAGGCTGGACTTCGTGAAACAGTGAAGGCAAGCCAAGTAACTGGCATTTACCACTCTGCTTTTTCTTCTTCTTCTTTCATTTTCATGTGTGCACGTGTCATGCGTAAGCATGTGTCTGTACGCATGTTTTCATGTGTGGGTGTGCACGCATGTGTGTGGATGGGTGCACATGCACTTGCTCTGGGAGTCCCGTCTCCTCCCTCCAAGGCTGGAATCACACAGCTAAGGCAGGTTATCATACCCACCGAGCATTTCCTATGTGTTCCGGGGATCCAAACTGCAGTTCTTATAGTCTACCCAACGATCTCGCTAACTAACCATTGGGCAATCTCCCCAGCCCCTTACTCTCTGCTTCTTAACAGTGGATACAACGTGACTAGCAGGCCTGGATAGCATCTCCAGAGAGAGAGCTACAACAGGGCATGTCACCGCTTCCCTAATCTTAGGGACTCAGGGTAACCTGTCCATATCTCACCAGGCAGGACAGATTCAATCCAGACCGGTCCATGGCCGCGCAGAGTGAATCCGAAACTCTTGTTGCCCTTGTAGACACGAACAGTCCTGGAGTTAAAAACGGAATGGGGCTGGAGGTGAGCGGCCCTCCTCAATTCACCCCGAGGACCGAAGCCCGGGGCTCAGGGAACGGTGTGCTCCCGTTCAGCCACAGTCCAGGTCTCCGACCCAGGCTCGCACAGGAGCAGGAGACGCCCTCTGCTGTCACCCGCGCGCCCCGCGTACCTGCGAGGGCCCCCCGGGCCGGTGCGGCCGCCCAGCAGCGAGGCTGCCTTCCGCGGGGGTGGCTCATCCGGGCGGCGCGGCGCGGCGCTGGCGCGCGTGGACACTAGGAGGCGCTCCGGACGCTCCTCGCTGCGGCTCCGGCGCAAACGCTGCGCGCCCTGCGCCCTCCGCGCGCGGCACAGCTTGCCCAGCAGACCCTGCGACACCACCTCGTCGAACCGCGCCCGGTGCTTCTTGGGGATGAAGATCCTGCAAGGCGAGAACCGTCGGGTCGGGCGCGACCCCTGACTGCATTCCAAAGGCACATTCTGGTGACTCTTCTGTCCCCTTCCCTGGGGTGACCAGGAAAAATTTCACTTTCCCCTTCGGTGAACAGACCTGTGTTCCCAGCTGTGCTAGACCTGACCGCGTGATGGCTGGGCAGGTAGAAAGGCTTGCTGCGGAGACTGAAGACATGAGTTCGATTCCCCGGGGACCCACACGGCAGAAGGAGAGAAATGACTATCCTGGACTACACCAGGAGGGAGGCGTCCTGCTTACCCCTCCTTGAGAAAGCCACATGGTCTGTCCCCATGGCCCTAACCTTTGCGGAGCCTTCTTGCTCCCAAACGAGTCTTATAGAGGCCTTTTGGCTGCTGTCTTCCATCTCTGTCTGTTCTTTCCCTCCATCCTCTCTCATGGCCTTGCACCTACCAGGCCAAGCCCAGCTAAAGCTCTTCTCTTCCCTTCCTACTTCCAGGTGACTGCTAGAGAAAACTGTATCAGCCAGCCGCAGGGAGTCTGCCTTCCTCCGAGGTTCCTCACTCTTGCGGCTCTCCGGATTGCTTTGCTGCCAGCCCACTTGCAAAAGTGAGGGCAATGACCACCTCCACGCTTTTGGCTCTGCCTGGCACATTCTTATTTTTGCCCCCTTTTTTTTAAGAATGATTTTTATTGTTTTTAAGTGTGTGTGCAGGCACATGTGCATGTCTTTGTGTGTGTGTTCCCAGGCCCATGTATGTGTTAGTAAGTCTCTGCCAATTTGTCCCTGCCAAATGCTGGGGCTCAACTATGATGGTCCTGTGGTGCTCTCCAAGGTGGTGGGAGGAGACAGCTTCTACTAAGCGTCCCTACCCTGGGACTAGTCCTCAGGGCCTGGGAGTCTAGGACCTCTCCACCGCAGGGATTTATAGCTGGGCTGTGAGCCACAATGATGGGACTTGGCACTGGAGAAGGAAGTGTGTGTGTGTGTGTGTTGTGTGTGTGTGTTGTGTGTTGTGTGTGTGTGTGTCTGACACAGCTGGAATCAGGGCTCGTGGCACTAGCAAGAGCTTCCTGGCTGTACCCCAAAGTTCTCTTCCCTCTTCCTTGTGCCGGAAGCCAACACCAAGGGCATCGTGGGGAGTCAGGCGAGAAAAGAGGAGGGGACCGATGTTTTGGCATGCAGCCGAAATACTCCCTCTCCTGAACCTGCTCTCAGCCTCAGCGGGTGAAACTGATAAGGCTGGCTGGGCACGATGAGCTCCTGGAGGCACAGACTGGGCGTAGATCCTCCAGGAGGGCTCTGCCAGCCCCCGCCCCCCCTCCAGGTAAGCAGGAGGCCTCCTGAGCATGCCTCTTCCATCTGCTGGTACAGTCCCGGCCCTCTCCTCATCGCCCTGCCTCGTGTCCAGGCAAAGGATGCCGAGACTGCCCACCTTGCACCCTCACCTTGCACAGCCCCAAGCAAGGCACGAGGTACACATTCTAAAGTGGGCAGGGGTCAGACACCCAGCCCAGTTCAACGTGCTTGCCGGGTGGGCACCAGGCTGAGTCACAAACCAGGGAGGTGGACCGTGGTTGCTAGTTCCCTTGGCATCCTGGAGCTTGGGCCAGAGGCCAAAGCTGCCTGCTGAGCCAGACACCCTTCCTGGCTGCCATGAGCCTTCCCTGCGGCTCCATCACTGTCTGGCCCAGCCAGCCGAGTCCTGGCACTGCTTCGGGTTAATTAAAGCCGGCACAGCCGAATTCATTATAGGGACAGATCGCTGCGTTTTGGACTGCGACTGACCAGCAATAGGTCTCCAGGGCTCTTTACGATGCCTGCAGGCCTTCCTGGTTCCCAGGATGTTTCCTGAGAGTCACACGTTTGTACCCTTCCGCTAGGTCATTTCTGCTGCCTGAACCTCCCCTAGGATCCTCTCTTGCCTGCGTGTGTTCTGTCCCAGCCCAGTTTGCTTCCCCAGCCCTTGATCTCCAGCCAGCGAACCGGTGGAGACAGGGATGCGAGCCTCAGGGGCGGCAACCTGCAGTTCGCGACAGAGCAGAGGTCCTGCCTTCCAAACTCAGAACTCACTGCGATGCTCTCGGTTCTCACCCAGAGAGTGCGACACCCCCCGCTCCTGGCCCTCTGCCCCCTCCCATGAACCAATGCAGGCAGGTTGATTTTTAATCCTAGCCTTTCATCATCCCAACCCCTCGGACTGCGCGCGGGTCCTGGGTACCCAACATCGAATCCTCACCGCCCGCAGGCCCACCACTTTGTTGCCACTGTCCTCCGTTTCGGGGCTCCGCCCAGTCTAGATAGATTGCCCACCCAGGACCGGGAACCTCTCTGGATGTCCCGGCCCCCTCTCCCCGTCAGGCTGGCCGGATGCGGTGGCAAGGTTCCCCGAGGCGCAGGACGCGATAGGGAAGCTACCTAAAGTGCCGAGAGAAGCCCTGGTCCTTCCCCATCTGGATCCGCGAGGGCGGCGCGGCAGGTGCGCACCGGTCAGCGGGTGGCGGAGCCCGCGAGGACACGAAGGGCGCCGCGGCTCCGCGCTCCTTGGCCGGGCGAGCGAGCGCGGCCCCTCCCGGCCAGTCCTGCACGCTGTACCCATGCCCGCCCCTTCCCGGTGGCTCCGCCCCGCCCCGCCCCGCCTCCGCTCTCCCCGCCCCGGGACCCTTGAGCTATCTGGTGCACCCTGAGGAGTGGAGATCCGGGTGATTCGCGGCTGTCAAGCTCCTTCCTCTGTCTCTCTACTGTATTCCCTCTCCACGAGTCTCTGGCCCAGGGTCCCGGTCCTGTTTACAGCGGCTGCAACACTCAACTACAGCCAACGCCTTTTGTAGTACTGGGGTAGGCTTCGAGGGAGTGGTCCTCCCTACATATCCCAGGCAGGCAGGGAGAAGGGGGCCTTGAGTGCCGCGGCCAGGGCTGGAAGGGTTCATGGATTCTACGGAAGATGGAAGAACTCCAGAGATTTTTGAAGTCTTGGTAGTCAAGGGAGGGGTGATGCTGGGAGCCCAGAAAAGGTGTAGGATGGGACGAAAGACTAGCCTCTCCCCCCCCTCCCCGCCCCCCCCCCCCGGCCAGGCTGGAGCTTGAACAAAGGTTTCACACATAGTACTCAAGTGTTCTACATCCCCAATGCCTTTCTACTTCTTACTTGGAGACAGG
>CM053751.1:17960808-17981809 GCA_028658305.1 Pachyuromys duprasi
TGTGAAACCTTTGTTCAACAGGCCTGGCTCTATTCCATTCAGGAAATCAAAGTCAGGGCTTTCTGTATGCTAGGTAAGCAAACGCCAACATTCAACTCAGACCTTGAAGATTTGGTCACCCTGCCTCAGTTTTCCTTCTTTCTTGTTCTTTTCTTTCTTTTTTGGAAACACAGTTTCTCTGTACAGCCATGGCTGTCCTGGAACTCCTTCTACAGACCAGGCTGGCCTCCGATTCATAGAGATCAGTCTGCCTTCCCCTCTGCCTCTGCCTCCCAAGTGCTGGGCCTAAAGGTGTGCGCACCCAGCCTGCCTCGGTTTCTTGAGTAGGCTGGATTATGGTGTTGCACCACGTTTGGCTGAGCGGTTAGAATTTAGAAGACAGAAGTGAGCTGAGCGCGCAGCTCAGCTGTAGAGCGCTCGTGTGCAGTTCTTCAGGGAGGGGCTGGTGGTGTGAGGCAGGTGGAGCTCTCGCACTAGCACCTACCAGTGAGGGGCTAGTGTGAGGGTGCCATGGTGGAGGAGTTCCCTAGCAAGAACTAAACTGCGAGCGCCTCAGTCCCCTGTCCTTTATTCTTGTCTCCACCTCTTGGAGCTATTTCTCTCTGGCGGCGGCAGCAGCCCCGTCTCCTCATGCCTTGTCCCCCTTGCCCTCCCCCATGCCCTGGAGCAGAACTGAAGCATCTGTAGTCACACTTGCCAGCACCGGCCACTCCCAACGGCTCTAAACCACGTCCACCGTGCTGACGACAGAGAAGATGAGAGCATCGAAAGCATTGATGAGTGCTCCTGCTGCAGTCTGGACATGCTGCTTCAGGGCACCGAGAAGTCCCCACGTGGGGGGGGGCAGTGGCGGGGGCATTTGGCCAAATGTCTCAAGACAGCACGGAGCAGACGCCAGGGAGGAGGAGGCGTGGAGACTGGCCTACTGAGCTTACCTCGGCGAAAGGGGCATTATCAAAGACCACCGCAATCATTCTCAACCACAGACAATTCCGCACCCCTTCCGCCCCCTGGGAACATTTGGCACTATCTCAAGACACTTTTTGGCTGTCACAAAATGACAGCCGGGAAAGGAGTGTGCTGCTGGCAGCTAGTGGGTAGAGGCCAAGGACGCTGCTTCTAAATAGTCCATGTGATCAGGGCAGCTCCCAATCACAGAGAAATGGTGCGACCCCAAAGTCACACGGGAGATCAAGAGACCCTCCATCTGGGAAGTCAACGCTAACTGATCACACACTATGCTGCACACTTCAGCAGCATCAGCTCAAATAATCCACCCTAATAACTGTACCGTACTTAGTTTTTAATTTTTTTATGTGTGGTGTTCGTGTGTGCCTCATGCATGCTTGAATGTGGGCCCATGCACGTGTGAATCTTGCTACCAAGACTTGCTCTGGGGATCCTCATCTTTGTCTTCTGAGGCTGAAGTTACAGATGGACAATTAGTTATGAACAGATCTGGGGATCTGAACCTAGGTCCTCATGCTCATACCCAAAACACTTAAGCTGCTGAACTATTTTCCCAGCCCTCATATAGTATTTTTTTTAATTTTTTTTTTTTTTTGAGACAGGATGCCTAGCTGGTCTTAAGCTCACAGAGATCCTCCTGCCTCTGCCTCCCCGAGTACTGGGATTAAACATGTGTGACATAATAATTGGTTGTTTTAATTTTATTTATTTGAGAAAGGGTCTCACTATGTAGCTCTGGCTGACTTGGAATTTATTGTGTAGACCAGGTTGGCCTCACAGAGACCTGCCTGCCTCTACTTGCCAAGTGCTGGGGTTAAAGACATGTTCCATCATGCCTGGCTCTGTCTATTTTTAAATTGTGTGTGTGTGTGTGTGTGTTGTGTGTGCGCAATACCCTTCCCTGAGTGTGCCTGTGGGGGTCACAGGTCAACACTGAGTGTCTTCCTCAATTGCTCTCCATCTTATTTTCTTTCAGACAGACTCTCACTGAACCTAGAGTAAACTGATTAGGCCAGACAGGATGGCCTGTGAGCCCCAGGGACCCTGTCTTCACCTTCCCAATCCTGGGATTGCAGGCTGTATCTCCTGGCTTTCACACACGTGCTGGAGAGCCAGCTGTAGGTCCTCATGACCTCACAGAAACCACTTTACCTGTTAAGCCGCCTCTTCGGCCCTATTATGCCATATAAACATTCTTTGTGTGTGGTACAGGGGGTCACACTCAGGTGTAGAACATATATTCTACCACAGGACTATCTCCTGCTTTTGTTTGTTTTTTTGTGGTGAGGTCTCTTCATGTAGCTCAGGCCGGCCCTGAACCCACCCATCCACAGACTCAAATTTGCGACCCTACATCAGGTGCCTGAGTGCTGGGTTTGCTAAAAGTGTGCACCCCCCCTTTGGTTCCAAGAACCGCCGGGTTGCTGAAAGGGCCCCAAATGACACCCCCGCCCTGCCAACCGCTTTTTCTGTTTCCTCCTGGACACATCACACTTTTCCAAACTGCCTGTCCTGTCCTAATTAGAAAGCCATTTTACCACTTAATCAGACTGGGATTCCTTGGGGAACAGACCCAAATTAGGCTCCAAGTGGCTGCAAGAAATGCTATAGTAAAGGAGCACAGTGCCTCTGTGTGCTGTGGCCGCAGATCTGGACACATTCAAGGTCTTCGCTGTCCCAGATGAAGGCCACTCACCATATATGTATATTCAGTACTTAAAGTGTGATTAATGAGAGCCAGATAAACAGATAACGAGAGAGTTGCATGTAGTCCAGGCCAGCCTTACGCTTGCTCTGTTGCCTATGATGTTGCTCTCTACCTCTGCCTCTCACAGTGTTGAGAATTCAACCCAGGGGCCTTGCTGTGTGACTCAGGCTGGCCATGAACCTGCAGTTTTCTTGCCTCAGCCTTCCAAGTGCTGGAATTACTGGTGTGTGGTCACCTAAATTTGTGAAAAATGTATACATATTAAATAACCACATGCAATTAGTGGTTACTGTAGGGGAGGGCTCAGGAGCAAAGACTCATTCCACAGCTCCTCTCCCTTCTGCTTGGGCCGCTGCAGTCACCCCAAGCGCTACCTCCCAATCGCAGGCCATACTTGTATGTTGTGCATGGATTCTAACCTCTGTGGGAAGGTTATTTATTTATAGCCAGGGTCTTGATAAATTGCTCAGGTAGGCTTTGAACTTGGGATCCTGCAGCCTTAACCTCCCAAGTAGCTGGGATTTCAGGTGTGGCTCTTAAAGAAAGCTTTAAGTGCACCCACATGAACACACACACACACACACACACACACACGTCACCACCCCCATCATCACCTACCGCCTTTTGTCTATTTAACTTCTTATTTAAGCCTTGTCTATCTGCCCCGTGGGCTCCCTGGGTCAGGGCAGTGATTCCTCATTGTCCTTCAATGGCAGGCCAGGGGGCCCCTACTCATCTTGTGTGAACAGGTGCGACTGACTTCGGGACCCCTCCAAGGTGTGGTACTGACACTTGCTGAGTCCCTGCCCTGACTGCAGGAGTCTGGGTTAGCAATGGGCTGCCCCTGAACTTGGACTGGGCTCTCAGAATCAGCTAGCTGCAGCTGCGGCTGTGATGTTTCCTTTTCGCTCTTGAGACTTCTCCACAAGGCTCTGCACCCGAATCCAGCCTACCCAAGAGGCTAGCACACAGTGGGGATGTTGGCAGCTGGCCAGCTCCAGCGAAGGAGGCGTTAGGAAATGCAGGGCGGGGCGGGGGTGGTGGTGGGGAGACATCGTCTGAGGTCCCCGCTGCCTTCGGAGCCCAGCTGGGCGCCGCCCCTTCCTCCAACAGCCTCCCCAATTTTCCTGTCGCACTTGACACCCGCTGGCAACACAGGCTTCCCATTCATCCTCCCAGCAGCGCCCAGGGAAGCGGCGGGCCACTGGGGCGTCCCGGAGCGTCCAGGGGTTCCCGCTTTCTCCAGGATCTAAATCTAGACACCCCCTCCTTTCCTGATCCTCAGCTGACAAGAGACAGGGGCTTGGAAACGAAAGGCAGCCAGCAGAGAGGCAGCCACCGCTGTCCCAAGAGAGGTGGCGGAGACAGAAGCCCCGCAGCACCGAGATGAAACCAGCAAATCTGAGCGCTCCTCCCGCTGCGTCTGGCCTGGAGACAAACGCGCCAAATTCCCCGGGGACAGCCGGGTCCCCTACAAGCCCAGCCCTCACGGAGCTGAGCGGAACCGAGCCCTGCCTCTCTATCATCCCTCTCCCCCAGGAAGTCCTCAGCCCACTGCATCAGCTACGACAAATTCCGCTCTAGAGATAACTTTTTCTTTTTTTTTTCCTATCCAGAGCTTTTTTTTTTTTCTTTTTCTTCTTCTTCTTCTCAGCAAGAGTTAGTCCCCTTACTCACCCCAGGCAGCTCATGGTGGTCTCTTCGGTGGCCTCCTGTGCGTTTCGCTGCGGAGTCGAGCTGCTGAGCGTGGGCTGGTGGGGGCGGGGGGCTGGCCAGCCCAGTCCCTGACATTGGCCAGGCCCAGAGGGAGGGGCAGACCGCGGGGTGAATGGCAGCGAGGGGAGGGGGCAGACTGAGCACGGGAAGGGGAGGGTTGGGGCAACTGCTGGCCCCAAAGGCGAGAGCCAGAAGAGAAAGCCAGGCAAGACCCACAAGGAGAGCATGAAAAACCCCAGAGAGTGTCAGATGGAAGCTGTAGGTAAATGAGGCCCTCAGTGAAGGAAGCCAGGGAGTGGGGGTAGTCCTGGGTCACTTGGAGTCACTCCAAGCCAGCACCCACCAGGAATTTTCTCCAGTACTTAGCCGGTGAGCTGAAGAGTGAAAGCACACAGCTAAGTGGTCCCAGAGCCTGTCCCAGCCACTGATTTATTCCATGGTGGTCCTCTCAGGACCTCAGCCTGACTGTATGAATGGAGCCAATTTGGTGACAGACCGTTCTTCAAGGATCTAATAGGTCCTTGGCACACTTACACTATCATCACCACCATCATTTACACCACCACCACCATCATCAAACTGATATCAAAGAGCCCTGGTGTAGGGGCTGGGGAGATGGCTCAGTGAGTAGAGGCCCTGCACAGTAAACACGTAGACTTAAGTTCCATACTCAGCACACACACACACACACACACACACACACACACACAGAGCCACATGTAGTGGCTCTTTCTAACTCCGGGGTTGGGATGGGGAGGGGCAGACAAGTGGAAATCTAGGTTCCCTGGCCGCCACTAGGTAAAACGGGAGAGCCCTGACTTCAGTGAGAGACCTTGTCTCAAAAAATAAGGTGCAGATGGCTGGGGATGGTGTGGGACAGCTTTAATTCCAGAACTCAGGAGGCAGAGGCAGATAGATGATCATGAATTTGAGACCAGCTTGGGTTATACAGCAAGGTTCAGGCCATCCAGGGCTATGCAGTAAGACCCTGTACACACACACACACACACACACACACAGAGAGAGAGAGAGAGAGAGAGAGAGAGAGAGAGAGAAAGAGAGAGAGAGAGAGAAAGAAAGAGAGAGAGAGAAGTAAGTAAATAAATAGAGCTCAATGCTATGGTGGTTCACAGCTGTGATTACATCATTCATTTGGAAGGCAGAGACAGGAGAATCTTGAGTTCAAGGCCAGCCTGGGTGACATAAAGAGACCCTATCGAAGAAGAAGAAGGAGAAGGAGAAGAAGAAGAAGAAGAAGAAGAAGAAGAAGAAGAAGAAGAAGAAGAAGAAGAAGAAAGACAGAGAGTGGGGATTGCCTGTAGGGTTGGGTGGGTGTCAGGACCCACACAGAGCTGTTTCCTTCATATTGTGCTCCTGCTTGGTCACAGGAGGAAGCTGAGAGTAGCCTGGTATTCTATGAGTAATCCCCGCCATCTTGGTTTGGGATGGAGTCCGGAAGCTGCGGCTTTACCTTCACAGGCCAGCATCAGCAGTTCCTTCCACCACCACACCCCTACTCCCCAAGACAGGCTGACCTTCGTTCACCATCTCACCATCTCACCAGGCCCTCCTGGACGGGCGAGACACCCTTCCTGGAATGAAACCCATGTTGACATCAGCAGAGGTACCTGAGGTTGTCCAGGACCGGCCCCTGGGCCTCGCTGGGCAGTACCACAGTGAGCGTCCACACCAGCTCATCCACACGTTGCTCGGCAGCGAACTGCTTTAGTGCAGCAAACACCTGCTCCTTGGCTGTTGGCTGGTCCCCCAAGATGTCATCTACCTGCAGGGAGAGGATCCCGGGTGGAGCCATGGAGAGTCCTCTGCTGACCTCGACGGGATAGCTGACACAGGAAACACTTTGCCCAGCTGACCCCAATTCGAACCCTTCAGCTGCCCTTGATGCAAGGACCATCAATATCTTCATCTAAAGAGTGAAGGTCTCGGAGGCCGACAGAGGAAAGACTGGCAGGGAGGTGATTTGTGGAAGGGACAGTTCACACAAGTGATAGGTGTTTCGAGGTTATCAGGTCAAGATTTGAACCCAGGAGCAGCCATGGTTTGCCTGTTTGGGGGGATATCTATTCACATATTCAAGTCCGTGGAGGTCAGAGAACAACCTGCAGGAATCAGTTCTTGCCCACCACGTGGGTTCTAGGGACCAAACTCAGGTCAGGGCTCTGAGCCAGCTCAGCGGCCCAGGGACAGCCATTCCAAAGAATCTAAGGATCAAATGACTTAATAGAAGCGCTTAAGCACGGGCAGGCGCTCACTAATTGCTAGTTACTATTATTACAATACTATGCTGCTGTTCCATTCCACATCACTGTTCGCTAACGGTTCCCACAGAGAGTACTCTGGCTCCACAAAAGCACTACGGAAGGTGTGCCCTGGCCATGAATTTTAACTCTCGTGCTCTGAACTTTCTTGGGGTGTTCTTTCTCTTTGTGCACATAACTAGCTAATGAATAATGGAGCATCTATTCAGAGGGGCGTGGGGGCCACTGAAACTGGGTGTGCAAAATGTACACAATGTTTCCTGGAAACTGACTTAACATTCCTAAATCTCTCTCTCTCCCTCTCTCCCTCCACCCCCCCCCCCGCCTTCTCACTAATTTTTGTTTCTGTTTTGCAGTACTGAGGATGTAGCCCTCAAGCTAAGCAAGTGCCGCTAAGCTACATCCCCAGCCTTCTGTGTCCATGCTCCTGTGTGTGCCAATGTGTGTGTCTTCTCCAGTGCCTCTCCACGCTCAATCTTATCTCCCCTTTTTTATTTTGAGATGGTATCACTCAGCTGTCCAGGCCAAGCTTGAATCTCCGCTGCAGCCCAGGCAGGCCTTCAACTTGTCATCCTCCTGCCTCAGCCTTCTGAGTGGCTGAGATGACAGGCCCAAGCCACCAGACTAAGCTGGTTCTTTCTTTCTTTCTTTCTTTCTTTCTTTCTTTCTTTCTTTCTTTCTTTCTTTCTTTCTTTCTTTCTTTCTTCCTTCCTTCCTTCCTTCCTTCTTTCCTCCCTCCCTCCCTTCCTTCTGTTCTTTTTAAATTTTTTTCTTTTCTGAGCAGGTTCTTGTTAAATAGTCCAGTCTGATCTCCACCTCCCAAGTGCTTGGATAACAGGTGTATCACTGCACCTGGCTAAAGCCCATTCTTTTATTCAATGACCTGCTCTCTGTGAATTCACCCAGTGTCCTGACAAAACAAGCACATGATGACCTATGAGTGAACTTTATCTTTCTGTCATTAAAGTTTTATTGCATAATTGTGTGTGTGTGTGCGCACCACAACCACAACACACTCGGAGATCAGAGGACAACTTTTGGGGTTCTGTTCTCTCCTACTGTGAGTTACAGGGACCAAGTTTAGATCATCAGGCTTCCAAAGAAAGTGTGCCTTTTTCTCCTGAGCCATTTTGCAGATTCTGCTACTGAACCTTGGAACTGAACTTATGTCTGACTGCGTTAGTGAAAGGGAGGGGGGCTCTGAAGAGACAGCTCCACGGTTAAGAGCCCTTGCTGCTCTTCCAGAGGACCTGGGTTGGGTCCCTAGAACACACCTTGGACAGCTCTTAACTTTCTGTAACTTTAGTTCCAGAGGATCCTGTGCCCTCTTCTGGCCTCCATGGGTACTGCACAAACACACTAAGCCACACACAACACCCATAAAATAAAGAAATCCTTTTAAAATTATTATTATTATGTATGTGTGTGTGCATGTTATGGCCCAAGTACGGAGGTCAGAGGGCAACCTTGTGGAGTTGGTTCTCTTCTTCCACGGGTTCTGGTCTCCAGGCTTGTGTGGCAATACCTTCATATACTGAGCTACCTCTAAGGTCCTCAATGGCCTTCTAAGTGGTTCCCCAGGGCCTCAGGGCAGGCTTTCTAGCGCAAAGAGAGTATAGAGGATAATTGTCATTAGCAGGTGGCACTGAGGGGCTCTAAGCAGAGGCCACTTCTTGCCTGTTTGAGTCCTAACATGCTGGCCCTTGGAATCTTCATGCTTCACTGTCTGTATGCCCGTCAGCTATTGTGCCTCTGTATCTGACTCCGGCCCAGGTTCAGGCCCAGGCTCCAGCACACAGCCGGTACCATGCATATTTACGTGGTGGAACTAAAGGGCGGCAGCCGCGAAGCATTTCCTAAAGTCCCCTGCTCATACCTCGGTTGCCTTCAAAGTGGTTAGGATCGTCTGTAACACCAGCCGCCCCCGTTCATCCCCCCCCCCCCACACACACACACCTGGGATTGCAGCTTTGGAATCAAAGCCAGGAGCAACAGCCTGGTTTCAAAAGAGTATGTGGCTAGCTGCAAGGATGCTTTATGTAAGAAAGAGGAAAAAATAGCTCCCCCTCCTGGGGCCCAGGCCACGGAATGGTTTTGGTGTCATTTATTACCCAGATGATCCCAACCTACATCTAAGCAGCCGGCTCCGTCACGGGACGCTAATGGGTTTTCTATTAAATATCAGTGACTTAGAGGAGCAAAAACTGGGGCAGACGCAGAGCTGTGCGAAGCTGCGGCTGGGGAAGCTGGTTATAAGCTGGTGAGGCTCCACAGAAACCATCTCTGATTGGGTCTACACACTTTGGGGAGCACTTGGTGAACCCCAACTGGAATCCAACACGTCACATGCCCCCAGGCTAACGAATTTCACCAGACCTTCCCTGACTGCCTGTCTGAGTCCATCTCTACCAGTTCTGCTTCCTGGGCAGGTCTGCATGTCCACTCCACCTCACCGGGGACTCTGAGCATGCTCCCTTCCAACTCTGCAGGGTTAGATGGGACAGGCCTTCAGCGGGCTCCATCCCAGCAAGTCATCCGGGATGCTAGGGAATTTGTTTTTTTTTTCTTTTCTTTTCTTCCTTCCCTTCCTCCTCTTTTCTCTCCTCCCCCTCCACCTCCCCACACTCTGCATTTTATACAGCCCTGGGTGGCCTCAAACACTCTACATCTCTGGGAATGACCTTGAACTCTTTTAAAAAAACATTAAAATTTTTATTTTACATTCGGGGAGGCAGAGGCAGGAGGATCTCTGAGTTCGAGGCCAGCCTGGTCTACAAAGTCCAGGACAGCCAAGGCTACGCAGAGATGCCCTGTCTTGAAAAAAACAAAACAAAAATAGTTTATACGTTACTAAGGAAGGCAAATGCATACCACAGCGTGTGAGTGGGGAAAAGGACAGCCTACAAGAGTCTCCTTTCTTCTCCCCAGTGCCCCCTTCAACTCCAAAGGTTCATGTTGAGATGGGGGAATCTTATGTGATTATCAGCCCTTCTGGAAAACTGTCTGGACCTCTGTAGAGAACTTTGTGTGGGTGGACAGTAAACTTGTTTAGTTTAGCTTCGGAGACCCCCAAATCCTAATGATTACCCCACCTCCCACATACCCACGGCCAGAACTGAGGAGTTTCCCTTTTATGGAGGACAAGTTCAGTTCAGTCACCCTTGTCTAGAAGTAGAAGCCAGGTTTCCAGGCTCAGCTTCCAGGTGATGTGGAAAGTCAAAGTTCCAGAATCCCTTTGTCACACACAAGTTCATTCTTTGTTCTTCTGGGGCCTGGCCAGATGAGGACCAGGGACATCTGTCCATCTGCCTGTCTGTCTGTCTATCTATCTATCTACTTACTATCTACCTACCTACCTATAATATATCTACCTTCCCACCTATCTATCATCTATCTACCTGTCACTTATCGATTTATCTATCTACCTATCATCTATTTACCTATCTACCTGTCTATCAATCAGTTATTTACTTATTACCCAGTCTATCTACCTACCTGTTTATATCTGTCTACTAACCTGCCTATCATCTATATCTATCTATCTATCTATCTATCTATCTATCTATCTATCTATCTATCTATCTATCTATCTATCTATCTGCCTGCCTGCCTGCCTGCCTGCTATCTACCTACCTGTACCTGTCTAACTGTCATCTATGAAACATTACTAATTTATATATCATCTGGTTATCATCAATCAATGAATCAATCATTTATGAATCCTCTATTTTGGAGGCAGTGTCTCACTAGTTTCTAACTCAGGCTGGCTAGAAGCTTTGTAAATCTACCTATTGAGAACTCTGCTCACCCAGTACTCGGGAGGCAGAGACAGGCAGATCTCTGAGTTCAAGGTCAGCCATGGGTACACAGTAAAACCGTGCTTTGCAAAACCAAAACCAACCGACCAAGCAAGCAAGCAAGCAAACAAACAGACAAACCAAAAGAGCTCTTCGCATCTGTCAGCCCAGTGTTGGGCCTAGTCTTTCCCTTCTCTGGGCGCCTTACCTTGCAGCTGAACTCCTGGGCCTTGCGCCTGCGCTCTCTGTGCACAGCGTCTGGTCGGGACCAGCCAGCCACAAGCAGCAGTTCGCGGCCCAGCGGGAGGCTGCGCCCAAATCGTGGGGTTAGCCAGGCAGCTGTCAAGGCTGTGGGGCCACCCTCAGGACCCGGGAGCACACCGAGGCTGGGTGGCACACGGGGGCAGCGCCGTGCCAAGCGCACGAGGTGCTCGCGGCTCAGGCCACCCACAGCCAGCCCCTCCACCTCCAGGATCTGATCCCCCGGCCGCAGCCCTCCTGCGTGCGCGCTGCTTCCTTCAGCCACCTCCATCACGAAGCAGGGGCCGGAGCCTCCCAGCTGGAAGCCGAAGTCCTCTGGCCAACCTTGGTTGGTGGCTGGCATTACTGCTGGAGAGAGGGGAGAAAGAAGGAAGTTATGGTTCTATCTGTGGAAGCCTGCCTAAGCCCGAGTCCCTCTACTGGTTTGCTGGACACAGACAGGTGTCATATCCTGTGGTACCTCTCCACCCCCAGGCCTCATAGGGCCTGCAGACGTGGGTGCGGCTTTTAGGAAGAGGGCAGAGGACAATTGGACCGATGTGGAGAGATGGACTGGACCTAATATATCACTAAAAGCCAAGTATAATGTGGGAAATCTAAATGTTAGAAAACTATGAGGGCTTGGAGGTCTAGGAGGGAGTAACTATTGCCCAGCACTGTGTTCTAGGTTAACTAAATAAACCCAGTCTCTGTGTGGTGATTTGGTTATATAGCTGCGTAGGACTAACAGCCAGCTTTACTATAAGATAGATCAATAGTAAATATTAATCATCACAACACCAAACCAAAACAACAAAATCCCTTTCGTTATGAAAGACAAATGGTACTTATTTGAAGTCTTAATTTGAATTTCTTGGTTTGTTTTGTTTTGGAGTGCTACTTGTTGACCTTGGTGTCTACCCCTGAGCCACGCCTTGATCTCCTTGATGGGAGATAGTAGGCCGGTCCTCTGCCCCTGAGCTTCATCTCCAGATTTCTCTCTTTTTATTTCCACACAGGGTCTCATTAAGTTTCCCAGGCTGGCCTAGAACTAACTCTGCACTCTAGGCTGGTCCTGGACTTGTGATTCTCCTGGCTCAACCTCTCAGGTAGCTAAGATCGCTCCCTGGTACCACCAGGCCCTATTCTCTTTGTATTTTGTAGTATATGAGGTCACCCCTTGGGCCAGGACCTGCTTTAGTATCTGGCTGCTTCCATGAAACATCTATTTTCCAAGGTTCCCTCTTCTTAACTCCTTTCCATCTGCCAAAACTTTCTCTCTCAGTCCCAAATGAACCACATGTTCTAGAAACCTTAGCATTGGAATGGGAGGAGAGGTCCCAATGACTGTGCACAGCCCATGAGGAGGTTTTGTGAATCCCCCGAGAGCCAGAATATGTGGCCTGTCAACCCCAGCTCCTAGGAAGGCTAAGGCAGCAGGATATCCAGGTCAAAGCCAGCTTTGATAACTTAGCGAGAGTTTCTCTCAAAATAAAAATATTCTCACCTGTGGCAAACACATACATACATGAAAATATTTTTTTTAATTTAAAAAACGTTTAAATTTTAAATAAGTGCCTTGTTAAGTTTCCCAGACTGTGGTTGTTATTGTTATTTGTTTTGTTTTTTGTTTCAGGAAAGGGCTTGGTCCTCTTCTGTATGTAGACCGAGCTGGTGTTGAATTCAGAGCGGCGCTTCTGCTCAGAGTGCTAGGACTGCAGTGTGAGACACTGTGATGGGCTCTGCCAAGGCTGGACTTGAACTATATCCGTAGTCCTGGCGGCCTCAGGCTTTTGATCCTTCTGTCACCACTGACTTGGGAGTGTGGTTGGGGTTTCTCCTTTGAGCCAAGGCCCTTCTGCTCCTCATTAGCAAGGGGAGTGGGGATCTCTGGGATTCTGGCTGTAGATGGGCTCAGGGGAAGAATTACCTATCCTTCAGTGAGGCCTCTGGTGTGGCCTGGAGAGGTGTCCTGGGAACACAAATGGGAATGGGTGGGCCACTCTGGCTGGAAAAATTTGTTTCTGTCTGTTTGGGGGGGGGTGTGTGTGTGTGTGCAAACATTCCCTATAGGAGTCGGTAGAGGGCTTCTGAGTGCATTCATGAATGTGTGAATGTGTGTGATCTGTGTATGTAGAGCAGAGGAAAATCGGCTGTCATTCATTCCTCAGGAACTGTTTTTTGTTTGTTGTTTTTGTTTGTTTAAAAGACTTATTTATTTTATTATGTCCACAATGTTCTACCTGCATATACACCTGAATGCCAGAAGGGGGCACCAGATTTCATTATAGATGCTTGTGAGCCACCATGTGTTTGCTGGGAACTGAACTCAGGACCTCTGGAAGAGCAAGCAGTGCTCTTAACCTCTGAGCCATCTCTCCAGCCCCTATTTGTTTGTTTTTTGAGACCCAGTATCTCATTAGCTTGGAACTTCCCAGACTGGCTGTCTGCCAGTGTCTGGTCCTCATCTCTGAAATGCCGTGTTCTGACCCTCCCCCTTTTTTTCTCCACATGGGTTCTAGGAATTGAACTCAGTTTACTGACGGAGCTATCACCTCAGTCATCTTTTAATTTTTTTTTTTTAAAGACAGGGTCTCACTTTGTGGTCCAGACTAGCACTGAACTCACAGAAATCCTCTTGACTTTAGCCTCCTGAGTTCTGGGGTTGTCTGTTGGGGGTATAGGGGCTCCTGGTGCTGGTTTAGAGAGACCCTTGAAACTTTATTTTTTTATGTGCATGTATACGCATACGTCCTTGAAGAGTCCAGAAAAGAGTGTTGGGGTCCCCTGGAGCTGGAGTTATGGACAGTTGTAAGCTCCGTGGTGCAGGTGTTGGGACCTCTGGTTTTCTGGAAGAGCAGCAAGTGTTCCTAACCATTGTTCCCATTGAAGCCTGTGTGTTTGCTTGCCACAGGATCACAAGCAGTCCAGGCTGGTCTCAAACTCACCGTGTACCTGAGACTGACCGTAAACTCCTACCTCTATTACAGTCATGCCCACCATATGCAGTTCCATACCACCCTGGAGACAGAACTCAGGGCTCCATGCATGCTAGGTAAGCCCTCTGCCAACCGGACTACATCCCTGGCCCAGGATGCACTCAGATGTCCTTCAGTCTTCAGTGTGGTCTTAGAGACCTGCCGACAAGAGTCTTTTCAGGGATTCACTCTTCCAGGAAGCAGGAGGCTGAGGAGTCACTTCTTAGAACCTGGAGTGTTAGCAAGACAGAGGGACCCAGCTTTCTAACAGATGGTTGAATTAGGAGGAAGTGCCCTTTGGGCGAGAGAAAGTGAGGTGTCCTGTTACTTGTCCACTGGACACTGCAGGACTTCTTCACAATGGGCAGGGGGAAACTGTTGCAGCCTGGTGGTAGTGTCCACCCTGAGCCTACAGGTCCTTCTCTGCACAAGGCTCGGTGTGGACTGTCAACACTTCCTTTGTCACTTATCAGAATGTTGAGCTTCTGTGGTCCGCCGGGAACAGTGACATTACCTCATCTTGGAGTAGTCTGAAGGTCAATTCACGTACCACGAGAGGCTGAATCCTGGGCTGGTGGCTCAGCTCGGTTAGTGTGCCCACAAAGCATGCATGAGACCTTGGGGTCCAGCCCCAGTATCTAATAAATCAGGCATAGTGGCACACAGCGGGAATCCTAGCACCTGGGAGGTAAAGGCAGGAGGATCAGAAGTTCAAGGCCAACCTGGACTATGTAATGACTTCAAAGCCAGCCTGGGTAGCATGAGACATTCTTCAAATAAAATAAATAAATAAATGTACGTCTGAGGAAGCAGCTCAGTTGACAGCCTTTCTGCCTAGCATGCACTAAGCCCTTGGTTCTATGTGCAGCACCACATAAGGCCTGGCACATGCATGTAATTCCAAGGTGGAAGTGGGATGGCCAGAAGTTCAAGGTCATCCTTGGCTACATAACAGTTTGAAGCTAGTCTGGGTTACATGAGACTGAGAGAGAGAGGTGGTTACAGCAGGCAGAGAGAGGTCCCAGAAACGGTTTGCATTCCACCATCACAGGCAGGAAGCTTTTTACACTTTGGCAGACTCAGAAGGCAGTGCCTGCAACCTTAGGCAAGACAAACAAATCCTAACCCAAGCCAGCCCCTTCTGCCACAGTGCTTCCTTCCCCCTCAAATCTCTGCTTCCATAGCGAGGGGGCTGAGAAGCTAGGGAAGGGGCACACTCTGTAACCCTGGCACTTAGGAAGCTGAGAAAGAATGATCACCAGTTCAAGGCCTGCCTAGGCTACAAGGGAGCCCATTTTTGGAACAAAAAAACAAACAAACAAAGAGCTAACTGGGAATTGAATTTAGAGCTACAGCCCACAGTCTATTTACAAACACACTTATTCTGAGCAGCTCACCTATGCCAGGTAGTAGAGTTACCTAATGGAGCCCCTCACCCTTTTCCACCAAACCCCGAAAGTCTACCAGGATCAAGAAGCCTGTCAGCAATACTGGTGAGCTATCTCGGCTGGGAAAGACGCCTGCTGTTAAGCCTGAGGACTGGAGTTCCAGCTCCAGAAACCACATGGTAGAAGAGAACCAGTTCCCTCACACAGTCCTCTGACCTCCACACATGTGCATTGCCAACCCTCTCACTCCCTCCCCCGCCCCCTCCCCCGCCCCGTCAAAACACAAACAGGCTGTGGGCAGGTGCCCAGGACTTCTGAACTGCATCAGACT
The DNA here is from genome assembly GCA_028658305.1 of Pachyuromys duprasi. Taxonomy (NCBI): domain Eukaryota; kingdom Metazoa; phylum Chordata; class Mammalia; order Rodentia; family Muridae; genus Pachyuromys; species Pachyuromys duprasi. The sequence continues at coordinate 17,976,215 of CM053751.1, forward strand.
TTCTGAAGTGTCTCCATTCACTGAAAACCGGACTAAACCACCCCTTCCTCGTCCCCTGCAGCCTCATTCCCCCAGCACTCACCTGCCTCAGGATCCAGGATTCCCAAAAGGCTGAATCCATGCTGTGGTTATCCCACAGCATGAGTTAAAGTCACAGATGGGTGCCATACCCACTCCCCACATTTGCCCACTCACCGGCCACTCTGAGGACTGCAGTGGTCAGAGGACAAGGCCCAGCATTTGTAGAGCATCTAGGGACACCAGCTTTCTGTCGGCTCTGTGTGGCTCAGGGCCTTGGCATCCGTTACTGATGAACCCGAGGGGGACAGCTGGAGTTTCGAAGGCAAAGCGATCCCCCGAGTAACCTGAGAAGCTCCCGTTACCCGGTAGATGAGCAGGGTGGCTGGACAGCTTGGCCAGGACTCAGGCTGCACAGAGGAAGAAACAGTGGTCGTCAGGCCGACATGGAGACTTGCTGGGGTCATCTAGCCATGGGCCTGGAAGGTAGGTAGGTAGAGAGGATTCAAGTGGAATTTTTTGGGTAGGGTTGCGGGGGGAGCACAGCCATCAGTTCAATGGGACCAGTGATGTTAGAGGGAACTGGTGGGACCCTGAGACACATGAGACCCAGTTTCCACAAAAAATGTCCCAAGAGCCCCACAGGCTAGCGTTATTTGCAACGGAAAGACCAAACCAGAGAAAACAAGTGCGTTGGGACCGAGCACTTCAGTAAGTGGACTGAACCCTCCAAAACTGTGAGCCCAAATAAATCTTCCTGTGATGGTTAGTCTTAATTATCAAGTCAACAGAATTTAGAATCCCGGTCTCAGGCATGTCTGTGGGGATTACCTGAGTTCACTGAGGCTTGAAGACTGGCCTCCTGCGGGTGCCCCCGTTCCCTAGTTGGTATGATGAGCCGCATGAGCCAGGAGGGTGGGGGAGCTGAACAGAGGCCTGCATTCCTGGCTCTCAGCTTCCCGACGGGAAACGTGATGTGACCAGGTTCTTCACGCTGCCTTGGCATCCTCAACTGCGAGCTAAAATAAACCCGTTCCCCCTTAAGTTGCTTTGGTCAGAATGTTTTATCACTGCAACAGGAAAAGACAAACTCAGACACGACCCTTAGGTGTTTTTGCCAGGCATTCTGGGTGCAGCAGGAAAAACAAATTGGACAGTGACTTCCCCCTACAGAGTACAATATGACAACCGGGAAGAGGGAACACAGTGGAGAAACCTGGAAACAACGCCTCAGGCTGTTACCAAGGTCAAAACCACCACCCACACACCACTTAAGAAGTACCTAGTGTTAAGATAATACAATGACAGCAGCATTTTGCTACTTTTCCCTAAACCCATAACCACACCAAGTGAGGGGAAACAGCAGGGGACTCCAGGTTGAATTACCATCCAATCCTTGATTCTTTAATGCTTTTGAAATTTCTTATCTTGTTTTTAAGTGTGTGTGTGTGTGTGTCATAGCACACATGTGAAAGGCAGAGGACAGCAACCTCCCCTTTCACCGTTTGGATTCCAGAGACAGAACTCAGGTTGGCAGGTTCAGAGGCGGTGCCTTTACCTCATGAGCCATCTTGCCAGCCCTCACACCCTTTTTAATGCACGCTGTCATGGTTGGTTTCAGTTACCAACTTCACACACCTGGAAAGAGGGCGCCTCGGTGGAAAACTCACGTCCCTCAGAGGGCTGGGGGCATGTCTGTGGGGCATTTTCTTGCTTGCTAGTTGATGTGTTAGGACCCTATTTGCTTTGGGCAGCACCATCGTGGACACATGGATGTGTAGAGTGCGATCCTGGAAGCAAGCCAGTCTGAAGCATCCTCCCCCTGCCCCACCTCTTCTTCAGTTCCTCTCTCTAGGTTCCTGCCTTGAGCTTCCACCCTGACTCAGTGACAGGTTATGATGTGGAGATGCGTGGTAGAGTAAACCCTTCCATCCCCAAGCTGTTCTGGCCCCGGTGCTCATCAGAGCAACAGAAAGCAAACTCAGACACATGTGTGTGTAGGAGTGCGTGCATTCATGTGTGAGTGTGTACACACGTGTGCACGTGTGCACGTGTGCGTGTAGGGCCCAGAGGACAATCATGGGTGTCACTCTCACGAATGTCTTCTACCTCCATCGAGGAAAGGTCTCTGATTATCCTGGAGCTCAAAGAGTATGCTAGGCCGGCTGGCCAGCCAGCCCTCAGAATCCTCCTATTCCTGGTAAGACAGCTGGAGGATGACAGGCTTTACAGATGCCCACACATCTGGAGGTTTTGCTTGAGGATGAAACTCAGGTCAAACTTTGAGAGGCAAGCACTTTATGGACCGAGGGTTTTGTTTTTTTCCTTCAGACTCTCTAATGTGTGTGTATATACACACACACACACACATATATTTGAGACATGGTCTTGCTGAGGATCTCAGACTGACCTCAAAACCACGATCCTTTTGTCTCAGCCTCTCAGCTCTGGGACCACAGGTATATGCTACAATGAAGGCAGCACCAGCAGCTGGGGACAAACCTTCCACACATGAGTCTTTGGGGGCATTTTCTATCCAATCTTCACTAAACGCTGCACTGGCTAAAAATAATGAGTCAATTTGGATTCGTTTGTTGTATTGTGTCAAAATTGTCCCATAATAAGATATGACAACAACAATGGGCGGGGGCAGGATGTGAGTTACAGAAGGACTCTGTACTTTATTAACATTTTTGTGAAGCATTTAAAAATGAAGAGTTTGTTTTAGGGCTGGAGTAATGGCTCCGCAGTTAAGAGTATATTCTGTTCTTGCAGAGCAGAGGGCAGGGGTTCAGTCCCCAGCACCTAGACTGGCTGACTCATGACCGCCCAGTTTCAGGGGATCCCATAATCCTCAGCATCCACAGGCTCCCGCATGAGTGTGCACACACTCAAATAGAGAGGCACACACACATATACATATTTTTAAAAATTAGACAATTTTTTTAAAGTTTATTTTAAATGTTCTTTTCTTGGCCAGGCATGGTAATGCTGGTCTTTCACTTCAGCTCTTGGGAGGCTGAGGCAGGAGGATTACGAGGCCATTTATCGAAAATGACTGTGTCTCAATATAAAAAGTACAATGAGGGCTGGAATATAGCTCAAAAGTAGAGCACCTGCCTAGAATTCCCCAGTGAGGGGCTGGGGTGTGGCTCAGTGGTAGAGCTCCTGCCTAGAATCCCCCAGTGAGGGGATAGGGTGTGGCTCAGTGGTAGAGCCCCTGCCTAGAATCCCCCAGTGAGGGGCTGGGTGTATAACTCAACCTCCTGGATGTGTGAGATCAAGACAGGAAGACACTTGTAATCTAGGCCATCATGATCGAGCTCTATGCTTTCTGGATTCACTTAACGTGCTATGTTTTTTCTCAATGTCTCTCTCATACAATCTATCTGCATTCTTTCATCTCATACCCACTATAAACTCTATTGTGGGGCTTATCTAGGACCCTGGACAAGCAAGAGTGGTCCAGAGCAGGGGAGGACCCTTGTGTCTAATGAGATTCTGTTGTAACAGAAGACATCTCAGAGCAGAGCCTCAAATGCTTAATGGGCCGCCTAATTGCTGGGCTGCTTGGCAATTAGTTGTGAGCAGCGGTGGTCACATGAGTGACTTGGCAAGTTTTTTCGGTCTTCTCTATTAACAAACCAAGCCAGGTATGGTGATGCATGTCTCTATTCCCAGCATTTGGGAGAGAGAGGCAGGAGGATCAGGAATTCAAGGTCATCATTGACTTCATATTGTGCTGAGCCTGCACTGCTTTGGACCTTGTCTCAAAAACAAAACTTAGGATGACATAAGGGCTACACAGAGAAACCCTGTCTCAAAACCAAACTTAGGGTGACATAAATATTACACTCCCATATGCTACCATATTCCACTTGCATATGGTCAGGCTGCCATAATGAAGTGCTACCGGCCAGATGGCGTAAGTGGTGGAAATGTATTTGTTCACAATTCTGGAGGATAGAAAGTCACGACTGAGGAGTTAGGAAGAAGAAAAGTCAGTTTCTTTTCCTGAGGAGGGCTCCTTCCCTGCTATAAAGGTCACAGCCTTCTTATTTCATTCTGTTCTACACAACCTCTTTAAGTGTGCGTGTGTGCCCACGCACACATTTCTAAACACACCCCCACACTCACAGACACACCCACCCACATCCACATTAGAAGCCAGAGAATGAAATGGAGGGTCGTTCTCTTATTGCTGTCATCACCACCGTTACCACCAACATCAGCACCGTCGACATCAGATACAGTGTCTTTCTAAACCTGGAGCTCACTCCTCCAGCTGGACTGGATGGCCAGCACGCCCCAGGAATCCTCAGTTTAGTCTCTGCCTCCACCAGGGCTGGGGTCACACCCGGGTTTTTCCTGGATGTTGCTAGGGAATTTAACTCAGGCATGGAAATGCTTGCACAGCAAATCCTTTATCTACCCTGGTCTGGAATTTTATTTTTACCTTATGTGAGCCAGGGTCTCACTGCAAGGCTCTGGTTGGCCTGAACTATGTAGACTTGGCTGACTTTAAAACCACAGAGATCCGCCTGCCTCTGCCTCCCAAAGTCTCAGATTAAAGACATGTGCTGCCACATCTGGCTTTATTTATTTTTCACTTTTTTTTTTGAGCCCTGGATGGCTCAGAACTTGCTCTATTGATCAGGTTTGCTTTGAACTCAGATCTGCCTGCACCACGGCCAGACTGCTTTGACTTGTGTTTGGATAAGGACATTAATTTTATCAAATCAAGTTCTCGCTTTTTGCTTTTTTTTTTTTTTTTTAATAATTACCTTTACTTATTTAGTGTGTGTCTGCACGTATGGCTGCCAAAGAGGATGCATGGAAGCCAGAGAACAATGTTTGGGAGTCGGTTCTCCCCCTCTACCATGTGGGCCTCCAGGATTAACTCGGCTTTTCAAGTTTGGTGGCGAACACCTTTACCCAGCGAGCCATTTTGCCAATCCCAAGATCTTGATAACTTCAGTTAACCTTTGTTCATTGCTTAGAGGCCTTGTCTTCAGGCGCACTGGTTAGGTCTTTGTGAGTTTGGATAGGACAATATCACTTCGGAGAATTTACCTAAGAGAAACAAAGGCGTAACTCCGTGTTGGCCTTAGACATGCTCACAAGCTCAGGGCAGTACTGTGTCAGTCCCTGAGAGAGGTGACCTGTCATGGGACTTGTCCTGAAGAGACCTGAACAAACATCTTCTTACCCCAGGTAAGGAACTGACCGCCGGATTCTGCCCAAGTCCCACTTGGTAAACCGCTTCCCCGAGCGGTGGGGAAGAACTGGGACTCAAAGGCAGCCAGGTCAAGGTAAAGCCCACAGAACCTGTGCTCCCAGAGCTTCGTGCTCCATTTTCTTTTTTTTTTTTTTAATTTAAATTTTTTTTTAATTTATTTATTTTTATCTCAATCACAGGTTGGGTACTTTGAATCCCAGGCGTAGCCCCCTCCCCCATTCCCTCCCACCCTCCCACTCCCTCCCTCATCTCCTTCTTCCCCGCCCCCTCCAAGTCCACCAACAGGGGAGGACCTCCTTCCCTTCCATCCAACCCCAACTTATCATGTCTCCTCAGGG